>CM031244.1:440250197-440892697 GCA_018340775.1 Taxus wallichiana var. yunnanensis
AATAACACCGGGGATATCCACTAAAAATAAACACCCAGATATCCTTTAATAATAAATACAATGAAGGGGAAGGGGAAAGGGAAGGGGAAGGCCAAACCAAGATCAATACCATGTCCAGAAAAATAAAAGACGAAAGGGCATCTCACCTAGTGAAAACGAAGAAACAACGGAAGATGAAGATGAAGACGAATAGTGGAGACCTGCTGCAATGATTCAACCCCTCATGCTTTTACATAGTACATACTCGACACAATTAAAAAACAACAAACCAACAACATGCAAAAATGGAAAAACAAAATTGTTAAAAATAGCAAATCTACGAAAATAGCAAGGAAAAGGTAAACTTATCATAAATATGTCGAAACCGTCATTTCAGGTGTCAAATTTGACATAGTCCCATGCATGTCCGTAAAGCCCTTTCCCATATGGGGACGCCTTAACAGTATATGTTCTTTGATTTAGATGGATAGTTATTACTTTTGTAGTTGATGTTGATAAAGGGTGTGATTGATTTTGTAAGTGTAACAATATAGATGAAGTATTACATTTAAAGGTTCTATCTCTACATTTCAAATATGTTACAAATTCGTACATATACATTTAAAAATCTTATATTGGTCGGTAGCATTGCGGACTACTTTATTTGAACTAAACATGAATACATGAAGACTTCTAGACATTTGGAGGTTTTATATCATGAGAGTTAGCCTTTTGTGGGCAATTTTTTTGGCACTAAACATGAATACATTTGATACCACTTTTGATAGTTAATTACTTTTGTAGTTGATGTGGTTTGTAATTATTTGGGGGGAATTGTGTGAAACCACACCTGAAAGCAAATATGCACCAGCCCAATAAAGGAGATCATCATAATTGTGTGAATAGATCTAGTTGTGACAATTATGTTGGTATTGTTGTGGTGATTCCTATGGATTTGGTTGTGGGTCTAAAGGCCAAAGTAACTCTGTTAAGGTTGAATTGGCTTTCTAGAAACACATTGTCATTAAATTTATAAATTTGTGGTGTTGTCTTGATGCAGAAAAGGTCAAATGAGTGGTGTCGTCTAGTTGACAAGCCATGCCTTGTCTGATTTCTTTGGGTGAGGGACCCAACACTAACCCTGATTTATATAGCAAAAACACATAGGAATATGCAACGAAGGGAGTAATTTCCCACGGTGATTGAACCATATGTCATTTTACTACACACATCAATAAGGGTTAAGTAGGGATTAGTATGATTCAACAAATGGTGAAAAACCCTTAAAATATCTATGACAAAGGTGGGATGATGTAAGAAGAGTGAGAAAATAGATGCTTCATCTATATTCCTACACTTGCAAAATCAATCACACCCCTTATCAACATCAACTTCAAAAGTAATAACTATCCTTCTAAATTAAATAACATATACCATTTGGCGTTCACATTACATTGTACACATGCGATTGCTAGTACAAGAAGGACCTGAAAACAATTGTAAACAATGTAAAAAAACGCTGTAAAAAAATGCATCATTGAATATATTACCATGATAGGAAAAGCCTGAAAATAAATGAAATAAGGTGTAAATTTTCAAAATATACATTGGGTGTGAAATAAAAAGCAAACTCTTGCAACTAATGAGGCAAGACTTAGTTGACATGATAAACATGAAAAAAAAGCAGATTATACTGATTGCAAAGCCTGAAAAACCATTGGAAAAAAAGTCAAAATATGCTTAAAAGCAAATTTTGAAAACCATATGATGAATAATATATGCATTGGCTATAATAAAATATTGAAGCTTGAAACAAATGAATACCGAACAAATGATGATCAAATCCATTTGCATGACGATAAAATAAGAAATCAATTGGGAAAACAATTGTCGTGAGTGTATTCGTATTTTTTTATTAAACTAAAATAAATCTTGAAAGTAATTATTAGATAAAAGCGTATACATGATAACTAAGCATACTTTCATGAAAGTGATATGAAACCGAGATGAAAACAAGAACCACAAAAATTGTTACATATCCATTGGGTATTTGAGAAAACTAAAGCTTGAAAAGCTTACCATTCAATCAGGTTGACCTGAGAAGCCGGTGAAGCCATGAAATGTAGAGCAGGAATGGGCTAAACTACATATTCGAGAATAGTTGTGGTAAGAAAATGATGAGACGACCGAGGATGGGATGTTCCTTGCATTGCAGAAATAACAGGGGAGGCATAGTCATTGAAGCATGTGGAACAACATCGCCATTATAGTGGAGACTCCCATGAGAAGGCATATAATCAGCAAGGTTTTGACATGGAGCACAATTCAATGTAGCAACCATAGTCACAGAGACCCCATTCCTGTTGGGAGAATAAATAACATCAAATTGTTTTAGATGCACCTTCAATATTTTGCATTAAACTACAAACATATTGTAAGTATAACATCAAAAAGTTCTTTTTGTTTGTCTGTTACCTCTGTGGCATTCATTCCAACTACCGTAATCTTTAGAAGCTCTAGGGAAGAAGAAGAAGCGGCGAGAGCATGGATCAATCTTGTCCATTGGGATCACGTTCGAATACCCATACCCCTTCATATTAACAATATATACCCCTGCAGAATTGCTAAAAATACCCCGCATGCAAAACTAAAAACAAGAAAATTAAAAATACAAAAACTAAAAAACTAAATCAAAACTGTCATTTAGGCCGTCAAATTTTACATAGTCCCATGAATATCCACAAATTCCTTTCCCATAGGAGAACACCTTGCAGTAACTACATTTTTTTGTGTATTTAATCTAAATTATTTTTTGTGGAGGTTTTTTTTTGTTTGTATATACTATTTTCTATAGGTTCTAATTTTGTTTATTTTTACCACAACAAGAGACCTTTATATTATGTAAAACACAAAATTACATATTTGGTTGTGCCAAGCCTGAAAGCTATTAGTCCAAGCTTGAGCATCATACAACAAAAAAGTAGAAGAAATAATCATGATAAAGAATCAAGATTAAGAATATATCTGATATCCTCCTGAAGCTTGTTGGACCACCATGGAGGGGGCATGCCATAGCACAATAGGTCCTTGTTGTCCAGAGCCCAATTAGCCAGTCCATCAATAAATTTGTTCCTTTCATGCGGAATGTGATTGAATTATGTTAAACACTACAGAATTACATAAAACACCGAATAATAATACAACTTGAATTAATTCGAGATATATTATAAGTGAGAGATTACAATTATTTATAAGGATTTTCTCCCTACAATGGTGGAGTCAAATCCTATCAACAACTCATCTTATCTCTCCATGATCCTCTCTTATAATCCCTATTATTTCTCTTACAAACAATCACATATACGTGAGTTGTTATTCCCTAAATCTCTCCCATTATATTTATCTAATATAAATATAACTCTCACAACTCTAATGTTCACAATAATATTTATAAATTCCTAACAAATTGGACCTCTTGAAATTTTCCCTTTAGTTGTTTTATCTTCCACACTTCTTTTGGCAATACACCAATTACGGGAGGAGTCCAATCTATTATCAGAAAGCATGTGAATAATGATCTGGGAATCCGACTCAACTTAGATCTTATGCCATCCAATTTTCAAGGCCTCCTACATGCCTTTATAGATAGCTTTAACCTCAACAAGATTGTTGGTAGTAGATCCAAGATTCTCAACAAAAAAGAATTGGACCCCACAATCAACATCCCTACCAATGCCTCTCATAGCAGCTTTCCCAAGATTTCCTTTGGAAGCCCCATCCGTATTCAACTTACCATATCCTAGAGGAGGATTATTCCAATGGCCATCCCTTAGAGCTTTCTTCTTATTCTGCAACCTAGGGCAAGAAACATCCTTAGGATCAATGTTAAGTTGATTACAAATATTTTCCCACTCAAGGGAAAGATCTTGAGGCAAAGATATCTTATGTTTCAGGCTTTCCGCTATGTTGATTTTGGTCTTCTCCCAAACAAAAGAGTTGTCTTTACTGATTTGCATGAAGATTCTATTGTTTCTTTCCTTCCAAATATTCCAAAGGAGAAGAGAGATACCACTCCACAACACAGGGATAAGATTTTGGCCTTTAGGGAGGGAATCCTGCCAAGCTCTGAAAATCTGCTCAAGAGATTCAAAAATTATCCAATGCACCTTAAATAAAGAAGCAAGAAGCTACCACAATGGGGTAACCCAAGGACATGAGAAAAAAGATGAGTAGAAGACTCCTCATCATGAAGGCATAAAGCACAATGAAACGGGCCATATAAACCTCTCTTCAGAAGGTGATCTCTAGTTAAGACTCTTTTGTGGATGAGAAGCCAAAGAAAAAACTTGACTTTAGGCCACATAGCCGGATGCTAAATGTACTTGAAGAGAATTAAAAAATTAACTTAATTAATGATAATGTGATAAAATTTCTATTAATTTTTAAAAAATAGAATTAAAAATTTAACTTAATTAATGTACACTTAACATTTGGTGAAAAGAAACTTTACAATCTTTGTGTAAGTAGTGTAGATTCTTGACGCTTTATAGTGAATTGGGGCTCATACTACCCTTCTTAAAGAGATGTTGTTCCATAGATTGAAAATAAAATTATATTATTTACAATTTGGTAATAATTTGTTTTTACATGGAACTACTTACAACAGATAATATAAGCAACAACCCCTCCATAGGACCACCGCCTAATTAGAACAATTTAATAAAGCTTTAAAAAGGATGTTTTTAAAATAATGTGGCATTCAAATCCCATAACTTACCTACGGTGCATGATGACGACCCTCTACGCAATGTCCGGGGTTATAAGGGTTCACCTTGTGTTAGAGCTTTGTAGCTCCCGATCATCAAATCAATCTCTTTCTTCCAATTACTCATGTAGACACCCTAAAAATACATACCTATTTCTATCTCTTCCTAATTATCTTTATCCTTTGCATAATATGCTAAAATTGGTTCTAGAATGCATTTTAGGCCATTATCCTCTACATTCCTTTAGAATTAATTAAATTAATTATCATTCAACCCATATCCCTTTAGAATTAATTAAATAATGCATAAGCCCTTTCCTTTAGACTTAATTCTATCATACCTTTAGAATTAATTCTAAACTATACTTCTATGACCTTTAGCTAATTTAATTAAATAGTTAATTACCCTCTCACATCCCTTAACTAATTAAATTAGTTATTAAAAATAGAAATAAATATATTTTCCTATTCATCCTCCACTTAGACTCCACTTCACTATCCTAGTCACTCCACTCCCACTCCACTTCTAGAATCCTACAAAGGTGGAAGCAACAAAGTTGCATGTACAACCACCTTCTCGGATGCAAACTTATTGCCAATTGAAAATTTACTGCCCCTCAATGGATATTCAATCCATTCAAATTGTTATAACCTCCTCCAATGTTATTTTAAGAATATGCATTCATAATCTCATTAAGAACTTGTAACCACTCCATAGCCTCTCCTTCCATTATAAATAACATGTTATATCCTTTGCAAACAATCTTGGAAGCTTTGTGCAATTGCAACAAACCTCTTCTCATTTTCCATTTGAATGCATCCTCATGTTCATCCTTGCTCGCAACATTTCCTCCTCCATTTGGAAGCAAACTTGGAGCACCCACAATCCAACCATTTCAAGATTCTACAAGTGTAACACTTCAGCAATCTCATCTTGAGGTTTTCAAAGAAGATCTTGGAGAAAGGTTTTCGTGTTTTATTTTCTTGTCTTTCATTTTAGCTAAGTTTTTCATTGCTTACATTCTAGCACGCCCTATGGGACCCTCACACTTCTTTAATTATTTTTATCTTATGTTTTGGTAATCTAATCATTTCTATGTTTTCTTTATGTTGTTTTAACCTTACTGTTCAAGTTTTAGGCCTTTTGGTGCAGCAGAGAAGGAGAAAAATAAAAACGCCAATGTCTCTAGCCATTTTTGTCACACATTGTCCACTCTCAGATTTCTTGCCCTAGTGTCGCACGTGCCTCAGGCTAGCATGCACACGTCAAGGCCATGGACACATCTCCATAGTAGTGCACGTGTCTATGTATAACTAAATTCATTTCTCCGTGTCTTCCACATGTTAGTATTCTCATCTATGTGCTAGCGATACTTGAAATATTGCTTACACGCACTTATGTTATACTCTATGCGTTTACGTTATGATTTACGCACTTACGTTCTCTATGTATGCGCTTACGTTTAAGTTCACACACTAGCGTCACCTATTGACATGGTTCTTCATCAATTTTGAAGATAATTCACAGAGTGCGGGAAAACCCGTGGAGACAGGAAGAATAAGTTTGTAGTTAGAAGGAAAGTTCGTCGATGACTAAAGAAATCTGTGGAAGACCGAAAAGCCACCAAATGCATCGTAAAGTTGCGGAAGTCTATCTAGAGTCAGAAATGAAGAAGACCATAAACAGAGTGCAACTTGAACCAACAGAGTCACGACCAAAAGAAGTGTCTTTTGGATAATTTTGTAAGAGATGATATTTATTGTACTTAATCACAAATGTATATGTGTAGTATGTGAAAAGAGAAAAATAATATAGAGAGTATGTAATAGAGAAGAGAAATAGATGAAAATGAGAAGTATACGAGAAGTGTGTAAGAGACTAATGTAATTTATCTTGAGATATGAATAAAGAGTGATGGTTGATGCAATGTGTATAATCTGTTATGTTATATTACATTCTTTCTATTCATCTATTTGAATCTACATTATCTTTTCCTAACACATCCTTAACAAAAGACGAACTACTTAACCCTCACATTCACGTTAAGGCTTAAGGTCAACATTTTGGTGTCTAAGAAAAAGTAGAATAATGGCGACTCCTACCATCATTGAGAAAAAGACATCCCGAAGTCAAAATTCCGAAACATTCACTTAAATCCACCAAACATGATCCAACCAAGCGTTTTCACACATTCCCTTCAAAGTCGTGCATGCCCGCGATATCTAAAAATACATACATTCAACAAATGCAAAATATGATCACACTCACTTGGATACTGATAGGTAATTATTACTTCAGCAAAATCCAAATATATGGGCTATGGAATACAAAAATAATGTAATGGTTATAGCCGAATTGAAGTTGGACGCGTGGAATAAAATTCCCTATTTCGTTAGGCAGATAATGAAATTAGGGTTCTTCTCGATCACCTCCATAACCAAGCTCTACCTCAATCAATCATATCAAATCAATGCAATGGTGTTATAAAGAGTCACCAGATTGCTAGCAACATGTCGTTCAACACCGAAAAGAAAAAGACGCTGATGAAAAGACAACGCAACTAATGGATGTCACAATGTCAAAAAGAGGCGTAATAATCAACGACATCATCAAAATCATGCTTTAAGGTATGTAGTTAAGGTCATTTTCTTGAAAATATATCATACTAATAAAGAAGATGGTGCCCATGGACTCAAGTGCCCAAATTTCCCTATATATGGTGACCTCCCACTCTAACTACAACTTATACGAGTTATTAGTCAGTAGAATTTCAGGAAAACACTAGAAAAATCGAGGGTAAACACACATTTTGCTATGGGTCCATTTTACTTTGGCTTGCAATGTATTTCACAAATACCCTCCTAGCCAAAATAGAACCAATACAATGAAGCCAAGACACACCGATTGCGGAGAAAATTTTGAATCATATGAATACAATGAACCAAGTGCAACAAATCACATCCTTAATGGGATGGAAAAAAAAAAAAGGAAGATAGTGGCCAATAGATCAATAATCTCATAGAAAACAATAGCTAAGTTTGAAAATTAAGTGGTCTTTATTATGGACATCGAATATATCTTCATAAGACCCTTCACTCCACGGGTTGCACATGTAGCTTCGCTACTACCTTATGAGGAATCAAATGAGTTGGTAGCTATAAAAATTTAGGAAATAAGAAACCTTCCAATGGACCCTAGTAAACCAATACCTCCCAACATTGATGATGTGATTTGAAACATGGGATGAGTTCAAAAACAAATACCCAAAAGGACATGGGAAAGGAGATACAAGTAAGGTAGGGCCTAAAACTTATAAAAGAAGAGCTAAGAAAGAAAAATTTTCTCCACAACCAGACACTAAAAGACAAAATATAATGGCCATAAGAAAATCCTTAAAGGCGTCATAAACGAGTGAAGAAGAAGAAGACTCAAAGGCAAAACCAATAGAAATATTGGATTCAAGGGAAGAGGAAACTCCATCTTTCCCACTCATACCTCTAGCCATAACACGGGGACAAGAAGAACCATGTTCCAAATTTATCAAGATATTGAATCTTGGGAAGAATCATAGTTATCCCGCATTACCTACAAATTTTACATGACATGCTTAACCCCGGCAAAATTTCACAAGTAGTCTAGCAATATGAGGTGGGCACACCTACACAACAAGTATCTATAGCAGATGTATAATTCACTATATGAAAATAATTTTCTTAGTGATAGAAGACATCATCCATCTCCTCCCACATGAATTACTCAAAGAAATACAGGCCCAAGTAGACATGGAGGAACAAACAATTCTATAATCCTTTGGGAAGGAACTCAAGCAAGCCTAAAACAAAAGAAGAAGAAAACCATGAAAGGTAAAAACCACATTGAGGAGATAGAAGAGTTGATACGAGCTTAACTAAAAAAACAGAAAAAAAGAGGAAGAAGCCGTAAAGAAGAAAGAAGGAAGAAATAAGAATACGTAGAAGAAACAAGGATCGATGAACATATCAATGATTATGTCTTGTGTTATAGAACAATACTTATCAAGATAAACAACATATTAAGCGACAGGTGAGTTACAAGAACCTTTTATTCAAATTTTTCTTCATCCGTTACAAGAATTGGTCATGTTTGATAAGTTTATATATTTTGACCATCTACAAATGAACAAGCTCAAGTATGTTGCTAGCACCTTTAATACATCAACTTCCAATTTCAAAGTAAATCTAATTTTAAAGGCATATCTAATGACCCTAAGGTTGTGTAGACACCCTAAAATTACATAGTATCCCTTTGCACATTACTATTTGAATTAATATTCACCCACATCTCACTAGAATTAATATAATTCCTCATATCATGCATAAACAATAAATTTACACTCCTTAGATAATTTAATTATAATAAAAGATAATTATCCACTCATCTCCACTTCACTATCCAAGGCACTCAAGTTGAACTAGATCACTCCACTCAAGTTATAGAACCCTACAAATGAGGAAGCTAAATTACATGTAAAATTGAAGAATTCAAGAGCCAACTGTTTAAATTCATTTCCCCTTAAATTCTTATTGAAACCAGCCAGCTGTACATACCAAATGAACTTGCTAAACCAGAAAATGCATTCATTAACCTACAACTTATTCAAATCTTGATCCATAATCCATGGCCTCTCCTTAAACTATAAATAAAAATATCATTCCTTCACAAATCATCTCTTGGAAGATTACGACATTTGCAACATTACTCGATCACATTTCCATTAGAATTTACACGTCGTGAGGCTACCCATTTGATCAAAAAATTCATCCATTACTCGTAGCAAATATTTATTCCATTTGGAATTAGTTTTGGAGCATCCAAAAACAAATCATCAAAGGAGATTTAATAAGTGTGGTACTTCATTCCATACTTCAACCATCTCATTTGAGGTTGTCAGAAGGAACAAAAAGGAAGATCGGGTTTGCATTGTTTGTTTATTTTCTTCCATTGTCTTCTTTTTCATTGTACATAGAAAGATTGAATTCATCAAACTCTAGAAAGTAGATGGTACATTTGTAAGGACAAAAAAGAGTACTAGAAATTCATAGTGGCCCTCATATGTTCTAAATGTTGTTTTATGAATATATTCATCATGAATTCAAATTTTATGGTATCCCAATTGAAGATCTAATTTTGTAAAATAAATAACACCATGTAATTCATATAACAAATATTTAATGATAGGAATATGATACTTATCTTTCACTATGTATTTGTTGAGCTCCATGTAGTTTGGACACATGCGCTAACCTTCATCCTTATTTTTGACCATCACCACTGGAGAAGAGTAAGCACTCTGACTATGGCAAATAATACCTACTTCCAACATCTCTTGTACCATCTTTTCAATCTCTCTTTTGTAGATAAGGGTACCTATAAGGTTGAATGTTGGGTGGTTGGCTTCCTAGTACTAGCTAAATAACATGATCATGATCTCTTTTGGGAGGTAACCCTTTTAACATATCCCCAAAAATAATTGAGTGCTTATTAATAATTTCTTATAGATCTGATGGTATAATTTTTTTATGGTTGATCTTCTAGTGAAAATAGTTGTTCCAAAACCCATCAAGCACCCTTCTTAAGCAACTTCTACATTTGATGAGAACTTACTAGTTGCGGAACTTTTTCCTGCATCCATCGTAGCTCAAAATTCCTCCCTTAAGAATGGAACCACATGAACAATTTGTATAATAAGCTCATCTCAATAGCTTCCAATGTAGTTAGCCATTAGACCCCTAACACAATGTTTGCACCCCCAATTGAAATGGCATACATAGAACGTTCTAGCAAGTAATCTCCTATAGATAGCTTAATCCTATGGAATTTTCCTGAACAACTAATTGTACCACCATGAATTGAAACTATGGTGTTGGATAAATAAAGAAATTTAAATGTAAATCCAACTTATGATTGATGAAGATGTGAGTACTACCATATTCAATCAATAATGTCACACTTTTCTTGTTAACAAACCTTAAGGGTTTTGTGGGGTATTAATGGCAGAAATAACATGAAAATATATAGTTAGTTGAGAATCCTTAGTCACAATATCAAGAACCTATTCCTCTTTTCCAGATTCATCATCCCCTTCTTCTTCCTCATTCATTCCCTCAATGTAGAATATTTTTTTCTTAATGCATTTTTATATCCTTTGCTTCATTTATCCTGTCACAACTATAACATAGTCATGTTTACTTGTTTCTCTTCAATTTGTGGTGGAGTTAACTAGGCAAGTTGAAGGAATGATTGTATTAAGGCTATAAAATCTCTAATGTTAGTGAATTTATTCCTCCTCATGGTAAGGAAATTTTCCTCTTCCCTACGTGTCATGATAATAGAATCAAAAATAATGAGTGGATTAAACATTCATACCCCATGTTGGATGTGATCCTTGAGACCCCCAAGAATAGATCATTCACATTATCATATGAAATTATATCCACATGTAAACAAGCTTTAGAACTATTGATTACAATCCTTTATTGAGCATGTATACCTCAAGTTTGCCAATTGGCTAAAGTAGTTCTTGGCCATAAGACTACTATAGTGTGATTGCAGCTCCTATGTAAAAACTAACCAAGTGACATTAAGAGCCTTCTTCTTTTGAGTGCATAACCAATGATACAAAGTGAATTATTCTAGTTCCGAGATATAAGGATGCCATTAACACCTTCTACCCACTTAGGACTTTATGCAGATAAAAAAATTCTCCATTTAGTTTATCCAAGTGATAGGATTGTTCCCACTTAACTTGTGCATTTCCAATTTTGGGATAATGTTACACCATTGGCTATAAGATCCGCTAGGTTATATAGAGGATCCTCCTTAGTTTCTTGAGGAACCCATGTGACTGGAATGTGAATTCATGCTTGAAAGATTGAGCATCTTATCCTTTTTAATTGATTCAAAACCCATATTCATTTCACCCCTAAGGTTACCTTCCAAAGGTGCTTGAAGGTACCTTCTGCTTCACCTTCTATTACTAGAAGCTTGTGGTTGAGGTCATCCTTACTCACCATAGTATTATCCTTTTCTTGAAGTTGGTTGACTACTTCTGATATTCTAGAACCCGAAGATTATACATCCATATCTTCCTTATTTTGAGTCATTCCTAGAGTGGCTTGACCCTTCCCTTGGCCTCTAGTTGATCTCCCTGTCATGATGTAGGGTTTGGGTCTTGGGATATAAGGATTACTAGGGTAGAAATTTAGGGTTTGGGGTTTCATATGATTATTAGATGAAAAAAGAGAAACCTAAAGAACAAAGCCTAGCTATGTTTTGAAAAGCTTTCCAAAAATATTAGAAACTTAGAAAAAAATCCAAAAGTAGCAACTTATGGAGCAAATTTATGAAAAACACTAAAATGGTTACAAATTGTGCAGAATAATTCAACATATCTTGAAATTTTAGGAGAAATATACTACAATGATTTCACCACATTAGTTTTAAAATACAATTATTTTTTCCACTATTTGGAAGATATATCCAAATCTTAAAAAGAAGGGTTTTGACCCAATTCTAGCTAGATCGACGCTCTGATACCACTTGTAATGAAATTAATTAGATAGATATAACTATCATAAGTAAAATAACACCAAATAACACCAAAAAATAGATAAATGATCATGATATGGAAGTATAATGTCTTAGCCACTTCAAGGGGGCAACCTCCAAACCATACAATAAGACTCAAATGCTCAATATTATGATAATATTTTGCTCTCTAACCCTTATATATACCCTACTATACTATGAAAAGCACCAAGGCTGACCCACTAAGCATATGAAAGCATAAATAAATATGATATGACATGATAAGAGATTATGTTAGCCACATGTTGGCTATCCATATCCTAATATATGACTTATGGTTAAAGGTGTAACATCTAGGCCATATCAAAGTATCATCGTAACATGCCACACATCGGATTCCAAATGCCTTACCCATGGGAAGATGGAATGGTTGTAGTCATCTCTCTAATAATCATCATTAGTTGTAACTACCATTGTTATTTTTATACACATGTATTGTAACATACAATCCAAACATAATAAACACAACATATATTTTTAGTTTTGAGCTTTCATTTGCTCGAGGTACACCACATAGATTTATTTAGCTCTACTCTACAATTCATATGTTTGTACTTACTACTATCTAATATACCGCCAAGTATATTGTCTTATATATGGATCTTGAATAAGAAAAGTATTCACTAATGGTATACTTCCTAATCCACATGCTTGTGTTTTTGTTTCTATTGTTTTCATCTTGCATATTTGTCACTCATACACCCAATTTTGGTCAGTCACAAGGATCCACTGTCTCTCAGTCTTCACACATTTTTCGTCAATTATCTCTAGACACTACGCCGGGACTAGATAATAGCACCCAGGTGCTCTTATCCATCATGGGCACTTGTGTCCTCTTTATTTTTGATCTTATTTTTTACATTTGAGGTCGGTCTTTTTGGTTTTCCCACTCATATCCCGAGGTACTAGTTGGCATGTCGGGTCATTAGTGTCGAAATTCAAGCAAGAGATCCCTATATAAACACAACATACATACCATTATAATGACGGGAAATTTCTATCAAGGGTTATCTATCTACATATCAAAGGGATTACATCTTGGGCTTATTACTCTACATACACACTGCATAGGAAGGGAAGTTCATTTTTCCATCCACACATTTGCATTTCTATCTAGCTACTATGCCCCCTATCTTGGCGTCATTGGCGCAAGGGCAACCTAGGAGAACTATTGCACACACAATCACATAGAACTACATTGGGTCTAAGATGTAGTGCAATGCTTAGTCATAATTTCACTAGTTGATAGATGAGGACAGTCCAACCCCTCATTTTGCATCTTTCTTTTTAGGATTTGATGTTTTTTTGGGTTTTTGTAGGAGGTTTTTGTATGCAGATTTACAAGTACTCCTTGATCAAAGTGTGACACATAAGTGATCAAAGGTGAGAAAAGTGTGAAACCTTGTTATAGTATTAGATCCAGTTTGATCTTTTTATAGACTCCAACACCCCCAAAGGTTTAGGGCCCCAGAGGGCCCTCGCCCCTTACAGCACCCATGTCCTAACATTCCGTGACATCTATGCATTTTTTTATCATGATTGGGAATACTTTAAGTTTCTTTTTCATCACTTTTCCCATCCGGAAACACACTTCAAGATAAGTGAAATCAAGGTAAGTGCCCTATCTCTTCCATTTTGATTTCATAATTAAATCAAATAAATTACCTAGCATATGTATTTCATTGTATATCATTTATAGCAATCATTGCTTTTAGATTTTAATAAAATATAACATATTTTATTAAATCATTTTGGTGAACCCATAGCTTAGAACTCCTTGCCTAGGATCCACTAAAACCCTAATGGCTAAGAATATCTCTTCTCCTCCTAGGCAAGCTATGCCTCATGTGAGTGTTAACCCTATTTATGATGAAGCAACTATAGCTAAACTTAGCACTCTCTTATCAATACTATTCTTTTAGATGATACTCAAAGACAATTTTTGGCCAATGAATGTAATATCCCTACTAGCTTTGATCATTCTACCATTAGTATTGTTTGATCCAACAAGTTTTTTGGTTGTACTCCTTGCTATTATTCGTAAGAAATAGGCCTCCTCCACCTTCTTCTATTTTTTGAAAACTAGATGAGGCTATTATTGATTACTTGCTTGGTCTTGATTGTGATAATACAGATAAAATACATGATGAAAATGTACATGATGTTGTTTCTAATACTAGTTAGGATGATTGTATAGCTACATCTCATACTCCTTGCATTTCTTGAAAATGTTTCTAGTGATTCTAAGGATACATCACATACTAGTGTCTCTCCTACTTCATTGTATATTGATGATATGCTTGATGAAATCCTTTACATCTGAGTCTTTATTTGATATTGATGATACACATACTAGTAATGACTCTACTTCTCTTGCATATTGTTGAATGTGAATTCTCTACTCCGCTTTCATCTTCTTCTGAGATTGTGTCTAGTAACATGCATGTTGATTCATCTCCATCTATTGCTTCATCTCCTAACACCTCTTTCGATGTTATTCTTATGATGTTATCGATATTCCATCACATAGTATTTCTTTTTGCACCTACATCTAGTGTTCCTATAGCATCGGCATCCTCCACTTCTTCTTTTGACATTCCTATGATTACTCATAATGGCAAGATTCAACAACTCAATACACCATTCACATCTTCTACCATTCCTTCACATGATATCTTATCACTCATGCATGTTGTTGGTCAATTAAAATCTCAGGTCCAATCTCTCACTCTTGAAATCAAGGCCTATTATGCTTCTATTGATAACAATTCTTTACATGGAAATCTATTCCAAAAAGATTCACAATTTGGCTTTCCTAAGGATTTCATTATGCCTACATTTTCATACTTTGATGGCACTAGTAATCCATATTTACATCTCAAGCATTATCATCTAGTTATGGCTTCTTACTCCAATGATCGATTATTGCTTAAATATTTTTTCATCATAGTCTTATTGATGATGCTCTCTAATGGTACACACATCTACCTTTTGGATCTATTAGTACCTATTGTGAGATGGAAGAGGCCTTCCTTCATCGCTTCATACTTAACAATGGCCCTAGAGTCACACATGACCACTTACCTAGATTACATCAAGGAAAGACAAAACCTATCATTGATTACATTCTATTTTCAATGTTTACATGCATCATTAGTCTTTCAGCCCATTGATCTAGAGAAGAAATTCATCTTTTGTCATGGCTTGATTCCTTCTTTAAAGCAACACTTGTAATATGATACATGTGAATCATTCACACTCTTATGCTATAAAGTCATTGATTTAGAACAAGATCTCATTGCTACACATGTCATAGATCCTCCTATTATTTTTCTTCTACTACT
This sequence comes from Taxus wallichiana var. yunnanensis, assembly GCA_018340775.1. Classification (NCBI taxonomy): domain Eukaryota; kingdom Viridiplantae; phylum Streptophyta; class Pinopsida; order Cupressales; family Taxaceae; genus Taxus; species Taxus wallichiana. Next base: position 440,265,913 of record CM031244.1, read on the forward strand.
ACATCATCTAGTTCTTCTCCTCTTCCATTTTTGAGCATCCTCCAGGTCTCCATCTCCTCCACCTCGTAAGCAAGTTCAATCTTCTCCATCACATAAGCATCCTTCATCTCCTCCACCGCATCGATCTCCACCTAAGACTTTTGCATCTCCTACTCATGAGCCATTGCACTTTTCACACTGTTAAGCCTCATGATGTGTTGTGTACTTTTCTTGATATCACTTGATTTTCACTTACCTTCTAATCAACATCATCCTCCTCATTGCTTGTAACATCAACATGATCATCCTTATTGTAACTATCATCGCATCAATGGCCATCGTGACAATGACTGTTGTGCCCTTCATGATAGATTACAACAATTAGAAGACAAGGGTGTCATTGCCTTTGGCTCTCGCTCTCGTGACAATCTATGTCTCCAATTCCATGCAAAGCGTGTTGTTACTCCAGTCCACTTATCTCCTTCACCTTACTTCTAAGGTCATTATTTCATCCACCACCATAGGTCATTATTCATGCATGCTCTCCATCTCATTCATCCATCACTGCACCATCTCATATGTCACAATGCTCCTACTACACATTGATTGCCTAAGCCATCCACATCTGTGCTTCCCACTGTTGCATCTCCCATCATTGGCACCATTTCATCTAGGCATTTAGTTTGGTTCATACACTCATGTTGCTTCCATTCCACATGTTTCCACCGCTCCACATGCCCACTTGGTCTTTGGTAGGTGATTTTTCTCACCTCACCACCCGATGACGCACTCATGTTCTCATGGTTCTTACATGATTGTTGAGGGATCTATTATAATAAGAACCTCACCACATCTTTTCATTACACATTATATTGATATATCTATCTATCATACACATCATACCATTTCCCGATGACACACTCATGTTTTATAGTTCATTCATGACTACTGAGGGGTCTTATATAAATGAACCTCATCTCACTACACACACACTTTGGGGCATCACTTTCTTCCCCCCTTCTTCATCTTACACACGATATCATACATCATTATACATCTTTTTCATTCTATACTTAAGTGACACATCATTATACTATTTCCTATCATCTCATGATTCATTCATTTTATCTATGATATTAAAATATCATACTATCTATTACCACATATACTATCATCATTCATCATATATACATGCAATCAAAATCAAAACATCACTATCATCATTATCTATGTCATTACATAAACAATCATAAAATCAAATCAAAATCACACACAATATCGAACACACAATCGTCACATCATACATCAATAAAATATCAATACAATAAAAATATGCCAATCATCATATATGTATATCAATTAAAATAATAGTTACAAAAATTCTAACATTGGGGGGAAATCCCCCATGCATCCATACATCGATAACATGTCATACATCATCATCGCTATCACTATATACAACTGTGGGAGCTCTAGAACTAGAAGCTTCACCACTCAATCTATGTTGTTAATCGTGGCCCCTATATCTCTCTACCTACCTACGTAATAAAGTCATCTCAAGAAAATGCTCCACAAAATGACCATGTAGCTCCACAAACCTGTAAATACATCATGTGCAAGGGACCTCCACCCACACCTCTCTAGCTCATTACGTCTCCTCTCGTGCCTCATCCCTCTCACTCAATAACATGGTACAAGTAGCCACCCTCCATCACCATTAGATCAAACAAATGAGCATGCTCACCCGTAATGGCATCACCCACTCTAGCATCCCACCTCTAATGAGCACATCGGTGGGCACATTTCCACGTCAATGTGCGGATCGAAGTGTCAACAATCAATGATAAATAAACATCCCCTGTAATAATTTGAAAGCACCACATTAATTCATATCCACCATATGACACACTCAAATAAATAAGTAATAACTATCAATGCATATATACTCACACTCTACTCTGCTCTTGCTATTGCCACATCATCACCACCGGGGGCATATGCCTGCCCCTCTACTCCTTCCCATTAGCGGTGCTCATGCTACATCGATAAAAACTATTGGATATAGTATCACCCAAAGGCACGTTGTCCACCATGCACTATGCACCTCTGTACACCCCACGTCATCCACTTGTATGGGCCTATGGCCACATCGGACTCCTCTAGACTAGGAGGTACTAGTTATGCCCATGTGGGATCTAGTCTAGCTCTAGCCCTCCTCGGTGCCCTCGTGGCTCTCACCCATATATATGGCTCTGGGGAACATCTTGGGCCATGCCAAACTGTCGTGATACACGCTCTCCCTAAAATAGCTCCACCACCCTAGAAACTATCCTCAACCACATAGTATGTCATATACATACAATGAAGCTCCATTGTATCCTTGGCCATCCTCCATAGTCTCAATATGGCCTCCAGATAATGGTCCCTGGCCCCATATGATCCAACATCGATCTATATGTATCAGTATCCATCCTCCTACTCTACACACCTACCCATCTCGCAACAAAAATATATTTGGCCTCACCCACTCTGCACAAGGCCCACCAAGTGGCCTCAATATCACAATATGCTCATAAGCCCACACATGTAACAAAGTGGTGGCCCCTAGTCCACCCCCATGCTCCTCCTGTGTGAACCTATATAAGTCCCTATACAAATGGGATAATACACATCATGCCCAAGCATATCTTGTCCCATCCTCCTCTATACGATGAAAATATCATACATCTTATATAAGATGCCTACACCACCACCCTTTATAAAGCGAGGAAGTAATCAATCCAATAAACAATAAATTTCCACAATCGTGGAACCCCTGACCTCAGTATAGCATCAACTAATATGGACCTCGGTGTGACTCGGGTCCTATAAAGTATTATCTAGTCTCGATCACATCTATCTTTTGCATCATTCTAATCCATCACGAACCCTCTCACCAAAACATGTAATATAATATGTGATATACATCCTCCAAAGTTTTATCATCTCTTTTAGTAGGAAACCAAAATGTGCCAAGTATCTTTACACACACATCTTTGCACAATGTGGTGATCATTAGAATATTATGGGGCACATCCCCATCCGCGTTATGTGCCCCAGTTGGAATGATCTAGTACATCCCACTCATCTCACTTTTTCTAATCCTTTCAAACCCAATCCTAACAATGTGCTCAAATGACCTTTTCGGAACTCTAATTGAATGGATATCCTCTCGTATAACAAAAAAGGAACAAAAACATGACAGTTGTATGATCATAATAAGTAAAAACACCTAAGCATAAAATCATCACCATCACTTTTTACATGCATCCATCAAACATTATGGGCTAAACCTAGGCCTTCCGTGGTTAGCTCCATCACAGGGACAAGGGATGGTTTTATGATCACACCTAGGGAGGAGTTCATAGTGCCCATATCTAGGCGCACATTGGTGCCCCAAAGGTACATTAGCGCCTTCACCACTCTTGCCCAAGTGTAAATGCCTAAAACTCCAAGGGCATAAATTTCACACACAAAAATCATGAAAAATAACTAATTTCAACACAATTTTGCAAAAAAAACACTCACCATCTCAATTGTGCATATGTGACTCCACAAAACCCACCACCATCTCAAATCGAATCTCAATCCTTCATATGAATCTTTATTTTTAGGGTTTCTCACTTGTGGAATTTTCACACACTGATTCCTTTAGCTCAAACATCACATGATCTGCAATATTCAAATGAAATGAAGGCCTGCACTCATCACTGTGATCCTATTCAATTTTTCATATTACTATTTATAGTAACATTTCATTCGGGGCTACCTCACTATTTACACTTATTCTCTAAGCAATAACAGCCATCACGATTTGATCATATCTTGAGCATCTGTGAGTGACGGTTTTTTTCTTGTTTACATTCTCTTAAGAATTCTACTACTATCATTTATGAACACATTCCATAACGTTATATTCAATCTTAACATCTACATTTTGGTATCAATTTTTACAACATCCACTATATTGTGCTTGATCACAATTACATCATCACACATTTAATTTAGCTCAATGTTATTTCTCATCATCACTCTAACATTTTGCGAAAAGGGGGAATATCACATTTTAGTTGGGTCATCCTATAATTACCCTCACACAATACCTGATCATCTACATCATCTAATTCGTCATTATCGAAAATTTAATCGTACAACATGCGATATTTCACACCATTTTTGCCAATTCTCCCTAATGACCTATCTCTGGGGGAAACAAAATGTAAAATCATCTCCATGAGTAATCAATCAAAAACACATATATTCTACTATTCAAATCACATCAATGTTGTGATCATCGGCATACGAACACAACATATTTTTCCTCCTAGATGACCTAACACGGGAGTTATATCACCACTTTCATCTAAAATGACCCAACTAATAATATGCTCCAAATGAAAACTACCACACGGAACTCCTAACGAATGAATATCCCTCTGTAGAACAAAATCAAATACTTTGGGTAAACATGACAACGATCACAATTCATATGTATGCTAAGTAAAAAAGTATTAAAAAACATCATGTTTTACATTCACAACATTTTGGGCTTTAAGCTTCTCTTTGGGTCTTGCACCTGGAGAAGGATCGGGCCTATCTTTTCACTTTTCATGTTTGTCATTCTCACACTGCCCATATGTCAGGTGTAGGCATCCCAAAGGTCACTAATGCCTTTTAACTTTGCCTAGGTCGAAACACTTTATAAACTCAAAAAGTAGTTTTAAACCTTATCTTTTTGGTAGTTGACCTTTTCGGGGTTAATTATTTTCAAAAAATCACTCTCATAAATATAAAGTTATGTGATCATAATAAGGACCATCTCAAACACTAAATCATGGTGGTCTCACTAAGGTCTTCATCCATCAAAGCTCTAAAGTCACACCCATGTAATATTCAAATGAAAAATGCCTATTCAATTTTTTTATATTACTATTTATATTAACTTTCATTGTTTCCACTACACATCATTATTTACACTCATTTTCTAACTAATACACCTCTACATGATTTCAATCATGTCTTGAGTAGCACTAGAGCAATTCTTGCCTTGTTAGGGTGTCGTTTCTTCATAATTCCACAAAACTACATCGTGGGTCGAAACATTACACAATGTTATATCATAATCTTACACATCTACATTTCATTATACATATAATTTTACAATATCCATTTTTAGGGTTTGATGTTTTATTTGTTTTACAAGTACACATTCATCATTCCAAATTTTTAATTTCAGCTCAATGTTCATTCTCATCATCACTCTGTGACACCTCGAAAGAGGATTTACGATCATCATTATCCTATAATTCCCCTCACACCATTAACGATCATTCTACATTTCTAATTCATCATTATTAAAAATTGCTCCTTCTATCATGAACACTAGTCAACTGCATTTTTACCAATTCCCCTAATGACCTAATTTGGGGAAACAAGAGTGAAATATCTCCATGAGTAATCAATCAAACACATTCAAATCTCAAACACAAATCTTCTACTATGGAATCACATTATCAATCCACAGAACACATTGTATTTTTTCCCTATATGGCCTAATTTGGGAGTTATATCATTTACTTTCCCGAGATGACCTAACATGGGAAGTTATCTCCATATTTTCTACGTTTTCCAAATGACCTAAAATGGAATCCATCTCATACATTATGTGGCAAAACCCTTGGAGTGGGGAAAATGAGACGTCATTGCCTTTCGTATACTGCTCCTATGTGGGTTATTCACATTTGATCAAAATGAATCGAAATGTATCAAAATGAACAAAATTTGGTCTTTGTCCATCTGTAGTGGATAAAATTTTTGAGGATGTAGTTAAAGTTGGAGGGTAAAACTAGACCTCTCTCTCTACACTCTTCCTCTGGTGGTAGGACACCCAAATACTCAATTTTTCACACACATAAATCGGGTTGGGAACAGATCACTCCCTACCCCATCGAAATCTCCATCAGCAAAAAAATCAAATCTCCAATCACTCAAAATCAAAATCATCAATCTTGCTTAGTTCTCCTCATAATGGTTCATCATCTCTCTTTATGCCACATGGATCGACACATTGATCCATGGTTCGCCACACTATATGTTCTTATTCTATGTGCGTATTTATCGAAATAGGTCTTCTCTAGAACTTCTTTTAAGCATGTTTTTACTTCCTTTACACTACTTGAATTTCATTTAAATAACATAAAGTGGGGAAAATGTAGACACAAATCATCACTTACTACTACTACTATCTACTTTACCACCAAGTATGTTGTTTTATATGGATCTTGCGTAAGAAAAGTATTCACTACCGACACACTTCCTATTCCATCCACTTGTGTTGTTTTTTTCTATTCTTTTTATTTTGCACATTTTTCACTCATACACCTAGTTACAGTCGAGTCACAAGGATCCCTGTCTCTAGTATCTTCACATTTGTCGTCGGTTGTCTCGGACACTAGCGAGATTGGACAGACTGAAGCCAGCGCTCATGTCCATCCTAGCGCCCATGTCCTTTTTTTTTTGACATTTGAGGTTTGTCTTTTTGGTTTTCCCACTCCTATCTTGAGATACTAATTGGCATGTCGGGTCATTAATGTTGAAATTCAAGCAAGAGATCCCTATATAAACACAACATACATACCATTATAATGATGAGAAATTTCTATCAAGGGCTATCTATCTACATATCAAAGGGACTGCATCTTGGGCTTATTACTTTGCATACACACTACATAGGAAGGGGAAGTTCATTTTTCCATCCACACATTTGTATTCTATCTAGTTACTACCCCCTATCTTGGCGTCATCGGGCGCAAGGGCAACCTAGGAGCACTATTGCACACACAATCACATAGAACTACATTGGGTTTGAGATGTAGTGCAACGCTCAGTCGTAAGTTCACTAGTTGATAAGCGAGACATCGACCCCTCATTTTGCATTTTATTTTTTTGGGTTTTGATGTCTTTTTTAGGGTTTTCGGGAGGTTTTGTATTGCAGATTTGCGGGTACTTTGTCGATCAAAGTGTGAAACACGGGTGATCAAAGGCGAGCAAGTGTGAAACCTTAATGACAATATCGAACTAGGTTCGACTTTTTTGTAGACTCAAGTTCCTCCACAGAGGTCCAGGCACCGTAGGCGCCCTCGCCCTTACCCAGGAGCCCGTGTCCACGCATTTCCAACACCTCTACATTTTTCTGAGCGTTATTGCGACAATCTGTGTTTCTGCTCCATCACTTTTCCCAGCCCAGACACACTTCGGGATAAGCGAATTCAAGGTAAGTGCCCTATCTCTTCCATTTGCTTTCATTATTAAATCAAATAAATTTCCTATCATGTATTTCATTGTATATCATTTGCAACAATCATTGTTTCCATATTTTAATAAAATATATAACAAATTTTATTAAATCACTCTTTATTTCCCTATTCACCGATAATAAATAGAAGTTACATTTTCTACAAATAAATCTTCCTCTACATCATTGTGTGTTTGGTTCATTGCATTCAATAATCACACACCGTTAGAATCTTTTTGCTCTAGCTAGCACAATATTATCTCCCCGTTGGTCTGGGTGCGCTTGCATACAAATTATGACAAGACCTAGATCGGTTGAGGAACTCCATATTCACTCGAGGCTCCTTGTATCAAGTCATGGTTTAGAAATTTGAGGTTACTTCACTCTAATCAAGGTTTTACATATATGATCGAGATGCCTGACTTCCAATCGTGACATTCCACAATACCATCAATAAATTAATATAAAACACATAAATATTTGATTGATTGATATGTCTTGTGTGCTAAATTGAATTTGCCACTAATGTAAGAACACACAAGTATATCATAGTACACTATATATAATATTATTTTTCCATCAACCAATTTAATGCAAAAAAATAAAATAGAACTCTTACAAATGTTTTTTTATTACATGAACAATTAAATTAGTACTAATTATTAATCCTTAATTACTTAACAACTTAACTCAAGTTCTAAGGGTTAATATCACTGACTTAAATCAAATCCACTAAAAATAGACAATCACACATATTAACTTTAATTAACATAAAAAACATGCCATTTCAACATATTTCTTTGTTCTCCTCGCATGTAATTGTTCCAGGAGGAAATCCGAATTATATTTTAATTTTTTTAATCTCTTATCCTTCATCGAGCCTCTACATTTTATTGAGAAGAATTATATTTTCAGCTAGGTTCGAGAGTCCTCCAACCCTATTTCTTCTGTATATGATCTTCAGAGGTTTGCCTCTCTCTTTACTTAATGTAGGATACCCTATTGTTGAAAGATGCTCTATGCCCAGTTTTAGAGTGGAAGTTATCGGGATATGGCTCTGAAGCACAAAAGCAGTTGAGACTTATCCAGCAATTCCAGAGCAAGAGAGAAGCGGCAGGATGTCCATAAAAATTATTATAAATCAGGTCACAAGAAGAAGCGGGAGCAGACACTCTTCTCATTCCAGTAAGATCTCTGAATTTCTATCATTCAATCAGTCATCTATTTTTCCAAGATTTACTGCACTCGAATTAGTTTGTTCTTTCCTATCGTCCCCTCGAAATTGTTCATATCATGCGAGTGTAGAAAATTTAGAGGGACCCAATTCCTCAATACCATCATCATTATCATCCTCTGCGATCTCAAATTCTAACTGGGTCAACAATCCAATTCATAACAATGACTCAACAAATGGAGAAAGCATCGAAGAACCCAAATCATCAATACCACCATTAACATCTTCTGTGAACCCAAATTCCTACCGGGTAAACAATTTCAATGACAACATTGATAACCCAACACTGATAACTCCTAGAGGATCCACACCGATTGGAAGACAGTTTGAGAGCTGGATAAAATCCCTAAAGCCCGGGTTCAAACCCCAGGAAGTAGCCCATGTCCTAAAACAGCAGACTGACCCTGACCTTGCCTATGATATATTCAGCTGGACTGCCCAGCAGAGAAACTACAGACACGACCACCAAACATACCAAATAATGATAGAGAAGTTGGCCTCTGCAGTACGCCGCAAGAAGATGGAGCAGCTGATGGAGGAGGTGCTGGCGGGGCTTGCATTGGAAGCGAAGCCCTCTTCAATACCATGATCAAGAATTATTGTCAGTTCAGGATGTTGGGGCCTGCTATAGCTGTTTACAAAAAGATGCAAAAGGTGCCAGGCTGCAAACCCACTGTGAGAACTTACAATTTGCTGTTCCATGCCATCGTGAGAAGGTTTGGAAGCTTTACTGTCTGTTGTGTGCATCTGAGGACTGTTAAGTCTCTGTACCAACAGATGAATGCTGCTGGGGTGGATCCTGATCTTGCAACTTTGAATTTGCTCATTAAAGCGCACTCAATGGCCATGGAAATGGACCAGGCTGTGCGATTTTATCGAGAAATGGGGCTATATGGATGTAGCCCTGATTATTATACCTATAATTATATAATCAGAGGGTTTTGTCAGAAAGGGTGGATGAAGCAGGCATTGGAATTTTATGGTATCATGATTGGCAAGGGTCTTTGTCCCAGCCGAGGTGTTTACAATGTGCTTGTTTGTAGTCTTTCAGTTGGAGGGAAACTGGAGGAGGCAATGAAAGTTCTTCTCGAGATGGCCGATAAAAGATTGGTGCCTGATTTCCTCACTTACAAGACTCTTGTTGAGAATCTTTGCAATAAAGGAAAGGAACAGACGGCTTCTGAGTTCCTATGTAAACTTCACAGTAAGGGTTACATGCTTAATGAAACTACTTACATGAGATTAGTGAATATCTTAAACTGATACAATGAGAATATGTATGGGAATCTGGATGCATTTTATGTATTCAAGCTCTACACAATGATGAACAGCTCCAGGGGTTGGTGTTTGAGATTACTTTTGCAAAATGCTGATAATTACTGGTTTGAATTGAGATCCTTGGCAAGAAACAGACTATATCCTTCCCTGTTTGAGGCACTGTGGGATTGGATTTCTACAAGATGGTCTTGATAATCACTGGAAAAGAATTGATTGTGAATGCTCATATCCAGTCCTTTCTGGGGCACGAGAGTGTAATTATATGTTTGTGCACAGAAAAGATAGAGGAATGACAAAGTGCTAAGCATGAAGCATCAGAGGATTAAAGTTATTTCAGTCACCTAATAAAATCATTTTCCCTTTTGTTATTGTGCAGCCTCTAGCAATCTAAGCAAAGTAAAGAGTATGCTAGATGAAAAGGTAAAGCATATGCAATTTATTCTTTATCCCATCTCACTTAATTGATTGATTCTGATCACTCTGCCATTTCACATTCTTTTGACTTCAATTTTTTTCAGATTTTTATTATTTTTAATATACTTCCATGAGCACCACAGTGTTGATTGAGTATAAGTGCATGGCTGTTACCTGGAATGAAAAGCTATATCTTTTCATTTTGTTTCTTTCACAAGTCTTCTCAAGGACGTGATCTCAGGTGCCAGTCATTTACTCAGGTTTCTTGACTTCATTGGCAAAGACTCAAGTGGATTGTAAGTGGGCCTGAACACAGCGATTTCATGGTTCAACAAAGTAGGTTTGAGCTAATGGAAGATGTAAAATATCTGCCGCGGTCCATGATAATCATCATAACTAGAGTATAAGATGTGACCTCCATTTGTATCAATTACTTGGTTGTGAGAAGACTAGAAGTACATTTATCTTTAGGCCATATGTTTGGGGAATATTTCAGAATTCTTAGAGGGTAGGAAACTGAAAAAAAAACAGAGACAACGGTTTTTACCCTCGGTACTAGTCTACTCTCAAAAACCTTGTTAGTTTCAACATCTTTTATATATAGCAGATAATTTACGAGTGGCAAAAGGGTCTTTAAGGCTTCTATGAAGTGTTGGCCCATGAGGATGAAATTCCATATTTTCATTGTATGAGAGAAGTTGCATATATAATTTCTTGTGTTGTAAGTGGTTGTTAGGATTTCCATCTTAACTTTTGGGGACGGCCACTATCGTATTAGCTTGCCATTTGGGAAGTCACCTCTTCTCACTCAGTTCAATTTTTATTTTTTTATTGAATTGTTTCTGGATTGCTTGGGGAGTTCTTTACTCATCCTCTCAAAGAATCATCATAGGACTTTTGTTCAGGGGTATGTCAAGGAAGGCTTGCAGAAAATATCCTGTTTTCTATTTGGAAGCTGCAGCCTGTAAGAACCCCTGTTAAACTCAAATCAAAACTTAGGTTTTCTATAGGTTTATCTTTTATTACTCTTCGGGAGTTCTTTGTTCATCTGCTCTAAGAATCGACCTAATGCTTTTGGTACAGGGTTTGTCTGTACAAGGGAGGCTTGCAGAAAATTTGAAGTTTTCTGTGTGGTATCTGCAGCCTTTAAAATTTCTTTTTCAAACACGAAATTAATTATTGAGCTTTGATAGAATGTTAAAAAACTGGTTGTGGTCTTATGATGGAGTCTTACATTACATCCATCAGAAGGTGTTGTAGTTGGGTCCGATATAAGAATGCCTTCAAGCTGTGGAATGCCATGGAGTAGTATGGCTTCTGTACCGATGGTAGTGCTTGCATCATTTTACTGAATTAGTTATTTCTGAATGGCAAACCAGGGTAGGCCGCAATTGCTATAAATAAATGAAAACTGAGGGATTTTCTCTGGAGCCAAAAGCAGATAGGACGTTTGAATCTTGGATTGCAGGCAGAAAATATGCACCCATGCATCTACATCAGAATCTCTCCAAGGAGAGAATGGAGAGAGAGAAGAAAATGTACTAGTACACTGCATGAAAATGTTCAATGGCATGCCTGAGAAGGAAGAAAATTCTAAATACAGTATGCAGCTTCAATATCAGATACAACAAAAAAATGACGAACCAATTAATTAAGGGATTGAGAAAGTACCAAATTTAGAGATAAAGCTTAAAGTTCTATGTTCTCTATTAGTGGTCTGACATTAGTGTTACAGTCGCCCGCATTTTCTGTTCCCTTTGTTCCCTTTGATTAAATCAAATATACTTCTGGTCCATGTCACACTAAGTAAGCCATAACGAACAACAGATTGTATCTGACCTTTTTGTGGAAGACAGAGCATACCGTAAAGGGCATTCTCTTGCACTAGGCTGTGTAAAGTGCAAACCCAATGATGGTATGTTAAGTGCATCAGAAGACCAATCTTGAGTAAATGGTTAAATCAAGAAAAGGAAAAACTTGTGGAAAAAGTATCTTTTAATTTCGCTGCTCTGCAGTTTTTAAAGTATTGCAATTTTTAACTTAGCTACTTGATTAAACTCAAAGCAATTCAGCAGTTGGCAAGTTAATTCAATTTAAAAGTTGACATGGACAGGAACTTGTTCAACTATCAAGGTTAGATACAGAACTTAACGGTGGAGAAAGCAATGATCGAGGCTTATGGAAATCCAGGGATACAAGAAGACAAATCTCTAGTGTTTATATCCTCTGGATTTCCACTGCTCCAATTATAAAACGGTTTGCATATGATATATTAAGTGGTCTATTTGCCTGTAGAGTCGGACCCTGACTTGGTTTGGGAGCATTAGAGAGAGAGATAGATAAAGAAAAAGGTCAACAAGACCTGTCATCTCTGTTTTTGTAGTGTACATGTAAAATACATCAAGCGAGTCTGTATTCTTGTCTTTCCAAAGCTTTACACGGTGTAACTATTTTAATACTTTTATTACATTCAGATGTGGGTAATTAACATATTTCAGGGATGATTGAAACTAGTTGCAATAATAGATTATTCTTTGGAGTAAGATTGATGTATAATGCTAATACAAATATCTTAATTATATCTATTTGAGAAACGTTACAAGATATCAATCTCAAGGCTTTTATCTTGGATTTTTTGCATACCACATTGTTTAATTATAATTCTCTTACCTTCCTTGAAAATTTCCCACTGATTGGATGTATATAGCATCAATCTAGCTACACCATTGTGTCAGGCTTGAAAAAATCCTTGCAAAAAAATGACAAAAGGAGCTCCAAACCAATATGGCCAAGATATCACGATTTTTTGTTTGACTTTTCCAATGAAAAACAAATAACTTGTGACAATCAAATTGACTTTAAATTTAAGGTTGAAATTGCCATGTGACAGTGAAATGGGTGTCAAATCTAAGGTAAGAAATTAATTGTTAACCACTCACAATTATTACAGTCCACTACCCCCACCCTCATCTGTGATTGTAGAATGCCTATCAGTGCAATTATGCTTTTCATGCAAAGAGCTTTAACATTCTTTTGAGGTGGCTCTATATTGTGTACCATCTTAGTGTTTGGAGGGTTGCAAACATAGCGTATCCATTACGACACAAGTTCAACTTTGCGCTGATGATTGTTTTTAAATCAAAGATTCTCTCAAGCATATAGATATGAGAAGTGTGCAACTTCAGATTGTTTTTATGATTATTATCTATTATGTTAAGGATAACTGATCATTTGAGCTTGATTGAAGCAATCTATTTCTTTTTACCTTTTTCCCGCTGTAGTAAGCATAGAATAAATGTCAAGTATTGTAGGTTTCCATGAATTAGAAATAATAAGTAATAAATTGCAGATGAGGATGTACAGCTAATAAGTATGTGACTGTCACATTTTTTTGTGTTAGCAGGAGATGCATCATGCGTCCAGGAGACAGATGCATCTCTGATACTGGAAGACTTTGTTATGAGTCTCATGCGTCCAGGAGACGGAGGCATCTCTGATACTAGAAGACTTTGTTATGAGTCTTCCAGTATCTCCTATGCAGCCTCCTGACTTGAGCTGCAGTGTTCTATTAAAAACTGGAAAAGAAAATTAAAAATAGGCCAAAGTGGCCCCTATCACTAGTACCTCACCCCAATAGACTAAAACCTATGCCTTAATCTCATTTGAGTTTCAAAATTTTAATTCCTCAATGCATTCTATACCATTTTAAAGTCGTTTACACATGTATATCTGTTCTTCTCTTGGTAACCATCTACTGTGTTTCCATCTACAATTTTTTCCATCTCCCAATAACCATCTACTAATTTTACCATCTCTCAATCTACGCTTTTTTTTTTTTTTTTGGGTATATACATGCTCTCCAAGCAGTGGCGAATTAAAGGTCAGGAGTGCCCTAGGCAATAGTTTGAGTGGACGCCCTCCTCACAATTTTAGTTATCATTTTTTCCATCAAGTAAATAAATAAAATGTCTATATTCTTGTATTTTTAAATTTACATCATGGTCATAATAAAATAATAGTAAAAATATCTTATTAAATTATCAGAGAAGGATGCAAAATATTCCATGGATGGAAAAAATTAATGGTAGGAGATGCTCAGAATGCAAAAAATACAATATTTTATACAAGGCTTCTTAGAAGTCTGATTTAGCCATATCAAGTATGTTACGAAATCCACCCGAAATAAAGCACCCTTCTTTGCAAAGAATAAAAAATGTTTATGTAGCTCTCATGGTTTTGTGAAAGATGTATTTGGACTAGGGCTAGCAGCTCGTCCATAAAAAAAAAAGACATTTTACCCAAAAACTTAAGAATAGAGAATTAAATATTTTTTTCCTTGAAGTATACTCACCTCTACTAGATAAATCAGTGATGTTATAAATAATACATTAACATTTTTTGTAGAACAGATTACACACCTACATAACCTAGAGCTACATCAGATAATAGGTAACAATACCAACAAAATTATATGTGCAAGTAAAAATATGTGATATTTGCTTTTACTTGCAAACATATTACAAAACTTTTTCTAATGCGTGAAATTTATGTTACTATATAATAACATCTATAAATAGGTTGATCAATATTAAATCGTGATAATTTTTTTTAAAGCTAAGTTCTAAAATTAACCGACAAAAAGAAATTTGTAGATTTAGGCGCTCCCGATTTGCTAGCGCCCTAGGCAACTACTTAATTTATCTATCGCTTAATCCCCCTTGTTTCCAACTACCCATCTACTATTTTTTGATAAATTGGCATACCAGTTCTCATTCTCATCCCCATCCCCATCTCCATCTACCGTACTATTACAAGTATCTATCCCTCGGATAACTATACGAAAAATTAATGAAATAAAGAGTGATATTTAAAGCAAAGTTGTTCATTGGAAGTTTTTCTCCCAGTAACTTTCTACCATGTCTCCTAGTATCCATCTACTATGTCTCAATGTAACCATCTACTAATTTTTTGGGAAAATGAAAATATCTATGGCATCTCTAAATAACCATCTATTATTTTTTGAGAAATTGGTGTACCGGCTCATGTTCCCATCATCTATACTAAAGATGTACATGTACACTGGTAATTATGATTTTTTCTTTTTGCATCAACTTTATATATAGAATTGCAAGTTATAACTTTTTTAAACGTGGAAAAATTAATGAAATAGTGAGTTTTGAAGCAAAGCCTCTCATTGAAAAGTTAGATTCTCTAATTTTGGACCTCACCTTAGGGTAAATTGTTTAGTGGCATTGTCTTCAACCTTAATATTCTTCGAATGACGGTAAGTGGGTGAACTCTTTACAATCTCTAATGCCCTTAACTATAAACACTTTGGTATCGGTGTGGTTGTACTTGGGCTTGGATGCGTTTAATATGAATACAATTTCAATCCTTGGTGGAAAATGTACAAAAAATGTTACTTACTTGGTATGGTCACAATAAGAAGAAATTATACTTGGATAGTGTTGATGCAAGTTTTGACATGGGCTCCAATGAAGAGGAGAATTCAATCTCACTCATTTTAGGATCCTTGCAAGAAATAAGACCTAAAATACGAAATCTCTAGACTTATATCTCAATGGGAACTATGTGACTTTTTGTTACCTTCAGAGGAATAAGCGAACTTGTATAAGTTAACCCACACTAAAATCTACTCTATGAATATTCACAATGAGATTAACCTAAACTAAGTGATTCAAACGTCATAAATAATCTCGAAAAATAGGGAAGGGTAGCGGAGAAAAGAACTTTAAACTTATGTTTGTTTTAAACCAACCTCAAACAAACACAATCATCATGATATGATGGAAACAAAAACTTAGAAAACCTACTATGCAACTCAAATTCTCACAAATCGTGGGTGAGTGTTTAAAGGAGTGATTATTCTTGCACCCATAAGATTAAATTGCAAACACAACCTAAGTTCATTCTTTACAATTTATAAACCATTAGAGTAACCAAAATGACCAATTTGTCCAATCCACAACCCAATTCACGAATTATAATAAACTTAATTCAAGGTTATACTTTAATACATATTCCATATGATATTACGAGAGAATGCCTAAGCACATCTAATCAATCACATACAAACTATAACAAAATGCTTTCGCGAATTATACAAATTAGCATATACTCAATTTGCATTCATTAACAAATTACAAGCTTTTAGTGTTTAACAATTAACTAACATCTAAACATGACAATTTTCGAAATAAGTGAAAAGAGACCATACTTATTTTCACAAGTGAACACAAGGACTCCTTGCTCACATTTGCAAAATCAAATCTAATTAATAAAAAGGAGTACAAAGTATTTATAGCCAACACTAATGGGACACAACCACAATAGGCTTGTATGATATCTAAAACTATCTAAACTTTCAACTAAAGATTCATAATTGTTTTTGAGTCCTCGAGACTAATTTTGGGACACTCTACTACAATTTTCAACTCGTTGCATGGATCTCAAAGCTCAATTATGTGTATTATGACCATACATACATCCTAGAGAAAATAAAGAACATGCAATTATGCCACTGGTTGGTTGCCATCCAGATCCCACAATCTCCTTCAATGCGTTTGGTGTCTATGAATAGTTTCCTAAATTTTAAGAATGTTGAGTTGACTGCTTTAGTGTATTGAGCCAATGCTATATTTAGGAATTCTTCGACACTCGTGGCTATCTCTGTTTTCCTAGTAATGCTAACCACAAAATTATAACCACCTCATTCCATTGCTTTTCAACTACTTCCAATCAAGTGTTAAAAGCATTTCACAACCTTTTGCCATAGAGCAATTAGAACTAGCAATTGCACATGAGTTGCAAATTACGCTGAGAGGATAACAATGTTAAGTTTGTTGGAGTTGTAATTTACAGTGAAGTGTATGCAAACTTAAAACTAAACAAAAAAACTTTCTAGAAACTAAGAATAATCAAGCACATGGCACATTATAATAGTGCAAGCTTATTTGTTTAGATTGCTTCATTTAGCATCACCAATAATCGCCACAAGAATATTCTCCTTTTTAAAATGAAGGAAATGGTTCCTATTTCTCACAACAATTTCTCTTGCAACAATCTTGGAGTTAATTTTCGTTGCAGTGTGGCAATGAGCACATAATCGAAGGTTCTTGACAACTGTAATAGTTGTTCTAGGGGGCGTGTTTAACCAACCAAATGTAGTTGCCAACTTTTTACTATGGTGGCAGAGAAGTAATTCTTTTCCTCCCCTTCCACATCATTAAGTAAATGCAATTAATATGAAAAATAACTTGTTGCCTTCATCTCTCAAGCCATTTTCTCCAACTTTGCATAGATCTCCTCTGTTTGTAGATGCGATCTATGATTTATGATATGTCTCCGGCCTTCAATCCAACTACATCCAAGGATCTTCTTAATTTCTCTATCTTTCATCAATCTCCATATCATTTGAGCCTCACCTCACCTGTCAACGTATGCATAGATGTTTGAGAGAAGAAAATAAGTTGCATCATTTTTAGGAACCAAATCAAAATGCATTATGGATGTAAATACTCCTAAACTATATTCACATGTGAACTACAGGAACCAAGCAAACACTTCCACATGAACTGTTTGATAAAATGGCTCAGTGGTGTCATGGAATGCAATAACTGCAGAATATGCACAAAATGGTGTTCTTGATAAGGCTTTGAGTCTTTTCAGAAAAATGCGTCAAAGAGATGTGGTTTCATGAACTGTCATGATTGCAGGATATGCACAAACGAGTTTGTTGAAAAGACATTGGAAACCTTTATGGAAATGCAATTGGTAGATGTGAAGAAAAATTCTACAACCTTTGCCAGCATCCTCCCGACCTGTGCTAAAATGGGAACTGCAATACATGTGGGCATAATCGAATGTGGATTTTTAGCAGATGGTATAGCTGCAAATGCCCCGGTAGACATGTATGCAAAATGTGGAACCACACATGAGGCACATGAACTGTTGGACAAGATTTCGAGAAATAAACCCACTTCTACAAAAATAATTCCGCCAAATTTCTTTTACTGAAAAAATTTCCAATGTGCTTGCAATGGTTATGATGCAGATCCGAACCAAAATATAAAGGACTGGGAACATAGGCTTGAACATGATCGAGAACCTTGACCACTGCAGAATCTAAAATATTAGAAATGCAAAGAGAATAAGACAGAACAAGTTTATTTGTGAACATGAAAATCTCAATGAATGCAAATTTCACATCACCATCTATTGTACAATATATACGATACCAGGACAATTATGGCTTGGTAAAAGTGTATAAACCGGTGCGATTGCCAATGCCATGAGCCAACTTTTATGCAATTGTTTCAACAACTAAATTAATGGAAGCCATCAATTGTGCATATCCGCAATCAACGATGTCATTAAACGACCTCTTTTTAAGGCATTTTGTCAAACAGTTCGCGTGCCTTGTGTAATGTTCCACATTTTGGCATTTGCAACTACAACATCTGACAAAATTCCTCTATCTTTTATGCTTTGATGGATGTCCACACCGTGTTCCAAAGCTCGTATTTTGGCACAAGTTGGGAGTATGATGTTTTTCCTAGTTGGATACCCCTTCCAATAATGGGGTCCCAAATATCACCTCATTTACCACTCTGATGTTGATTTTTTCTTAGGCTACCCGGAGTGAGTTATCGGATTTGAAGAGTAAATTAAGCAGAATTGAGAATATATCATCAACAACAAAGACATCAATAATCGCTACCTATATAAGCGAAGCCACTTGGTAATTTACATAGAAAACTATACGTTTTGCTGACGGACTACAAAAATGGCGAAGGGTTCAACAATGCGTATGAAGGCGGTGATTTATTCATTCTCTCCCTTCGAGCGAAGATCATGTCCGGTCTTTGGAAAGATTTCTCACACAAAGTGGAGAAGAAAATCATTGATAATTGGCTCAATGCCCTCTGCTTACTCAATCGAGAAAGTATAGATAGGCATGAACAATTTGATTGAAATTGGTGTTGGGAAAAGTCGCCTAAATTTGACACTTTCTAGCGAGGGCATCTTCAAAGGTGGACGCCTTCCGACGAATTATCTTGTTTGTATACTAGAGGTTGCCTTCCACTCGTGAACATAGAACTAATACTTGGTGTGAATACATCCAATTATTTGGTGGAGAGAGTCAATGCATTACTAGTTTTTTCAATTCTTTGTTTTTCCTTGGCTAGTAAGTTTATATAATCACTAACCTCTTCTAGGGTCATTAGTGCCATGTTGGGAAGCAAGTTCCTCCTAGCAACATTATGAAATGTGGCTAGTTGGCCTTCCCAATGGGAAATCTACGAGTGGAGAGATTGAGCATTGTTATAAACATTTATGCCTTACACTTTAACATTCTCCACATTATTAAGAAATTGATCTCTTAACACTTGTTGAACTTCCACAGAAACAATAGGAGGTAGTTTAAGTTTGGCTTGAGCTTGATCAAGCCCTTCTTGCATTTATTCAACATGCTTTGCCTACCTATTGACTAACTTTGATTACATAAATAAGATCAACTACCACCTTAATACCTTCTAACTATGTTCTAGTTGAGTCCCTGTTTCTCTTTTCGCTATCCAAGGAGATAATATTTTCCTCATTCTACAAGAGGTTGGTGTGTCTACCAATCTGCAATTTTCTTGTAGTCACCTTCCTTAAGCTCCTAGAAGCTTTGTCAAATCTAATACTAACATTAGGAGAGTATAGACTAATTTTTTTCACCTTGAACAATTAAACATTGATCCATCTTTCTTGAGTCATAAAAGAAGTGTCTTGTGTAGGCATCGTGACATTTTAGACAAAGGAAACATCAAATCGTGGAGGTCCCAAAGGTAAAGCATTAGGTGTAATGAGAGTCTAATCCAAAGAAATGATAGGGGGAAGAGTGATACCAATGGTAGGGACCTTGACGACTGTAGAATTTACCCTTAAACATTTCCCTTATTATACCAAAAGGTCTCCAAAATAACTTCTCCTTGTATTGGATCACTAACATTTCTATTTATGGCCATGTGAGGTGGTAGACTGGAGAGAGTGTCTAGGGAAATGTATGAAACAAGATGTGATGGAGCAAGGTGGACTAGATATTCTCCCAAAATAAGTTGAGGGAACTTTAGGATAAGGTGTAGGAGATGGAAGTGGGGTGAAGGTTACTATTGTAACCACTTCTTGAATACCTAGGGATTGTTTAATCATACTAGGGCTAATTATGACCATGGTGGAAACAAAGTTTGTCATAGAAGTGCCGAGGATTGGCCATGACAAACTCTTCAGGGTTTTTAATTCATCCTTTTAGGAGTCAATAGGGGATAGGACCATATATGAGGTATTGAAGTCAATTAAAGTACTAGAAACATCAATATCACTAATTGATACATGAGTTGGGGCAAAGAAACAACAATAACACTACGAGAACATGAGACTATGGACACAATAACAACAATGGTTTCAGAATTGAAGGAATCAATGGAGAACTAGGGATACTTGAAACACTAGCAATTGAAACCAAAGAATATGTTGACACATGAGTAGACCGAACAATAACAACATAGAACCATGCTTGAACCAAAGGAGATACAACAAAAATGTTGTAGAATGAGAATCAACATGAATTACTATACTCAAAACACTTGATGTAGGATTAGTAGTACTGAGACACTTGTGAACTCACCTTCAATATCTATATTTATTGTGGTAAGATATTCACCACCTTGAGAAGGTGAAGAAATTATTTATGAACATTCCATGAGAAGCAAAAGCAAGTGAAGTTGTAGCATGAACAAGGTCGGGTGTGAGGTTCACGAGGATTGATGTTCTCACTAAAGCATTGATCCCCTCTTCTTCTTTCTCTAGGTTAGATCCTTGAATATCTCTTATACTCGTATCCTTCAATAGCCTTTAATTCTCTTCCTCTCATACATGTCATTCTCCATAGGGTTCATAAAAATGTCAGTATTTGATGAATGAGTATGTGGTGGGTAACCATCTATACCAAGTTTTGTCTTCAAAATAGCACAATGAGCCCTTACTTTGCCTTTGGGATTCAAATACTTGAATACATATTTATTTGTAAGATTAAAATTTTGCATGTGAACCCTCAATTTGGTCAATGTAAACTAGGTAGAAAAAGTGAACATGTACCAAGTGAAAAGGTATAAGGAACCAAATTATTTGTTGCTTTTTCTTACACATAGATGTTATACATGCATCAATAGGTTAACAACCTCAATGGATGCATGTATATCAGGCACATATTTGGGAAGCATGACAAGGTGAGTCAACTAACCTTCAATCCTAATGATAATAAAGTCATCATATGGATTTATTCATCTTCAAGCTAATCTTGGGCATTTCCATACCATGCATTGCTTTGTATACCACGAGATAAAAATGTGTGCTTATCTCATTCATGAAATTGTGATACCTATGTGATTATATAGCTTGTGAAGTACATGAATACGAGTCTTCTATGGCCAAGGAGAAAATGCGGGATACCCGAACTTTATAAATGCAGAGCATGCATCTACTGATGTACGAGGCTATGTAAAAACTATTAGTAGGAGGCCATTTCACATGTTTCCATATATAATCCAAGTTTAATGTAATGGGGATCCCCAATCAAGTACCTAATCCTATAAGATTATCCTCACAACAAGGGTATCCATGTTTGATTTACATGCTTTGTGGTTTTGGCCCCACATACTCTATTTAATAGGGCCATCCGTATTCTAATTCCAGGAGGTGAAACTAGAAATAAGGATTTTGAGATTGGTTTTCCTTTTTAATAAAGTTGGGTTCTCAACCCACTCTTTCAATCCATCCTCCCATATATCCCATTTTTGCATTAGGGAATCAACAACCTTTTGGTTACAAATGGTATTTTCCTCGGGAAGCATATGGAAATATTTGTACACACTTTCACTCACCATAGCCACAATGTTTGTCAACGAACTCAATAATTTATCCTTCAGTGTGTAATGAGCGAGTATCTTTGAATAAATATCTCGCATGGGAACACTTTTGGTTTGACAACCACCTTATGCAATGTAAAAGATTTAATGGCCTTCAAATTTGCAACACAATTCTTTTCCTAGTGAGATAGCCTTTTTCCTCTAGTTTGGTCCTCCACATTCTCAACTTCATAATATACATCATTGTAGTTAAATCTCTTTAACAAGGAGGTCATCAAAAACATGTCTATGAATTCCATATCTATTAGAGATGAAGGAGAAGGAAGCAAGAATACATGGTGGACAATGTAATATTTCTCTTTGTTGTTATCATCTTAGCGGTGGGATTCAAGTCTACTATATGACAATTTCTTAATTTTTGTGAAACAATAGTGACAACTAAATGTCTTTATCATTAAATGAAGTGTCCCTTCATTGGTGAATTTTGGAATTCAACAGTTCATGCACCATGGTGTTTCATACCTTGGGTGGTCTTAATGGTAACTCTATGCATACTAGGAATTCAATGTCGTTTTGTGACTTATGTTTGATTATCCTTTTTCTATCCACGTGTCCAATCATGTTGTTGAGACTATGGTCTTTATCGTTCTTTGTTTGGTGCATGACCCCATTCAAGTGCACCTTATTGTTGTTCTATCATGTCTATTGCTTTATAGGGTTCCCAAACCCTATGAGCACTATCCATTTATACTTCATCATCGTGATGAGCTATGGTTAGTCCACGTGTCCCAATGTCGTGTTCATGTGCATATCAAGCTTTTGACTTCTTTTACCTTTTGTTTTATGTATTGTGAATCTGAATATTTGTCATTGATCCACATGGACCAATATCAGTCTTCACTCTCGAGTAATCCCTTTGTGATAGGTGTATCCCTTTACTGGGATTTTACGCCTCGACTTCTCAATTTTTTTGTACTTTTCAACTCTCCTTGGTAGTCCAAGTCTTAGAATAACTTCCGTGCATCCAAGATATGAGTTGCACATCACTAAAACACACAAAATGATGATTTTATTATTATTTTAAAGTAAAGCTTGAAAACATTAACCAAAGAAAACTTGATTATAAACCTCGATCGCAAAACTCTGAGACAAAAAAAAGCAGTCCGCATGAGTCCTCATTTTCCTCATTTTTCATTTCAAACCGCGATTTCTCCTAGACGTTTTTCACTGGAGCTTTGAATACCACCTCAAAATTGCTCATCGAACTTCTGGATCGCGATAGATTCAACCATGCCGCCAAGACGAGGAGGTAAGCCCCCGATTTTAATCATTTTTTTGCATTTTAGGTTATTTTTTTGCATTTTCATGGGTTTTTTGAAATGTTTGTTTATGTATACAATTTTCTTGTTTTGTCAGTTGGTCGGCAAGCTCGAAATCGTGCAAACCATCAAAACATTCCTCAAAACCCTCCAAACATTCCTCAAAACCCTCCGAACATTCCTCAAAACCCTCCTCCAAACATAGATCCGCCTCCTGTGGCTCCTTCTGTCCCCACTGAACCAACAGGAACACAAGATAATATCATTGGAAGAATATGAGAAAATAAAATTGTCATTGAGAACCTTATTCAGACTATAAGACAAAATCATGCCACAAATCCATCCCGCATGACTTTAGCCAACACATTGCAAACATTGATTGGCGAAGTTGACTCCACAACCAACCAAATACATAGATGGAATACCTTTAGAGGTGATTGTAGGCGGTGGTATGCGGATAAATTATCCCATGCGGCCGTAAAAGACAAAAAAATTGGAAAAGACCTCATCTATGCATGATTTACTGACCCGAGAACCAATGCCCCCTCGCAATTACTTGCAAACGGTTCCCAATCCATTGGTGCCATGATGAACGAATCAAAAACAAATTTTGAGACCAATGGTGGATGGTTTTTGATTATCCACCATGGAATAACAATGAGGTTCCTCTTTATTTTTTGAAGAAATTATATTGCGAGTTCGTGCTTAATGAGGTCCCGAATTATTTTGACTTTTCTGACTTTTTTGGTTGAGGAGGTGGCTCTGCACAGAGTAGACCTGGTGCACGCATAGGTCAACCAAGGATCCCCCATGCCCCAAAACCCCCACTGCCTTCAATTATCCCTCCTACAATGAAGGAGGTTGTGGATATTGACACACTGCATGCATTGAGGGAGCTCACTGACACTCTGACCCAACATAGTGACCAAATTGCATCTAGTGATGTTGGTGGAGGCGCCAGTTCTAACGCACCACACCATTGTGGATCATGTGGTGCCGTATGCACTGCGGGCGAGACATCATTTGCTGGTTCACATGATTTCTTTTCTATAGATGAGATGTTGGGGGATGTTTTTGGAACTGGTGCCACTGATATTGGTCTTTCACAGGTAAATTTCAAATAAATATAAATTATATATATATACACACACACACAATAGTTTAATTCACATGTTTGAGATTTTAATATATATGTATTTGATTGTACGTCATGTACATACATGTAAAAACTAATTTTTTATTTTATTTTAAATAGCAAGAGCTGGTGAAGGAAACATCGGTGTCGACATGCTAGCCTACCCAAGTAGGCGCGTTTCAAACATAAGTTTCAAGTTGTACAAACTTACATTTTTAATTTCATTTGATTGCACTAGATTATTATTATAATGTTTCACGTGTATGTTGTACATATTAATATGTTTGTCTTTTATACACAGGATCTGGCGGGTCATCATCTGCTCTGGGAACTAAGGCTACTAGCACGCCTCACATGAGTTTTACGCAAGTTAGTTTCTCTTTACACTTTGTTTCTAATTGTGGAAGTTCACGTGGATTACATGCTTTGGACCTCTGTTATGTGGTGCAGTCATGTAGATTTTAATATTGATTTGTACATGTTTTTTGTATAGCTTATGACTGCCAGAGAGACTCCTCCATATATGCAGACTGTGGAGGCTGCTGTAGATACTACCATAGCATCTGCAGATCCACTAACTGAGGTACAATTTTTCAAATTTGTTAAATTTTGGAGGTTCATTATTTCTTATTACTTAAATCTACAATATCAAATTTTGTATGTATGTGAAATATTTAATTTGAAAATTAATTATTTGTATATACCAAACCTATTCCATTAAGCAAAACCATGCTAGATGAACTACAAAAGGGCAATACGTAATTATTATTTTTTCTTTTAAAGCTAACACTCATCTATTGCATATCAACTAATGCGAACATTGATAGAAATAAGCGAGGTAGAGTTCATCTTGAACTATATGAATATAATGTTACTTAT
Source organism: Taxus wallichiana var. yunnanensis (assembly GCA_018340775.1). NCBI lineage: Eukaryota > Viridiplantae > Streptophyta > Pinopsida > Cupressales > Taxaceae > Taxus > Taxus wallichiana. The sequence goes on from CM031244.1 coordinate 440,291,417, forward strand.
GGTGCAACATTGTATGGTACAATTGTTAAGAAATTAAGGGAAGCATTTACATTGTTTTAGAGAAATTAAGGGAATCAATAGATGTACACACCTTATCTCTTTATAATTTGGTGCTATATGCCAATCAACTAAGAAGTTAAACATTCAATTTGATTATCGTTTAAAGTAGATTCACTTCTCTCTTTCATTTTCATTGTTTGTCTCTTTCTTCTTGGACTTACCATCCTCTCTTTCCTTTTATTTGCTTGTATGTATTCAAGACTTCTTTCTTTCTCCTTCTTATTTTGCCATTGTTCACTCTTTTTTCTCTTGACTTGTCTCTTGTTGCTTTGAATATCCTGTCATAAATATCTCCTCAAGCCTTTGTATTTCCTCATGTACAACAAGTATTCACTCTCTCCTTCACTTTCTTCATTTATTGATCACAACCATTACATGCTTGCCTCAAACTGAAATTTGACCTTTTCTCGCCACTTTCCTCTTGTTTCCCATTTCATATTGAATGAGTACCTATTTATTCTCTAAGCATTTCATTTTGCACTTCCTTTCTCCTCCATTATTCTTCTTTCGTGCTATGTTCTCCATTATGAGAATTCTTTTCTCTTCTTCATGTTTCTCATGCATGGAAACTATTTTCCTCTTATTCCTTCATAAGCTCTCACTTATTTGTTTCCTTCACTTCTTTTAGCATGCTTCATAAGTGACTTGATTGGCCACTTCACTCTCCTTCTAAAATTCCATCCAAATATGCAAACTTGAAGCTACTTGCCTTAGCATTTTATTGATAATCTTATTCATATGTTCACATTCTCACCATACTATTAGAAACAATGAATAAATGCATTTCATTCCTTTAACATGACTTACCTTTACTCACCACTTTTCACTAGTTCTTGCTTCACTAGCAATTATGGCTCATTTAATTTCAACTCCATTTAGTATTTTTGACCTATATTCAAATACTTAATCCACTATTAGAATAACAAGGGAATGCTTTATTCTTGCGAATCTTCAAAGCATGTTAATTAGGGTATTAGATACCCATTAAGGGATGAAAAGTATGTAAAAAGTTTCAAGGTAGCCAAGAGCATGACCATATTACAATGCAAACATAATGAGCATGTAAGCACATAGTTGGGGCAGCAGAGGATGGAGAGAGATCACTACAAAAACATAGCTCAAGAGAGAAAAGCAAGGAAAGTGATGAAGCACCTAAGAGGACAGAGGAAAGTCCAAAGAGAACAAGAGAGATGGAAGGTAAACAAGTGACATTGAATGTTTTGAGTCCTAGGAAATGAACGGAGGTGAGGAGTGAGAATTCATGCCTTAGGACATCGTGGCACCAAACCAAATGCGCCGACACGTCCGGGTGGCTAGGTGAACGCTAGAGGAGGCGTTGTTTCGGTGCGTGACAAGGTCGTTGCTTCCGGCTACTTCGTTCGGGCGTAGTCCCTTAAGAGCCCTGAGACAAAAATATCGTTCAACTTCGACGGGTGACTACTCGAGACTCCATGACACCTAGAGACATCTCATCTGATTCGAAACCTCGGCGTAGGGACCCTCTACAATATTCTCTCTCGGTTTTTTCCTTCCCAGATCGGTGCTCTTGCTACCCTATTTTTTGCAAACGCATGAAATAGTGTAGTTTGAGCTAGTGTAAGGTTGTCAAACACTATATTTTGCAAACGGTCGGTCGTGTTTCATCAACTCGACTATGCCGAAACATTCAAGTGGCCGGTGAATGCTAGAGGAGGCGGTGTTTTTGCAGACTTGACAAGGTCGTTGCTTCCAGACTACTACTTCGTTGCTCAGCGTAGTCCCTTAAGAGCCCTGAGACCAAAATATCGTTCAACTTTGACGGGTGACTACTCGGACTCCATGACACCTAGAGACATCTCATCGATCCAAAACCTCAATGTAGGGACCCTCTACAATAAAATCTCTCAATGTTTTCCTTCTCATATCGGTGCTCTCTTTGCCATATTATTTGTAAACGCGTGAAATAGTGCGGATTCGAGCTAGTGTAAGGTTGTCAAATGCTATATTTTGCAAACGGTGGGTCGTGGCACCAAACCGACTGCGCCAACACGTCCGGGTGGTTAGGTGAAAACTAGAGGAGGTGGTGTTGCGGTGCTTGCGACAAGGTTGTTGCCTCCGAGCTACTTCGTTCGGGCGTAGTCCCTTAAGAGCCCTGAGACCAAAATATCGTTCAACTTTGACGGGTGACTACTTAGACTCGTGGCACCTAGAGATGTCTCGTCTGATCTGACACCTTGGAATAGGGACCCTCTACAATAATCTCTCTCTTTTTTCCTTCCCATATCGGTGCTCTCGCTGCCCTATTGTTTGCAAACGCGTGAAATAGTGCAGTTCGAGCCAATGTAAGGTTGTCAAACGCTATATTTTGCAAACGGTGGGTCGTGGCACCGAACCAAATGCACCAACACATCCGGGTGGCTAGGTGAATGCTAGAGGAGGTAGTGTTTTGGTGCATGACAAGGTCGTTGCTTCCGGGCTACTTCGTTCGGGCATAGTCCCTTAAGAGCCATGAGACCAAAATATCATTCAAATTCGACAGGTGACTACTCGGACTCCGTGGCACCTAGAGACATCTTGTCTAATCGACACCTCAAAGCATAGGGACCCTCTACCATAGCCTCTCTCAGTTTTTTCCTTCTCATATCGGTGGTCTTGCTGCCCTATTGTTTCTGCAAACGCATGAAATAATGCGGTTCGAGCCGGTGTAAGGTTTTCAAACACTATATTTGGCAAACGATGGGTCATGGCACCAAACCAAATGTCTTTGACACATCGGGTGGCTAGGTGAACACTAGAGGAGGTTGTTTTTCGGTGCACGACAAGGTCGTTGCTTCCGGGCTACTTCGTTCGAGTGTAGTCCTTTAAGAACCATGAGACCAAAATACCGTTCAACTTCGACGGGTGACTACTTGAACTCCGTGGCACCTAGAGATGTCTCGTCTGATCCAACACCTTAGCATAGGGACCCTCTATAATAGCCTCTCTCAATTTTTTTCCTTCCCAAATCGGTGCTCTCGTTGCCCTATTATTTGCAAACACGTGAAATAATGCAGTTTGAGCTAGTGTAAGGTTGTCAAATGCTATATTTTGCAAACGGTGGGTTGTGGTACTGAACCGAATGCACCGACACATCCGAGTGGCTAGGTGAACACTAGAGGAGGTGGTGTTTTGGTGTGCGATAAGGTCGTTGCTTCCGGGCTACTTCGTTCAAGCGTAGTCCCTTAAGAGCCACGAGACCAAAATATCATTCAACTTGATAGGTGACTACTGGACTGTGGCACCTAGAGATGTCTCGTCTGATTCAACACCTCAACGTAGGGACCCTCTACAGTATCCTCTCTCAATTTTTTCCTTCTCAGATCGGTGCTCTTGTTGCCCTATTGTTTGCAAACGTGCGAAATAGTGTAGTTCGAGCCAGTGTAAGGTTGTCAAACGCTATATTTTGCAAATGGTGGGTCATGGCACCAAACCAAATGCACCAACACATTCAGGTGGCTAGGTGAATGCTAGAGGAGGTGGTGTTTCGGTGCGTGACAAGTTCGTTGCTTCCGGGCTACTTCATTTGGGCGTAGTCCCTTAAGAGCCCTGAGACCAAAATATCGTTCAACTTCGACGGTGACTACTCGTACTCCGTGGCACCTAGATACGTATCATCTGATCTGAAACCTTGGCCTAGGGATCCTCTACAATAGCCTCTCTCAGTTTTTTCCTTCTCATATCGGTGCCCTCGTTGCCCTATTGTTTGTAAACACGCGAAATAGTGCAGTTCGAGCCAGTGTAAGGTTGTCAAACGCTATATTTTGCAAACGGTGGGTCGTGGCACCACACCAAATGTGCCAACACATCTAGGTGGTCAGGTGAATGCTAGAGGAGGTGGTGTTTCAAGGCGCGACAAGGTCGTTGCTTCCGAGGCTACTTCGTTTGGGCATAGTCCCTTAAGAGCCCTGAGACCAAAATATCGTTCAACTTCGACGGGTGACTACTTGGACTCCGTGGCACCTAGAGATGTCTCATCTGATTTGAAACCTCAATGTAGGGACCCTCTATAATAGCCTCTCTTGGTTTTTTCCTTCCCAGATTGGTGCTCTCGCTGCCCTATTGTTTGCAAACGCGCGAAATAGTGCAGTTCGAGCCAGTGTAAGGTTGTCAAATGTTATATTTTGCAAACAGTGGGTCATGGCACTGAACCGAATGCACCGACACATCTAGGTGGCCAGGTGAACGCTAGAGGAGGTGGTGTTTTGGTGCGCAACAAGGTCGTTGCTTCCAGCTACTTCGTTCGGGCGTAGTCCCTTAAGAGCCCTGAGACCAAAATATCATTCAACTTCGACGGGTGACTACTCGGACTCCATGGAACCTAGAGATGTCTTATCTGATCGACACCTCGGTGTAGGGACCCTCTACAATAGCCTCTCTCGGTTTTTTCCTTCTCATATTGGTGCTCTCGCTACCCTATTGTTTACAAATGCACGAAATAGTGCAGTTCGAGCTAGTGTAAGGTTATCAAATGCTATATTTTGCAAACGGTGGGTCATGGCACCAAACCGACCGCACCGACATGTCGGGTGGCGGGTGAATGCTAGAGGAGGTAGTTTTTATGTGTGCGACAAGGTCGTTGCTTCGGGCTACTTCGTTCGGGTGTAGTCCCTTAAGAGCCCTAAGACCAAAATATCGTTTAACTTCGATGGGTGACTACTCGGACTCGTGGCACCTAGAGACATCTCGTCTAATCCAAAACCTTGGCATAGGGACCCTCTACAATAGTCTCTCTCAGATTTTTTCCTTCCCAGATCGGTGCTCTCGTTGCCCTATTGTTTGCAAACGTGTGAAATAGTGCAATTCGAGCCAGTGTAAGGTTGTCAAATGCTATATTTTGCAAATGGTGGGTCGTGACACCGAATCGACTATCTTGCCGACATGTCCGGGTGGCTAGGTGAATACTAGAGGAGGTGTTGTTTTGGTGTGCGAGAAGGTCGTTGCTTCCGGGCTACTTCATTCGGGCGTAGTCCATTAAGAGCCCTGAGACCAAAATATCATTCAACTTCGACGAGTGACTACTCGGACTCGTGGCACCTAGAGACATCTTGTCTAATCTGACACCTCGGTGTAGGGACCCTCTACAATAGCCTCTCTCGGTTTTTTCCTTCCCATATCGGTGCTCTCACTGTCTATTGTTTGCAAACGCGTGAAATAGTACAGTTTGAGCTAGTATAAGGTTGTCAAATGCTATATTTTACAAACGGTGGGTCGTGGCACCGAACCGATTGTGCACACATGTAGGTATGGTCTTGTAAACACTTAGGGAGGAGTTGTTTCAGTTCTCTAAGCACCAAGTGCTTCTAGGCTACCTCCTCCAGAGCTAAGAACCCCCTCCACGGGTACATAAATCGTTGTTAATTGCTTCTCTTTTCTTGTAAAACAATGAAATCTTCTCTTAGCTTTGAGAATTTAAAATTCTCTACTAACAGTGCCAACCATGTGAAGGTGGAAGCTTTTTCAGCACCACTAACTTTGAATATAAAAGTGTTAGTCAAAGAAATTTAAGTTTCAAATCAAAACCATACTAAATATATACAAAATACACAAATTTAAAATAAAATATATGAACTTAAATCTATCTAAAAATAAATTTATATATATCAAAGAAATTATATATACAGGACATGAGCATTGTAAATTCATTCCAATGAACCATCGAACGGATTTACTCGAATAGTGGACAAGATTGCTTCATGATTTGACTCTCAAACCTTCTAAAGAATCTTGTTATTAGGCCTTCCTCGATATCTATACAACTGAATATTTATCACTAGAACTAGATGTGAATATAAGAGTATTTTCCTGTGTGTCTCAAAGTCTTCAAACACCCAAACAGAGGAGTTTTTTAAAGGATACCATCAAAGCCAAGTTCCAGTAACTACCACTGACCCTGTAGGATACTCAATATCTTCGCCATCTATAATAGGAGAAGTCAACTTCTTTCTTTCCTCGATGCAATGACATAAGAAATAGTTGTTCCTTCTTCATTTTCTTCTGTCGCAATAACTGCAAACACATGTCCTACAAAAAAACAAAGGTTTAACAACTCAAATTTAAATTACATATTAAAATTTCAATGGACATAACTCAATAAAAAAATTAAATAAATAACCATAAATACCTTGTTGCACCAAAATCAAAATTTTGTCAAAGTCCTTGGATGTTGCAACTTCATTTGTAGAAACAAGTCGTAATGCTTGTGGAGGTTGATAACTAGGAAGCGGAGTTAGAGGCCTACAAATCCATCCATCCACCCATTCTTGTGAATCACACTCAACAGTGACAAATTCGATACAAGATGCACAAAAACAAGTCAAATTTCTTGTCCATACATTACGAAGTAGCGTCTAAGCTACAAAATGAGTGCATATCACTGGACCCAGTGAGTGTCATACAATCCTTGTAGTTAGAAATTTGTTGTTCCTCTATCAACCAAAAATATCTGTGAAATGTGGAATTTTCTTGAGAACCTCAAACCATGTTGTCAATACACCATTCCACTATGCTCTTTGCATCTTTTAATTTAGCACCATCTTTGTACTTCAACTCTTCTCTTGCAAGAGCTCTTTTCACACATGCCCCTGCATCGTCATGTTCTCATTTTCCATGTCTAGCCTCAATGAATCTCCAAATATGTTGCACACCCATCTTGACGTGCATTCTAATCATCTAATAAAACATTCGTGCATTCTTAAACTAAGACGTGTAATTATCGACCATATATAATGTTGTTTGAAGTGGATGTCCTTATCGGACAAGTTTCCATAAAATAACCTGGAAATACCCTTGCACAAATTCGAGTAGAATGAGTGCGATCATCAACGATATAAAAGTGGTACTCTAATAAATTTTTCGACCATTCTCGTACTTATCGGAGAACATAGAAATACTATATGGACAAAAATGACAACTTGTACCGAGTTGTAATATTGCGATTGAACCTCCGTTTGTGGTTGTAATGTGTAATTCTCTACAAAATTGACCCCTTTGAAACAATAGTACCAATAGGAAATGTGTCCTTGCATATCTTGAACTGTTCATCCAACCATCTAGCTCTATGTGTATGCCTAGCATACTCATAAACAATTTCATCCTTAAATTTTCTCAAAAATTAGAAAACAGATATTTGTTTTGTAACTAGCTCACACCGTTTAGACTCTTTTCCATCTTTCAATTGGTATGCAACTGATTTATATTTATCAAACTCAACTAAATTATGTCCTATTGTACCTTTAATTTGCTCATGGATGTAACTTTCCAATTTAGGTAATCCACCGCATGTACTACAACTTCCATCTAAACAATCCTGACTATAAAAAATTGTCCAACTTCTTTTTCACAAAAAATAGTAGGAATGAAATCCTGGAAGATATTGGTGGAACTTGAACACCACATTCCGATAACATAATTTGAGAATGAAAAATAGAAGCGAATACATAAAAATTTAGAATAATGCATCGCAAATTCAACATGTTGCCTATAACAACAAGTGGTGCGAGCATGATTGATTTTCACATAGAATGGTTTCAACATTTCAAAAAAACGTTGACTAATTTTAATTTTCATATTCTCTTGTTCACACTTACGAAAAAATTGAGTTTGAGTCATATCTAAGAAATGCTTTGGATGCGGTTCATGATTAGTAGAACCAACTCTCCATTTTATAACATTTCTTGTATTAGGTGAAACTCTAGTGTTATCATGCCAAAATTGAATAACAACTTCTCTTATAGCATCAGAATTATTTTTGTCCTTACGCGGTGCTCTAGCAGAAAATGCCCAAAAATCAGCGTTATTGAGTGATTGAAGGATATTACGTCTTTCAATTGTTTTCATTAGAGTTTTTCGATTAACTTGCAACATTCGACTTGTTTGCGTAATCAAACGTTGTTTTTTTATTGATTCACTTACAACACTAGTAACAAGTACACGACGCACAATATTACTATCCCTAGTGCGTCTCTTAACACCAATAGTGTGATATGCATCATGAAGGTTTTCAACAATTGTAGAGGTTTGACCACGTATATTAGATGTTGTTAATCCTAAGGTGTTTAATGTAGGTCTCATTTTAATCAATTTCATCAAACTAACCAACAACTGACATCTTTGGGAATCATTTAAAATTTCAAAATGATTATCCCAAATTTTAGTGGCTTTTCTTCTGATTTGTTGTTCAGAAAGTTTGTCAGACATTGGTTTCAAAATGTTTTCATCAATTTCAATAAAAAAATTAGGTTTCTTACGTAAAATCCTAGGAGGTGTTTTTGTCAAATTTTTCCTATCTACAGTTTCAACATGAATTTCCTTATTCACATTTTCATTGTCTCCTTCAATTTCAACATTTGCTACATCATGAGTATTTAATTCTTCTTCAACATTGACAGTAAAAACATCTTCATCACGAGTATTTAATTCAACTTCAACATTGATAGTAGAAACATTACCTGGTTCTTCATTGCTTACAATAGTTGGGGTTGAAGATGAACCTCTTCTTGATTCACGAAGATTCCGCATTCGCTCAACATTTTGAATTTTGTTGGCCTCTAATTCATTTGGTGTTTTTTTACTTAATGACTTCCTTTTTTGACTTCGTTTCTTGTCTCCCATGATGTTTTGCTTCCGGTGATAAGAAAAATTGTAGAAAAAGATAGAATTTCATAGTAATTCATACGGTAAGGTCAGAGAGTAAAAATCACATGGTAATTCAGACATTGGGATGTGTGTAAATATGATTTATGAACCGCGAGCATGCTTTATAAACCGCGATCGCGGTTTATAAAGTGCGCTCGCGGTTTGTGTTAAAAAAATCGTGATTGTGCTTTATAAACTGCGATCACGGATCTATCTACCGAGCCTAAGCCTCGAGAAATCTTTGTTTTTCCCCAACCAAAGCTATGGAAGGTCATTATAAAGTGTAAAAGGTCAAAAAACCTCAAATTTGCTCTTCTAAAGACTTGAACCATGCTAAAAACCTAAAAAAAATTCACAAAAATGGTGCCATCACGTAGGGGAGACTGTTAACTTCGTAGAAATATTGATTTTAAAGTGAATAGAATAATATAAATATCATTTTATAATTTTTTACTAACAATAGGTCTTTAAGACATTTTTTCCGTGAATGTTCATGTCTACGTTTAAGACTGTAACTTTTGTTTCGCTTATCAAAATGTGATAAAACTTATACCATCACAAGCATGGACAAATTCTATACACATTAAAAACACATATATTTGATTTTGATATTTTTTGATATAGTTATGGCGGGCAAACGGAAAGCACTCCGTTTTCTAAATATTTTCATACCACTTTCATGGAAAAAATCATTAAAAAAATATTTCTCAAAAAAATACAAAATAAAATCCATCCCAAGATAGACAACTACATGTAACGTTTCACCAAAGGAAAAAAATAACAAGATTTGGTCATCCAAAATGCGGGCAAACGGACTACAATCTTATAAGTTTTTTTAAAAAACCAAGTCATATAATTTTAAGTGTTTAATATAGCTAAACTTATCCCTTTTTTAAAAAAAATTAGTATTTTAGAAACTAGATTCTGAATGCTATGATTCATATTTATATAAATTTTTCTAATTTTGAGTGCGCGTATTGCTAATAATCCCTACAAGTTGAGATTTCGCTATTTTTGCAATATGACGTCCATGGATGACCCCATATTTGTCCATCAACTTCCTGCACTTACCCGATGGAACTGGTATTCTTTCACACCTCGGGTGCATGCATCAAGGTTTCCACTTTGGCATCATAGGTTGATGTGAGGGGATAAAACAACTATGCACACCAATATAACAATAAGTTCCATGTGCATTAGTATGATTAGGTAGGAGTAAATAGACATGAAGCATTTTGGTTCCGTTGCGAGACCATCATAATTATGCAAAGATGATAAGGTGGAAAAAACATGTTTAGACTCACACAAGAAAATATTGAGAGCTGGAAAAGTGATATTGAAGATGCCTTTACATGAAGACATTCTATCCAAAAGAATGCGCTTGCTCAATTTCTCTCTTAAGACTTGGGTGGGAAAAAATCTCTATGACAAGCTCTATGAGACATTCTTTAGCGAACTTCCAGTAAACTTGTATGCTTGGTTAGCATCTTATTGTTTGGGAAAGAATAGGAATTTAGGAAAGAAGTATCCTTGGACTCTGGACTGCAAAAAATACTTGCACAACATAACACAATTTGGATGCAAGCTATAGATTATTGGTGGAAAGGTACGCTTGACAATTATAACATTAAATACTCGGTATCTACCTTTTCTTGCATAGATGAAGTGTAGTTCAACTTCTTCCAAGAGCCACATGGATCATATCTGAAGTAGTTCCTATTGGAAATGAAAAAATTGATGGTGGACATGGGTATTGAAAATTTCCCCATGAATGGATAAACAATCCACATGCATGTGTAACATGCAAGGCTAGGAAGGGTGGGATAAAAATTGGTCTATACCATGGATACATTAGATGAACGTATGTTGTGAAGAATGCAATATGAAGAACAAAGGAACAAGGCAATAGAAGGAAGGGAAATAATTAGTCAATGGGATTCAACTTCAGGAATTGTTGGGGAAAACCAAAGACATTGGTTATGATGACAGACAAAGAAAGAGAGGACAAAGAGTGCTAGGAAGAAGTAGCACTCGCTGAGAAAATGAGAATTTCGAGGAGGATGAAATGGCCCAATATAATGTAAATGGCGTCTGATCTAACCACCATGATTGTTTATGTAATTGGGACACGATGTATATAATTGAGTGTTAATAGAAACAAATAATTACGATGACGTGGACATAACTAAGGAAAAAGAGACATTGGACATTAGATTCTGTATGTTATTCAATGATTAATAACAACACCAAAAATGATACAATATAATCCAAACATTCCAAAAGCACATAGATTTGAAATGATGAGTGCCAACTTAACAACACAAACACCAGGTGGTGTGTAGGGAAGCACGCCATTACAACAAGTGACTAGAACTACCATGTCAAGTGCTAGTGGTGGAGGTAGTGGAATTTGGGGGGCCTATAACAAGTGCACTAGTACAAGGAAGAGTTGAAAATGTCGTGCAACAAGTATTAATGCTAAATATATTACACTAAATATATTTGCACCTACTTGAATATCATAATGTTGAGAATGTCATTGAACATGTTCATAAGTGTGATCTAATTTTGTGTGTAAAGGGGGTGATTTCTCTATAACGCAAGACTAGTTTGTTCGCTATGACATTGTTTGAGCGTGTCCATACTTGGTATAGGAAGCATGACCCACTACAAGTTGTGGTGGATTATGATTAGCTAAAGCAACCTTTTTAAAGGAATTTGACATCCCAAAGTTTGAGCAACAAAGCATCTCAACACTCAAGGAGATAAAACAAGACCCGACCAAGAGTTTGCATGTATATGATGTGTGTTTTAAAACCCTAATATCTAAATTGTATGAAATACATTTGACGCTTAACATGTGTAGTGTTTTTTTGGGGGTTACTCATGGCATTCAAAGTGCCCTCTCACATAAATTTTTCATAGACTTACATAAAGCCCTTGAAGTAGCTTTTCATATTTGAAGTAGTTGGAAGTATAGATACCGGAGTTAGTCCCTTCATGGAGGCACAAATTGCATCAATGTCAGCTCAATTAGGGAAGTTAATAGTGAATAGTGCGAGGGATACACATAATAGGGTATGGTGTATAGATTGTGAGGTGGTGGAAGGGCATACAAAGAATACATGCCCATGCCAAAATATAAAAGTCATGTTACGAGCATGTGAAATATGAAAAGAAAGTCATGATGCAAGAAATTTCGTCTATTGCAACAAGCGATGCAAAAGAAATTTTCACTCTCTGTAAAATTTATAATGCACATGTGCATGATACAACTAATTATCAGGTAATTGATCAAATTCATGAAGTAAGGTCATTAGGACTAAGGTAGACTACAATAGAGAATGCCCAAGAAAGACGTAGATGATATGCGTGAGGATGAGGTGGTCGAGGTAGAAGTGGATGTCGAGGAGGAAAATTTCCACCAAGAACTTGTTTCAAGTGTGGGTCACTAGACCATTATCAACACTACTACCCGATGTTCCCCATATGTGTTCATTTCTAGAAAGATTATAAGGTAGAAAACTACCGAATATTTACGGGCTCATGAAAGAAAAGAGTGAAAAGGGTGCAAGAATGATCAAGATTGCACATAACCTTGTTGAATATTTCCAACCCAATTTATCATGCCACGGGAAAACCATTCTCTCAAGAAGTACAAACAACAATGAGAGGAACTTCCACCGGTGCACAATCATCTACTCCCTTAGAAAACATAAGGAAAAAATAAACACATCCAACAAAGGTCTATCATGATGGTAAGCGACAAAAGGAGATACTTCACGAGCCAAAATTTAATTCATGAGCTACAAGGTGAAATTTATTTTCTAAGAAAATACATGCAAATACGGAACAAAATCCATGGAATCATAGAAATGGACAAAACTAATAGAAAAGGTTTCGAAGTATGTAGATTTTTGCGCACTTAAGGTATACTCCTTTTACCAAGTCAATGGTTGTCAATAAACTCATAAAAATGGCATTTGGAAAACAATTTGGGGCAAGCACAAAGGAAGATTGTCAACTTGACAAAGGTAGAAGAGTTTGATCGTGAGGTACTAGTTGATGCTTGTATAGATGGATGCAATATCAATGACATATTGGTGGATACACGGGTAGAAGTAAATTTCCCACCATGATTCTTGGAACAAAATGGGACAATTCACTCTACATCCATCTCCTCATGTTTTGTTTATGGAAAACAAAACACGCGTCATGCCAATTGGTGTATTGAAGAATGTTGTTATTAACATAATGGGAGTCGGGTTTCATGGGGATTTTGAAAGCATTACCTTGGTAGAAGTAGAAAATTTTTGAATGCTACTTGGTAGACTATGGTGTTATGTAAACAACACATATCGAGGTTCAAAAAGTAGTATGTAAGCTTTGAGAACAAATATCAATGCGTAATACTTCCATGGACCCAAAACATTATGCCCCATACGTTGAAAACATAGATGAACACGAATACATTAAACACCTATACAATATCGAGATCGAAGGGCTAGAGAATTATGAACCCACACAAGAAGGAGAATTATAATGGAACGATGCACAATTAATTTCAAATACCACAAGTGTAGCTTGTAATAATTGTGCACATGGTTCATATGAGATGATTAGAAGAGATTGTGATGTGATTCGGTCCACACTCGAGATCAAGTGTGGGAAGTAGGCCTTTGGAAGTGGATGGAAATTTGTATTTGGAACTTCCACTTTTGATGAACTTGACTAACTTCTCAAACTACTTGGGGTGAGTTTTATAGTATGAAAAGTTTGAGCAAGGAAAGTAATCAACCTATGCCCGGGTTCGATGGGAGTGAAGATGTGCAAGACATCTTGGGTAGAATGGAACTTTACATGCAACTTGAGCAATCACACATAAATTTCTGACGTATATACGATAAGATGAACCAAAAAATATGGTGGGCTACTCATAGCTCATTGTTAAAAACATGGGACCATGTAAAAGAAGCTATGTGTGCTAGATTTGAGTGTAGTAATGTTGTGTGGAATTTTTCAAGTTATAGTGGACTAACAAAGCTTTGAGGAACATATTCAAAAATGCGAAGAACTATGGAGTATATGGGAAAAAGAAATTAAGCCGAGATGTTTATGGTGAATTGTGGTTAGTTACTATAATGTTGAAATACCAAAAATCTAAATAAAGCAGGGTTTATTGATACCTACACCGAAAAACACAATGTCGGGATGAGTGAATACATGAACAATGTAAAAGAATCCTCCTTTTCCAAGCGAGAAGAATTGTATACCAAGATAGCTAGACAAGAAAAATATTAGATAATGATTTGATGAGTTTCTTGGCAAAGGCCAACCCCAGGAATCCAAAGGGCTTCCTTGAAGGGTGTCAAATCATATTTTTCAATTAAGTGACATGACAATAAGATAAGATAATTATAACAAAAGTATAATTCAAAAGGGATGGAGAGATCTTGCTCTACGTGGTAGGCAACCTAGGCAATGGCTACAATGATCTCCGAGTCTTTGAAATATTCGAACTAGAAGTACTCCGCAGCTTCATGTTCTTCTTGTATGACCTCAAGTCACTTCTCAATGTATTTGACGTCGAGAGTGAGGGAAATGACACACAGGCTGAGTTAGTGGACAATGTCAAATTACTCCGCCACAAAATGTTGCTGCACGATCGGGAGATCATATATGCTTGTGATGGGGTGTGATGAACGCGGGACAACCATCTACAAAGAATACATCTTGCAAATAAACCGATTAGGCCAAAATAGATTGATAAAAATATTACAAACACATGATATCTGATAAAATGAATAAATTGATAGAGATATTTGGTGATCCACAGGATCATGGATGATTGGAAGAATCGCAAGTGATTTTATGAATTTTCAGCGATCTCTATCAAAAATTGATATGTTGATAAAAGGAGATTTTAATAGAAACATGAATTTAATATGATTTATTTGGATTATATTTGATACGCTAATGAAATGAAAATAGATATACATGAGGACTTGATTACATTTGACATATATACTTGATAGAACTACAAATACTTACAGTGATTTGTATAACATCCGATGGCTTGACAAAAGTATAGAGAACATCTGGATGCTTGTGATGATGTCATTTGGTTCTCTAATGCGAAAGAGCTTTGTTGCAATTCTTATGAATCCCTAAAACAGAAGCCTTAAGGTCTTATTTATAATCACTAGCGATCTATTAGGATCTTCGACGATCTCAAAAATGCGGGAAAAACATCTTGAAAGTGGTTTTAACCACTTCTAAGTTGGGATTTTTTCGGTGGGGATGTAAGGTAATGTGGTTGGGATGTTAAGAGGTTGGATAAGATGGGTAAAAATGGGTTTAGATGGGTTAGGGGTGGTTAAAGATATTTTAGGGAGGTTAATGTAGGTAAGTAAGGTTTATGGGGGGTAAAATGTGATTTTATGGGGTTGTGAATAGTGACTTAGGCTAGGATTATATGATCAATTTTAATGATTTGATGTGTGTGTGCGGGGCATGAGATAGATCTCCTAGGGTGCTAAAAACTTGGTGTCTACATTTGCCCCTTTCTCGTCAAGTAGTTTGTGATGGGTGAATCATTGGACAAAAATGAGTCCGTGTAGACAAAAACTCACACACTTTGGGTAATTATCTAGTCCTGATTGCATACTAATATTCATATGATTCCTAAGTAAGAAAAGTACTAATTAAACCATGTCTTTGGCCAAATTTCTTTGCTTTCTGTTGCCACTTTTGGTTTTACACACTTACTTGCTTAATCTACCTTTTTATACCTCAACATTTATTATCCTAGACACCAACGCCTAAAGCTAGGACGCTAGTGCCAGTGCCCACTCTAGGCACCCATGACCCATTTGTATTTTGTTCACATATTTTGGGTCCTTTCTATCCGTTTGAGCATCTTATATTTTTGGTAGTCAGAATTTTCGGGGTTAATTACAAAATTCAAGCAAGGGAATCATATAAATATAAAGTTATGTGATCATAATAAAGGACCAATCACTAAGCATTAGCTATCACCACCTAAGGTTGCATCCATCAAGCATATAAGAGCTCCATTGCATCTATCTAGCACCATCCAAGGGACATAAGGGATGGTTATTATGCATACACACTTCATAGGAGGGAATTTCATTCTATTCCATGCACACATCTATTACATTTATTTACATCTAGCTACTTTGTTCACTATCAAGTACGACACGCACAAGAACCACCTAGGGCATGATTCGCACACACACATAGAACTACACTAGGTCTGAGATGTAGTGTAAGGCTCGGATTGTAAGATCACCATTATGACAACTAAGGACAATCGACCCCTCATTCTACATCTTTCTTTTTTAGGATTTGATGTCTCTTTAAGGTTTTACAAGTCATTATTTCATTATAGGTTTCCAGTGACTTTGGCGATCATTGTGCGACCTCATAGTGACCAAAGGTGAACAACAACAAATACCTCACAAGCACTAAAAGGAATTTTTTTGATAATTTTGGCAAACACAGGCACCCGAGAAACAAGCCTATGGCACCCATGGGTGCCCTTGTCCCTTTCCATGCACCCAGTCAACATATTTCTCCATATATGCATTTTATTGAGCTTCATTACGACAATTAATGCTCCATATTTTCTATTTCTCCACCTCTATGCACCTTCATGATCTCTCGTGAATCAACTAATGATTTTTATCCCTCTATTTGCACTTAGGGTTTCATACTTTTAGCTTAGTTTGCTTGGCTTAATTTTGTACTTAATTATTTATGCATACTTTTCAAAGCACACACTACACACTACACACTACACAATCAACACACTTACGACACTTTCTACCACACATTCAACATAACATACTACATACTCAACACACAAACAATGCATACTTCTCACACCTATTCATCAATAAAAACTCAACACAACAACAAACAACACATACTCTCCTCGCATCTTCAACATAACACACAACATGCTTGGTATACTCACCACATACAACACATGTAGTGATTTTCACAACATATCTCCTCTACATCACATACCTCTCTCATACAACATATCTCTCTTGCGTGCAATCAATACAAAATATCTTACACATCTACGACATCTACACACATCACTCACAACATATTTGTCTCGTGCATCCTACTATACAATCAACACATTCAAAAAATTTTATCACTGCACGTAACCAACAAAATAGATAACACATCTAGAAATTACACATCTCGATAATCTACATCACACACACAACATGTCTACAATCAATCTCTTTCACATAAATTCAGCACAACACTTTACATATTCACCACATCCCTCTCAACATAACACATCATGCATTCGATAACACATCCTACACAATCAACGTATCTCTCGAAATGATGATCAACATGACACACTACCCTATGAAACAATCTAGTTCCATGGTCCATACTCGACTATTGAGGGTTTATATCTCAAATGGACCTCACCACACTCACACATTCAATCAATCGCTCGATCACTTACACCCCATACTTTGTGATTTGACTATCACTTTGTAGTATACACATTTAGACCATTTCCGATGACACACTCTCGTTTATGGTTCATTCTTGACTGTTGAGGGGGAATAAATAAATGAACCTCATTACATGCATACACATCTGATCGGGGCACACCGTTCATATCATTCACTCGCATTATATTCTGTCTCATCCACAACATATTGCATATCTTGGTTGCATTTACTCTTGCTTACTTCTACTTACATGTTCATTTTATTACACATGCTAGATAGATATCTTGTATGTCATTATATTTATCATACACATATGCATGTTCACTTGCCTTTCTAGTTGTGATTGGGTATTATACGAGATCTATTACACAAAGCATGGATGCTTGGCGCAATACCTATTACCAGTCCATAATGGCTCTTGGGGAATCCACTTTCATACATTACAGGTGATATTGTTTCATTTTATTTCATAGCACATTTATTTATTAGATTATACATGCCTTGACATACTTTTTATCTCTCTAACATGCTAACAGTGCTTCATGTGCAACATTTGTTTTGTAGGCCTATTTTCCACCATGGTTTTTGTTACATTTATTTTCATTGTTTTGCTAATGTTTGTGGGATTTTCCCTTTGTCTGTGCGCAATGTCTTCTTTTGGCTTTGTCGGCCTTGATCATATTACAACATCGTGAGTAGTGTCCCATATTTGCAACCCACTTTTCGCGGTCTACATTGTCTTCTTACGTCTTACCTTACATTTTCTACATGTGTGTTTGTCTTGATTGTTCTAACACTTGTCTACTGACCACACTTTGTTTGTGTGTGCCTTGGTTTCTACCAAGCACATTTCCCTTCCCTCGTAGGGCACAATTTTCATCACAACAATCAATCCTCTTTTGGGTCACATACTCTTTCAGTGATGTCACATGCACCCTCAATGAGGGGCATCATTTGGGTGAATCAGTCACCCCATACAATGTCATATAGTAAAAGTTCATAAAAACACGTATCAATACATCACAATCGTCAAATCGATCGGACATGGCTTAAAATTAGACTTGGGCCCTTAGCACAACACAAACACTAGTGCCTAGACTAGGAAAGTAGTGCCTGGGTGACCTTGACCCTTCCTGGACACATGTGACTAGGGGAAGTTATACAAAGATTTGGAAGTTCAACATAGTCTATAGAACTCCACACAACGGCTTTTACAAGGCACACAATCCTTAGCACTCGGCATGCATGCACTACACAACACTTTTTACTTTCATGTTGGATTGAATTGTTCAAATTTTTACACACCATTTGTAGTGGTGTTCTTTATTGAGGATAACACCAAAATTTTCTCCCTACACTTATTCTATGACTTGGCGTGAGATCGTCCCAAAACTCGTGGGTCGATCAATGGCATGAGATTGCTCGAAAACCTTTTTCATCCACAAACATCTTCAGGATCCTTTTTACACCCTTTTTCTCATCACGGATCAGGTGCACATGTTCCTTTTTTCACATTTTTGTATTTTACATATTTTCCATATACATGTGTATTTGGCTACTTGTTCGTTCTTCTCTTTTGCAAGTCCGTCCTTATGGGAAGTGACAGTCACATCACAACATCAACAACACCAAAACAATCGACATCAATAATAAGCACATCTCGACATCTACACATGCGCTTCCGCCCTAGGGTCATTTTCATCATCACTTTTTGCAATTTATCCTCCTTAGCATCCATGCTCCATATTTTTTATCACTCCACGCTTTTCCTTGTTCCTAAAACACGATTTTCCTTAGTCATCAGCGAGCTTTCAGAATCAATCTACATGGTTATTAGGTACACATCTCTTATCTACTTTATGTTATTGAGCATTCACTCAACAACATAAAGTGGGGGAAAATTTAGAGACAAAATCACACAATTTGGGTAATTATTTAGTCCTGATTGCATATTACTATTCATATTATTCCTAAGTAAGACAATTACTAATTAACCCATGTCTTTGGCCACCTTTCTTTGCTTTCTGTTGCCATTGTTGGTTTTGTACCCTTACTTTCTCATTCTTCCTTTTTTATACCTCGACATGTATCATCTTGGACACCAGTGCCCATCCAAGATGCTAGCGTCAGTGCCCTCTTCCACTGGGTGCTCATGATCCCTTTGTACTTTATTCATGACTTTTAGGTACTTTCTAGCCATTTGAGCATCTTATCTTTTTGGTAGTAGCAATTTTGGGGTTAATTACGAAATTCAAGCAAGGGAATCATATAAATATAAAGTTATGCGATCATAATAAAGGATCAAACACTAAACATTAGCTATCACCACCTAAGGTTGCATCCATCAAGCATCTAAGAGCTCCATTGCATCCATCTAGCACCATCCAAGGGATACAAGGGCTGGTTATTTTTCATACACACTTCATAGAAGGGAAGTTCATTCTATTCCATGCACACATGTATTACATTTCTTTCTGATTAGCTTATTTGCTCGCTATCAAGTGTGACACGCACAAGAGCCACCTAGGACATGATTCACACACACACACATAGAACTACATTGGGTCTGAGATGTAGTGTAATGATCAATCATAAGATCACCATTGTGACAACTAAGGACAGTCTGACCCCTCATTTTGCATCTTTCTTTTTAGGATTTGATGTCTATTTGAGGGTTTTGTAGGTCATTATTTAATTACGGGTCTCCAACGACTCCATAGATCATTATGTGACCTCATAGCGACCAAATGCGAACAACAACGAATACCTCATGAGAAATCAAAGGAGGTTTTCTAAGCATTTCGAGAAGACACAGACGCCCCAAAAATAGGCCTAGGCGGCCATAGGCATCCCCTGTCCCTCTCAGTGCACCCCAATCTAACATATTTCTCCATCTCTACATTTAATTGAGCTTTTTGTGACAATTAGTGCTATGGATTTTCCAATTTTCCACCTCTATGCACCTTTGGGATCTATGCGAATCATCTAAGGCTTTCTACCCTCTCTTTTCACTAAGGGTTTCATACTTTTCACCTAGTTTGTTTGGCGTAATTTATGTACTTAATTTTTATTCATTTACTACTACAATAGAAATTAGATTAGGCATATATTTCCATATTTAGCTTAATCAATGTGATGATCGGATATTTTTTGGATAGGTGCCCCCCCTCAAAATGGGGGTTATTGCAATGAAGGAAAATGATCGCCAATTTGAAATGTTTGTTAGATGAGATAGGTTTTTATGATGGTGTGTTGTGATTTAAGATGCCCCAAGACTGGGCATGAAAACAAATTTCCACAAGGGTGGACTTACGAGACCATAGAATCAAATGATAAGGGAATCAAAGGGTCCACAACCTATAGACATATGACTCATAGGAAGCACCACATGAATGATCTCGGATGGGTAAGCTATCCACAATGTATTAGGAGATGTAGCCTTTGATAAACGATGTTTCCACAAAGGTGAGCTTATGTGGCCAGAAGTCAAGTGATAGGGGAACCAATGGGTTCATGTCTTATAGACATATGATTTGATGGAGACAAGGAAATGTTTTTATGAAAAGGCTACAAAACCGAGGTGGATTTGATAAGGGAAAGATTTGTATATATTGGTTGGGTATTGATTTGATAGAGGTTATTAGAACCAAAAAAATGGAGCACATATTTATTGAATGTCTACGGTAATAGGGGATTGATATATATACTTATATATAATAGTTTTATATATGTACATATGTATATATATTAAAAAAAAGATGTGACACAAATGAGGGGTAAATTTTTGTCACATTTACACCACATAGTAGCTTAGAAAGACAAAAAATAAAAACTTGACTGCCCAAACCCTAAATGCATTTCATTTATTATTCCCTTGGAGAGTGACATGAGATAAACCAATGTCGAGAGGTGGTAAAATAACAAAGTGAGAGGAGGAGACATTGAGAGTATTTTCTTAAAATTTGTGAGTAGAAGATAAGTATGACAAAGACATGTAGAAGAGGAGGGAATGAAAAAACCTCGATTTACTCTATGATTTAAAGAAGTAGAGGGGGAGATGAATATGAAGAACATGTGGAACCTATTTATAGACAATTGAGGACAAAGGTAAGTTACTTTTCCATTTAAATCATACATTTTTTCTATAATTATAAAAATGCATTATAAATTAAAAACCCTAGTCTAAACTACTTACAAAATCCAATTTTGAAACCATTTGGCCACCAATACCTTATAAGAGATGGAATCCCAACTGGTATTAACTACCAAAAAGGAACCACAGACACATATATGTCCATAATTGTAGATATCACCATAAATCCCTAAATTTCCAAACAATCTAACCAAAACACTTGTAGGGATTTCTAATTTATTAACTTTACCCATTCACTTCACAACTAGAGTCATAAGTGTATCATAAGATTTTTCCACTCACTATAACTATATCACTATCCTCAAATTCATGTAAATCAAGTTCCCCACCCAAAACCAATCTCGATATCTCCCATAAGCTATACTAATTCGATATTCCAAAAATATTATGGGTCACTATAACAACTTGGCCATTCACTATATCACACAAATCATCCACCAATCACAAAAATTGTCCCCGATTTATTTCTATGAACTTGTTATTTCAATTCACATTACCCTTTTAACCGGTCATTAAAAATAAGATTACAAATTTAAAAAAACATAAAAAAACAAAACATAGTGGATTGTTATATCGACCCAATTACTTTCTAAGAAAACCATCTAAATATTCAATACTCATGCTCGATACAAAATTATCTTGCTAATAATATATTGGCTTTCAAGACTATCTACTCGCACCCCCAATATAATGAGTTTGTACTTAAATAACATAACACTTCACATAAATCTCTCTACAAACACCTAAATAACCATAGTAATCTATAGAACATGCTAGGGAGATTTCACATTTTTTCAACCCCACTCCAATATAATGAGTTTGTGGTGGGAGGAGAGGAGGGAGGTTGGATCTAGTTTGACCTAGTTTTCCTATTTTGAAAAACATTTAAAAAAATTCACTTTAATTTCCCTAATTTCATGAAATCAACTTAATTTTCTTAAATATGACAAGTTTAGACTAATTAACCTAATTTGAGGTAATTTTTTTATTGAAAAAACACTTTTATATTAATAGAGAAATATATACAACACCATTCGTACAAAAATGGGTGGAAAAGTCACACCCTAGAATGCCAAATGTCACATCGAGCTAAAAAAATCCTCGAGAGAGGCAAGTCATAGCACAAAAATTGCTAAATAAATAGTGCAAACTTCAACCAAAAAGGAGGGAGAATCAAGTAGTAGCCGCAAAACATGGAAGCAAGTGGGGGAGGGGGACTGTTAGGCTTGTCACCCCAACTTGAACTAGAGGGGTGAGCCTCATCAGAAATAGGATCCCACCCATCCCAACCATTATCTTTCTTAACAATAGAATTGACAACATTCCAAGTAGGAGAAATGGTTAGCGAGAGCTGAGGAAACTTGCCCTAACCAAAAGAGAACCAACCAGAGCCCCCTATCGAGGAAGTGCAGCGAAGGTGACCAAGAGTGGGGAGATCTCTGCCAAGGAGGACTCTACAAGAAGCAATGGGCACACTCCAACCATGGCCAAAAGGTAGAGAGCGACAAGGCGGAGGCGAAAAATGATGACACAGGGGCGCATTTAGGGGAACCTAATCGATAACACAAGGGCACAAACCCTAGTGGTCGAGGAGGCACTTGAGATGCTCCACCTCAATCCTAGCCTTCTCAACCTGATTTTGAATATGAAGAATGACGTTAGAAATCACATCCACTTTATTAGTAACAGAGAAATCATAATCAAGCATAACACTATTAAAAACTACATTATTTTTATCTTTCCACAAAGTGAATAATATTTCAGTTCTGAAGATGTGCCAATTTTTGTTGTAAATTATAGGAAGCATGGTCGAGTCCCCAAGAAGAGCCATTTTCCAGGAGAAAAAATCTAGAGAAAAGGGTTGGAAAAGGGTTGAAAAGGGTATGAATCCATCTCTAAGCTGTTTTTCTCGATGGAAAAACCAAAAATGTGCTTAATAGTTTTCGACTATTGATAGCACAAACAGATGGGATGAAACCCCAAATGGATGAGTCAAGAGATAGCGAAAGGCCCACGATGAAGGATGCACTATAGAAAATGGGATTTCTTGGGCTCGACATGAGCAAACCAAACCCTTTGAAAATGTCGAAACCAAACAAAATCCGAAGAGGAAAGGCACCAACATCTATTAAGCATAGTAAAATCAATCACTTTAGGATCCAATAGAGAATAACCGAGGAGGGATTATAGTGGCAAAAAAGGCATAGCAGAGGAAAATTCTGGCCATGCCACCAAGGAACACCAGAGGTAAGCCTAATTTTATGCAAGTTATCATCATCAATACATTCAATCAATTGACGGATAGGCTCTGCATCAGTAGGAAGAAGTTGAAATTTTAAAGAAATAACATCCCAAGAAAGCCACCATGAGAATGTTGGTAGAACAAATCCCCAATAAATTTAATTCCCTTTTTATACAATCTAAGATCTTTAGACCAAGGGGATAATGCGAGAGGTGAGTCCTGGAAAGAAAACACAGGAGACCACTAAAGAGACAGATAATTAACGAAAGACTAGATCTACAACCATCACCACCCAAATCATTAGGTTTGAGCAACTCCCATGCCTTCCAAATGCTCTGCAAGATAAAAGATCCTTTAACCTTAATAGGCACCTGGAAAAAAAAAGATTCAAATTGAGGCCTTTCTAAGTGAGCCTACCTAAGGGGAGCCCCCGAAAGATTCCATTCGAATAAGAACCTTCCAAGCTTCATTTCCCTCTAAATTATACAAAATCCATTTAACACATAGGGATTTTCCCTGGAGTTGATGTTAATCGAACTAAACACCCAACTTCTTTAGGCATACAACAAATGTACCAAGCCACCCTATGGAAAACCTTGTACCCTTCAGTGTTGGCCCACAAAAATTCCTGGAGCAGCTTCTCAAGTTTGGCATAAGCAACAATAGAGGGATCCCAACAAGAAGAATAATAAACATGAGTGGCAACTATCACTTTGGAGCAGATTTGAAACTTACCTGCTAAGGAGAGAGGCTTAGAGATCCAATAGGAAATTTTGCATTCAACTCTCTGGACAACATATGCCCAAAGCTGAGTAGATGTGGCCTGGAAGGAAAAGGGGTCCTATGGAATTTAAACGCACACCAACCTCAATCTAGCTCCACTTCATCTCTAAAATCCAATTAGGCATGGGTAGTTGATATTTCCTATAACACCGAGTTGTATCCCACCGAATAGTAGACCCTAAAGCAAGACAAAAAAATGTCTAAACAATCCAGTGCATGACACACAAATTTTTCTTCCTCCAAAAGAGTGAGAAATGAATCATCAACAAAATGACCATTGAAATACCTTTAACAAGTCCTTGAGAAGCTCTGTGGGCAAGAAGATAATTCAAACCTTAACGACCAACACATAAAGGGAGGGAGCCAGAGGGAAGCCTTGATGAATAGACATGAAAAGACAAAACCTGGAAGACTAGGCCCCATTGATTGTGATACAAGCCCCAACATTCTGAAAAATCATTTGAATAGACTGCACAAACCGAGGGCGAAACCAAGAGCTCAAGCATTGGCTAAAATGAAAGACCACTCAATCCTGTCATAAGCTTTAGAAAAATCAATCTTAACAAATAAATCTTATTGAGATGATTGATGAACCCATTCTATACATTCCCAAACAATAATGATATTATCAAGAATAAATTTTTTCTTAATGAATCCAATTTGTTCACTTCTCAAAATTAAAGACAAGAGATTAAAAATCATGTTAGCTAAATATTTAGAAATAATATTACAAGAAACATTAATCAAGGTGACGGGTTTCAGTTGGTGATTACTTCAGGATCCCCTACTTTAGGTATGAACATGATGTTGCCTTGATTGATAAGATCCCCTAGAGAATTGGAATCAAGAGCTTCCAAATAAAGATATTGGAGGTTAGGACCTACCATGTCCCAAAGGGTATGATAGAATTCACAGGAAACCATCAACCCTAGGAACCTTGTCGGCTTCCATTTGAGAAAGTAGCCTCCTTCGATCGGAGAGTGATAAAATATGATCACAAGTGGTTCTCTAAGATTAGGAGACCTTACAAGGAACCACCCGACGATAGTTCAAAAG
Source organism: Taxus wallichiana var. yunnanensis (assembly GCA_018340775.1). Lineage (NCBI taxonomy): Eukaryota > Viridiplantae > Streptophyta > Pinopsida > Cupressales > Taxaceae > Taxus > Taxus wallichiana. Next base: position 440,316,873 of record CM031244.1, read on the forward strand.
ATCTTGATCTATACTAGGAGGGGCTGGTTGAGCTGCAAAAACTCCATGATAGTCTTTGGACAAAGACCTTAAGGATATCAAGTAAGGCTTTATCTTGCATTATCATGTAAAATGGATTTAATCTTATCTGAAGAGTGTTTGGAACATAATATGGAAAAGAAATCTTTGGAATCCCTATCACCAATATTGAGCCAGTGTAGCCGAGCACGCAGTTGAGCTCCCCGGGCATTGTAGGATTTAAGAACCTTAAGATTGTGGAGACTATAATTTTTGTTGAAAGGAGAAGCCTCAAGTTCTTGTGAGATTATTTCAAACTCATGATATGTAGCTACATGATCATTTTTCCTGAAGATGGAAGCCTACTTACCGTAAGTGTGCAAAAAAATACTGGTGCACTTGATGGCATCATTCCACCACTGAATCCAGCCAAAGGAATCCGAGGGTCGAGGGACCAAATTCCAAATGTGTTATATGTGAGTCATAGTCCGAGCATGTTTGAGGTGAGCCATATTGAGATAGAACTTAGAAATTCCCTTATGCTTCTTAATAGGTTCAGTCCAAGAAATATTGAAAAAAATGGGAGAGTGGTATGAGAGCAGAGAAGTGTTGGCCACAACCACAGGATGATTTGAAGCATGAGAAAAGAAGAAAAATTCTTGAGAGGGCATAAGAGCATGGTCAAACCTTTTAACAACATGATCCTACCCATCCCAAAAACTCGGCTTAAGTAAACCAAGGAGTTGAATAATGATGACGGTATGGGATATTGGGGTCAAAAGGCCCAACTTATGCCTGAATTAAAACTAGGCCTCCCGCTCTCCCACACACCGCCTCATTGGCGGCCTACCCCTACTTCTATTCCGGGTTCTCTATCATATTAAAGTCACCACACACCACCCACAAAGCATCCAAAAAGAATCTGCAAGCCAATGCCAAAAAAGAGCCCTTTCCCCCACATCATTAGAGGCATATATGTTAGCTAGACCAAAAATATGACCATCAAAATCAAATAGATTCCACACCACACGATGGGTGGGGTCCAAACCCCACATGATCATATGCTAAGAAATGTTAGGACTAATCAAATTCATAAGAACACCACTTCCTTGCTCATGATTTGAGGTGTGACAAATGGCCCACGGCCAAATGCTATGAACTCGCTAAGTGTAACAAAAATCCAAAAAGCTTAACTTCTTGTAGACACAAAATTTTCATATGGCTAAAGTGTTGACAACTATCCCCAAACAGATATCACCAATTTGGTTCAGTAAGTCCTCATATATTCCAAGAGTACACAATCATTAAGAAATATCTAGGTCCATATTTCCCTCACTGTCCAACGCAAAGAGGGATTTAAATTGATTAGAAGAAAAAGAGGCATGGTTGAGAATCGGGAAAAATGCTCTCTAAAGGTCAAAGGTCTATGCTTATCTTGCACATATTCACCGTCCTTCGTGGGGAAGGGTTACAAGAATACATTTTCCTATCCTTGCTGATCTTGCACAACAACCCCAACAAAGGGTTTTTCGGGAAGGACAACCGGGGCAATAACAACTGTGGCCATAGGTGAGAGGGAGTTATGCGGGTTTGGCTTAACATGTTCTAGGCTGTTTTGCCAAGGGATCCATAGAGGCACTAGGACCATTGTTGGCACACCAAGTTTTGCGGTTTTACAGGCTTTTTGGAACACCCTTTTTGTTAGTCACGAGCTTCTCCATCCATAAGATGAAGTGTAGGGTTGAAGGCTTTTTATCTATAGGAGTAGGACACAAGTCAGCCATGAGAAGAAAATCATGAATCATGTGCTCAGATGAATGACAAGGAAAACAAGTGTTCGGAAGATTGATATAAAGAACCATTTAAGTGAGTCAGTTTCTCCAACCTGGATATCAATCAATCCTTCAAGTCCTTTGAAAGGTCCACTTCAATGCACACACGAAGTTGAGGGTGAGCATTAAAAAAATTGGGTTGCTCATTGCAAATGAGCCTTCCCAAGGGTTTGACAAGATCCCCTATAAAAGACCACAAAGGCAAAGGTAACCCTGGAAACTCAATCCAAACAGGGACCTTAAGTTTCTCCTATTCCGAGAGTTGAAAGTCTCAATCTAGTGTGAGAAAACAACCAACGAGTTGCGGATGAACCAAGGACCATGGTTAATAATGGCCTTGCAATGTTTAGGGTTTGAAAAATGAAACAAGAAAAACCCTTGGAAAGGTTTTGGACACCTTCGAGCTTCACACCATGGCTCTGCCAATGATTGTGAACCCATTTCTTCAAAAGGCTCTTAGGGGGGACTCGACCAACAAAATATGCCACCAATGTGTAATTTTCAAACCAATTACATGCATTATCAAAAGTAGGTAAATCAAGAACAACATCAGGTATAGGAGTATCAGACTCATTACCTTGTCGAACACCTTTGGGATGAACTTCTAATATTTCTTGAGCCATGGTTGGTAACCATGTCGTTAACGAGCCCCGCATCAATAGATGAGGGTTTCGAAATGGAGGCCATTAAAAAAAAGGGCTAGATGCCACCCTAAGGGTGGAATAAAGCCTCATGAAACAAAATTAATGAGTGAAAAGATCAAAATCCCTGCAGATATCCCTAAGGGACTACGGTGTGATGAAGGTACTAATGACAACATACATGAATGAACCTTTTGATGTAATTAAACAAATCAAAACTAACGCTCCCTAAAAATTTTGTAATTCACAAAAATTTCCATAATTTGACTTAAATTAATGTTTTGAAAGCCTTAAAAGTGGCTCGAGGTAAACTAAATACTCGACCCAAAATACCCCTCCATTCAACCCACACCACTCTTGGCATAAAATAAGCACAAACAAATGAACCTCATATCATCAATAAGAACAAATTAATTAGTAAAAATCATTCAAGTCATTATAAGTGCATGCCCTTTGGGCTGCAATGAGGGAGTCACCACCTCGAGGTATAATTTTTTTATTATCTAATTGATTTTATTTAATTCAATAATGATATCTCATAATTTTGTTGCAAATCCACTTTGGGTATAGGACCTTCTCAAACTTACTCGAGTTAAAACAAGAAAATGAAGACGAAAAAATGTTCCCCCATCTAGCCTCAATGACATACTCCCCAATTCACTAAGGGGGTATAATGATGAGGAGGACATGTCAGCCCCACCATCTTCAAAGAATGAGATACCCTCTCACCTTATATGTAATAAGTATCGACATAGAGTGAGAGAAGCCTTATAAATGAATCAGTATGTAAATAATGTTGGTGAAATACTACAGGATGTTTGGGGAAAGTATGCATTTTAATATGTTTTTTTAACGTAATCATATTAATTAATTTTTTCAACTTATATTTTTACTAGTTTTTGTTAATGTCAACTTATTCATTTTTTGTTTTATTAATATTGAAAAAAATATGATATTTTTAACCTTTTTAATTTTTGGGTTTCAGGTATTTAAAGAAAAGAATTGTTGATCGAGTGCACAATATATTCAAAACATATTGTCACAAAGAGTGGAATGAAATCCCAAAATAAATTGCAAGAGGCTAATTGAGTTAACTCAACACGATTTTGGGACTTCCCTCTATAAAAAAGGGTTAATAAAAAAATTGCAGCACATGGGTTTAGGAGAATTAAGAGGCATATCAAGGTAATTTTATTATGTAAATAACACATTTTAAAAATCATACTCTTTTACTAATTATTTTATATCTATACTATGCAACTAAAATATGAAGGAAACACTGATGCAGAGAGGAGACTTCTTCGACTGTCTAATGTAAACATGAAATATTGGAATAACCTCTGTGAAAAATGGCTCTAAGAGGAGAATAATAAGGCTGCATGTTAGTTAACTCAATTTATGATATCTGAAATTTTAATTTTTATATTAATTAAATATTTAACAAATATTATAATTAATGCATGGAAGAAAAGTAACTAGCTATTAGGTTATGAAGCATGAGTCAGAAAAGGAGGATAAGTGACCCATTGAATGAGACAACACAGTTTAGTGGAGTTAGTAAACAAATTTTTAAGTTCAATACAAGTTATTCTACAATTTATTTCATTATAGAAATTCTCTTACATAAATTATTAATACTCATATTTTATTTTATTTCATTATTTTTGTAGAAACCCGTTATAATAGACTTGCAACAAAAGAGGTGCAAGAAACATTAAAATCAATGGGTTGGGAGTCAATTAAATTCATCAATTGGGTCAATGAGAATGACTATGTTCCAGTAAGATGTGTTTAATTAGTTGTGAGTTACATAAATTTTAAATTCAAATAATTGTAAATTTTTATTATTATGTATTTGTAAGTTGATAGACAAACGAAGTTGGAAGAGGAAGAAGGGGCGAAAATTCATTTGGAAGAGGATCACGTGGAGGAGGAGGAGGAGGAGGAGGAGGATGAAGACGAACATGAGGACTAGCATCTAAGAACGTATTCATTTTTTTATAATGAAAAAATGGAATCGGTATCTTTTTAAATTCCCAAATGTAATATACTATACGTTATTGTATAAAGACTATCACAATATAAATATTGTGTTTCCTAATTATGTGTAATAAGTTTTTTTAATACATTTTTATATGCAAACCATATTATGATATTTTGCTAAGTTTTTAATAAACCCATTTCATTTTATTTATCTTCAATACAATATACAATATTAAGAATATTTAATATAATATGCAATATCAAGAATCTTTATTTCAATTTCAAATTATATATATATATATATATATATATATATATATATATATATATATATAATATTAAAAAACAATTGGCTGATGTTTTCATCATATTTGTGCCACATAATATGTGGTATAAATTTAGCGCAAACTAGATGCTAATGTGGAGAAAAACTAACGCAAGTTAGATGCATTTAAAAAGTCTAGTTGTGTTAATATTGCATCACATTTATGCCACAATCTTTGATGTGAATTCTCGTGGAAACATATCCAAAAGCCCTTTAAATATTGGTTTTCTATACAAATTTTACCCGAATAGCGGTGTTATGTGCACATTGTGTAGTAGTGGTAATAGTATATATATAAATATAAATCAATCCCTTATTGTGCCATTGTGTCCCTTAACACAAAGATAGAGGGTGTAACTATATGTAGAATAGATTTTAACCTATGTGGTAGTGATACAATATGTTATAATTTATATGCTAGATTGATTCCCTTTGTCCCTTATAACTTTGGTAACATTTCGTATTGATTTTCTCTTGCTATGACAACTTTAGGAACTTTGGAAGCTTATGGATGGGGAAGCTAGACTTTTCAACCCAAATTGAGTACTTTAGACCTAAATAATGGCGGTTAATTTTTTTTTAGGAAGATTTAAGAGACCATTGAGTGATTTAAGAATGTACTTCTCAATAGATTCTCTTAAGAATTCCATGTGATTTATTAATTGTATTAGACTTGCTTATATAGGATTTGTAGGTTAATTATCACATTAAGGTTGACCTATATGATAAGAAACAACCCAAAGAGAGATGTAAACAGTAAAACGATTCATTTTATAGTGGGAAATAGGACCATATGGGTCATCTCGGACCATAGTATGACATGGTCCCAACCCATACAATTTTGAACATGTAGTTGATGATGTCTAGGTAAGATTCTAGGTGAGATGTCTAGAGTAATAAAATACTTTGGATTAATGAAAATGAGTATCCGAATAACTATGCAATGTGTGTGTGGTAAATATGTTCATGCATAGAGAGAAGTATATATCAATTAGCCTTATGATGTACACATAATTCATAGTGTAGAGACAAAGCCAAACTTTTAATTGCCAAAGGATAAGTTACCAAATTTATGTGTCTATATTTCCCCCCCTTTAAGTATGAAATGAAAATTACATGCTTAAAGGAAAAGATACATAAATTTTCACACATAATTTGTCTTCACATGAAGTTTATTAAATTTTTATTAGTGTTGGCATGCTCCATGATGAATCTTGTGACATAGAGTGTAGTCAATGTCCATAAAAGAAATTAAATTGTAACTCATATGTGAATAGTATATTTGTAATTTATTAAAGTAAAGAGACAAAGTATGGAAGGAATACTCTTGTTTGATTTTTTGATGGAGATTCTCTCATATTTTTCTCTTAAAGATTCAAATTTGTATTAACATATTGAAGGATTTGGGGTTATCAATCCCCAATTATTTTTAAGAATAAACCAAAGTTAGAGAGGATTTTATTGTAATTGAACCAATACCAAGAGGATATGTTCCATAGGAAATTTGTCCCAAGAATCCCTAAAAGAATGAAGAATAGCCCACTAAATATCTAGCCACTCTAATGATCCCATAAATATTGAGATGAAATATGTCACAAGGTTTTTGGTCACTTGATATCTTTAAATCCCACACACACACCATGCATATGGATCTAGGCCTAACTATAAAATAACACAATTTCAAAAGGGGATGATAGTGTCTCATGCCCCCACCATATGCTATAACTATTGATTCGATATATGAAAAATGTTGAGTATAAAAAAAGGAGAAAGATGGACCATGACCACATACACCATATATAAAACTATGTTTAAGTCATAGAGTATCGAGGAAGGAGTGAAATACTCACACCCACCACATTATGTACTAAAATGTAGCAGATCGTGTTATGAACTATGTCATTTGTCCTTGGATCTATACTAAAAACCTATAATTATCTATGTAGATCAAGGAATTCTAAAATTTCATGTAAATATTCCCCTAGAATGGAAACAACCATCCTAGACTATAGCATATGATGGTTTGTTCCTAATTGGGTGGTTTTATATCAATGTCAAATATGTTCCTCTTTATATGTGAATCTAGTTTTCAGGATTTGTACCTAATGTAAGTTTTTATGAGTCATAGGTTGTGTTTTGTATCACAAATATTAGTGTAATATAACCCACCGAATTTCCCCTCTTTTGAGGCACGTAATATGTGTAAATCGAATGCGCAACTATATAGAAATGATGTGTACCCAATTCAAATATATATGATAGTCTACGTTACTTCATATGGAGGCTTGTATTTTATAACCACAATTGTAATCATGTTCCTCCAAGGATTGATCATGGTAGAAACCATGACACACAAAAATAATAACAAGAAAGAAACAACAATCACAAAATAAATCATGCATGTAAGTAAACACGTGAAGAGGAAAATAAACATATAATTAATTTAAAATACAATTATATAAGAAATTTCATATAAAATTTTCATATCAAATGCATGGAGTCAAAAATGCGGGACACAAAAGTGTCACAAGACAAGTAGATGAAAGGCCATATGCCATATACGAGTAATCACACATACAAGTACACCAATGTGTCACAAAACATAGTAAATACAATAGGTTACATACATAAAAGTAATTATATAAGCAACTAAGAAATTGAATACAATGGTAAATAGTAGTGCAAATAGAGAAAGATAAGCTAGCGTTATACAAAACACATGTTAACAATGTTAGTTTGAAAAATAACGACACACAATATATATAATTGAACATAATAAGGAAGTGATGTAAATGTACTAAAACAAAAGCACTTGAATAGTTTGAGATATGCCCCTAGAACATCGATGTCAATTGTGAAGGGTCTAATATGACACCTATTATCGTGTATCAATTTGTGTATGTCATGCATCAATATCAACATAACTCGTGAACACTTTTTTAAAGAGTATACAAAAATATGTTATCTATCAAACTATATGATAAAACAACATATGTAAAGTAACAAACTAGTATATTAAGTCATATGTAGAACTTGAATTTGTATTTTGTAAATATTTGAATGTTTTTGTATGATTTTGAATTTTTGAATGTCTTTTTTTGGAATAGTTACATATAGAGAAATGGAAACACAACAATATCTATAAATATAGTAAGGAGGAAACCTTATAAGTGTAGGAGACATGGGTCTCAATATGGCATCATGAAAAAATAGGATTTGGTAGTAATTCTTGGAGCCATGGACAAATCTTTGTGTAAAATTTAGCACGAAATAAGTCATGTTATTAGTATGGTGAATTTTAAAAATATATTTTGCACAATGTGACCACAAATTGAGTCATTAGTAGGATTAGATTGCCCAGGAGGAAAGTTAAACTCAATTATATTTGCAGCAATAAAGTCCGGGATAATATGATGAAGGTTGGTATAGTGATTCATATAATGGCCATCATATCAATGATAATCGCAAGAGGCATTAGAGTCAAAATATGTAGCGTGAAGCTTTCTTGTACCAACCTTAGCAAGAGCGAGAGATAAAAGGATACTTTCTAGTAATAGTGGATATATAACAACATTAAAATAATTAGTGACATACATTGGTTTATAAAAATGATCAAATATAAGGGTAGTAAAAACCATAAGAATAACCAATGTGATAGGGCATAGGGGACATGTTTCCCCAAAGATATATGTACCATGTGGGTACCAAGAGTGGGTGTGACCATAGAAGAGGAATTATCCTCAATTGGATCCCTAGGGATGAGTGAAGACAAATGAATAAGGGGTTCGGTATCATATGGAAGATCGATAGATACCCCATCACCAATATCACACAAAACATTTGTAGTAGCATAATCAAGTGCCTCATCTGAATATTTAGAAAGTTTACAAGAAATAAGTGTAACATCATCAATATTATTAGATGCATACATATATTTGTTCCAAAGAATAGATTTAAAATCCATAAACATTGTAACATTTTGAAGGGGGTACTAATTTTGCACAAATTTGTAAGCATTATAGAGATAGAAAAAATATGTAGAGCCATAGGAGGTGACATTATAGAGGACATAGTAGGAGGATCATGTATAGTAGGAATACTATTATCATCTTATCCAATAGTGGTAGAGTAGTTACTATAATAATCATATAATTGCATCCATCCATAGAATGTGTATCATTTGTAAGCCCCTTCCTAGGTACAATGTATAGATCACTAATAATAAAATAGATATTTTGATGTGGGATTCTATGTAGTAGAAGATGGTGTAGAATGCACACATCTAACACATCATAAAATTTAATTGATGTTGTCTAATAATAAAAAGGATAAGGTTATCTAAGACAAACATGTAATGAATCTTGATAGGAAACATTAGGCAAGAAGGCATGGGGACCAAATGTATCCAAGAGCTTCCCAAAAGGATATTGTAATTAAGATCATTAGGCATAAATTGCAATATGTTGGCGAGGGTATGTGGACTCACAATGATTTACAATGTAATTTTCCATACCACCATATGGGTTACATTATCAAAACCATGAATGCTCCTATCAAATAAGGTGATATCAATAGTGGGCATGCCCAAATTATTAAATAAACGGATGGTAAAAATATTTATAATTGATACATGATTGAAAAGCACACAATTAACCAAATTATTTGATATCTCTACTTGAATGTAAGAGGGAAGACCATTTTCTATGACTAGTTTAGGAAGAGGGTTTTTACAACCGAAGGATATAGTATCCTCAATGAAACTAAGTTTTTAGAAAAGAGGCCACATAGTTGAGATATGTCTTCACACAAATCCTTATGTGTTGGAAATACTCATACAACCTCTTTACATGTAGGATTATGGTGAATAAATTCAAGGAAAATGTAGGATTATTAAAAAAATCCATGATAATCCAAAGGACAATGAACCCTAGGGCTAAAAGGAGGATCACACACCAAAGAAAGTATGATAAGCCCTAAGGCCAAATAGGGTTTGATAAATGATTGTGTTTACCAAATGTTTACACCATAAATAATGAAATAAGGGTTCAACGTTAGATTATTTCCTTATTTATCAAAAGGTATAAGGGTTGTAGAGGTTTCATATTTATAATTATTTAATAAACATTAATGTGCATGAATAAAATATAGATTTTAATATAATGTGTGAGATAATAACAATAAAATGATTGCTTAAAACAAAATGAGGGAAGAGAAATTAGATAAACAAAGTGGAATAATGATGATCTAGGTGTGCAAACTGGTAAATATATGGAAGTTATTTGTCTCTAGAAATGTGACTAGAAACCGAACTAGTAAGGAATTATAAAAATTGTGGCGGGGTGTAATATAGTATATAGGTTATACGGTTTCAAGTAAAGTTATGATGGATTTATTTAACTTATAGTGGTCATTGGTGGCCTAGAAATATAATTTTCTATCCAATGTTAAAATTTACTAATGTGTTAAACCTTTTGTAGTAACATGGCATACATTAGCACTTCACAAACATGATTAGATAAAAAAAAATATTAATCAATGTGAGGTGGATTTATATTAACCCTAGTGGTCAAACCCTACTGAAAAATCTAGGTGTTGTATTATATCCGCTTACAAGTGGGATAAAACACCATGTAGTTCTCCTAGTGTTTATGAAAATCTTATCCAACCCCTATTGGTCCCTTATGTCTCTTGATACATAGATATCGAGTGTAACTATAGGTAGAATAGAATACACCCTACATGGTAATGATACAATGTGTTTTTATTTATATGTTATATTGATTCACTTTGTCACTTAGAACATTGGAAATGTTTCGTATTGATTTTCTCTTTCTATGACTTGGATTTAGTACCTTTGGAGTATTTTGGATGGGGAAACTAGATTCTTTAACTTGGTTTGAGTGCTTCAGATCCGAGTAGTGATTTCTCTTTAAAATGTGATGTTGTTTTAGGAAATTTTAGGAGATATTTAAGTGCTTCTTGCACATAATTTCTAATAGATTATCTTGAGAATGCCAAATGAGTTATTAAGTGTATTGGAATTTTTATATAAGATTTTGTAGGTTAATTTTCACATTAAGGCCGACATATAGGATAAGAAATGACCCAAAGAGAGATGTCAAATTATGAAAAGAACCATTATAGAGTAGGAAACAAGATCCTACATGTCAAATCAAAATGTAGTACGACCTGATCCTAGCCCATACAATTTTGGAGAGGAAGTTCATGATGTTTGGGAAAGATTTTTGAAATATTCCTAGGAGAAATACACTACTTTAAAGAAATGAAACTAATTATATGAATGACCAAGCAATGTGTTTGGTAAAGCCAATCATGTAAGAGAGAGAAGGATATATCAATTAGGCTTAGGATGTGCGTAGAATTCATAGTGTAGAGACAAATCCAAACTTATCATTACCAAAGGATAAGTTTCCAAATCTATGCAACTACACTAACTAATCTCTAAACCTTAAAAATAGTCTATACTTTTATTTATAAAATCATAGAGAGCTAGAGATTGAGGTATTCATTTTGGAAAAGAGTTATGGGTATATAGGAAATTTTAAGCCAAATATTTTAATAAAAAGAGGTAGTAATGTTATCCGAATTATTAATCTTTGTGAAGTAATTATTTTAATATTTCATTTATTGTTATGATATGATTGTATGTGGGTGAATGTATTATGGTTTTTAACAATGATTCTAGAGAATATTCAAAAATATAGTAAACTTAGATCTAATAAACTCTCACCTAAAGAATATGTGTTGTATCATATTATCTTATCATTGTCTTTACTATCTTACTTTAAGTCTCATGGATTTATTTATATGGTAATGTAAGCCACCCAAAATCAGACCACAAACATAGCTACACACTACCTATTAAGACTCTAAAGTTATGACATATTTCAAATACAATGCCCATTAGACCCATAAAAGGTAATTTGATTAATCCATACTTACGGGAATCACACACCTTCATAAGCAAATTTATACAATATCGATAGACCATCATGCCATTGATAAAAATTTGTGGCATTGTCTTAGACCATAAAAATATCAATAGAACTTTGCAGCAATGGATTAGACATTTTATGGAAACAATGGAACTTTCTTGCACAAATTATACCTTTGTGACATGACTAGGACCTTCATGGAGTGAATTTGACCTTTGGGGAATTACATAAAAAAAAAAAAACCACTCTTATTATTTTTAGTTCATTAAGTATTAGATGTGGATTTGAATGTTCATGCATTAGAAGTGATCTTCCTCAATCATTTCCATGAAATATTTCATTATGTCTCAATTTATCTTATCTTCAAAAATGTCTAAGATGGCAAGGGTGTAATCCCTCACCATCACTACAAAAATAAAAATATATCTATCGAAAACATTAACACTAAGGATGAAAATTTGTTTATTTGAATTTATCACTTGAATCCCCTGCTACTAACCCATATCCCATGTTTTTAATTGAAAAAACCTTAAGTGATTTCTCATCTCTCCCACTTTGGCCTCTTCTAGGTTGTTTACTCTTATATCTCTCATGTCATGAAATAATGGTGTTATACATGCCTAGTATGATAATAATCTATTCACCTCAATATATTTATCTAACATCATTGAAACCTTGGTCTAAATTCATATCATCCTCCTCCTCACCATCTTCTAGTACCTACTCCTAACAAGCTTGTATTACACTTTATTTGTCCTTCAGGGAAACTTTTGCGACCTACACAACATGAAAATGGATATGGGAATATATTGTGTCAATATGAAATGTATTTATGATATATCATACTAAAACCATTCCTAATACTTTGAATATCAACACTATTACTATAGACTCTTCCTATTATATCATACTTTTTACGAGAATACTTAATGCAAACTTGGTGGTCTTTATGTGGTCACTAATGGATCACCTGGGAATTTCCTCCTCCATTATTAATTTTATGATCCTTTAGAACTGGGATGTATTATGGTCCCTATATCTATTCTACAACTTTGTGTTCCATATGTAGATGGATGGCCTCTCCATATCACCTAAAGTGATAGGTAGACTTATGGGTATAGTCACCACTAATTTATCAAGGGCCTAACAATGCAATAATATATTTATGTATACTCCTCCCTCATGTGAACAATAAATAAATTTATGTAGATTAATGTACATTTCGGTGACAAAGTATTGATCCCATAAGTACACAACATGCCTCCCTAAATTTCTCAACAATACAATATAACTCATAAAAGTGTGATAACACTCTCGTGTCTACAACAACAATGTAATTTATTAGTATAAGTTTTGTTTTGTTTATCTCCCTATAGGATCATTTTAAATTAAAATAATCCTCCCATCCATTAATTTCTATCCATCCCCACATATTACTCATATTTTGTAGCATCCTTTTTCCCCTTGTGATGCAAGGCCATGTTTTACCAATTCAAAAAGGATGAAGACTACATGGAAATCGTGGAAGAGGAGGAAGGATCAAGAGAGGCCCTTGAGCCAAATGGTTAGGATAAAGGTTTTATAATACGTATAGAAGGAAAACTCAAATTTAAGGAGATAACTAAAATGGTCAAAGGCCCTAGAATTAGCTAAGAAGATTTTATAAAAGATTAGCAAATAAGATATAAAGTGTCTTTGGAATCCTAAAGGAGGAGCCATGGATATATATATATATATATATAGAACTAGATGGAGAATGGATAAAACACATATTATGAGGGTTTCCATTAAATGGAAAAACCATCAATTTGATGAAGCCGGGGAGAGAAAAGAGGGGGAAATAATGAGAATGAGACATGGTGAAATAAAGGACTCTCAATTCAAGAGAGGAAGATAAGTGGGAAGACCAATGACCATGAGGAATCCAAAGAACTATCCACATCACCGATCTAAGGAATCCAAGAGAGGGAGGGAAGAGAATGGATCCTATGGGCTCTATTGCTAGAATAATTGTCTATAGGAGGAAGCTATGAGAGGAAGGAAAGTAGAGTGAAGGAATACTAAATGGATAAATCATCATTCATCAATTAGAAGAATCCAAGATTGAATGAGAGAGAGGAGAGTAGAGAGAAAGGAAGCTCGGCATAATGTTAAAGAGACGTATTCATGCAAACAAAAGGTAGAAGGGAAGAGCATTGAAAAATCATCAAGTAAGAGGAAGTTAAATGCATAAGAATATATTGATGGATCACCTATAGGAAATAGTTAGAGTACATGAAGAAAAGTTACATCAAGGAAGAAGAGTTACACCAAATGAGAGGGTGCATGAAGGGGGAGAATTTATCATGTAGTTGAAGAGGAATCCTAAAGAAAGATAAAGTGTTGATTCATGAAGATTAAAAATGAGCACAAAGAGAAGAAAATATAATTTTTTGAAGAAAAATTTCACACCTTTAATAAGATTAAATAGATTGTTATGGAATGAAAAATAACTAAAAAAGGAATGTAAGGTTCGATACTAGGGATTATTCTGATTAAATAATTTCCAACATTAACCATACAATATAATAATAATATATTGGTACTTGAAAGTAGTATTTACAATATGCTACAATCTTGAAAACACAAGTGAACATACGTACCTAACGACATATAATACTATATGAGAGATATAGATGCATAGAATGGGAAGATTTGGAGAAATGAGCCTATAAATGCTTCATTCTAGAGACTACGATCGGAAACTACACCTCTTCTAGGAATAGTTGTATGTTATTGGACCTATTGTATAATCATGTACCTATTTGAATTAAGGTTAAAACTTGTTGTACCCTTTAGTGGTATGGAAATAAATCTTGTTGGAAAATCCTAAGTGTCACATCACATGATCCCAAAAGCATCTGAAATTAGTTGATGGAACTCAAACCCTAATCATGGGAGGAAGACCTTGATTGAAGGTTAGTGTTTGGGTTGAAGTGCAATCTATACACTACCTACGTTGGAACTACTTTTAATAGCCCTCAAACCACACATAGTTCTCCACCTAGCATGTGATATCTAGATGAATGCAACTAGTTGACAACTTGAATCACTTTGAACATGCTTGAGATGGTTGTGCTCTTGCTAAAATATTGAGTAGGGATCTTTGAGTGCTTGAAAATGAGGTAATATGAAATCTTTTACTTGGTTGAGTGGTTCATCATTGTATTAGTGGATTCCCTCATGGATGGGCATCATATTTTGGAATATTTAGGGAGACTTGAGTGCCTTTTGTATGTACTTACAATGAGCGTGCCAAGTGATTTTCTATATTATTTCTAGGTGTGTAAATTATGTGATGTTAAATTTCTTATATACAACTCGAAGGTAATTTTTCATGTAAAGTACAAACATGGAGGATTAAAATACCCACTATAGATATTGAAATTGAAAGTTAAGTTTGAATATGTTTTGTTCCAAGACCGTAAAAGTTTTCCAAGACTAGATTGCACATCATGACCTTACTATATGGTATTGGATAGAGAGGTGGTGGATAAAATCTAAAATGTGCATCATGATGGGAAAATGTTAAAGCTTGATTCTATGCATTTATATTCAAAAGTTTTGACACATTAGTGTTTAAGAATAAGAAAGTTGGGATAGATATAAATGTGTACTAAGTGGGGTGATATGTATGTGTTTGTATTATCCAAGAATAAAAATCATTACAAGTAGTTTTAAAATGATAAATTGCCAAATTTAAGTGTCTCTGAGAAACTAACAAGGTTCCTAGAGACCAATTCTACATAGTCAAGAGCATGAAGAATAATAATTACATGTGGATATGAGTGAGTAGGCATGCAAGAGATGTGTTAGCATAAAATAAACCTAAGGCATGATGAACGTGAAAGAATACTAGGATATAATTGCACATTGAATCTTGGATAAAAGGTGTGCAAAGATTGAAAGGTGGAAAACCTGCTAAGAGTTGGAGTGCATGTAAGAACAAAATTGATACATAAGCAATAACATGTGCCACACATGCATAAAAACATAAGGGATGTGTGCTAGTTGTGAAAATTATATGAGGGCACAAGAGAGAAGGATGTTTTATGGATACATGTTGTAGGATATACCTTAACCGGGATATTTGATAATGACTACACGAAATTCTATTAGAGCGGGATTATCCTAAAAATGAGACGATGCATATAAAAATATGTACAAATTTATCCTAAAGTTGGTATTCTAATTCATGTGAATATCCAACCAAGCCAAAGAAGATGAATACTATGTGGAAATAAAGGAAGATGAGGAAGGCTTAAGAGAGACCACAAAGCAAATAAATAGGTTGAAGGTTTTAGAAGGCTATCAAAAATAGAACTCAAATTTGAGGATATTTATAAAAGGGTTGAAGTCTCTATAATGAGATGAGAATGGGCTATACAAGAGCATTAAGTAAGTCTTATACAATTTCTTAAACTCCTAAATGAAGGAATATATGTGAACATATAAATATCCCAATCCAAAGGGAGAATGGATATAACGAAGATTGTGAGGTAGTTCATCGAGTGGTAGAACCTTCGATTTGAGGTAGCTAGGGGAGAAAAATAGAGGAGAGGAGGAAGATCCTTAGTGAAATGAAGGAAGCTTGATAAAAGAGAGGAAGAAAAATTGGCAAAGTGTCAACCTTGAGGTATCCTAAGAACTGGTTAAATAATTGATTTTAGGTAGCTAGAAAAGTAAGGAAAGCGAAGGTGGTTGAAGCGATATAATACTAGTATAACATATTATATGAGGAAACCATGAGAGGAAGGAAAGTATAGATAAGGAAACGCAACAGGATAAATCTCCTATATGAAGCAACCACAAGAGAATAAGAGAAAGGAGAGTGGAGAGAAAGGGAGCACAAAAAAGAATGTTGAAGGGAGGAAGTGCATGAAGTATCACTATGTAAACGTATGACATATCATATTCATTTCTTGGATACTAAATAATACCCCTATTTCAAAATTTATCTCTCAATTTCCTATTAATAACACCACCTCCTAATAGAATTGTTGAATTATTCAATAACCCTTATTTTAACTTATATCCAAACTACCCATTTTTCCTTTGAAATATTTTATACCCTTTTTACTTCTACCTCTTCCATGTTGGATTCAATATCTTACATTTTCACAAAAAAAATCCACTTAAAACCTTTATGAAATTCACATTAGACTAAAAATAAAAACCCTCAGTATGTGTAATTTTATGTCTCTCTTCCTTTCTTATCTATCTACATTTGTCACTCTAATCAAACTTTATATAGTAATGCAAAGGGTCATGTGTGGTTGCATTTTTGTTACTTAAATTTATTAATCTTCATGTTTCTCCTTTAAAATGGAACCAAAATGACAAATACATTTCTCATCAACAATGATACTATGAAGGATGTCCTAACTATTGAGAGTTATGTAGATTCACAACTATGGACAAACATGTTAGTCTCAAAAATGTGTGTTACTATGATGAAAAACACAATGAATATGATGTGAGTTAAGGGTTATTCATCTACTCCATTGTTACTCCTCTTTCCTCCTCCCTACCGCTGCATATACTTACTCCCAATTTATTTTTAAAAACTTGAATATGTTAACCCCTTATACCCCTTAATATGGGGCAATAAATTGGGACCCTTAAAACCCCAATATCAACTAACAGGTAAGGTAATTCTTTAGTTTTTGGAATCCCCATGAGTTAGTCATACACAAGAGAAGATAAAAGGAAATAAAATTATAAAATCACCAAGTGGGAAGTATTAGAGTGCATGAGAAAATATTGACAAATCACCGATAGGGAGGTAGTTAGAGAACATGAAGATGAGTTGCAATGATGTTGGCTAGATTTTCTGCATAGCATCAAACCTAGGCGATCATGAGATAAATCTCCCTCACTTAACCGGTGAGGCTCTGTGTCAGATTTGTCAATATAAATGTGTTATTATCTATCAGGGGGTTTTACTTTAACCACTTAGTTCATGAACCATAACTAAGAAGTTTTGCAGCAAGTAAGCAGTTGTTTAAGAAAGGAAATTATAGAAGAAAGAAGTAAAGGAAATACAGAGAAGAAATGGGGAAGATGTGCATCCCAATTAGTAGATAGCAGAGCTAATTGCATGCACATAAAATAAACTTGATAGATATGAACACACAGAATTATAAAGTAAAGGCAGCTCTAGATCCAGATCTAAAATAACACAAAGTTTATCAAGAGATCTAAGATTCAAAGCAAGAAACAAAGTACACCGTGACACAAAGTTCTCCGGAAACCTGCTCCTTTGTATTCCTCTACTTCAAGTTGCTCTCAGGGGTTCAGCAAAAAGTCTAAAACACAAGATTGCTGCTTACAAATTCTGATCCTTTATTAACCCAAAGGTTCTTTCTCTACTTATAGAATGTAGAGGGGCAATTACAAGTTGGAAGCTTTAGTTGAACTGGCACATGTGGAAGTCGGAAAGAAACAACTGGCAATCTTCCTCCTGGAATTCCTCTTTGCGTGACATGTATGATTTGCAACTGAAAATAGAAGCTTCTATTTTGCACGTCCGCCACCTATCTCCAAGTAGTTGACTTCTTCAAGTAATGGCTTTTAAACCAATCACTTAAGTTGTATAATTGAATTATCGCTCAATTACTTTGTCAAAGGAAAGAAGAAGGAAGAGGAAAGCTGAATTTTTCAGAGGAAAGCTGACTTTGTCCTTTTTCATGTCTACATGCAACTGATTCAAACTGGATCTAGAAGCAGCTGGATCTGGAAACAAGCTGGAATTGCAAGTAGTTGGAATTGGAAGCAAGCTGGAATTTTGCCTTCGCATTGTCTTCTCTTTTATCCTTGAAGGTTTTGCAGTTCTTCTTTTGTACATGCATCAATGCAAGGTTGGCCGTAGATAACTCATCATCCTTATTTTTAATTGCATATGAGCAATTAAAAATTCTGGAAAGCACTCAGGGTGAATGAAAATTCAATGAAAGCTTCAACTGGAAGATGAGAGCACATGCACAAGATCTTGGAAGGAATTTTCCACGCACTGTCTTCTTCATGGGCTGCATTCGAAACAAGAGGATGAAGCCTTTGTGCCAGAAGCTTTTGCAACTATGAGATCTGGATCTGGATCTGCATATGGATTTGCATCTGCATCTGCATCTGGATATGGATCTACACCTGCATAACAAACTTTGGCAACAGGGCTATGGATGGAAAAGCTGCAACTCGAATAATTCCACTGCTTTTAATCTGCACGCATGAGTGAAGTTTCTCCTGCACGCATGAGTGAAGTCTTTCCTACTCTGGATCTGTCTATCAATTCAGCAAGAGGTTCCGAGCCTAGATCCGTGTCTCCAATATCTGTAAATTTAGAAGTGATGCATGACTCCGTTGTGCTTTCTTTTTCATCTTTCTTCACCATAGCTTTGTCTATCTTCGTCTGAATAATTCTTTTTCTTCTTACTTGGCCGGATTTCTTCAATACTAGTGCAGATCTAGACAATTCTTCAGATTCAGAGGATATATGCAATGTATTGGACATTGATAAAAGCTCCTTTTCCTTTGTAAAGCACCTGTAATGAATTCCTGCAATTTATTCAGACAAAAATGGCCACCGGAGCATGAATAGTGAATTTTAATTGTAAAAATCTGCACTTTTCAAGCCTGCTGCCCCAAAACATGGTGTTTAATTTGCACATAAAGAGAGCATGAATCCTTTCAACAACACCTGAGCTTCTGTAACACCTGTGTAAACAATTATGCAGACAAAGATCAACCTCCTTCAAAGTATGCACCAAATTTGGAAGCTTTTAGCCTTGTTTCCACCTTGCCTGAGCAAAATCCTTCTTCAAATGGGGGCGCACTTTTCCTCTTGGCTGCAATTCTTTACCTGTGAATTAAATAATTCACCCATATGGCTGCCCATGCTTATATAACCTTCACAATTCTATAATTAATAATTTCACTAACAATTAAAGGCAATTAATTAATTAAAAATCATGCTTTTCTCTTTTAAAAATAACATGTTTAAGGACAACCATCCAATAAATTAAATTAATCCAATTGAATCCTTCACACAACACTTCACTCAAGCTTCACAGTGTGCTTTGACCATAGCCACTGAAAATAGAAATTAATTTAATGTTTTAATGCCTTAAAAAACATTAAATAATACCCAAATGGGGCGCACTTTTTGAGAGGAAGAGGGCAGCCACTAAATAAATTAAATTTAATGAATTTAATTCCTTTCTTTTATTCCATCTTTGACTTGTTGACCTCCTCCAAGCTTGGGCGCACTTTTTGAGAGGAAAGATTAATTAAATTAATCCAATTTAATCATTCCACCATCACTTCAAAGGGGGCGCACTTTTTTGCACATGTAATTCTATTTTTAAGAATTTTTCCACAATGGGATTCTTTACCCTGCAAGGCAGGCACCAAAATCCCATGATCCACTTAAGTGATTTGACTTTGACAATGGGATTCTTTACCCTGCAAGGCGGAGCACTAAATTCCCATGATTTCACTTAAGTCACTTTCCTTTATTATATCATGGGAATTTTTACCTGCAAGCGAGTGCAATAAATTCCACACCGCCACAAACCGCTATTTTTCCCACTGCAGCTTAAGTGACTTTTATAACACGGGAAAAAGTACCCTGCTAGGTAGGTATAAAATTCCCACCCTGCCTGCGGCTTATATTTTTCCCATCGCAGCTTAAATCCTTTGTTTTCCAAAAATGCGCCCATCCCCGCAGGGGCTTTTCTGTGCACGACTTCACTTTTTCCCAGTGATCCAGACCTCCGATGACGACTTCCTCCAGGCATAATGTGCGTGTATGTTTTCCAGCTGCTCCAGGCCAAAAATCGGGCTTACCCGGCAAAGGAATTGCTCCAGAGAAATTTCACAGAAAACAAAACAGACACCACAAAAACACGAAAAATTGCCAAAAGTTACAAATAAAGCCCAAAACTTAAAATAAGTTAAAACCCTTCTGGCACATAGGAATAATAACATATTCACTCATAATAGAGTTAAAACAGAGCGCAAATAGCCTCATACGGGGCTCAAAATAATTAAATACAAATTTCCATGAGACAAATCCCACAATGAGAATAAAACAATTTTGGGCATCTGGGTATTTGGCGAAAAAAAGGCTAATATGGCTCTTTAGGATTATCTTGACGCAATACAAGAACTTTCAGGCAATAAAAACAACAAACGACCCGTTATTTTAAAAGTACGAAAATTTTCGAATAGGGTAGTCACATGATTTCAGTGGTGAAATCAGAGTGACACCAAATGATGAAGAAGAGTTGCACCAAAGGATATAACACATGAAGGGGACAAAATATATTATGTAGCTTATAGCTAAAGATATGTCCTAAAGAAAAATAAAGTGTTTAATCATGTACATTATGAATTATCAAAAAGAGAAGAAAAGAGAAGCATTGAACCAAAGCATGTGTAAGAGTTGGAATCAAACATAAAGAGGAGTGTGGGACATTGATGTAAGACATAAGAACTCAAAAACATAAAGGTTACATGCAGGTTGTGCCAATAATATGAAGGCATATGAAAGAATTAATTATGAAGGCCATGTGGTGTAGTCAATCCACGAACTAATATCTCCAGTTGTGAATGCATCACCTAGGAATATTAATTATCACCTAATCTCCCTTTATCATAATTTTGAGGAGGCACCCCACATATTCCAAGTTGACAATCACTTGGGTCATTTTTATATTTATAAGAAATGAGAGATCAATCTGATATCATATATGTAGAATACATTTGTTTTATAAAGAGCTATCTTTGGAATTTATCTCACAAGATTTTTGACTATTTTTTTTTGCATTTGCATGGGCTACTAATTCTAAACCACTCTAAAATATGAAGTATTTTTAATCCTATTGATGCACACTCACACAAATTATCTACAAACTACATTTTTAAATATCATAAATAACAACTCATATATTTGGGGAAACAATGCAAATTATGAAGCTTCCCCTTGACATTTTATTTCTCCATCACAAGGAAAAAATAAATATTTGTCTAATTCAAATGAAATTTTTTCTTATCGATAAACACAAGTTGTGTGGGTCCCTTTTCCATTAAAATGTTTGATGGTAAATTATTTTATTACATTGTAGCTTTGAACTAGAGTTGATTAGTGGAGAAGCACCTTCTCAAAGTGGGACATGGGGGTGGAATTGGATCTATAATATAATCTCTTGGGTGTGTTCCATTTGGTCTCGTAAGGAGAGGTGTGACCCCTACCTCAAGGTGTCCCCAAGACTACTCATTGCAAGTGTCAAATGGGTTCGATGAGGATGGAACTCTAGTTGGTTATTATAAACTACTTATAACTCACAAATTTCCCAAGACCTTGAGCACATATCAAATGAAATATTTCTTCACACAAAACACAATCAATTATTTCAATAATAGATGCTTACGTAAGTAGGCCTTATGAATTCTTATAATAGTGTTGTTAGGCATATCATCAAATATCTACATTCTCTCTCTCTCTCTCTCTCTCTCTCTCTCTCTCTCTCTCTCTCTCTCTCTCTCTCTCACACACACACACACACACACACACACACACACACACACTATAATCACTCATTATAAAATAAATGAGTTGTTATAACTCACTTACAACTTACACATATAAATAATATAATTATTCTCACACACACCTAAGTTAATACTATTTAATTGCCTATGTAGTATTAACTACTATTAAATTTATTCAAGATCAACAACCAAAATGTACAAGTGTCGGTGGTCCATCCTCAACCAAAGTAGTGAGCATAGTAAAGGTGAACCATATTGCATAAATATGTGTTATATGGTCTAGGAAAATTTTATCGTGTATTCCCAATATACTTCTTCCAATCCAAGTTCTTATATTATCTTCAACACAACCCTATTAAAAAAACTTGCATGTGTATGGTCACTCACTTCACATTTAAATAAGATAAATTGATTTTTTTCTAATGATTAATTATGTAACTATATGTACAGATATGTAAAAAAAAATTATTTCATCAACATCATAACATTTTTACCACAACTTTACAAGATTCGGCCATGATTGTAGTTTTGAAATTATGGCAAAATTCTCCAGGATATACACGTAATGTTTTCAAAAACAAATTATACCAAAAATGAATTACCAGTTATTACTCATGCCCCTATAAGTCAAATGTTATCTATGACCTTTCATGGTATGCACTCTCTCAAGCTCTCTTTACAAATGGTAAAAAGTAAAAATGAAGTATGCTTTTATTTTGACTTTCAATTTGTCTATTGGGACAAAAATCGTAAAAGTTAACATTGATGGACGGAATAATCTAAGTTTCTAAACTAAAGTAAAAAATTCTCCACGAGCTTCCATGGTATGTTCTCTCTCAAGTTCTCTTTGTAAATTCTAAAAAGTAAAAATGAAGTATGTTTTTGTTTTGACTTTCACTTTGTATTTGGGGTGAAATTGCAAAAGTTCACATTGATGTCAATTAACCTAAGTTGCTAAAGTTTTTTTGAATGTATAATTATTGATTTTGATATGTTGTTTTCTATGATTAAATTTCATATGTGCTTCATTTTCACATTATACTTTAGGAAAATTTTCATCTTTCTCAAAATCTAATTATTGTTATTTTATATGCTTGATCATATGTCGAGGTGGTCAAATATATTCTACATTTTTATATTAATCATTTTCATGTTTCAATATATGTATTATTCATAGTGATTCATATTTAAGAGATGGATGCTCATCTTACAACATATAGGGTTTCAAATCTACCTCACCTAGTCACCGCTTTGACGTATGAAATAACCACATAAGTTTCTCATCATATTGAGGGTTGAGGTGGTATGTTGATATAATTATTTTTTGTATGATGTACCAAAAATGTGTGTCAATGGATTGCACTCCTAAGTCTTCCATTCTACAAGGGTATTGAGGAAATGAATAGGAGACACACATGAACCGAAACAAAATGGGTTGATTTAAAGGTGCTACGATGAGCACTTAGGTCGCATATCCATAGGGTAGTAATCCCTACGCGAGGTCAACCTAGGGTTTCCAATGACCACAGTTAAGATAGAGGAGAGTAATCTTCTAGGATATCGGTAAATGGGGAAAGATATAGATCGATGGGAGATAAGTCAAACATGCAAAATCTATACTACTATAATGAAACTGAAATATAACTGAAAAGAAAGCTAAGAAGTTGATCATATAAGATTAATATGATAACTAACATTGATGTTCATACAATGTTAAGATAACATAGAGTAATGGGGAATGGAAATGAACTAATCTATGCAAAATGACAAAGAGAATTAGAGAACTTACATGTGGGGTAGTCGATGATGCATCTATCTCTCTAAAGAACCAACACACCGATATTGAGTGGAGAAGTGGAACATTGTTCTTGTTCTAAACTCACTATAGATGACCCAATCGTGAAAGTAATGCAACCAAGAAGTGCGTCCAATCCAATCCAGGTCAAATGAAAGACGAACTAAGGGAAAAGTGAGTAAATGTGAAATTGGCGCAAGAGAACGAAGCAAATTGATAGTTTATTTGATTCTGGATTCCTTCACCTGCTCAAGAAATAGAAACATCAATGACCCGTATCTACACAAAGGAAATTGTTAGTAATGGGTATGAAATATGAAAAGTGGAAAATTAGGTGGATACATATGGCCTAGTTGTTGATCACCGCCTATCGCAATAGAGAAACATGGGGTGCTCAATGGAAAGAAACAATCCATAAAAACGATATCAAAAGTAGATATTGAAATTAAGAAAGGACTAGCTGAAATGAAATATACCCACCAATGCGTACGTGATAGTGTCACTCGTCCAACCACGTGCGGGTGCAATCAATGCTGTAAGAACCATAAAGAAGAAAAAATGAAAATAAACACTAGAGGATCATCAAGTAAAATAAGATATAAATCACCTAGCTAGGGGCCCATGGGATGGATGTTGTGTCATAGTGTCAAAATGGCATAATGGTATGGTGTTATAGTTTCATATCCAAGTGGTGGGTAACAATGATAAAAGTGCAAAAACCATATGGTAAAAGCTACAGAGATAATTTTTCATAAACTTGAAGGTGTAAATAAAGAGAACGTGGATGATTAGCCCAAAGGGCATATATAAATTCTAAAAAGTGCAAAAAAACATGAGGTAGATGCTATAAAAATAAGGTTTTCATATAGGTACAAAAATCTAAGTAAGGCCATAAGCCTAAGCGAGGATGCACATAATACCACGACAATCCAATGGGAAAGACACGGGCATACAAAGCCAGAAATTTGGTAGTGTTGTCGGTGAGAAAGAGAAGGTTAATGAAGTAGTGAATTTGATAAGAAAGGACGAGAGATGGTATTTGAGTACTGAAACTCCCGAGCTTTTCATGTGTGAAATTTTTTAAGGAATTGAGCATTTCTTATTTTTTTGAAGATGTGGCCTTCATTAGTTGAAATACGATCTGTATTAGGACCTTGATATCTTTAATGAGGTATGGACCCCACCATTTTCTAGCATAATTACCTTCTTTGTTATGCATATAATCAAGTTTAAGGACAAGGTCACCCACGTCAAAAGTACACAGATGAAAAAGTTTGTTATGTTGTTTAGAATGCCATTGTTTATGTTTCGATTGCAAGTGTATGCTCTATCACATCGTTCTTATAACGAGTCAAGGTCATGGAGACATGATTTACAAATTTCCTTGTCTAGAATGATCTTTGTGATGGTAAATGCAAAGTGAAGGGAGTTCCACCTCAAGTGGAAGGACTGCCTCAACTCCATAGGTGAGTGAAAATGGGGTTTCCCCAATGGTCATATGGACACTGGTGTGGTATGCCCATAATGTAGGATATAGCTTTGTATGCCAATTTGTGTGTGATTCACAGATCATCTTCTCTAAGATCTTATTGAGAATTTTATTTATAGACTTAGCTTGTCTGTTGCATTGCGGATGATATGGTGTTGAGAATCGATGTTTGATTTTAAAATTAGTGCAAATTTGCTTCATTTATTTGCATTTGAAGCTCCCACCATTGTCAGATATGATGGTATAGGGAATTCCAAAGAGGAAAATGATTTGGTTAAGGATGAATTTAGATGTAGTAAGGCCAGACATATTAGTGAGAGGCATGGATTCAACCCACTTAGTAAATTATTCTATGGTTGTAATGATGAAGACATGACCATCTTGAGACTAAGGAAATTTCCCAATGTAATCCAATCCCCATATATTGAAGGACCAAGTAATCGCAATATATTTTATCTCATCTAGAGGGGAATGGATCTAATCATCATGATATTGGCAAGATCCATACTTCTTGAAAATACACGAGCCTAGATTCTAGTATAGGCCAATAGTAACCCATACGTAGGCACTTGCGTGTAGTAGCATGACCGCTACAATGTCTATCAAAAGTTCCCCGTGTACTTTCTCTAAGACAAGGGGGCCTCATCTTTGTTAATACATCGAAGCAGGTGCCTTAAAATTTACGATGATATAATATGTTGTCTTTAAGTATGTATTTGAGATCCTTTTTACATATTCATAGTCATGTTCGAAGATCGGTATCTTCGGGTAGGTCCAGTACTAAATGAATTGACGGATGTTAACATACTAAGGGTACTATGCAAAGCCAAGTGGCTCAATATGACAAACATATTGAATGTCTCAAGGAGATGAAGTGGTCAGGTTTGACGTATTTGTACTATAAGGGTGTCATCATGAGAATCAGAATGTGACTAGAACTAGGTGACATGCGTGGCCAAAGAGTCATCTAAGGCATTCGGTTCACACGTGATTGATTCTATGGTAAATGAGGTGAATCGTGGCATCAATTCCTAAACTAAGTCATGATAAGATTTGAGGTTTTCATTGTGACATTGATATGCACCACTAACATGTCGACACACCAACTGAGAATCCCCATGGCATGGAGATAGGATACATCCTTAGCTAAGGCATCATGTATGCCTAAGATAATAGCCTCATACTCAGCCATGTTATTGGTGATTTTAAGCTCGAGTCGATATGAAAGAGGGAAATCTTGGCTAGAGGGATTTTTAAGTACAGAGATTTCCACAACTCCTTGGAGGAATGTTTCCTGTCGAAGTTTAGCATTCATGTATCCTCATGGATATTGATGGTGAAATCCTCAATTATTTTGGCCACTAGTTTAGTTTGAGGTGGTGGAGGTGCTTAATTATTGGCATCAAAGGACTACGCCCAAAGACCGGACATGAAGCTATAGTAGTAGTCTTTTATGGAAACAACATTGTTTATACCCTTAATGAGGAGGATGTCTTCATTGGTTAATGCATCATGAATAGGCCGAGGAACAATGATGGGAGAGGAATCCAAATGGTTTGTTATGGCTTGGAATTTTACCACCTTTCGTGTGATGATACAGAGGTCAAACTCCGTAAGGATGGTCATCCACTTTCCAATGCAATTCATCGAGAGGATAACATGCGAGAAGAAGTTTTGCAAGGGATATGCATGGATGATGTCGTAAGTAGCTTGACAGAGCTTGTAGTGGCATAACTTTGTAGATGCATAAAATATGTCTAAACAATCCCGCTTAATGGAGGTGTTTCATGCTTCATAGTCTAGTAGGGCTCGATTAACATAATAAATGACCTGCTCCTTCCCCTTTCATCTTTCTCGTACCAACATTTCCCCTACAAACACTAGAGTGGAAGAAGTATATAGTATCAAAGGTTGATCCGGCAAAGGAAGTTGTGAGGTTGGTAAAGAGGATAAGGAATGTTTCATATTGTTGAAGGATTGTTGACAATCCTTGGTCCACTCTAGTTTGCTATCCTTCTAAAGTAGGATATTTATGGTATGAGTGAGCTAAGTAAATTGGTTCTTACTCCTTTGTTTAGGTGTATGCATGAATTTTGTAGAGGTTTAATACTAGATCCTACTCTAAATTCCAAGGAGACAGAGATAAAGGATGCAAAAAAAAACAAAACTAAGTAAAAATGGTGATACACCAAAGGAGTGATGAACTTTTGTCTTGCAAATAAACACAAATCATAGAGATGTAACACCAAGCATGCACATATTGCCATAATGTAATGAAAGACCAGAAAATAATAATATACGCATGAGAGGATTGAAAAATCATTCACAAAACATGCATTACCATTCCCAAATTTGATACAATGCATTACATTGGCAGAAAGGCAAAAAAACATGTCACAGGTTCCATGGAAGGTCTAAAAACTCTCAAATTCATGTGCCAAGGGAAGAGGGGAGTCTGCAAGAACAAAACGTCCAACCCTTTACAAATGAGCCAAAATTGGCTTTTAATGGCGAAGTAGAAGAAGGGAAAGCAAAAAACACGGGAAAAATGATTTATGAGTTCAACTACCAATCAAATCCCTTCAATTTCACCTGCGTAAGGTGATGGGATTCATGGACAAACCCATATGCCAAAGTACATTGACTCTGCAGATCCAAAAATGACCCATACTTCATTAATTTTGGTGGTTGAATGTCAATTCTATATTTTTGAGTGCCAAAGATGTTTTCTCATTTTTCTCCCACCAAACTCCACCAAAAACAAAAATTGAATAGTCCATCGTGTAGAGGGTTTTACAATATTTCCATTGATATAAAGAACGCGAAAATCCAAGCTCTGGATCAAAAGATATGGCCCTCTGAAGATTTAGGGAAAAACTGGCAAAATTAGGGCAAAAATGGGTTCGTGGGCCGAAATTTGAATTTTTTCCTTTTTTGAATTTGGGAAAATTTCCCAAAAATCCCGCGCCTCGCCACTCTCCACGCCACGTGTCACTTCCTAGTTCGCTGGATGGGATCGCGGGCCCAAACATCACTTTTTCCCTTTGATTTTTGCATTGGCAAAATTTCCCAAAATTAGTCCGCCTCCGCCCCACTCTCCTCTCCGACATGACACATGTCGGCTCTCGGTTTCTTGGGGGGGCACTTCTATTTTTCACCTTGGCGCTTTTTGACCACTTTGGAAATTTTTTCTAAATCCTTCCGCACTTCTAACCCCCACCACCAACTAGACACGTGTCACATCCCTATTGCTCGGCGGGCCTTTGCAAAATTTCTCCGTCTTCTTCCGTGGGCCTGCGGGCCAATTTTTGATTTTTTGAATTTCACCCCAAAAAGGGCTAAGAGCCCAAATTTCTCCCTACCTCCACCAACGCACTTCCTTCTTCCCTCTGGCCATGGGCTGGGCAAAATTTTCCTTTTGCCTCCGCCAACCTTCTTGGCAATTTTCTCAACTTACCTCCGCTCGGCCTCGACCTCCGCCGCCACGTGGTGTGCATTTCATCATTGTCCGGGCCGTCCAAGGGAAAATTTCCCAAAAAAACTCCGTTGGCCATAACTTGAAAAGTACAAGGAGTTAGAGGAAAATTTTACCTTTTGGAAAGGTGAGAAAATTCTCTATCTGATGAAGCCATTTCCAGAAAATTTTGAGTGCCTGAAAAGTGAAAAAAATTGACTGAGGCACAAGGAAGGAAGGAATGAAGGAAAGTTAGCCAAAATAAGCAGGGGGCTTATTTTGGATAACAATTTTGGTGACTCAGAGGGGTCATCTACCTGCTAGATGAAGTGACCAGCTGCCTGAAGCAATCCATTGGGCAATGGAGTCATGAACTTAACTGCTTGTTACTCTCAATCCATTAGAAAATCTCTAGAATGAAGATTGTGAGAGTAGAACATTACTTGATCTGGAACATGATCTGCAAAAGATGCATCCTTGGGACAACAAAACCATGCCAAAGCACTTAGGGAAATGTAAAACTAAGCTACAACAAAACAATGTGCATAAGCACTTGGAGGAATAAAAATCTAAGCTAATATGTACAAGGTGAGAAGTTTCCTTCTAGTAGCAATGCTTTAGATGGATTCCATTAACTGGAATCTATAGTTCTTCACCATCCAATGTAGACAATTAGAAGGCATTGTTGTCCTTGCATTTTGTGACCATGTAGGGGCCACTCCAAATGGCATCAAACTTTGAATGCCTTCCTGGCTTTTCTCGGCTGCATCCCATTTCAACACTAGATCTCCAACTTGGAAGGTTCTAGCCTTAGCTTTCCTATCAAAGCTTCTCTTGATCAAAGCTTGGTCCTTCTCCATTGTTTGGGCTGCAAGCTCTCTGATTTCTTGGAGTTCCATCAATTCTACATATCTAACCTCCATGGGTTCAAACTCCAACAATTCCAATTGCTTCATGAGTTCCAATGTTGGCAACTCAAGTGACATAGGCAAGATTGCCTCTCTCCCATAAACAAGTCTAAATGGAGAGTTACTTGTGGATCTCTTGGGAGTTATCCTATCAGCCCATAGAGCTGATTTGAGCTTAGTGTGCCAAGTCCTCTGATTCTCATCAAGAGTCCTCTTGATGATCCTTAATAGATTCTTGTTTGTAGATTCAGCTTGGCCATTACCTTGAGGGTAATAATTTGATGAAGTGCTCAAATAGATCCCATTTCCAACAACCCATTCAGTGACCCTTGATCCTATGAATGCCAATGCATTATCTGATATTATAGTGGTAGGTATACCAAACCTGGTTGTTATCCCCTCATAGAAGTCTAGAATGCTAGATTCATTTGCCTCTTTGAGTGCCACCACCTCAGTCCATTTTGTGAAGTAGTTTGTTGCTGTTAGAATCCACTTGTGTCCTTGGCTTGAGTTTGGATTAATGACTCCAATGAAGTCCAAACCCCATTGCATGAATGGTTATTCAACTGAGATTGGGTGCAATGGAAGTGCTGCTAATCTCTCCTTGCCTATGAAGAATGCACAATTCTTGCACCTCTTGATCCATGCATAACAATCACTAAACATTTTGGGCCAATAATATCCAACCTTCATAATCTTGAGAGTCTGTCACTCTTGAGAGAAAATGACCCCAACTGATCCACCATGGAACTCTTCTAACATTCTCTCAATCTGATTTGTCTCAATGCATCTCAACAACACTCCATTGATATCCTTTTTGAACAAGATGCCATCAACAAGTGCATATGGAATAGCCTACAATCTGAAGTGTCTTCTTTTGGCTTTTTGTTCATCTCTGGAGGGCATAGGCCTATTTGTAAGAAGTGCATTATGTCTTGGGTCCAGCAAGGAGTGAGCACACCATTTTCTTCTTGAACATCTCTTTGTTCTTGGCTATCTTGCAACACCAAAACAACATTCTTCTCTTTGCTTGCTTCAATTGATTGGCTCAAGGCCAATTGCTCACACAATCCCTTTCCTCATACCAGCTTGGTGACTTTGATCTCAATGTCATACTCCATGACACGAGTAATCCACCCTGCATGTTTTTCATTTAGATCTTTGTTGAGGAGGAAGTCTTTAACTCCCACATGAGAAACCAAGCAGTTGAACCTTGTTGTTTGAAACTAGATGCTTAAATTTCTTCAAGCTCCTAATCACTGCAAGAACATGCTTCTCAATGAAGGAATACCTTACTTCATAGTCCTCCAAGCTTTGGCTAAAGAAGGCAATTGGCTACTCTGCATTTTCTTCATTTCTTGTACTAAAATTGTAGAAATTGTATCATCACCACCAAATGCATAAAGGATGAAATATTTGGAGAAATCTGGGTTAATGAGAGTTGGAGCTTGTGAGATAGCTTCTTTGATTACCTCAAAACTTGCCTTACCTTCAGCTATCCATTTGAATGCCATACTTTTCTTCAACATCATAGTTATTGGCTTGACAAGGGCTGCAAAGTTTGGAACAAACCTTCGAACAAAATTGATTCTTCCCAAGAAGATTTGAAGAGCCTTCTTATGCTTTGGCAATGGTAGTGCTCTTATTGCTTCAACCCTCTCTGGATCAATTGCTAATCCCTCTTTGGAAACAATGTGGCCTAGGAGCTTTCCTTCATGAGCTAGAAAATGCATTTTTTGGGATTCAAGGATACCCCAAATCTTCTACATCTTTGGAACACTTGTCTCAAATGAAAGAGATGATCTTCTGCATTTTTAGAAAATACAAGTAATATCATCTAGGTATATCAACACTATTTTTTGATCAATCCCTTGAATGCCATATCCATTGCCCTTTGGAAAGTAGCTCCGGCATTAGACAACCCAAATGGCATTTTTCTATATGCATAGGTTCCCCATTTGGTGGTGAAGGCTATTTTGAACTGATCATCTTCCTTTACCATGATCTGATTATACCCTGAATAACCATCTAGCAATGAAAACCTCTCAGAGCCAAGCAACAACTTGCAAAATCTGCTCCATAGAAGGAAGTGGGTAGTGATCCTTGAGGGATGCTCTATTCAAATCTCTAAAGTCTACACACAACCTGATTTCTCCACTCTTCTTTCTAATTGGAACCAAGTTTGCAACCCAACTTGAATGCTTGATGGGGAATATGATACTTGCCTCTATTAACTTATTCAATTCCTTTTTCATGAGAGGCTCAATGTGTGGATTGACCGGTCTTTGTTTTTTCTTGATGGGCCTAGCACTTGGATCTAGTTCAATTGTGTGTTGAGCTAGCTTGGGATTGAAACCTTTCAAGTCTTCATAGCTCCAAGAAAATACATCCGAGAACTCTTGGAAAAGTTGCATGAATTCATACCTTTCTTGCTCGGTTGCCACTTTACCAATTTGAAGTGACTTGCCTTCTCCAACTGAGATGGGCTCTGAATCCTCTCCCTTGACTTGGATGTTTTCTTTCTCCTTCCTAAATTGATCATTAGGATTAAAGATAGACTCTAAAGTCACAAGTCCTTTTGGTAGTTTGTTGGTTCTCAACTGTACCACTTGATCACCATACTGTTGTTCTAACTTTTCTTGATTTTTGGCTGAGAACTCAGCTTCTTCTTGCAAGAAATTGATGATTTGTTGGTCACTCTCAAACACTTGCCAACTTACATTATTGTCTAGCACTGATGGCCTCACAATCACATGGATGTTTGGCTGCATTTTATCCCTTTTGATACTCTCTACAACATCAAAAGTTGCTCCAACTATCTGCAAGCCTATCAACAACTTGGTTTTCTTTCCTAGGGATGGAGTTGATGCCAAAGCCCTCAAAATCCTCAATGAGGTCCCACACCCTATTCTTATAACTCTTGAGTAGGTCATTCTTGGCAGCATGTTGTCCTTTAACTTGATTAACAATCAGCTCACTATCACCAAAGACTTGTAAGTTCTTGATGCCTCTTTTCCTTGACCAATGCAACCCATGTATCAAGGCTTCATATTCAAGCAGTGTTGTTAGAACATGCAAACTGAAATCTAAAGGCTGAATAATACTTAATTCCTTGAGGTGAAACAAGCATAGCTCCTCCTCCTGCACCTTGTCTACTTCTTGATCCATCAAAGAACAATTTGCCATACCTCATTGTCATCTTTATGGTCTGGCTTGGTGATGCTAGGAATGGGCTGATTTTCTTCATGCATGTAATAGACTCCTAGTTCAGATTCCTCTATTTCCTTGTAGGGATCAAAAGCATGTATCTTTCTTGCCCATTCATCAAGAGTCAGATATGGGATGCTTCCAACTTTGGTATCAACTTCATGTGTGCTTGGATAGTCCTCTTGATCAAATGTTGAACAATTGGCATTGATTGGGCTTGGAGTATGAGGCTCAATGTGGAAGTTTGCAATAGGTTGGACCTGATTGTGGCCTTGGCTCCATACCTTGTCCTAAACAACATGTGTGACCAATCAACAGATAAGTAGCCTCCAATTTTAGCTGTGAAATCCTCGAAAACATGGTGGCAAAGAGTGGTGGCAAATCTATCACCGACACATCTTGTAAAACAGTGACATTGGGGCATGCATGCAAAGTGAGGCTCAAATCTTTAATTACCCCAACTATGGCTACTGTTGTCCCATCTAATTACACTACCCCCTTGGATATGACTTCATATTGGAGGCCCAAATGATCAGCTATTTTCTTGGGCATCACGGAACTACTTGCCCTAGAATCAATCATGCAATTATGTACTAGTTTATCCCCAATGATCAATGAAACATAGAATGGAGGGGGCTTCAAAAATTTACCTTGCTGTCCTCCAAACTTCCCCTCAGATGAGTGGCATTTGTGAGTACCTTCTCTTGCATATGAGCTTGCTGACTTGAGGTTGACCAATTCTTCATGGCAGCTTGTAGTAGATCCCTTTGGCCTGGGATGGATAGTGACTCCCACATAGATATGTTCACATTTGTCTTCTTCATTTGTTCAATGATGCTAAATGGGGTTGAA
Source organism: Taxus wallichiana var. yunnanensis (assembly GCA_018340775.1). Classification (NCBI taxonomy): domain Eukaryota; kingdom Viridiplantae; phylum Streptophyta; class Pinopsida; order Cupressales; family Taxaceae; genus Taxus; species Taxus wallichiana. Next base: position 440,350,902 of record CM031244.1, read on the forward strand.
ACATCCCTTTTCTACCCTTTAATCTACACATTCTTCTCTTGTACATGGGCTGCAAATAACCGGCATTTGAGCGGTCTAGGAGGTGGCTTGGGTTGTCCTTGCACATTTGGAACTGCATTTTGCTTGCCAACACCTTGTGGAGTGATGGAAGGTTGTGGATCACCTGGAGCTAATGACTTCCCTTCACCAATATTCCTCTTCTTTGACCATGTGTTAGCTGCTACACTCTGAGAAGTTGTTTGATTCATACCACAAAAATCTTCAACCTGCCAATTCACAAGTGTAGTCTCATTTGGAGTTGTATCTTGTTGAGATGTCCCTTGTTGTTGGTTTGTTTCTTGACTCACTCCACTCTCTATACCAGTTGTTGTCACCATCAAAGCTTGGTTCAAAGCACCATTGAAGCACATAGATTGGTTGTGAGGTTCACTACATGGGAAACACCAATCATACTCTTGAGCTACATTATTTTGCACTGGCACTAAGGCTTTAGAGGTAGATGCAACATTGGGGTTATAGGGCTGAAATGGTCTATTGGCAGGAGGCCTTACTTGATTTTGATTATAGCTAGATTGGGTGGCCTATTAGGCTGATATGGTTGTCTATTAGGCTGAGTTTGAGACTGATAAGAAGGCCTAAAACTTTGGGCTTGTTGCCTCTTGAGTGTAACCAGCTCATTGCCTAAATTTTGTAATTGTTTCATAACTTCTTGAAGCTCATTTGAGGCACTAGAGGATGAAGTAGAAGTTTCATTTGAGCTCTGATTTCTAGGAGTGGGAATAAGAGCTAAAGTAGGTGCTTGACTAGTACTTGGGCTTTCCAAGTCTAGATATAAGGGCATAGGAGGCCTAGGTGCAAGTTTACCAACTTGGATCAAACAATTCTCAGCCCTAATGGTGATGTTATAAGTTGCAGGTATAGTTGCACCTCCCATGGATTGGATTAACATAGAAATGTCAAAATTTAAAGCCTTGAGAAAGTATAAGAAAGCACCTTGAGTTGTTGGCCTCACTATCAATGGGATTCTATCCCATGTTCTTTGAAATCTGAAATTGAAGTTTGTTAGCTGCTCATTGGGAGCTCTCTTGATAGTTGTCAGTTGCTCCAATAGAGACAAGTTGTCCCCCTTTTCTCCAAACTGGTTATGGAGAGCTATGCACAATTGGTTCCAATTTTGATAGAGCTTGCCTCAAGGCTCCTAAACCATTGCAAGGCTTTCCCTTTGAATGAAGATGCCAACAATTTGACAACAATTTGCATCTCAACAATCTCATGGATTGCACAAACATTAGCAATGTCTTTGACATGATCACCAAGAGTGGTCTGATTTTCCCCAGTAAAGTATGGGATATTCTTCAATGTTGCAATTGGAACTGGGTTTTGTGCATTGAGAGCAAGTGGGATGCTGCCAGTAAAGTTGACATAAGGATTGGGTTGTGCCATTATGATTGGCCTGAGAACCCTTGTTGATTGGGTGAAAGGTCTACCAGGTGGAGGAGTTGATAGAGTTCTGTTTGGTGGAGATGGAGACCTTTGAATCCTCTTCCCCTCTCTCTTCTTCCTGGGGATAATTGTAGATACTCAGAAAATCCCTCTTCTCTAGCCCTTGACCTTGTTTGGATTCTTCTCATGAATCTTCAGACTTGACTGTTGAAACCAATTGATTCTATCCTTTTGGAGTCACCAGATGTGCAAATCAAGGCTCTTTTCAAGCAAGAACTTACAAAAATGCACATCAACTTTGTTGTAATGAAGATGAAGACCTCTAAGGTCCCACCAGGTGTGCCAAAACTGTTAGTGCAAATCTACAACACCCCCTAAATGACCTCCAAATATGCAGTTCAGAATTGGGTCATTTAGTGTGATTGCACAACATTGAATTTTCTCCAAGGTGTGGGACCTTGCAGATGAGAAAATTCTCCAGAGAAATCTAGTTCTTACTCCTCTGTCTAGGTGTATGCATGAATTTTATAGAGGTTTAATACTAGATCCTACTCTAAATTCCAAGGAGACAGAGATAAAGGATGCAAAAAGAAACAAAACTAAGTAAAAATGGTGATACACCAAAGGAGTGATGAAATTTTTCTTGTAAATAAACACAAATCATAGAGATGTAACACCAATCATGCACATATTGCTAGAATGTAATGAAAGACCATAAAACAATAATATACACATGAGAGGATTGAAAAAATCATTCACAAAACATGCATTACTATTCCCAAATTTGATACAATGCATTACACTGGTAGAAAGGAAAAAAATGTGTCACAGTTCCATGGAAGGTCGAAAACTCCTCAAATTCACATGTCAAGGGGAAGAGGGGAGTTTGCAAGAACAAAACGTCCAACCCTTTACAAATGAGCCAAAACTAGCTTTTAATGGTGAAGCAAAAGAAGAGAAAGCAAAAAAATGCGGGAAAATGATTTATGAGTTCAACTACCAATCAAATCCCTTCAATTTCACCTACAAAGTGATGGGCTTCATGGAAAACCCATACGCCAAAGTTTTGACTCTGCAGAGAAAAATGACCCATACTTCATTAATTTTGGTGGTTGAATGTCAATTCTGTATTTTTTGCATGCCAGAGATGTTTTCTCATTTTCTCCCACCAAACTCCACCAAAAAAAAAAATTGAATAGTCCATCATGTGGATAATTTCACAAGCTTTCCATTGATATAAAGAACAAAAATATGAGCTCTAGATCAAAAGATATGGCCCTCTGAAGATTTAGGGAAAACTGGTAAAATTAGGGCAAAAATGGGTTCACGGGCCGAAATTTGAATTTTTCCCCTTTTTGAATTTGGGAAAATTTCCCAAAAATCCCACGCCCCCACTCCACCGCCATGTGTCACTTCCCGGTTCACCGATGGGATCGCGGGCCCAAACATCGCTTTTTTCCTTTGATTTTTAAATTGGGAAAATTACTCAAAATTAGTCTACACCCTACTCTCCTAGTGACATACGTGTCACCGGTTGTTTGGCATGGGGCGTACTTCTATTTTTCACCCTTGCACTTTTTGACTACTTTGGAAAATTTCTCTGAATCCTTCCACACCTCCAACCCCCGCCACCGACTGGACACGTGTCGCATCCCTATTGCTCAGTGGGCCTTTCCAAATTTCTCCGTCTTCTTCCACGGGCTTATGGGCAAATTTTTGATTTTTTGACTTTCGTCCCAAAAAGGGCTAAGTGCCCAAATTTCTCCCTACCTCCACCGACGTGCTTTCTTCCCTTCACGGGCTTGCGGGCCAAAATTTTCCCTTGCACCTCCGCCAACCTTCTTGGAAATTTTCTCAACTTTACTCGCGCCTCGACCTCCACCTCCACATATCGTATTCTCATTGACCGCGGGCCTGTCTAGGGAAAATTTCCCCAAAAATCTGTTGGGCCATAACTTGAAATGTACAAGGAGTTAGAAGGAAAATTTTAGAAAGGAAAATTTTTACCTTGAAGCCATTTCAGATAAAAGGTGAGAAAATGATTGAGGCTCAAGGAAGGAAGGAATGAAGGAAATGAAGCAAGGGGCATTTTGGATACAGAAAATCATGGTATGTCGAGAATTTTAAGTGACATCGAAAATTTAAAAAATAAGAATTAGGATTTTTCCTGAGGCACAAGGAAGGAAGTATGTATGTCGAGTGTATTGAGATTTGATGAATAAGTCATTGACATAGATTTCAACTATTTTATATATGAGGTCATGGAAGATGTGTGTCATGGCGCATTGATATGTTGTGCCAATGTTTTTATGTCCAAAGGTAATTTTCACATAGCAATAGATGTCCCATTTTTTAGTAAAGGTAGTCTTGTGTTGATCTCCAGGGGAAGTCTAAATTTGGTTGTGCTCTAAGAACCCATCCATAAGAGATAGAATTTATTACCAAAACCTGGGGTTGACAATGACACCAATTGAAGGTAAAGGAAATTTATCCTTAGGAAAATCGAGGTTAAATTTTCTAAATTCAATGCAAATGTGGATGGCCAAAGTAGCTTTCTTCCAGGACCAGAAAATGTTGGACATCCACAGAGAGTAGTCTATCGTAAAAATAATTTTGCACGTAAGAGCTTGATGATATACTTATGACACAAATCATTGATCTTGGGTGGGAAATTTCTTATCTTTTTTCGAATGGGAGTGGCATCAGGATAGGTAATGATGTTATGGGAGATAATTTCAGGATCAATGCTAGACATATCGACATATCCCCATGCAAATACCTTCTCATATTTTCGTAAGATATCTATGTGGTGCTCACGTAAGTGAGGAAATAAATCACCAAGCATGACTATGCGTGTGGGATCATAATCAAGATGTAAAATAATGGTTGATTTAACCAACATAGAATTTTTGTCTTGGAAATGATATGGAGCTTCGGGTAATTTAGATACTTCATCTTGGCTAGGATCAATAGTAGTGACATAATCGTCAAGGCACATAGGTTTGGAGAAGTGTCCCAACTTATGATGATGTCGAGGGATTTTATCTTCTCGAGCATATAGGAGTTCTAGAATATCCTCATCATTTTATAGGGTAGGGAGAGGCCCATGGTATTCTACGTTGATCTCTAGGCCCATGTATCGTTCGTCATCTCTATGTTGCTTATAACTAGTCTGTCGCACATCTAATACCCTATTGTACAAGGTGACCTCTTTGGGTGCGAGAATAAAAATGGCCATGCTAGGATCACCTAGACCAATGTTGAGTGCAAGGTTGGCTTAGAAGCTTGTGTAGGTGGTGGAGTTACTACGGGAGAGTGATGCAAAGCATAGTTAGATATTTTCTCTATGACCAGGGGAGTATTGAGGAGTGGTGGATTAGTGGGAGGGATGTAAGGAAGTGTCTAATCTTCATCATCATTATCAATAGTATTATGGATATGGGTTCATAGGATGTGCCAATGGTATTAGTTTCAAGTTAAGAAGACCAAATTTGGGTCAAGGCATGTTGGTAATGCAATACTTCCAAATGTCTAGACTAAACTTGTGAAACGATGTAATCTTTGTCAAAATCAATACCTTTTCCTTTAGGATCAGACACCTCCTCCTTAACTAAGACACCAATCCGATAAAAGATCCGGAGGAAGGGGAGGGTGATCAAAATAGAGCTATGTAATTCCTAACTCATTTCATTTTAAGTGGTTGGAGGTTGAGGCATCACTCGTTTACTCCTCTATCTCGGGTTAAGGAGGAAATCAATCTCGGGGTAGGAAAACTAGAGGAAATTGATGCATGATATCATCAAGTAACTTTCTTTTGTTGACTATATTTTGAATTTCATTAGGCTCATCGTTATCGAATCTCCTAATGCAACTTGGATTTCATACCTAAGATCAAATAACTCCAAGTATGGAACAATTTGGATCTCGGGAGTAGTTGGCATTAGGAAAGGATCGTTGGGAAATGTTACTAGGATATTCCATATATTGGGATCAACATCATGCCAAAAGAGTTGTTTTTTATGGATGAATTTAATACATTAGTACCCAAGTGATGCGACTCTGCACATTTGGTGTGTCCATTGTCGGCCCAATTACAAGAAATAGGACAATCTAGAACCATGAGATTGGTATGGACTATTTTTAGTCCAACTATGATGGGTAACGAGATGCATCTTATGGGTTTTTATTTGGTCTTGTCAAAAGCCATGGAAATATAAATGTGTAGGTTTAAAGTCATTGGTAGTGTATATGAGAATTTTGATGAGGGAGAATGAAGCTAAGTTAATCCCCAATCCCTTATCCACAAGGACCCTACACGCTTGTGAATCATGTATGATAACACTAATGAGTAGGGGGTGTGTCATCTGCGCACGAATAAGACTTCATCGATAATTATGTCATCCTCCACAAGCTCCAAGGCTAAGAAACCAAGGTGTGTATTTTGTAAGGATAATCATGTATTCTCTATGTGATAAAATTTTGGATTTTGGGATATAGTAGGAGCCTTAGGGACCTCACTATGAGGATCCTCAAAGTATTTTGGTTGTTGGAGAAGGAAACTTTGATGCGAAACCAAGGTGCATACAAGTTTCATGAAAGGTATTTTACATGTAAGGGATTTTAGCTCATCTATAAAGTTCCAATGAGGCTTGGAATAGCTTCCACAATGATACTGTGGTAGTGGTGTAATATAAGACGTATCTATCTTTAATGGAGGTGTTGTATTAGCTTGAGCTATCTTATCAGAGGAAGGCAGAATAAGATCTTTACTCGGTACCAACTTTAACACTATTGGTGAAGGCATCATTGTGGAGAAAACTCCACCATTGGTGGGTCTTGGAAAGTATCAAACAAAGGTGGGTTATCAGGAGGATTTATTTGGCTTAATAGTGGCATCTTTATGGGCATGTTTATGTCTATAGTTTACCTTGGCCACATTAATATATTGGGAATCTAGGAGGTTATGATCATATAAAGGTTCTATGGTGCCGACAATGTTGTTCATGGGTCTTTCATGATGCTGATTTTGATGATTGGAGTGAGATATTTCTAAAGATTGATACTTTTCATAACATTCTTGTATAATGGTAGAGTAATAAAAATAAGATCCAAGGAAGAAATTGAGGGCTGCTTTCTTAATGTCTTTACAATCACTGTGAGAGTGTCCTATGGTAACATGCCACCAATAAAACAAATCACCTCTAAATTTGGGTAAATCTTGTTTTTTAGAGGAGAAAATTAGTGAAATGGGAAGCATCCGGAGAATTTCGGCATGAAATAAAGGAGTATGAGGGGAGGGGCAAGGAGATTCTTGGTTTCCCCCATTCTATTTTTTTCTTGGAAGATTTGAAGGGCTGATTACATGTGTTGTGCTTTTAAGTTTAGGAGATGAATTGGAAGTGCATCCAAATTCACGCATGAGATGATCTTATATTTTAGCTTGCTCAAGGGATTCCTCCAACATGTTGGGAGAGAAGGACCTGACCTTATATTGGAGGTTTAGCATAAGAGCTTTAAGAAAGAATTGTCATAAACTCGATTATCAAAGTTATGGTTAGCTTGTATGGAAAATATTTTCCATTTCTTAATGAAATCATGGGAAGATTTGTGCATTCCTTGCTTAAGGTTTATAAATATTTGTAGAGTATTTTCAGGAAGGTATTGTTGTTGAAACTCATAGATGAGAACCTTAACTAAACCTTCTAAATCAACTATCGAATTGGGAGGAAGTTGGTTATACCATTATAATGCTTCGCCCATGAAATTATTTGCTAGAAGTTTAGTAGTTGCATAAGTTTTTGTTTGAATCCATTCTTTATAGAAATTTTCAAAGGTTTTGAGATGGAGGGTTGGGTCCACATAACCATCATAAGAGATGGTAAGGATAGTCTCTCCTAAGTCCATGACAACAATGTATGGAGCTAAAGGCTCATTTTGGATAGTTTGTAACATCTTGCTCCAAATTGGTGGAGGAGGAATAGGATTCCCATGTGCATCCACCAATGGGGGAGGTGTGTAAGAAGGTATGCTAGGCACCACATTTTGAGATGTCATTTACAACATCTAATTTTACATTTGGATCATACTAACTGTGGTAATAGCTTGGGATAAGGTTATTTGATCTAGGAGTTTTATTATCACCATATTATGATCCATAGAAGAAGAATAAAATTTGTTTATGATTTTCATGTTCATTAGTGGGATTTTTGGGAGACTCTCCCGATCATTAATGTAGGAGTGAGTCTGATCATGATAGGGTATTCCTTGGTTAGGATGGGGCATGGTCATTTCCATGGCATCGTGGATATCCTTTAAAAACCTCCATCCTTGTCAAGAGTAAAGTACTCATTGTTGTTGAGATTATTAATAATGGATCTGGGATATATTTTCTCAACCTCAACCACATTACATTCTACTGAGTGATCCTTCTCTAACTACTTAAAGGGTCAGGTTTGGGACAACATAGTTTCATGGGTGAGATTGGGGTGAATAGAAAGGTTAGTTCTCATAGGATGAGAACTACAGCATTTAGGAGCATGAAGAGGAGAGGTAGGCACAAAGGAATATCTCACAGAGAAATTCATAGGGTTCAGTTGTGCCTAAATAGCCTTAGAGGTGATTTTTTTGTAATTTGGGAGCTAAAAACATGGTTTTGGAAATCTATGCTCCAAACACAATTGGCCCTCTCAAATGTTTACACAGGGGTCAATGGCGTCAAGAGATGGGATAAGAGGAACATAAAGGATAAGACCTTCCAAAAATATTGCACAAGGGTTGATAGTCTTAGGAAAAAGTGTGTCGAAAAGAAAATATCACCTTTGGGCAATAGTGTCCTTAGAGATAGGTTTTGATTTTTGATTTTATTTTTGGTGGTTTGGAATAAGATCAAGTTTGAAGATGGATGCTTTTAAAGAGTTTTGATTGATCAAGAGACATGTAGGATTCAAGTCAGGTTCACCAAAAATGTATGGTAGACCAAGAATGTGTCTCGATGGCTTGCACTCCTAAGTCTTTCATTCTACAAGGGTATTGAGGCAACAAATATGAGACACACATGAAATGACCTATAGTGGGTTGATTTAAAGGGGCTACAATGAGAGCTAAAGTCACATATCTAGAGGGTAGTAATCCTTGTACTAGGTCAACCTAGGGGTTGTAAGGCCCATAATCAAGATAGAGGAGAGTACATGTACACACCCTAAATTACATGTGCTGCATTATTAGAAAAAACGTTACAAAAGTCCCCAATGATGATTCATAACCTCTCGAAGGTGTTAAAGTTCCTAAACCCATTAACAAGTGTATATTTGTAGCCTAGACACCCTTACTTAGATTTTCCATGCTTTCTTCTAGCTTCTCGCTTCATCTGTACATGTTTTGGCCTTTAGTGCTAGGACAACCGCCCTACCCGGGAGGCGGCCTTGCGCACTTTTTCTAGAACTCTTCATGTGTGGTTTTAACATGCGAAGCTTCACTTAGCTTGACTTCTAGGGTGCGTTTGTGAACCAAATTTCTTAAAAATAGTCTTGATTACTTGGTATTCCTTCCCTCTTCTATTTTTAAATAGATTTAATTAGTGTGAACTACCTCTTCACCTAATGATTTTTCACTCCAAGCTCTGCCTTGTGCATGAAGGCACATCCCAACCAATTCCTATATAACCAATTGTTTTATTCAAGCAAATGGCTTGAGAATTTTGTGTGTGTCTTGCATAGTACGATGCTACAATCTTGCTGGAAATTACATAGCCAAGCTCTGTTCACTTGTATTATCCCTCTTCCACCTGCATTACAACTAGACTACCTTTAATCTACCATTGCTCAAGCACTTTATCCTCCTTCTGCCTTTGCATTCCTAATTCCTTGGACTCATATGGAAACACAAAATAAGAAAGGATAAAATGAGGGGAACAATTACTACACATCTAGATTTACCTCTATTATGTGAATTCTAGGTTGGATTTGTTGTTTTATTTCCTTCATTCATGTAATTTATCATTGTTACATCATATCAAATAGAGTAGAAATAAATTTCCTTTCATTTGTAAGTAATTAGTTGATTTCAAGAGGGTTTGAATCTTTCATAGCAACCCCGATGATGGATCCTCTTCTTCCCATCCATGTGGATCTGAAGGAGAGAATATCTGTAGGAGGTTGTCTACATATCATAGATCATTTGGAAAATTTCTTGTTTTAAGTTAGTTTAATTTCAATACACTCAGCACGGGTGAATAACCACACCAGGTTATCTCAATTGTTTAGTTTTAGTGTATAACGATTTTAATTATTTAGAATAGAAGCAAATTGTTGTTTGTGATTGTAATAGTTCAATTTTGTGATTTTCTTAGATTAGTTTACTTTCGGGTTTGGAGCATAGATTGCTAGTTTCATCTTAGTTAATTTGGACACTTCAAACTAGATCAACACTTAGATCCAAGTTAGGCAAACAAACCATATGGAATTTACACTACCTGTTTATAGCCTCTAAATATCTCCTTTGCCAACTTAGCTACTAGGAGATCACACTACTAGATCTTAGTCACTGATCCTCCTATAGTTAGCCACACACATTCAACATCGTCTCGCTCGACACAACCTTGGGGGTCGAGTGTGGTTGAAGGTTGCATGTCAATTTTCATCTGTACAAATTGGTGAACCCAACGTGAAGGATTAATTCCTTCTTATTTCCTTTTATTTCATTGATATTACCTCACCTCTCCATTTCTTCCCATATTTTGGTAGGTATTTTATACTTTCTAAAATATTTCTGGAAGAGAGTTTGGTGGGCCATTTCTCTCTGATAGATATTACAACAACGTTCAACCACAACAGTCCCCTTCTCTTTCAAGATGGGGCAATAATTACAAAAGCAACGTTAAAACATACCCTAGTTACACTTCAAACCCCATTAGCTATGTAAGGAAGGAGGAGGTTGTTCATCAATTAAACATGAAATATGATCACCCTAGTGCAAACCACATTTTTATCACAAATGGAATAGGTTCTTACCATAGGGTCTTTTCAAGACCTCACATTTCCATGTAATCAACAAAAGATGGTATATTTTCATGAATAGGTAATCCTCTTCATCGATAGATGAGTCTTTCGATAGAATGAAAGCTATGGCCTGTAATATTTTGAATGCCTATCCTAAGATTCTTACTTCGAGGAAGACAAAAATCATAACACCAAACAATTCATGACAAGGTATCATGAGTTTGCTCAATCAAACCCTACGCCACATGCACCCCAAAAAGGGACTCAATCCTCTCCCAATGATCTTATTTATACTTTATTAGGGTGGATTAGAGAACTAGAAAGTGCCCGAGACTTCACGACCAACACAAGCAAGCGGGGGCGAGAACATGAGATATCCATTGACAACAAAGGATGCATCCCTTCTAATGAGAAACCAACACAATACCCTATACAAAAAGGTCATCCAGTTCATTCACATCCAAATGATCTTCTCACAGGGTTAAACACACTAGGGATGGGTCCTCATCCTTGTCAAACTTATCCTACACAAGGGTTGGATGGAAGTGTGTTCTCGAATGCCACCACAACAGGAAATGTGACATTCCCTGGTTTTACACCCGCTAGTCCATATCATGATACTATCCCACCTTACATATACATGTATACAGAACCCCAGAGATGGACACATATACCATTCCTGCTCCCTACATGCCATATAAATGGACCCCATACGTTCTCGTCAACACTTATAATGCATCTTATCCAACTCCTCCTCCACCTCCTCATAAAGGATCTTCAACGGTGGAATATTACACAATGGGTACATACATTGAGTACTTAAAGGAGCCTCTTAGTTGCACCGTATGTGGTGTCATGCTTCCACGCCCATTTCCGGATCTTCCAAAATTTAAGGGAGAAGGAGACAAAAATGCTCATATCAAGGCCTACGCTACTACTATCAGAAATTACTTCCTTGGCATGTTGTAGTGGCTAAGATATTTCCAAATACTCTCGAAGGAATCACATTGGATCGGTATTCTTTGTATTCGAAAGCTTCTATACATTCCTTTAAACAACTTGTTTCCGAGTTCATCAAATCATTTGACATGAACAAGGTGTTGTGTATCGGGATTAGGAGTTCTTGCATATTAGAAAGGAGAAAAATGAAAGCGCTACCCATTTCATCCGAGATATGGTGCCAAGTTATCTATTCCTCTTCGAGTTCATCTAACATGGACCAGATGGAACTATGTGATCTTTTCCTTCACTTGCTCAATCGAGAGACTAGGAAGTCCATAAGTTTCCTTTCCGTAGTTACGAGGAAGTATTCAAAGGTACACTTGATTGACCAAGCCACTTTATAGACGGTGGGCATAAGATCTATGGTCCTAATGGGAAATTGGTATCCCCAAATCAAAATAATGTAAATAATCAAAACAAATGGTGTTACGGATCAAGCTAAAAACACCATTTTCATGAACAACGATAATACTAACAATAACAACTCGAGAAATCAAAGAGGCCCTAACACGGTGTCTTTTTTGTCAAAGACGAGTTGATGTATATGCTCGTATCAAGAAAAAATCAAACCCAAGGCCCAAACCAGTATCAAAACTCTGGCCAAGGGGCAAAGAATCATGGTTATAACAACCAATTTCAAAACTACAACTGAGGTTATAACCAACAAAAATGAGATGCTTATAAATGGCCAAGAGATTACGAACCTAACCTATAATATGGTTTTCATAAGGTTCGAGGTCATGATGATAGGAATTTCCGTGATTGCAACAAGTTCCTACAAATACTTCCTGAAAACCAATAGCAACTCTTTGTAGACATGTTCCTAGAAAATCCTGAAACAAACCCGCAACCTAGTCATACCTGGACTGTCACACCTCCAAAGGTGAACCCTAAACGCCCAGGATTCCCAAGTGAATCATCAGAATATAAACAAGGGCATTCCTATATGAAACAATGACCATGAAGCCTTAACTTCTGACAACTCTCGGTTTTCTCCTAACCCTTGTCCAAACGATAATACAAAAATCTTGGGGTTATTCGAGCAAGAGGTCAAGCTAGAAATTAATGCAACAACTCGGATGAAGGAGTACGTTTCACAACCCCTACCCGATCTTTCCTTTCCATAGGATGATGTTCCTATAATCTCAAAACTAGTAGGAGCCTATGATTTAATATTGGATTTGAACAAGATATTTTCTCACATTTCATTTCTAGATTTGTTGAAGAATTCACTGCGCATCATTCTACGTTACTCAATGCACTAGGTCTTGGTCATCTAATCCATGTTACACCACCTCCTAGCACTCAAATAAATCATAATGACTTTGACATACATCCTCCTAGGGATAGAATGATAGGGATATTGGGTTTGTTTTTGATATAGACAAGATGCCATCTGATTCTAAAATTGCCCAAAGAGGTGATTCTACCTTATTTTTACAAGTACGGGTTTATAACAATTGCATTAAGAGATCCATGATAAGTGATGGGACTATTGTAAATGTGGTTCCCTTTTCTTTCTTGTAGAATTTGGGATATGGAGAGATGAATTGTTTGTCTATAAAAACATGTTACGGGGGTATGACAGTCTTAAATCCACCTTGATTGGAACCATAGTTCTTTTAGTCACGCTTGGTCCAAAAACCATATTGACAGAGTTTTACATTATTGATAGGGAAACAAGTTATAACATGATCCTTGGGAGACCCTAGATTCATCGAATGAAGGCTATTCCTTCTACCATGTTCCAGGAGATTAGATTCCTCCATTTGGGGAAGGTCTTCATCACTTAAAGGGATCCTAAGCCCTTCAATATACACTTAGAAAACCTCAAGAAGAAGAAAGGAGTCCATATGGAATATTAAATTCCTACGAATCAATTGAACAAACCACCTCCATCAAAAGATTTAGTCCCAATCACCCCGGGTGTGACAAAGACTAAAATCATTGAACTAAAAACATTTGAGGTGGAAAAAATAGATAAGGGTAAATAAATATATGTGGAAATAGTGTCCACTAAAATCACATCGGAAACTATGGAACTCTTAGAGAATGAAGATCTGATCTTTCTCCTGTTTGAACCACAAGGGATGGGTAGTCTTCTCGTTTTAGCATCTCTTCCCTCCAATGACCTAGGTCTAGGTGTGAACATGATAGAATTAACAAACGAAGAAGGGAAATTTGAGATTGAAATGATGCCCATCAAAACCATCTTTGAGGGTTGTTATATTCTAAATCCCGGTTTGAACCCATGTGCGTATGAAGCTAATATTTCCACATCCATGGGGAAATGCCTCATCATTCAAAAAGTGTCACAAGTAAACGCAATGCTCTACATAATAAACAAGGTTGAACAACATAGTCATACTCACCCACACACCATGTCCCAAGAAGGTGACAAAGAGGTGCATTAATTCCTCTTTCGGACAAATGATTTTAATGATTGGACATATACACTTACGGGAAAGGGTTGTAAGTTTAAACCGTAATGGTAGGCCCTTGTCAAGAGAATAGAAATTTTGAGGATCATGGTTCTCCGCTATGTACTTTTAGGGGTGAATAATTTGATATTCATCAAATTTATTCACCTTAGCCATCATGACATGTATTTTCATTTGCATTTCCATATGTACATTATTGCATCCGCATTGCATTTTCATCTGCCGGTTCATTTCATAAATTTGTGATCAAGGGACTTATTCTTATAACAATTCCTAAAAACTTATGAAAACATTGGAAAAACATTCAAATCATACCTCTTCAAATTCTCATGGTATCATCAATTGTTTCCAAATCATTTCATCAATCCAAGAAAGATAAGACAAGCTTTGACAATAACCATACCAAGGCCTGCATACTTGGTTCTATTTGTAGTTTCTTCTAGATTAGGTTTCTTTGCCTACGGTCTATTCTAGAAGCTTCATGGTGTCACATCTATCCCATATACATCTCTTTGGAAATAAGAACATTCTAGACATTTTTCCTAGATAAATAAGTCAAATGCAAATCCATAGAAAAATTTATTTTACACATTTCTTTGCCCTACCAACCTTCAGTGTTGAGCTTGTGTCTCTTACTAGTGATGTAGGGTTAGGAAAGGAGAGAAGTGCCCTTACTCGCCTATGCCTTGTCCATGGTGATGAGCCCATACTTCCTACTAGTGGCATGGGGCAAGGTGTAGGGGGTCTCTTTGACAAATTTGAAAGTTAGAAACAGTTCATTCAAATGCTATGCAAAATCATAAATCAAAACAAAGTGATTTAGATGTCCAAAATTCCAAAAGAGTTTAAAACCTCAAAACCAGATTTTGTCAACCAAGTGACCATCTACGGATCTAAGTCTAGATAAATTGGAAAGCAGTCCACATTTTAAACTATGAATCAAACTTAAGTAGAATGAGGTTTTAGTGTCTCAATTTGGTTTTTTTGAATCCTTGTCTTTTTCTCATCATTACCATTCAACAAATTTATATAACTTGTGCCCCTTCTGGCTCTTAGTGTTGAGCCCTCGCATCTTATTGGTTACGTGGAGTTAGGAGCGGGGCAAGTTCATTCACTTATCATATCACTCTTTCGCCACGTTTTCCAAAACAATACGAAGTACCAAAAGTTTCTTAGAGAAACTAAAGTTCAACATTACAATGTGATTGCATTATCATATATCAACATTAAAAAAAGAGATCATTCTATTAGCATTCATATCCACTGCATACATTCTAAAAAGCATATAAAAATAGAAGTTCTAAACATCTAGAGTACACATGTGAAGTGAGCTAAGAGGAAGTCAACTTAGATACAATGAATTACCAAACCAAAAAGAAGAGTCTATATATATCATAATAAATCAAGTTTTTATATAATTCCATCACACATTAGGTGTGGTCAAAATGCTCACAATGAGCACAAAATACCAAAACATCGTATGAGCCTCACAAAATGGAGACTAAGCAATAAAGGCACTTTTCCTATCTCGCCTCTTTGAAGCCCCTTATGACCGCTCTAGTTATGAATTTCTTAGGATTTCTTCTCAAAAGCATTCAAGCAAGAAAGATGTAAGCCTAATGAAAATACCATTTCTAAATCCATTCCAATTCAGCCATACTCACAAACAAAAATGGTCACCGTGGGCCCAAAGCTCAAAAATCACCAAGTTGATATGTGCAAATGAATTTGAAAATGAGTTTGTTTTGATATATATATGTTGTTATAACTTCGTTTTGAGTGCATATGTTCATAGGGCTAGAGCGCTAATGCAAGTATACTTCTATATCCCCGCACAAATGGTAAGTCCTCTTGTCATTTTAATTTAGTGTTTATTTTTTAATATTTTATCTATTTGCACTTGAGTCTTCTCTTCATTTTGCAAGTAGCGGGAGTTTGGGCGGCAACATTTCGGCACACGGGAATGTTAGGTATAGCTTCTAACTCCCCATTTTGGGAACGCCATACTCGGACTTTACATTTTACACCTTTTCATGGCTAAGATGTTTCTCCGAGGGGGCAATATGTATGCACCCAAAATTGCATGTGCTATATTGTCGAAAAACGATTACAAAAGTCCCTAATGATTATTCATATTTTTTCGAAGGTGCTCGAGTTCTTAAACCCATTCACAGTGTATATTTTTATCCTAGACATCCTTAGCTTTTCCATGCTTTCTTCCACTTCCTCTTCATTCTATGCATATTTTGGCCTTTACTGTCAAGACCGCCACCCAGGTAGGATGGCGGTCCCATGACCATCACCATGTGCAAGGTGACGGCCATGCGTGCTTTTTCTAGAACTCTTCATGCATGGTTTTAACATGCGATGCTTCACTTAACTTGACTTATAGGGTGCGTTTGGAACCAGATTTCCTAAAATAGTCTTGATTGCTTGGTATTCCTTCCCTCTTCTATTTTTAAATAGATTTAATTGGTTTGAACTGCCTCTTCACCCAATGATTTGGCACTCCAAGGCTGACATGTACATGAAGGCACATCCTAGCCAATTCCTATATAATCAATGCTTGTATTCAAGTAAATGGCCTAATAATTTTGTGTGTCTTGCATAGTATTGCTACTAAAATCCTACTGGAAATTACATAGCCAAGCTCTATTCACTTGTGTTATCCCTCTTCCACCTGCATTGCAAACCGGACTACCTTCAATCTACCATTTCTCAAGCGCTTTCTTCTATTGTTTCCTTTGCATTCTCAATTCCTTGGACTCATATGGACACAAAAAAAGGATAAACTGGTGGGAAAAATTACTACACAACTAGATTTACCTCTATTATGTGAATTCCAGGTTGGATTTGTTGTTTGATTTCCTTCATTCCTACAATTTATCATTGTTACATCATATCAAATAGAGTAGAAATCAATTTCCTTTCATTTGCAAGTAATTAGTTAATTTCCAAGAGGGTTTGAATCTTTCATAGCAACCCCTAATGACGGATCCTCTTCTTCCCATCCCTATGGATCTGAAGGAGAGAATATCTATAGGAGGTTGTCTACATATCATAGATCATTTGGAAAAGTTCTTGTTTTAAGTTAGTTTAGTTTCAATACACTCAACACAGGTGAATAACCACATCGGGTTATCTCACTTGTTTAGTTTTAGTGTAGAAATATTTTAATTATTTAGAATAGAAGCAAATTTTTGTTTGTGATTGTAATATTTCAATTTTGTGATTTGTTTAGATCGAGTTGGCTTCTTTTAGCGGTAGCATAGATTATTAGTTTCAACTTACTTAATTTGGACACTTCAAACTAGATCAACACTTAGATCCAAGTTAGGAAAACAAACCATAGGGAATTTACGCTACCCATTCATAGCCTCTAAATCTCACCTTTGCCAACTCAGCTACCAGGAGATCACACTACCAGATCTTAGTCACTGATCCTTCTATAGTTATCCACACACATTCAACATTGGTTATTCCGGCATGACCTCGGGTGGTCGAGTGCGGTTGAAGGTTACATGTCAATTTTCATTTGTATAGTACCCTTCTAGGATATCATTAAATTGGGGAGGGATATAGATCAATGGGATATAAGTCAAGCATGCACAATCTATACTACTATAATGAAACTGAAATATAACTGAAATAAAAGCTAAGGATTTGATCATATAAGAGTAATATGATAACTAACACCAATGTTCATAAAATGCCAGTTAACATAGAGAAATGGGGAAGGGAAATGGACTAATCTGTGCAAAATGAAAAA
This sequence comes from Taxus wallichiana var. yunnanensis, assembly GCA_018340775.1. Taxonomy (NCBI): domain Eukaryota; kingdom Viridiplantae; phylum Streptophyta; class Pinopsida; order Cupressales; family Taxaceae; genus Taxus; species Taxus wallichiana. Next base: position 440,368,553 of record CM031244.1, read on the forward strand.
GAGATTTAAAGGACTTACCTGTGGGGTGGCCGTTGATGCATCTATCTCTCTAGAGAAGTAGCACACCGAGAGAGAATCGTTATTGGGTGGAGAAGGGAAACATCATTCTTGTCTTAGAATCACTATAGATGACCCAATAATGCAAGCAATCCAACCAAGAAGAGTTTCTAATCCAATCCAATTCAAATGCAAGATGAACTAAGGACAAAACAATCAAATTTGAAGTTTGCGTAAGAGATTAGATCGAATGGCTAGTTCATGCGATTTTGGCTTCCTTCTTTCATAATTTTTGGGTGTGATAACATATATATATATATATATATATATATATATATATATATATATATATATATACCCGTGGATGATGGATGATGGTGTCGTCTGTGGAAAGACCTAACACCGACACCATCACCCATGGGTGATGGCATCGACCAAGGATGATAAATGTCATGTAAAGTAAAAAAGAGGTGTTATGGATCAAGTAGATGGATGAACAAGGTGTCAGGATTACAACATGTATGATACATAAAGGGACAATGATAACTAATGCAAAGGTAACTAAAGTTAGGACCACATAGTGATACTCTCTTTGTGTACTATCTCTAACCCATAATGACTATGTGAATAGTCATACCCCATTCCGAGAGGTCCCTTAAGGCACCTACTCAAGAAATTTATGTGAATCTTGCACATTTATTTATTATAACTAATTTTCAATCTGAATCAAGCACTATTTATACTTTTTCAACATCTAAATCTCAAATCCCTCTTTTTAATTCACTAAGACAACATCCACAATATCTTTATGGGCATGTAGTCCCATTGTCTAGACCATATGGTCTTGGAATTCCTTTTAACCTGTCATATTTTAATGGATGCACACATATGTTTCTTTCTACTTTTTCTTATTCTAGTTAGTGAAAGTTGGTATACACGCCAATATTATGATATTTAAATTGGATTCACTTATAAATAGACAATTGTTGTAATCCATTTACACATGTAATAATTATGATTATACATCTAGTTACATCGAAGACATTCCCCCTATGGAAAGGGCCTTTTAGACATTTCTCCAACTATGTTAAATTTGAAGGTTTGATGGTTGTTTGGACTTTTTCACATTTTTAGGCTATTTTTAACAGCTTTGGATCCCCGCATGCTCGGCTCCGTCTACACTATTTTACGTCCATGGTTTGAGCTCCTTTGTGAAGTTTCGTTGATTGGTCATGTTTTTTCTTGGCTCTCAACAAATTCGCCGCCCTGGCTCACGTGGCTATTGATGTTTTTTTCGAGCTCGTGGAAGCCACACAAGACAATGCCTTGAGATCACGTCCATGGCCTGTGCGGGGGTTGACTTTAGGGTTATGGGATTGAGGGTCGATTCTACGCTAGGGTCCCACCTGGTTTCCTTTCCCGGCTTGAAAAAGGAGCATATTGAGTCCACAAGATTCGAACCCGCGTCATTGTTGTTTTATGGATATTGGTCATCTTGAGGATGCCGGTTCAAGCCATGGAAATGTGAGAAGGTGTGATGGAAAAATTTCAAGTTCCTCTTGGTTTCATTCTTTCTCAACTATCATGTCAATCTTGTCGTGTATGCGAAATGGCCCCCGCATTAATTGTTGGTAACTTAGTTGTTTTGAAATCTCCAACACAGGTAATCTTTGTTACTCTATGTTTATGGAGGTAAATTAATGGATTTTATTAACATAATATGCTTCCAGAGAGTGAAAACATACATTGATAGTTCGAGGTATTGCATTATTTTACATTTTCCTAAAGGGAATACTTGAAATTTAGGTCAATCAGAAGTGGGCTTGTGATTTTTCATTTCTTTATTGTTGTAAGATTTATTATTTACTTTGAAGTCCACACTTATTCTTAGCCTAGCAAGTTGTGAGTTGTTATTTAGTGGTTTATGAGTATTTCTCAAGACAATGAAAGTATCGGTTTAGATTTAGCTCCTAAAATCAAGAATACCAATTTGTTGTATCGGTTCGATTTAGCTGTCCCAAAATTGAGAATACCTAATTGAAGCTAAATAGGTTTTGGAACCAATAAAATCTATGTTTCCTTACGGTTATAGACCATCTTGTCCATTTGAAGGAAAACACATTTGCAACCAATAAAGTGTGTGTTGTCTTATAGATGTGGACCATGTTGTATAGATATGTGCTCTCTAGGAGTCTGCATTTTGTTCATAGATTACAATAGAATTGAGGGTTTTTACTTGTCAATTAAGTTCACGCTGCTCTAATTGTTGGTAACTCAATTGTCTTGAATACCTACTGTAATTAACATGTTGGCCTTAAGGAAATAATTGGTTCATGCATGTTAAGGCCTCTATAGCCTTGGAACCAATGTCCTTCACTATTCTTATGAAGAATGAGTTTCCTCAACAACTCTAGGTATTCATTTCCTCCATCACATTACCAAGACAGATTCCAAGCCATTACAAGAAATGTTCTAAAACAGAGGACCATGGATAGGATAAGAAAATGGAGGGTAAGAGTGAAAACAAATTTTAAGAACAATGAAATAAACAAGTAGGAGTGATACCTTCAAAACTCTAGAAAGAGGCCAAAAATTAATAAAAGAATATGGTATTCATCTTTGTCTTTGTTTTATATTTGGTATTGCGTTGGCAGGTACCTTTGACACTCTAGAGAGGCATCACACCCCCACAAATGGCCAATGAAAAAAATAATGAGAAGTGATTTCAGGCATATACATGATCAACTTGACAACTCTCAATGAACACAATAACTTTAATAAAATAGAGATGGATATTAAGTTCAAATAAAATAGTCCGCAAAATGCTATCACTCATGATATAAGATTTGAAATTGTATATGTACGAATTTGTAACAAGTTTGAAATGAAGAGATGATACCTTTAAAAAAGTGGTTCATCTATATTTCTACACTTACAAAATAACACTTTTCAACATACATGTTCAAATTTTCCTTTTTACTATTGCTCGCTTCTTTATGTAAACCAAAAACAACACATTTTTAATGTCTTCTTCATTATATTTGCATACAAATACCTATAGTTTTCAAATGCCGAGAAAGAACCATGCAATGTATAGTTGTTTCCATCCAAAGCTTTGTAAATTATATCACTTTTTTCATATTGAATTGTTTTAAAGGTTAGACCTCATGTTTGCGCTATTTAAATGAAGTGGTTTATCTATATTTCTACACAACCAAAATCAATCACACCCCTTATCAACATCAACTAAAAAAATTAATAACTATCCCTCTAAAACAAATAACTTATACCATTCGGCGTTCACATTGCATTATACACATGTGATTGCTAGTATAAAGTATATTGTCAATACTTAAAAGGCATAAGATTGTCGACAATTTCATTATTCTACTTCTAGGAGTATTACTACTATAGGAAAATTGATGGACACTAACAACCTAAACCCTATATAGGTCCATGATCTATATTCCTTCAAAATATAAGTTAAGGATTCAACTATTGCAAATAAGTAAAAGTCACATCATATTGATTCACAGCCATAAAGCAAAGAGTTTAACCATTTCAAGAAAAACCTAAAATATAAATTTTTGTTTCAAACACTTTCCAACAATAAAATGTTTATTTTGTAGACACCTATCAAAAATGAAGTGTACAGTGCTAACAATATTCTCTAATTTAATTCAAATTTTCTTAAAGATTTTATTTTTGCAATAACTTTTTATGCAATTCTACACTTAACATACCCTTTTTAGTCCTTTATATTTATTATATTATTTTGAAAAAATTATATATATTATATGCCAAATGTATATTCTTTTGTGTGGCTAATTCAAAAATTCAAGATACATTTACAAATTAACTCGATTAAAATATTTTGATAATTAAGTGGTCATTTTATTATTAATAATTTAATTTAATTGGTATGTGTGGTCTTATTATTACTCTATTATTACACGAAGCTATGTCTACATTTCGATAGGGATCCTAACGACAACATAGTGCAGCTTTGACTTGTCTCGATCCCGTTTATTTTTAGATTTTCCTTTTTTAAATCAAAACATCTCGAAATGTGTTCGGTGAGTTATAAATTGGAAAGGCTAGGTTATTGAAATTCGCCTTACCTATTCTAGAGGATTCTTCCCGACCTTTGTTGCTACCTAGTTTTCTTGTCGGTGGATGATGTGGGAGAATACAAAATAGATAGTTCTATAGACCCGATATGTTGATTTGAGTTGTTATATGCAACCAAATTACCCCTCTCCATCATCAACCACAAATATTTTGTTATTTTGTCACATTTGTTTGGTTATATAATTATTTTATTTTCCTTGCCCCATTTCATATTATCTCGATGGTGAATGGACCTTGAGGAGGAAGCCATCGCTGCAGAAAAGGTTTGTAACATTTTCCATTTTGAATACCTGTAATTTTAGTTCGACATAATAGGTATCCCATGGAAGAAAAGAAAAGAAAATACAGATGCTAATAAAAACATGGCTTGTGATAACTTAAATAACAAGATAGTTGTATCTGTCCTTGCTGAAATACCCATATTGAGTATGAGTTCCGTAGTAATATTTCTGTACATTGTCAATCTCTTCGATGTGGCGAAAGGCTGCAAAGTATAATAATCATAATATATATATACCGCATCTACAAATTATGTATGTATACAAATTCTTTCACTTGAGAATGGGGCAGTGCCATGGCCAAGATTTGGAGGAGGGTTACACCGCTATAGTATATATTGGTAGTATAATACGTATTATTTATTTGTTGATTGAGAGTATCTTCTAGAACGAAATCTAGTTGATTTTTTATGTATAATTAGTATTTCGCCCATGAAAATGGACGGATGAGAGACAATTTGGCATTGGCCATATATATTGCACATAAATTTTTTAACGAATGCCTTAATGTGAAAACTGTGGGACTTATATGTATTAAAGTATTTAGTTGGGATCTTAGGATATTTTTAAATCCACAATTGCATACTTGTTCATCTCGAAAGGAAAGGATCTTGTTGTGTATTTAGTCCCTATATTAAAAATTAGAAATAATGATTTTTTTATATAGATTTATAAATAAATTATATTATTATAGGTAAATATATAAAAACATACCATCATGTTAATAAAGATAACATAGAACACAACAATTGAAAACACCATCAACCCTGCATACAACAATTTTTTTCTGAAACAATAGTATATCGAGATTTAGGTGCACAACAAACATGTAATATGCTACTGAAATTACCTTTATTCATATGCAACCTTACTTTTGTAACACTTTCCCTACACAAAACAATTACAACTAAATCTCTCATAAATAGCCAATGTCGAAATAGTATCAACATTTTTTTATGCATACATGAAAATACCCACCTAGTTAGATGCCAACAACTTAACAAAAATAGAAAAATTTGTGGTCACATGATACACGCCGAAAAAAAAAACCAATGGAAATAAATATCAAGAAAAGCAATTGTTAGAGTGTTCCCTCACAATATAATGAACCCCATATGCAGATTTTTGCTTTACAGAGATCTTACTATACAAACCATTATGTGATATTCCAATTGACATCGACATATGCAAAGAAACATTAAGTCATAACTTGGCTACACTACTACCAACATATCAGCCTTGACATATAGAACATGTAACCAATAATTTAAACTTATGAAGAATACATGCCTGAAATAGGATTACTACAAATGGAAGAATGCGAAATGTGTTTCCAATTGCACCAAATAGGGGCCCTCAACATCAATGATCTGGAACTGATTAGTAAACAAACTTCTTTGCTACAATTCATAACATTAGTACAACTTTAGCTACCAACTTCCGGCAACAAGGTGCTTCAAGTACACAACTCATTTTCAAAAACTTATTATTCAATATTGAAATGTAGTTGCTATAAAAGAAGATTGAGCCCTTTTGATGTCTAAAGCTCCTTTATGTATTTCCCCTATAGAACAATATCCTTTTACTGATGCAACACATCTATATGTTATTAATGTGTCAACCACTTTACATAACAAGCACAAAATGTGGGCCCTTAACATGCCATTTGCATTGAGTAAAGATGAACAAAATTGACAACATGAAGGATTTAGAAAAATGAATATACAACTTGAAAGTACAATACTCATTTGTGAAGGTGAAGAAGCTATGCTTACTAAAAATTTATGGGTTCAATCCATCCTGGTCAATGGTGCTCATGGCCAAGTAATTACTATAATGTATGCCTCAAGTTATACACCTCCATCTTTGACATCATATGTAGTTGTCAATTTCTATAAATACACACGACCAACATAGGATACCACACACCCAACACATACTTTGGTTCCTCCAAAAACATAAGGCACCCGTCATCGTAGTCTTTTTAACATTGGCATAGCCTTTAACGAGTTCACAAATCACAAGGGATAACCCTTGACAAGGTGACTGACTGTTACATCCCTCTTTTGTGTCTATGATCTTGAAGATGTACTAATTTTCCCAAAATTTTCTTTCAATAGTTACAAACGTCTTTAAGAAGTTGCACATACCCAAGCTAAAAAAACAAAATCAATGCTCCACCAATGCATCCCCGGAACACATCATGTGCGCACATCCATCACATGCTACACTATTACGTACACCTTCTAAGTACATTGAATAAATTAAGGGAAAAACTATTTAACTTTACTTTCAAAGGAAAAAAATAGACTATTTGAATATCTAAGATGCAAAAACCACTTTATCTAACATATAAACCCTTGTTTATCTAAATACATGTACGATAAAAATGACTACACCACCCATATGTCATAAAGCAAGAGTGACAAATTTTATGATATAGCTACTCATACTGACAATGCCATAAGCTATAAAGCATCAACTAATCTCTTATTGTGTAGAAGACCGCTGCCAAAATGAATCCATTATCGAGGAAGATGTGATTTTCACAATGTAACTAACTCAAAAAGGATAGGGAAACCACAACAAATTCTAAAACAAGCATTTATTGCAATTGAGGACAACTAACAAATCCTCAGAGAGAAATTCTATGCCCATTTGTATAAAAAATAGGCCTAAATCACCACTTACGTATAATGTATAAACATATAAAACCTACCCAATGTTAAAAATATGTAATATGTAAATATACTTGACCTTCTCAATATGTAAAAATGCAAACAAATGTTGTTTATAGTTAAATTGAAATTGTATTTGGGAGAATCTATTATCCTATATTTACTCTTGTATCCCTAGTACATTAACAAATCATTTTATTCTTGTTGTTAAAAAATAAAATTCTCATTATGCCCGGTAAATTATTCAAATAAAAAAAAATCATTCTGCATATTTGTTAGTGTTTGACAATTATTTGTATTCACATCTATTTCAATCAATTTCAACATGGACCAATGCAACTACATTATACCCAAATCAATTTAGAAACAGAGAATATAAAAAATTTATTCAGATCCTAAACCTTGACATACCGGTCATACTCAGAATTCATCCATTTATGACCTCACAAACTTACTATACGGGTAGTAACCCAAACAAAACAAAAATCAAAAGTAAATTACGCCAAAACATTATAAAAGAGTGGTTGCAACAATGTATCCTCCTACGAACATGAGAGTTTCCATTTTAAGGCTTAAGCAGTGATTTACGAAGCTTTACGACAAGACTTTGATTTATGAATTTAAATTATAATCTTTTGTGCCCAAATCTAGATGCCACCCTTCAAATATCGCCTCTTTCAAATCCACCCAACATGCGAGTGGCTTCAAGCACATATTCCTATTTGAACATAACTTTACTATGAATTTATTTAGATGTTTTTAAGTTATCATTATACAATGCAAATTGGTTCTTATCATTGTTTTAATTAAATCCTTTAAACTATGTTAGTATAAATAAACATTCCATGTGTCGATGTTAATGTATCATTTCTCCAACCAAAGGAAGAGAAAATAGAAATATATGGAATTAATATCGACCAAAAACTATATTTAGCCCATGAATTCTTCAAGCCTATATTCTAAACATCCATGCTTGTTTCTATAGAACAAGTGAAAACATTTTAAAAAATCCATAGAAGGTCAAAATAATAGTATATTTAACAATCAATATTGTTCACCCCTTAGCGTAGACTTACTCATCCAAGAGCAACCACTAGTTATATAGATTACTAAATTAAAGTACGTGGAGTAACAAATTTAATAAAATCAATAAGCCGGCTATTTTGGTTTAGATGGATCCCTTAACATTAACAAATTTTACGTGATGGTTTATTATTTTAAAATTATTTTAGTTAAAATTGAACTTGTGGAATTGTATTAAATGGATATTATAATTTGGAATGTTTGAAATCGAATTTAAAAAATAAATATCGGTAAATATTTTATTTAATCTATAAGTATTTAATATTGGTATGTGATTGAATAATTATTATGGCATTTGTATATTTTTTTAGGGTTTTAGTGGCTAATATTCATAATTTGGTTATTTCGAATATTTTAAAAGTCCTATTTAGACACCATATACACACCCAAGATTCACAAAAAAAAATCACAAATGTTACTATTTCCCACGCACATAGCCAAATGAATTTTATAAAATATCCCTAATGGGATACCACTTTAAAATGCACAAAATATATGAAAAATGTAGAAAGTAAAATATTGATTTTTATTGAAAATGTCCAGCTAGGACAACGAATGGTATTAAATTGATATCACACAAAATATTTGCCCACAGTGCATGAAATTTTGAGGGAAGCTTGCAACAGTAATAATAAACACTATGAAAACATTTTTTGGAATAATATATTTTTGCCAAAAAGTACAGTAAGGCGTCCTAGGCGGCTAGAAAACTTCAGAGGTTCGTGACCCTCTAAATACAAGAGCAAAAATAAGGGTCTTTGGAAATAACATTAATAGATACAGGCAATAACGTTTCCACCTTCAGATCTGAAACGACTGACTGGAAAACCCCCAAATAAAGGTTGCAAGTCGCCACACTTGGAAAGGGGTCAGAAAATGATGGAGACGCCTTCAACAAGATGTCATGCCCCGCCCAAATGGCTTCCGTGAATTTGATCGGAATCCCATTGATTATCTTCCTCAAATGCCTTGAAACCCTCAAAATCCATCCTCTGAAATCTCAAATAAGATCTCTGTAACACAGCCTAGAAAGCGGCTCCAAAATGATAGACTAGGGTAGATCTCTCACTATCAAAGAATTCCCTACTAGCTAGGGATGAGTCTCTCACCAATTAAGCTAGGGTCTCTGTGGGATTTGACTCCACAAGCTGTAAAAATGCAACATCATCAGCTGCACAAGAAGGGGTCAATAAAATGTATATCAAAAGTGCCTTTCCTTACTCTCCTCGCTCCTTATATACTTCCCATGGAAAAAGATCCCCAATAGACCCTGGACGCATTGCTTTCCATGGAGGGGTCAATAAAATAAAAGTTGTTAAAGTTACTTTTTCCCATTTAAGTCGCCAGTCCAAAGTGACCCCCAAATGCCAAACATGGATAATAGTACCATGTGGCCCCTTCTCAAAAGCCCCCAACGTCCACAACCCCTTGGGTATGACCACGGCTTGGACTCGATTTGACCCTTAGGCCTTTGGCGTAGAAAAGGGGACATTACACCTCCCCATAGCTCCCAACGTCCACAACTCCTTGGGTCTGACCATGGCTTGGACTCGACTTGGCCCTTAGGCCTTTGGCACAGGAAAAGGGGACATTACAGTCCTCCCTTCCTGAGAAATTCTTGACCCCAAGAATTATCATGTTCTCAGTATCTTGACTAAATTGTGTCATAATTTTCTCCACCTCACCCTGTCGTCCACCAAGGATCCATGTAATCCGAGGTAACCAAGAAACCCCATGTCGTCATCATGACCTCCATATGATACCGAGAGCAATTTTGTCCTTGAAGTGGAATGATATTGAAACCGTCTCTCCACTAGTAACCGCGCCAAAATTTCTAATCGGTCCAATCCCTGCCAATGTAAATTTTTCATCACGAAATCACTCACGACCTCTCCAATCAACTCCTGGGTATGAAAGTTCACTTTGAATCCTGTAGAGTCCCCTGAATCAACTTGTGAAACAACATGTTTACGCACAAATGGTGCTAACTCTCCCACCTGACCTGCACTCGTATGAGAGCATGACTCCTCATATTGTATCTCAATGTGTCCCGTGGAGGAAAAGTCCCAAGACTCTAGTAGACAGTCAATCGACAATATCAGCTCCACGTAGTCCACCTCCTACACTGAATGTGAACCTACTGAATAACCATGAGTCAATTTTGTCTCTCCACTGACTAACACATGGGTGAAATGCTCGGTGAAATGCTCAGAGGCATATAAGCGGTAAAATACATAGGAGTGTTTTCTAATGTCGATTCAAAAAATGATGAACCCGCAGGCTTTGACTTGTCATGGTGACAAACCGTATATGCCTGTATAAAGTTGGGGATATCCTCCCTCAACCTATGCCATATGAACCTCTCTGACATGAACCTATAGGTCTCATTGCAGCTCAAATGCCTAGTCACGGAAGGACAATGCACATGTCGCAATATCTCCATCCTCAACCATGAATCACAAGGCTCAATCTTCCCTGATAGAAGATCATCTCATCCTCAAATCTGTAGTTGTCATCTTGTATGTGACCATCCAAAATCTCACCAAGTGTGTTGGTTCTTGAGTACTCAACAAACAAATGAGGTCTCCAGTCTACCGAAACTTCAGATAACCAACATAATGATAAGCTCGGATGATCTAAACCTGTAATCCCAATCTCAGTAATAGTCTCATGTGCAACATTGCTGGCCACACCTACATCCGTCATACTCCACATCGATCCGCAATAATAAAACTCCTCACCATGTCGGATCATCCTCTCCATCCCCTCAGCTATAACCATCCTTGGTGCTCCTACAGATACTCCCCTCAAAATCACATTCCTGCCCTCGGACTTAAACTTCAACCCTATTGTCTGAAAGTTAGTCCGAAACTCACCAAGAGAGTGAAGCCACTACACTCCTAGTGCTATGTTGGTCACTCCCATTCCAACAATGTGGAAATCATTGGTAACTGTATAGTTACCCATCGTGATGCTCACTTGGGGAACCCGTCGTGTGCACCTCAAAGACTCTCCATTGGCTACAACCCCGTTGAGGCCCTCAAAATCCTTTATTTGTAGTCCTCACCTCTCAACCAATGAGGCATCAATATAGTTGTGGGTTTCCCGCTATCAATGAGTACCCCAACACGTTGACCCTGCATAACTCCTCTAATCCTAAATGCCTTGTACATCAGAGTACTAGGCAATGTGGCTATAATCTCCCGAGGAAAAGTCTTCTCCTCCTGCCCCGCATCAGCACTATCCAACGCAACCCCATCTCCATCATCCATCTCGCGAGTCTCTAACTCCTCACCTCTGTCACCCTTGCTCTCCTCGAAGACTTCAATGAATTGAGCCTTCCCTCTACCTCTACAATCATATCCTGGAATCCAAGGTGTGTGGCAATCGAAACATAGTTTCTTTCGCCTCAACTCATCTCTGTGTTCTCAAGAAATGATTGGATTTTTAACCACCTCCCGCCTCGGTGGAGGCTCCCTCTGCTGAAGTTCATCTAATCTAGATGGAGGTTCCCTTTGCTAAATGTGAGGTGGAGCCATCGGCTTTGGAGTGGATAACTCCAAGTCCCGAGCTTTCCTAACAGCCCCGTGTAAGGAAGAAGGTTCAAATGCCTTCACAAATCCAATGAAAGCATCAGTCAAACCTGCTATGAACAGCGAAATCAACCTCCTCTCCATGACATCAGGTACCATGACTGGTAATCTCTGAAAATATGTGATGTAATGATTGAGGATGGATTGTCTCAAATGAGTTCACTCCCTGAAATACTAGTCAGGGTCCCTCCTATCAAATCTTCTCACCAGCCTCTGCACGAACTCTACATGAGTCATAATGTGTATGTGTCCCTATGTAATCAACCCATGATGCCACCAATCATGAGCGTCTCCCTCAAGATGTGAGCTTACAAACTTAATTGCATCTTCCTCATGCATATGATTCAAGTCGGAGTATGTCTTCAGCTTCTGGACCCAAGATGGTGCAGTACACTTCTTAGAACCATCGAAGTGTGGAATGGAGATCTGTCCCAATCTCCTCTATAACTCTGGTACCTATTCTAATGATCTCTCTTGGGTCGACTGCCAATCTTCATTCTACAATATTCTTGGAATGGCATGTTGTTATGAAAGCCCTCACTCCAGATCTGGTTCCTCTCCCAAAAATACTCCTCACCCAAAATATCTACATCTTTGATGTACCTGTGAAACTTCCGGATCCTTCAAGAAAGAAGGTTTGTGAAGCCCCAAAGGCTTGGCAGAAGAATGGGGAGGCCGCTGCCCTGAATGTCCACTCTCGCCTCTTTGACCATGTTGTCCCATATTGTTATTTTCTCTTCTCCTTATGATTGTTGTTATACATAGTCCAGCAGGATGAAGATGATTAAAAAATATTCTCTTACCCTTTTTAGCAATCATAAAACCAATGCTAGTACCTTGAGAGGTACTCTCCCTTCTTGCACCGGAGTCTCCAATGAATAAATCATGCTTTCCAACACTTGTAATCCCAAAAGACACATTTGAATTCCTTCTTTGGCTTATGAAATCAGTCACAAAGTTTTCGTAAGCCAAAAAAAATACACTACTAACAAGGAAGTAAAATACCAATAATCATACCTCCTCCTTCGCATTCCGTAGCAAACCTCGGAATGGGCTAGAAAATTGGATTGAGCCCGATTGTGTGATATGTTACAGGTGCTTTTCTTCAAGACGAAGCAAGGCTTTCCTACAACAACGATCCTCTTACTTTGCACCAAACGAGAAAAATGATTATGAGGCTATTTGGACATTAGGACGAGGCGTAAGGATGTTCTTTGCTCAAAGGATGCAAGAACTTAGATAGGGCTTTCAAGCTTATTCTCCGTGTCTTTAGAGGGGGGGGGTAAGGTTATATTTATAGCTTGAGGGCAAGATTAGGTGAGTGGTTTGAAAATGTGGGCAAGATTAGATGAGTGGGGGCCATGAAGAATGGGTGAGGATTTGAATTATATTTTTAATTCATAAGTGGAGGATTTTAGGTGAGTAGGGACCACGAAGGGTGGGTGAGGATTTGAATTTGAATTTTTAATTCAATTGTAGAAAAACATGGAGAATAATGACATCTAATGAGGATTGGGTTATTTTTTAGATTTTGAAATGGATAATTAATCAAATTATATTTGATTAATTCGAAGTGTATTTTTGTGGGAAATGAGGAAGGGGAATTAATTGATTTAGGATAGATGTGAAATTGGGGTGTCTACATTTGCCCCTCTTTGGAAGGGTACTATGAAAGTAGTGTCCTTTCAAAGAAAGTAGACGGATGGGGGAAGAATTCAATCTACTTTTCTTAAGCAAAAGGTAGAGTGAATGTTTGTTGGGGAGAATAGAAAGTGGTGAGTGACGGATGTCATAGTATCCTCCAAGACAAAAATGTCATGAGAAGATGTGATTATGGATAGATGTGGTGATGCCCCCTCGAGAGGACTGACGAGAATGGAATATACGACAGAACTCTCGAAAAGAAGAGAAATGAATTATGCGGAGAAGAGGATGATAATGGAGTGGAAGAGACTGGAATGACCGCACGACGCAAATGGAGAAAGGATTCAATCACCTTGAATGCTAGGTGTGAGGGTGTGTGGGAAAGAGAAAAGGGAATGGATAGGATTGGGGGTTAATTACGAGAAGAGTAAGGGAGATAGGGGGGGAAAAAAGAATGGAAGAGGTAGAAATAAGAGAGAGGGATGATAGGGGAAGAAGGGAATGATGAAGGAAAAATGAGGCAAAAAAAAAAAATGACAAGAGTAGAGAGGGTGAAGGGATAAAATAGGAGATGTGTAAAATGAAGGAAGCAACAGAGATAGTAAAGAGGGATGCATGGAAGTGAAATAAATGATAGAGATGAGAAAAATAGGAAACGGGAAAGGATAAATAAGAAGGAGAAAACGAGGTGGGAGTAGGGGGTGAAATGGAGGAAAATGGAAAGAGGACGAAAGAAGAAGTAGAACGGAGAAAGAAAAAGAAACTATGAGGGGCGAGGAAAGTGTGAAAAGAGGATAGAAAATAAGAGAAACAGATACATAATGAACGAAAAGGTAGGGGTGGTAGAGAAAAGGAGAAGTGGTCAAAAGAAACGTGAAAATTAGGGGAGAGGAAAGGAAGATAGAACGAATACAAGGAGAAGATTGAAGGAATCGTGTCATTGCGAGGAAGACCAAGGCAAAGAATATGGAACAGACCATATGGAGATGCATGTGGAGGGTGGTATGATAAAAAAAGACAGGACAATCTTGAACAGATGGAAAAAGGGGTAGGAGACAATACGGGGAAGGGAAATAAGATGAGGGGTGGGAGAGAGAAGAGGATAACAAAGAAAATGATGGAGAAGGAAGGGAATATAGAAAGGGGTAATAAGTGGAAAGGGAATGTTATAAGGAATGATCGAGAGAAGAAAGAGGGGAAGAATGACATCGATTGGAAAAGATGAGATGCATGAAATGAGGATAATAGGATGACGAGAAAATAGAAAAAGGATGTATGATGAAGAAGTAAAGATATTGAAGAGGGTAAAGAGGAGATGGAGAGATGGGTAAAAAGCAACAAGAAAGGGTGGGATTGAGGGAAAAGAATAGGAGAGAAAAATAATGGGGGAGAGAAGAAGTAATGCCAATGAGGGCACGTTAGGGAAATCCCTTTACAATGAGTGGTGGGGAAGGGTGAGAGAAAAAAAGAAGAAAATGAGAAAGCTAATGAGGATTGGAAAGGGTAATGCCAACAAAGGGACATTAAGGAAAACCTTTTACAATGAGTGGTGGGCTTAGAGGAGGGAAGGAATGAAGGGAAACTCTAGAAGGTCCAAGGGAGTGAATGAGGTCGTGTGGAATGAGGATTGATGATTTTTAAGGAAAACCCATTTACAATTATTAGCGCGGGAAGAGAAGATGATGATGAAAGAATGATATAGGAGTGTTAACAATAATGGTGAATGTGTGTGTGGGTAGAAATGTGTGGGGAATGTGAGAAGATGAAGTGGATGAGTTAGAACTAGGTGAAAGTGAGGAGAGGATGCGGGTGATGAGGATGAACGAAGTGAGGATGAAGAACCAAGACATGAAAAGAATGGGAAGAAACGGTATGAAGGATGATGGATCAAGAAAGGGAAAATGGGGGGAAAGAATGTGATTGTAGGTGGAAGAGATTAGATGTATGTTGTAAGAGGATATGTGGAGAAAGGATAATAGTAGGAGGAAAAATTGGGTAGTAGGAGATACCAGGTGGAAGAAGTAATCAACAAAGTGAACGAAGAATGAGGCGGGGGAGAAGTTCACGATGAAAATTTAAGTGTAGGGAGGACCCTGACATAATATTGTCATGTGACGGAAGTGGTTAAGTAAGATTTCCATGTGAGAAAAACTGGAGATGACAAGTGGTCAAGCGAGAAGTGGTGTTTGCGAGAATCGAAAAGGAGGTGAAAGGATGTGATAATGGGGAATGCCAAGAAAAAATGAAGGGTGAAGGGTGCGTAGTGATGGGGAAAGGCAAGGAGACAGATCATCCTTAAGAGGGACTCTTAAGTGAGATCGCCATGTTGGGTGAGTGGTTAAGTAAGATTTCCAAGCAGAGGAGGGTGATAGTGATGGTAAAAAGATGTGATGATGGGGAATGAAGAGGAAATATGGATGGTGAGATTGTAGAGTGATGGGCGAGTGTAAGATGACATGTCATGCTTAAGATAATCTCTTAAGTAAGATCGTCATGCTGCTGGAGAGGTTTCGTATGATCACCCAACCGACATGGATGATATGCAAAGAGAAAGACAAGATGATATTGGGGATAGGGGTGGAATGGTAGGGTGAAGAAGATGATCATGATGAGAGGTGAGAGAAATAAGATGGGGGAAATATGATGGGATGGGGAAGGCCATAGGAAAATCAACCTTAAGTGGAAGTCTTAAGTAAGATTGCCATGTGGCTAGAATGGTTATGAAAGACACCATTCACAACCATAAACAAGGGAAAATGGGGTGGCTCCGGTAGGTGTGCGGTAAGATGTACGGTAAGCCCAAAGAGTGGGGTAAATTTGAGTATGCCAATTACATCCATGGGTGTTGACAATCTTTTCCATGATGGATTTTAAGGTCTTATTGGTTGCTTCCGCTTGACCATTTCCTTGAGGGTAGTATGGAGTGGACCATTTAAGTTTGATGTGAAAACGTTTGGCTAGGTCTTTTACATCCTGGTTTTTAAATGATTTGCCATTATCTGCAACCAGAGCGGATGGAATACCAAATCGAAAAATGAGATTATTGAAAATAAATTTCGATATTTGGCTACCGGTAACATAAGTGAGAGGCATAGCCTCTACCAATTTAGTGAAGTAATCGGTAGCGGTAATGATGAACTTATGTCCATCGGAAGATGTTGGTCTGATTTTACCAATGAGGTCAAGTCCCCATTGAGAGAAGGGCCATGGTGTGGTTATCAATTGTAATGCCTAGGAAGGTGCGTGGATAAGATTTCCATGCTTTTGACATGCTTGACAACGTTTGACAAAATGACATGCGTCACTTTCCATGGAGGGCCAATAATATCCAACTCGTAGGATTTTCTTGGCTAAGGCGATACCATTTGTGTGTGCTCCACAGATACCAGAATGGACTTCAGCTAAGACACTCGAGGATTCTTCCTAATTAAGACATCGGAGTAGGGTGCCATCATATCCTCATTTATAAAGAGTTTCTACTAAAATGGTGTAATGAGAAGCACATTGTGCTAAAGCACATTTATGCATTGGTTTCATGTCGGCAGGAAACGTTTTATCACGAATGAAGGTATAAAGATCGTGGTACCAAGGGTTATTCGGACCCACGATCTCACATACCATAGTGTTTTCAGGAAGATCATAGGCAGGCATTAAGAGATGTTCAATGAGAAAATGTGCCTGAGGTTGACTAGATGCGATTTCTAATAGGGATCGATGGTTGCCATAGCATCGACAGATTTATTACGAATTATGGGAATTTGATCAAAGTTAATTAATCAAAAATAGCTTCGAAGACTATCCACCATGCGTTTATATGGGATAAGTTTTTCATCCTTGACCTGGTATTCATCGGTAACTTACTTGATGATAAGTAAAGAATCACCAAATATAGCTAATTCTGTAAGATTCCAAGATATAGCCAGTTTTAATCCTGTGATGAGAGCTTCATATTCTGCGATATTGTTGGTACATGGGAATGCTAAGCGAAATGATTTGGGGATAACATGTCCGCTGGGTGTGATAAGCAAAATACCAACCCCTGAGCCATGGAGATTACAAGATCCATCAAAAAATAGAGTCCAAGCTGGCGCGATGTTTATGTGTAGAATATCTTCATCAGGAAAAGAGAACTGAAGTGGTTCTGCCAGGAAGGGGTGCCTCAGCAAGTTGGTCGGCAAGGGCTTGTCCTTTAATTGCTTTTGCGAGAATAATTCAACATGGAATTCACTAAGTAATAAGACCCAACTAGACATTCTTCCTGTGAGAATGGGTCAGGCAACAAATACTTGAGAGGATCAATTTTGGCAATCAACTTAGTTTGTGCGATTGAGCAAGCAATGGCGTAACTTATGGAATGCAAAGGTGGCCGCTAAGAATACTTTTTCGAATTGGGAATAACGTATTTTCGTGCTCAATAAGTGTTCAACTAAGGTAATATACATCCTGTTCTTTTCCTTGATCATTATGTTGTACTAGTAGAGCTCTATGGCATGTTCAATGGGTAGATGTATAAAGCAACATAGGTTTATAGGCAAGTGGTGACATAAGAACAGTGGACTAGAGAGGTATTCTTTTAACTTAGCAAAAGAGTCTTAGCAATCGTGGTTCCAGTGAAAGTGTGCATCTTTCTTGAGCAACTGATTAAAGTGATGGCACTTGTCAGCCAACTATGATATGAAACACCGAATAGATTGTATCTTTCCCTGAAGTCTGCATAATTGTTTTAGGTTTTGAGGAGGAGGCATTTCCATAATGGCTTTGACTTTGGCAGGATCCACTTCTATGCCTCTTCGTGAGACAATAAACCCTAATAATTTACTAGAGGTTACTCCAAACACACATTTCTTTGGGTTAAGATGAACCTTATACTCACGTAATCTATCAAAAATGTGTCTCAACACACTTGGATTCCCTATTTGTGTTTTAGATTTTACTAATATATCATCAACATAATCTTCCATGATATCATGTAACATGTCATGGAAGATGACAGTCATTGCTCATTGATAGGTGGCACCAGCATTTTTCAAGCCGAAAGGCATGACCTTATAATAGAAGGTGCCCCATGGTGTAGTAAATTCCATTTTATGTTGATCTCCTTCAGCAATACGTATTTGATTGTAACCAGAGAATCCATCCATTAAGGAGAGCATTTCATGGCCTGCCATAGAATCAACAATCATGTCTATATTTGGAAAGGAAAGTCATCTTTGGGACAAGCCTTGTTGATGTCACGAAATTATGTGCATATTTTGATGCCGGGAGTTTTCTTAGCGATGGGAACTATGTTAGATATCCATGCCGAATAATCAATAGGTTTGATAAAGTCAGCTTCCAAGAGTTTCTCAAGTTCGGCTTTGACAAGCAATGCAACTTGGGGATGCATTTTGCGTAGTTTTTGCTTTACAGGTTTTACATCTAGATGTACCACAAGATGGTGTACTACAAGAGATGGGTCCAAGCTTGGCATGTCCTTATATGTCCATGCAAATATATCTTGGAATTCAATAAGGAGTGTTGTGAATTCCATGCATTCTTGGTCAGACAAACTAATGCCAAGTTGTAAAATTTTTGGCTATTCAATGGTGCCAATGTTTATGTCTTTTGTTTCTTCTACAAGCATTTTAGATGTATCATTTTCGGAGAACGATGCTAATGGTTGATGTAGGTCATCAATGTCGGGTGTTTGTTGGAAATTTTTGTTGACATGTTTGGTGGATAGGGTGGCGGTGAGGTTTTGACTATGGGAAATCCTCTATTTGCACTTTTGATCCAAATTTTCTGAGGGTGAAGGATCTGAATATTTTATCTCTTCGCCAAAATAGGTTGATTCATTTAGATTGATTTCAAATCATTTCTATGGTCGGAAGTATGGATTTGGTCGTGAGTTCAAGGAATTCTTGATGGCCTCATCATTTTGGAACATGTCCATGGCCGCATGATGTGGTTGGCCATGGTCTATGAGACTCGGATGTGTAGGCTCAAAATTGATGACATTAATAGATAAATGTTCAAAGGAAAGATGTGTTTCAGTGAGGTCCTCAAAAAGACTACATGGAGACCTGATGTCATTATCAGAATTGGTGTCATCATTGTCACTTGAAATTATTATGGGAGCAACATCAAACACCTTGAAACCTAGACCATGTTTACCATGATGTTGTGTGCAATTTATCGGGTCTAAACGACCTTGTTCATTTGGACCGAGTCCTTTACCCTGCCATCACATGTTTTTCATTATTCGGTGAGCTTTGGTAAATTGAGGGGACTCATAACATGGAGAAAATTCATCACTATATAACCAAGATCCTAAAGAACTTGGAATATGTTCATTGTCAAGATAACCAAACTTTTTCTAAAATGACTGACCCATTTGGTAAGTGGGATGGATTCTCAGATGTGGAGCGTTAGGTTTTCCATAACTATGTGGGGATTTGGTGATATAAAAAGAATCTGCCATCTTTTGAAATTGATATTCACCGCATCCCGTGTCAATTATTTTAAATGTGTGAGATGGGGGACCTATATGTACCTCATGTGGTGGGGAAGTTAGTTTGGTAGTCTTAAAAGATGAAGAGAATGGGTTATAAGAAGAAGGGGGTGGATTGAAGGACAAAGGTTGGTTATTCACGGGAGGAGGTATCTTAATAGAGGAGGTGTGGTTGGATGAAGAAGATTGGCTAGGTAAAGAAGAAGATGGTATGGTGGAAGAATAATTGTTCTTTGGAAGAAGAAGCTTGATTAGTGGAAGAAGATGATTGATTTGTGGGGACGAGGAATTTGGTGGAAGATGGTTAACTAGCGGATGATAATGGATTAGAAAATGTGTTTTGGTTATGAGATGATGGTTTTGGATTATTGTTAGGGAGTGTATCAGGATCAATGTGTGTGTCATTAGGGATTATACGAGGTG
This sequence comes from Taxus wallichiana var. yunnanensis, assembly GCA_018340775.1. Classification (NCBI taxonomy): domain Eukaryota; kingdom Viridiplantae; phylum Streptophyta; class Pinopsida; order Cupressales; family Taxaceae; genus Taxus; species Taxus wallichiana. The sequence goes on from CM031244.1 coordinate 440,388,870, forward strand.
GGGCATATTTATCTGTTGATGGACAATAGTGATCATGTTGATACTGTCCTTCGAGGAATCTACAATACTCAAAAGGTTGGGGATCTGCACGTAATATAAATTCCTTGTCCAAATGAGGAAACTTAATGCATTGGTGGAATGTTGATGGGACGGATTTCATGGCATGAATCCATGGTTGGCCGACAAGAATGTTATATGCAACTTCTACATCTACCACATGACAGACCATGTCTAAGGTGATGGGTCCAACTTGGAGAGGCAACGTGATTGTGCCTTCAGACTTTCTTTCACTATTATCATACCCACGAATGGTTATGATATTGTTTTGCAAATCATTTTCAATGTAACCTAGAAAACGTAAAAGTTTCATGGAACAAATATTTAATGTTGATCCATTGTTGATTAAGACACGCTTGATTTTATGATGAGTTACATAACCCTCGATGTATAAAGAATGATTATTAGCGATGTTGGGATTAAGTAGGTCAGTGGGACCAAAAGATAAAATAGGATTGGGGACCGTAAGATGTGCAATTAAAGCCTGGAATTATTGTGAATTGATGTCCTCAGGGACATGAGCATTATGCAATGTTTGCATAAGGATGCATTGTAGTGCGGGAGAAGAATTAAGTAGTTTCATGATTGAAATTTGTGCGTGGAGTCTTCTCTAATTGTTTGACAATATTAAATGACGGTGTAGGTTGTGGAGTGGAATTAGCGGTGGAATTAGATGGCGGATTAGGAGGTGATGTCGGGGATGAAGTGGCAGATTTTTTTGTTGTAGGGACCCACATCTAGTGGTGATCGCATAGTCGTTCCGATCTTTATAGTTGTCAATAAGTCTTGGTCATAATATATGGTTGAGATGGTGAGTCATACTCGACATTACTTGATGATTGACCCTTATCTTTTGAATTGTTATCATGGTTAGGGAACGGATTTTTGAACATGTGAAGTTTTTCATTAGGTTTTTTGTCTCGAAGTATTTTCAACTTCTATGTCTCCACATTTTATCAAGTCTTGGACGTAATGGCGGAGTTACATGCATCGATCTGTGGAGTGCCCTTTTATGCGATGGTAATCACAATATTCATTGTCTTTATACCGATTTGGTTTGGGTTGTCATTCTTGAAGGTTTGACAATGGGATATGTAATCATATTAGCATTTTCCAAATGACAAAAGACACTAGATAGACTTTCTCCAAGAGGAGTGAACTCTCTTCGTCGATCCCTAGAAGGAACTTCCTTTCTAGGGATAATGATGGGTTGTTTAGATTTTAATGTGTTGGTGGGATGGTTTTAGACATTTCAGACATGGTGGGAATTAGTAATGCCATCGTTGACGATATTTCGATTCCGGTTAAAGAATTTAGATTTGTCCTGGTTCTAAGGAGTGTCTCGATAAGGTTGGTCTCTAAAGGGTGCTTTAAGTAAGCCCTTAGAAATGAGGGATTTTTTTATTTGTGTCCCCTTTTCGATGACTTCTTCAAAACTATTTAGACAATGCATTTGCATGTGGAATGATAATTCGACATTAAGATTATGGACAAAAATGTTAACTAGTTGTCTCTCGGGTACTGAGCAAGGAAATCAACTTGAAATTTCACGCCATCGTTGTAAAAAGGAGGCAAAATTTTCATTTGGCCTTTGCCTAGTGTTGCAGAGATCAAGCATGGTTATTTCTGAGTCTAGGTTATAGGAAAAATGTTTGACAAATTTCTCGATAAGTCTGCAAATGTTGTGACCGACCCTTTGGGCAGATGGAAAAACCAGTCTAAAGCTTGTCCTCCTAAACTTTGGGGAATAATCATAAAAGGTACGTGTCTCGATAGGTAACTTCCTGACATTGCATGTAAAATTCCTTGACATGTTCATGAGGCTCGCCTTTAATTTTGTATTTATCAAACTTAGGGATTTCGAAGGATGGTGGAAATGGTAATCGTGATATCTCTGTATCAAATGGATAAGGACACAATTCTTCAAAGTTGAATTGTTTCAATTGTTTTTGTAGTCCCTGAATGGTGTCTTTCATAAGTTTCCATTCTTGTGTGAATGGAGAAGCAGGGGATGGTTTATCAAACATGTCGTGAGTATTGGAATCTAGATTGAGGTCTTTTAATCTTTCAGCTCTAGTCGTTGCTTCCTCAAGTTTCTTTGTTAAGTCTTGGATTTTAATGAATAATTCTTTGGCCAAAGAACCATTTGGATTGTTTGGTATTTCGTTGTGATAACTTGATTCACCATTGTCGATGAGTTTGTTTAAATTTTCTGTCCCGAAGTCAGGGGGTAGTTTTGCCCCATGGCTAGGATGCGTAACAGATATTCATTTTTGTTTTGTTCTATCACCCTATTGACTTGTTCTTGTTCTTCATTGGTGAGTTCTGGTTGTACGACTTCTTCGTCGTCATTTTCATGATTGTGACTACGAGTGAATACCATGATGAAATGTGTCTGATTAAGCTGAAAAGTGGGTAGGAATTTTGAACAGGTGTGAGGAAATGAGAACTCGATTACTTTAGATTTATCGCGAATAAGCTCGTGATGACTGATAAGGAGAGTAACTCAAACAAGTTATCTCAATATGATGATGATGTAACTCGAGACGAGTTATTAGAGGATTTGTTACACGTTGTGTAGATTTGGCTTAAACAAGCTCTGGACTATTGACGAGGAGAGTAACCTAAATAGGTTAATCACGATATGGTTGTGATATAACTCAAAATGAGTTATGAAAGGATTTTTGTTAGCTGTGATTTGGATAAACGCGATAGTGGACAGAATAATGAGTGAACTCAAACAAGTCACCCAATATTAGTTTGATATAGCTAGAAACAAGTTATGAAGAATGTTTTGACAATTGACAATATGGGGAGTGAATGCTAGTCACTCAATATCAGTTGGATATAGCTGAAGACAAGCTATGACAAATGTATTGTTGGATGAGGTAAGCTAATGAAATTGGTGTGATGGTTTGGTCTGTGTTGTTGGATTGTTTGGATGTTTTCGCTTGGTATTGAATTGGTTGAGAACTGATTTTTTTGTGGAACACAACTAGGGTCTGAACTTTTACAATGAACACATTGATATCAGCCAAGTTTTATGATAAAACAATGCTAAACTATTTTGTTTTCAAACAACAAGCAATCATGTGGATTCAATTGTTTTAGCTTATGAGGTAACTTCTTCAAGAATGATCATTGTTTCATGCAATCATATAAGTATGTTGTGAAATAGTGGATGCAGGCTCTTATTACTCCAATAAGATGCATCCTCTGATATACCCTAGTCTTGATATACCTAATTCTAAACAGGGACGAGGTGGTACAGGGAACCCTTAGAAACCTTTGGAGGAGACTCACCAATTCTTACTTGCCTATTTCAAAGTGAATCACCACATCTAGAACAGGTTTTGTGAAAAGGTGGAAGGTGATGGAGGGATGAATGTGTATGGTGTCCTTATAACTCCCCAAAGATTTACAAGGATGATGCCCAGGCTTCATTGTTATAGCTATTTAAGCGTGACTCACATGCACTACTACACGGCATTAAGATGTAAGTGAAGAAGAGAAAGGGGCAAGGTAAATACCGAATGATGTGATGAGACGAGGTCTCAAAGTGCAATGCAAATGCAAATGTTGTTGGTGCGTGGTAGTCAAGTCCACGTCACCGGTGTAGCTTTGGTGGTGATGAAATCCACCTCGTCTACGTGCAAAAACAATATGATAAAGTGATTAAACGCAGGGTTCTTTCCAACTTGAAATAAATCACTTAATAGAAAATAATTGCGTACCTGAGCGTACTTTTTTTTTGGTTTCAGCAATTGTCTTTGAATGGTGGTATTTTTGTGGGATTTTTTGTTTTTTTTTTTTTGACAATATTCCAACGCAGTTTTATAGAAAACAAATTAGTAGTTATCATACAAATGAAATGTTAGAAAAGTGATCGTGGTTGTTTTTGATTTTCCAGATCGCTCGAAGGTGCAGGAAAAGAGCATACACAACCAATGACCAAACAAATATTAATAATATGACAAAGGAAAATAATGATTGAAATGATAGTTGGAAAAAAAAGCTAGAGGATCCTGCAATGTTAGAACAAGAAACTAAAAAAATTGTGATCGTTTCTGATTTTCCAGATCGCTCGAAGGCGCAAGAAAAGAGCATACGCGGATACAATTGGAATAGATTTTTTTAAATGCTAATAATTATTGCAATTAATCATGATTCCAAAATAGTGATAAGGATTATTTTCACAAAAAAGAAAAATGACGAAAGAAGAGTGTGAAAACGTTACCTAGAAGTGTTGTCGTGGAAAATTGAAATGTAAGGCAAAAAAATTAAAAATTAAAAAAAAATTATTGTGCAGAGCCCGAGTGGCCTCACATTTCTGATTTCCAAGATCACTTTTGAAGTGCGAGGAAAGAGCATATGTGTGAGGTTGTTACGTGAAATAAAAAAAAATAATAATTTTATAAAAAAACTATAATTTTGTTGTTTTTTGTTAAAAAGATAGGTGTTAGAAGAAATGAAACCAAAATTTTTCTATAAGTCTAAATCTAAAAATTATTTTTTCATTGCATAGATCTTTTTGATACCTTTCCGTTAAAAAAATTGAAGTCATTCGAGTTCGGGAGCAAAAGTTATGGCTTCCGGAAGATGGGCTACGGTGGCACTCTTAATGAAAATTTTAAACATGAGAAAAACGTCCGGGAGCGAGTTTTTTTTATTTTCTGACTTCTGTAATTCACCTAAGGAGCTAAAATTTGGACAAAGCAAGGTTAAAAAATACTAATGAATAGAAATAAAGAATTAGATCACAAAATGATTGACTAAAATAAAAGAAAAAAATGATTAACTTCCTACAAAGCAGTTATTTTAGCAAAAGTAAATAAATAAATGTATTTTCCGGATTGGTTGTCCCATGACAGTAAGATGATAAACTAATGGCTAGTTTATGTGTTTCTACAGATGATGAGTAAATAGAAAAATCAAAACTAGGAACTAAACACCAAGCACCGAGGAGATCAAAGACATGATGAGCTTCATAGTTTCATTGTTGTTATAACCTGCAGATACACCACAAGACACCACACAACAAAAACACTACCCAAAGCGTGAAGGTTAACCAAAGAAGACCATAAGGAACAGAAAAGGAAATAATAACAAACAATAATAAACAAAGAATAGATAAAACCACTAATTAGGAAATTAATGGTAATCGATCGGAAGTAACTTAGGGCGTGGAAAAAGGGGAAGGAGATGATACAAGGAAGGGAAATAAGACGAGGGGTGGGAGAGAGGAGGATAACAAAGAAAATGATGGAGAAGGAAGGGAATATAGAAAGGGGGTAATAAGTGGAAAGGGAATAGTATAAGGAATGTTCAGAGAAGAAAGAGGGGAGGAATGACATCGATTGGAAAAGATGCAGAGATGCATGAAATGAGGATACTAGGATGACGAGAAAATAGAAAAAGGATGTATGATGAAGACAATAAAGATATTGAAGAGGGCAAAGAGGAGATGGAGAGATGGGTAAGAAGTGACAAGAAAGGGTGGGATTGAGGGAAAAGAATAGGAGAGAAAAGAGAATGGGGGAGAAGAAGCAATGCCAATGAGGGGACGTTAGGGAAATCCCCTTTACAATGAGTGGTGGGGAAGGGTGAGAGAAAAAATGAAGAAAAGGAGAAAGCTAATGAGGATTGGAAAGGGTAACGCCAACAAAGGGACGTTAAGGAAAACCCTTTTACAATGAGTGGTGGGCTTAGAGGAGGGAAGGAATGAAGGGAAACTCTAGAAGGTCCAAGGGAGTGAATGAGGTCATGTGGAATGAGGATTGATGATTTTTAAGGAAAACTCGTTTACAATTATTAGCGCGGGAAGAGAAGATGATGATGAAAGAATGATATAGGAGTGTTAACAATAATGGTGAATGCGTGTGTGGGTAGAAATGTGGGGGGAATGTGAGAAGATGAAGTGGATGAGTTGGGACTAGGTGAAAGTGAGGAGAGGATGCGGGTGATGAGGATGAACGAAGTGAGGATGAAGAACCAAGACATGAAAAGAATGGGAAGAAACGGTATGAAGGATGATGGATCAAGAAGGGGAAAATGGGGGGAAAGAACGTGATTGTAGGTGGAAGAGATTACATGTATGTTGTAAGAGGATATGTGGAGAAAGGATAATAGTAGGAGGAAAAAGTGGGTAGTACGAAATACCAAGTGGAAGAAGCAATCAACAAAGTGAACGAAGAATGAGGCGGTGAGAAGTTCACGATGACAAGTTAAGTGTAGGGAGGACCCTGACATAATATTGTCATGTGACGGAAGTGGTTAAGTAAGATTGCCATGTGAGTGAAACTGGAGATGACAAGTGGTCAAGCGAGAAGTGGTGTTTGCGAGAATCGAAAAGGAGGTGAAAGGATGTGATAATGGGGAATGCCAAGAAAAATGAAGGGTGAAGGGTGCGTAGTGATGGGGAAAGGCAAGGAGACGAGATCATCCTTAAGAGGGACTCTTAAATGAGATCACCATGCCGGGTGAGTGGTTCAAGAAGATTTCCAAGCATAGGAGGGTGATAGTGATGGTAAAAAAATGTGATGATGGGGAATGAAGAGGAAAGATGGATGGTGAGATTGTAGAGTGATGGGCGAGTGTAAGATGACATATCATGCTTAAGATAATATCTTAAGTAAGATCGTCATGCTGCTGGAGAGGTTTCGTATGATCACCCAACCGACAGGGATGATATGCAAAGAGAAAGACAAGATGATATTGGGGATAGGGGTGGAATGGTAGGGTGAAGAAGATGATCGTGATGAGAGGCGAGAGAAATAAGATGGGGGAAATATGATGGGATGGGGGAAGGCCATAGGGCAAATCAACCTTAAGTGGAAGTCTTAAGTAAGATTGCCATGCGGCTAGAATGGTTATGAAAGACACCATTCACAACCATAAACAAGGAAAATGGGGTGGCTCAGGTAGGTGTGTGATAAGATGTACGGTAAGCCCAAAGAGCGGGGTAAATTTGAGTATGCCAATTACGTACATGGGTGTTGACAATCTTTTCCATGATGGATTTTAAGGTCTTATTGGTTGCTTCGCTTGACCGTTGCCCGAGGGTAGTATGGAGTGGACCATTTAAGTTTGATGTGAAAACTTTTGGCTAGGTATTTTACATTCGGTTTTAAATGATTTTCCATTATCTAATCGGAGCGGATGGAATACCAAATTGACATATGAGATTATTGAAAATAAATTTTGATATTTGGCTACCGGTAACATAAGTGGGAGGCATAGGCTCTACCCATTTAGTGAAGTAATCGGAGTGGTAATGATGAACTTATGTCCATCGGAAGATGTTGGTCTGATTTTACCAATGAGGTCAAGTCTCCATTGGGAAAGGGCCATGATGTGGTTATCGATTGTAATGCCCGGGAAGGTGTGTGGATAAGATTTCCATGCTTTTGACATGCTTGATGACGTTTGATAAAATGACATGCGTTAATTTCCATGGAAGGCCAATAATATACAACTCGCAGGATTTTCTTAGCTAAGGTGATACCATTCGTGTGTACTCCACAAATACCATAATGGACTTCAGCTAAGATTAGGCAAGATTAAATGAGTGGGGGCCACAAAGAATGGATGAGGATTTGAATTATATTTTTAATTCATAAGTGGTGGATTTTAGGTGAGTGGGGACCACGAAGGGTGGGTGAGGATTTGAATTTGAATTTTTAATTCAATAGTAGAAAAACATGGAGAATAATGACATGTGATGAGGATTGGGTTATTTTTTAGATTTTGAAATGGATAATTAATCAAATTATATTTGATTAATTTGAAGTGTATTTTTGTGGGAAATGAGGAAGGGGAATTAATTGATTTAGGACAGATGTAAATTGGGGTGTCTACATTTTCTACATCAAAATTGATAGTTTTGGATAATTGCCACATATTACCAGGATCCCATAGCTTATAATGCCCCTGAGCCCTTGTATCATGTAAGGTCTGCCATCTTTGCTTCTCTTGTATCTCCTCATAAAGAAGATTATCAAAAGGTTCACCTTCTATTGCTACTTTAGAAACCTCCAAAACAACACCATCCCTATTGTGATTCATGATTTTAGATGGAGAATAAGTGGAACAAGAATCAACACCTTTCATAATTTTATGCTCATTACTGCTTGGTAAATCCATCCCATATGATAATGACTTATTCTTTGGAGGATTGATAGGTACCTTTTGGATTGAAATATCTTTTTCATTTTTTGCAACCAACCAGCCATGTTTTTTCATACCTTCCAATGCCCTTAATGTCCTCCGTGTGTTCAAGATAGACATAAGTTGAGCTGCCCCCAACATTGTTGTTTGAGTACCTATTGAAAGTATCTAAAAGCTGATCAAAATTTTTGGTTTGGAAATTACATCAAGCAGTAATTTTACACGGTTTCCATGTGAGGCTCCTCCTCGTGTGCCAGCTAATCCATAGAGTCTTCTTTCGGGGGTGTAGTCTTTCTTGCCTCAATTTCCTTCATCGTTTCCTTGAACTCTTGTATGTGTTGTCTTGTTTGAGTCGCTATCAACCTAGCAGCTCTAGCTCTGTTATTCCCTTCCTCACACTTTTAAGAGTTTCCATTACATCCTCCTTGCTTGCACAAACAAGTTTCTTCTCCTAAGCTGGAATAATTTCTCTAACAAGAAAATTTTCACTAATGCAATTATTTTTCTCAATGGAAATCATACCCTTTTTTCTAGAGGCTTCTTCTACCAATGAGTTCCTTTGTAATTTAGGTACCGGTATATGATGACCTCGTTTGGGCTCGCTACCAATCTTCATCATGCAATAATCTAGAAATGGCATATTATCTCTGAAACCCCTACTCAAATATTGGTACTTCCTCCAACAAGAATCCTCATCAATCACCTCTATTGTCTCGCCCTTTATCACTGTTCTCACCATGTTCCTTATTGTCCCTAGATCTGCTTTGATTCAAATTCTGAGTGAGTTGACTCAAATAAAGGTTAGTGGCTTTCTGTTGTTTCACCATGTTGGTGAACATTTCCTTCATAAAACCCCCTTTGAGATCTTTCCAAACTACCATATTTAACCCACACATGCTCGAGGAACAATAGCTATGATACCCTTTGAAATATCCCTAATGGGATACCACTTAAAAATACACAAAATATATGAAAAATACAACAAAGTAAAATACTAATTCTCACCTTTGAAAATGTCCAGTTATGACAACAAATGGTATTAAATGGATATCACACAAAATATTGGCCCACAGTGCATGAAATTTTGAGGAAGCTTGCAATAGTAATAATAAACACTATGAAAACATTTTTTTGGAATAACATATTACGCGGAAAAATTACAACGTGCCCTAAGCGGATGGAAAACTTCAGAGGTTCATGACCCTCTAAATACAAGAGCAAAAATAAGGGTCTTTGGAAATAACATTGATAGATACAGGCAATAACGTTTCCCCCTTCAGATCTGAAACACTTGACTAGAAAAACCCCAAATAAAGGTTACAAGTTGCCATGCTTGAAAGGGGTCATAAAATGATGTAAGTTCCTTCAATGTGCTGCCACACCCTGCCCAAATGGCTTACGTGAATCTGATCCAGAAGCCCACTGATTATCTTCCTCAAATGCCTCGAAACCCTCAAAATTTGTCCTCTAAAACCTCAAATAAGATCTCTATAACACACCAGAAAAGTGGCTCCAAAATGACAGACTAGGGTAGATCTCTCACTACCAAAGAATGCCCTGCTAGCTAGGGATGGGTCTCTCACCACCGAAGCTAGGGTCCCTGTGGGATTTGACTCCACAAGATGTAGAAACGCAACAATAGCAGCTGCACGAGAAGGGGTCAATAAAATGTATATCAAAAGTGTCTTTCCTTACTCTCCCTGCTCCTTATATACTTCCCACGGAAAAAGAGCCCCAATAGACCCTAGACGCATTGCTTTCCATGGAGGGGTCAATAAAATAAAAGTCACTAAAGTTACTTTTTCCCGTTTAAGTCACCCAGGTCCAAAGTGACCCCCAAATGCCAAACATGGATAATAGTACCATGTGGCCCCTTCTCAAAATCCCCCAGCGTCCACAGCCCCTTGGGTATGACCACGGCTTGGACTCGATTTTACCCTTAGGCCTTTGGCATAGAAAAGGGGACATTACACCTCCCCATAGCTTCCTAGCATCCATAACTCCTTGGGTCTGACCACGGCTTAGACTTGACTTGGCCCTTAGGCCTTGGGCACAGTGAAAAGGGACATTACATTTTAATATCAATATGTTTTTTCTTAATAGATATCATTTACATCGATGGACAGGATTTTAAAACATGTTTAAATCGCCATGAATTCTATATGCCTTTGTATAACAATCGACAACAATTTAGAGGGAAATTTTGAAATTTTAATAAATTCTCCACTTATATGTATACATGCATGTGTGTGTGTGTGCGCGCACGCACGCGTGGGTGTGCGTGCATACGTGGGGGTGTGTGTGTGTGTGTGCGCAGCACGTGTGTGTGCATTTTGATATGATGTATTCTATTAAAGACACCAATTCAAGTAACTATATATTCAATTAAAGGATTATATAAGCTTAAAATTAGAATATGGATTTTATTCTATGTGATATGATTTAATTAAGGAATTCCAAGGACCATTTAAGCCATAAAAATGTATTGTTTGCATCCTAATTTGAATTGGTTCGTTCAACTAACAGTCATTTGGATCCTTGACAATGGATGCCTTTTTAATTTTTCCTTTGGGAATCATCCCACATTTCCCAAGGAGTGAAAATCATATGTGTATATATAGAAAAAAAATCTCTTAGCATATTGGAGGAAAGGCTTCATGGGACACCTTTTGGAAAAGTGTTGAAAAGTTTCAAAGTAAAGAAAGACTAAGGCAGGAGACTCCAAAGCCAAAATAGCATAGGATTTTGACATAGTGCAAGAAATTGACGGATGTGATATAATTCTAGTAGGATTTATGAGGAAGGATTGAGATATCATGGGTTTTCCGAAATTGCATGAAATGATGACATGTGGCCAATGGATCAACGATCAAGGTTTAATCTGGGAAGGATTGGGGAAAATGGGTCCAAATTTCATAACTCAATAATTTTTGTTTGTTAAGTAAGGAATGTATATAATGCACTTCATACCATCAATAGATTAGAAAAATGAAATCTAACCTAAAGAGGACAATTGAAATTCACCAAAATATTTTTAAAAATTAAAAAAACTAGGTAAGATTCACCTTTACATTTGCAATCATTTTTAATATTTTTTTCCATTTTCGACATAGTCACGATAGTAATTTTTGTAAGATTTTCCATCCCAATGAATCTTGCTTCAACAAGATTTGCCACCCTTTCTATAAGATTTTTTTCATGGGTTCCTTAAATTTTTCACTAATTTGTTTGTTATTTAATATTGATATGAAGTTAAATAATTGTTATAATATTTGTGTATTTTTTGTTTGATTATTTGAAGAGTTTGGTTCAGATTTTGCACAACACAAATATCAAAACTTACTCACTTTCTCGTAATCAATTACATCCACATATATACGAAAAATATCACTTATAAAATAGGAGATCAAACTAAAAACAACTCTTATTATATTCCAAGTTGTTTCTAACAACTTACAACAAAATAGCTATGTGATTTGTTATAACAAATCACTTACCAACTTATAAAATCGTGTTCACGCTAATATGATTTCTTAACATCCCCCCCTTAGTGTGAACATGGGAAGCAAACACATCTCAAGAATTGGAAACAGAATCGTATGCCTTCACATACTTTTAGGTCTACATACTGCTTTTTGGATCTTGTTGCACATGACCACCCACTTCACCATAGTGAATCCCTCATCAGACGATCACACTTCCACCAAGTGAGCGATGAATAAGTCCGACAATCATATAATTTCAGCAATTTGGAGGATCACCGCATTCAACTACCCTCTTATACAACTGTTCTTAGCACCCACAATGCACATTCTCCTCGTTACAAACTTTAGTAGGGAATGAGTACCTCATTTATTTCTACACACACCACTAAAAACTACGAACAAATATAAAAAGGTGTCACTAGTGTTGTATGTGACCCCGTCATTGGTGACTGACGAGAGGCGTTGATCACCCTCCATCCTCTGTTGCCTTCGACCTCCAGTAGATGTGTTGCTTAACTCAGTGAATTTGATCATGGAGCTTAATTTGAAATGCCCCACCTCGATTTGGACTTGGACGTCGGGTAACACCTAAAATGCGTCTCGTGAGGCAATTTTTATTTATTTTATGGACTTTTATAGTGAATTTGAAGACACAACAATTTTGAATCGATGCATTTGATTGACTATCATATACGACTAGAGATTTGACACTTTTACAATTACTCTTATTGACCACCAATTTGATGACACCTATATAATGAGTCAAATTACTTATATAACACTTTAATTAATGTGTAAATTCACACTAGGAGATATTTCACCGGTAGGTGTCCACCTTTGAAGATGTCTTGGCTGGAAAGTGTCAAATTCAGCGGCTTCAATAAAGTTGCCGGATTTTAGATATTTTTTATAGTCCTAAATATTTACTATCCTAGATATTTATAGATTTTAGATATTTCCTATAATAATATCTAACAATATGATTTTCTACTTTAGATTTTTAGGCTACAATGTTTATCTACTTTTTGGACTATACAATCTTTAAATCAGATTGGCCATTCTTGACTTGGTAATAAGAGAAATCATTTCGTAGTTGCAGTTTTGTAGAGATGCACAGTGCATTCTTTATTTTAAAACAAAAAACAAATGTAGTGCTTTACATTACAAAAAAGGCAATGTTTACCTTGTTTGATTCCTTGGACTGCAAATGGTAGGGGAGCTATTCACAATTAAAATTTTTGTTTGATGTCAATTTTTTCAGTTACAAAAGGATCATATGGGAAACACATTGTTTCCATCTCTTTGTTGGGAAAAAAGGAAGAAAAATTGGAGCATGGTGTGCCTTCAAAGCCATGTAGATTAATGTCATAGGCAAAGACAAAATCGAAAGCGACTTCCTTACCCTTCCAATGTTCACCTTGTTTGATTAGAAAAGGGGTTCTTGACCGTGTACGTATATATTCGAGCTTAAATGGTAGGGGAGTTATTCGCTGCATTCTTGTTTCATACGGTGTAAATGTTTACAGCAATAAAATTTTTGTTTGATGTCAATTTTTTCAGTTACAAAAGGACCTTAGGTTAACTATTTTGATTTATATACTGATTTTCTTTTTTGTTTACAGATGGGCTTTATATAATGGAAGTGGACTGAGTTTCTTGAACTTTCTAGATCGGGTTAATGTTCTCTCTAACAGAACAAAATTTATGTCAATCAATAGCTTAGTGTAGGCGGAGTGCCCAAGTCCATGACGGGTTTGTTTCCATCTCTTTGTTGGGAAATATAGTTTTACAGATAGGAGGTAATATAATATATTCATTCCTATATGAAAGCCAAGTAGCCTCATCTGCCTCTTCCCCGAGTTTCGAACCCGAGACTAACATTATTATTGTGAAACTAAACTAAAGAAAAACGATGAAAGAGGGCTCCATGTGTTTATATTATAAAGTAACTACTAGTGTGGAGTGAAAATAAGCCTAATTATTTCTATATATTAATATTTAATTGTTTTAATTGCGGCACGACAAATGCAGAAGCCAAAGGGCATGAAAGTGGATCAATGCAAAGCCATGTAGTAAAAATTAGAAAAAGGATCAACACGGGGAGGATTTCACTCGTGAAGGGGTGAGCGTGAATTTACAAAGACAATCCGAGCGGGTTTGGGGTTTTCACATTTGATAAAATCGAAATTTTGTAGATAGTGTGTTAGATGGAGGATGTGTTTTACAGCTGCTCCAGGCACGCGTATACATGTTCGCCTCTTGGTAATGAAATGTGTTTGTACATTAGAAAGGGGGTTCCTACGTTTTAAACGTGTCTGTATATATTCAGCTTAGAAGTTGTGTAAAGTGTAGGTCATAATTCTGAGAGCCAAGTAGCAATATATTCCACATGCTTGTTTCATACGGTGTAAATGTTTGCATCAATAAAGCCTTTTGCAGGGCTTTTTTTTAGTATGCTGCAAAAAAATTGTTCCATTTTTCTCTTTGGGGCAGTTTGGGGGAAGCTTTTATATGGGCCATTTTAAACAATAGTAAATACATATCTTAAATTTTTTAATTTTATTTTATTATTTAAAAAAAAAAAATTCAATACCCCTAAGATATCAGAAAATTTATGTGCCTTGTGTAAGGTTCTACAATTTACACACGTCTACCAGAGCATTTGCAACTGCAATATGTTCTTGTTTTTGGAGTTACAATATTTTTTTTTGTCAATTTATCTTCTTTTAAGGGACTTATCGATGTATGTGGTGTTTAGCTTCTGACCAATGGCATACAGTTAATGATGAGGAAAAAAACCTCCAAGTTGATGTTGTATGAAGGATGCAACCATGCAATGCAGGTAAATGCGCAAATCGAATTCAATAGCCTGCCATGATCCATTTCTCAAATGGAAGCACTATTGCACATGGACACCTGCCGTATAATTTAACTGTTAGAAAGTCATATCAACAAAATAAAAACAGGCCTTTACTCGTGGCAGATGATGGTCGGTCGCCCAAAAATAAAGTAAGATAAGTTCTCCGCTGTAATTTTCTAACAGAATGCGTCCAAAATTTATGTCAATCAATAGCTTAATGATCTAGAGAGGATCTCGAACATTTTTCTACTAGGTGCATTGATATAACTATTAACAATTCTATAGCCACATTGCACCAAACGTCTACATGGAACTGAGAATGCCAAAATGTTGACATATGAAATATATTTTGGGTTGATGGCCTATGTCTAGCCTGCTAAGGGCGATTTGCAATTAAATCACCATCTTGTTATTAGGTTATGATCCACTACAGGAATATAATCGTTCTAATGCCAAATGAAGAGTTTGGTTCAGAGTTTGCACAACACAAATATCAAAAACTTAGTTATTTTCTATAATTACTCACATCCACATATATCGGAAAAATAACTCTTATAAAATAAGAGAGAAAACTAAAAACAACTCTTATTATATTAGTAACAACTTACAACAAAATAGCTGAGTGATTTGTTTCACTTACCAACTTATAAAAATGTGTTCACACTGATATGATTTCCTAACATTATTATTGTGAAATTAAACTAAATGAAATTATATGGTATTAATTTATAATATTAATGTATTTTTATAGTTATTAATTAATAATTATGGGACTAACTCTAATTTATATGATATTAGTTTTCATGTGTTTATATTATAAAGTTATAAAATTAACTACTAGTGTGAATTTAGTTTTATATATATATATATATATGTTGAATTTGAAAAAATAAAATAATATAGTAATACTAACCGGGTGGCACAAGGTTAGTACTTTTGCTCCTCGGTGGAAACTCTTGGTCTTGACTGTATTGTCCCATTATCCCTCATTTGATTAAATGAGAAGTTAAAATTATTTGATTTTACTCAATAATAATAAGACTTTCATTTTTATAAAAACATTTTATCTACAATTCATTTCATCTATATATTAATATTTAATTGTTTTAATTGAATACTAAATTCAACAAATCTTATTTATATAATTAATTAATGTTTTGATTTTTGAATTGAAGGATAAACATTTCATGTTAATATAGAGTCTACAAATAATTTACTTTCTTTCAATTTTATATTAAAGATGGGAAATATCTAGTACAAAACTCTTAAAGTTTAAACTTCTACTTCACTTCATCTCCTTTTATGTTTATAATAATTTATATCTTGATTATTGTGAGAAACTCCATTTCACTATTATCAACCAACAACAATATAATTAATTTCATATGCAAAAATCATGATTTAAGGATTATATCATACAAATTAGGAGTTAAAAGTATTATATCTTAACAAACATTAACTTAATATAAAGTTTAATAAAGTGTTATTGACATGTAGGTGGATTGGTGAATCAAGTTAGTTGTGTTAACTCCACCTAAGTCCAAATCTTACATACATTATGTGGTTTTATGTAGAATTATATTTGATGATTGATGATGTTTTGGTTGTAAAAAGGAAGGCCTTTTTAAAAACCCAAAGTTTATTTCTAATTTTTTTTTTTTTAAATGTTAATAAATTAGTTGTAGAAAGGAAAAACTCAAAATTTACCAACTTATCATTTCATTATGGAAAGACTTTCCACCCAAAGTTGAAATCCCGCAATTTCACATTACCTTATGGTAGGCCACCTCTTACCAAAGAGGTGCCCCACACCTACTAATTAAAATGAACCTCCCATTCTCCTTTATATTAAAAATCAAAACACACACTACAATATCAACTATATATATGAATTTTATAATTATAACCTACCAACAAACAATTTCCCATTGATAATGATCAACAATTTTTACAAGTTAATAAATTTTGCTTAATGTTTACATGATAAATGTGGACCGATCACTGAATTTTTACATGATAAATGAGGGTTGACCAACAAACTGATTTCACATTATATTTTCATAATAACTATGGACCCGTTGAAAACAAGTTTTGCATAATAAATGTGGGCCGACTGGTTAATAAGAGTCTACAACTAACTTTACATGACATTAATTGTGTAAAGTTAACTTATTAAAAGAGAATTAATAGTTCTTTTCACTTTTCTTTTGAAAAACAATAATTTGCGTTGTTAAATCATAGAGTGCACCCCATTTCTATTAATTTCATCACCTTTACAAAAACTTCACAAATGAACCCCACCACACATGGTTGTTGGCCGTGTGTTAACCTGAGTTGGTGATTACCAATAATGGTGGTTTCAAAAGTAATTTTTTTTTTTAAAATTTTAAAATTGAAATTTGTTTGATGTGGAAATATTAATCTTTTATATAATTATAAGTTTTTATATTGTTGGTTAAAAAATAAATCGGTTGTAGTCTTATAATGTGTATGATTGTGTAAAAGGTGTTGCCTAGTCATCCACCAAGTATAAATCTTAGGAGATACCAAGTAATAAGTGATGAGGTTAAGATCATGATTTAAGTGAATTTAATGGATTGGGAAACGTAATTAATCCTACAAATTGTCCACCTAACCCATAAGTGTGTGTGTGCGTGTGCGCTTTACATTTTCGATCACATTTTGAGTTCTAATTTAGAGGAACTAGGCTTGGAGTTTCAAATTATCTATGCATGTCAAATCAAAATTAGTTGACGGTTTAGCTATCAGTAGCTATAAATTCCAATAAATTTTATAGATATTTTATAGGTAGTGGTGGAAGTGGTCTCCTCTTACACTTATCTTGGAGTGACTTTCACGGGCCCTCCTTTGAACATGCTTCATGCAGCAGAAGAGAGATTATGTAAAGGTTATGCAACCCTCAATACACTTGAGAGACAATGTTTCCAGCTTCAATTTCAAGATGCCAATGCAAAATTGTGTATTTTCCAAACTCTAGTGACACCAACAGTGTTGTATGGTTGTGAGATTTGGGGCCCTGATCTTCGGCACAGTAGTTGGGCTCGTGTTGATAGAGTACTCGTCTCCATGCTATCCAGGACTCTCCGGCAAAACGCTCAGTTCCACATGCAATCATCTTGGCTGAGTTTGGCACGCACCCTCTCCGTATCTCAACTATATTCCATCTTGTGATGCTACTCCATAGACTAAGATGTATGGCAGATACACCAATTGGGTAGAATAGATACCCCTTCAAGGCTCTCCAATCATCCATGAGGCTATGTGAATTGGGGATCCAAACCACTTGGTATGCACATTGTACAACTTTCCTCCAAAGCATCGGATTGGATATTAATCGTCTTCCTCCTCTCACATTCTCTATTAATTCTCCCCACATGCCTAGAAGGGAAATTCATAGAGGAATTAGAGAGGAGATCTACAAAGCTTACATAAAATCAACGTGGATTGAACCATTAGAACCATTGCCAACAAAAATGCACCACTATTTGGAGCATTATCTCCAAATTGAAGATGAACGTGTCATTCCCCCAAATACATCAGGTTCCCACTTGGTTTGAGATTCCCCTTGGGTCAACTACGAGTTTGCTCTCATCAGCTTCGCATGGAGACAGAGCACTACATTCCTAGAGACCAACGCACTTGCACACTTTGCAACAATGAACTGAATCAGAGGAGCACTTTATATTTCGTTGTCCTGTGTACTATGAGATCCGTGGCAAGTACTATTGTCTCTTTTGAGAAACTCAAGGCTCATTATGTGCCCTTATTCATTATGAAGACCAGAGGTGTGTAGCTTTATTTATCAGGGAGATGACCCAACATAGATATGGCCTCCTCAAACATCATCATGGCAGCCTTGGGTCCCAAAATATTGGTGCATTCCTTCAGCCTTCTACACAACACCGAAGGCATAAACAAGCACATGACTTCACACAACAGTCACGATCTACCAGGCGTAGAACCTCTTAAGCATGACACATAGACTTGTTGCATCCTGTGCCTTTCCTGTTGCTTCTTGTATTTTGTTTTGTATTTTTTTTTTTTCCTTCGTGCATTGTCTTGTTCTCTTTGCTCCTCTTGTAGTCCCTTTAACCTTTTTGGTTACTTCTGGACATTAATTTTTAAATTAAATATAATTTGTCCATATATACAAATAGGTGTTATATTTTTATATAAACCACTTAAAAATTTTACAATTCTAAAAATTTTCAGCTTGTCATTATTTGCGGTCTCTAAATTTTTTTACTTGTAATATACAATTAAAATCACAAAAAACGGCCTACAACCTATCAATTTCTAGACCTAAAAGGAACATGAAAAACTTGTACTAATTGACAAATGTGGGGTTTCAATCTACTAAGAAATGGGCCACCACAACCTTATTGTGGAATTTATAATATTTTAAAATGTACTCATTACATTTTAAGTTGAACTTTTTCTTTTTACCCCTATTTTTGGTTCACCGTATACAACACGCCCGGTACAAAAATTGCTACTTACCATCAACCTTGAATGTGGGGTTCTGATGTTGACTTGTGCCCACCCCTCAATCTCAACCGCTCCCACTAATTTTTGGAATATAATATAGTACGTAGATCTAATAATTCAATTATATAAACACTATAATTGTACCTGCCCAAATTTGGTAGACATAAATCGAATTGGGCTGATTATCCATTAAGAAAACAACTTAAATTATATTTGCAGGTGAAATCCTTGAATTATACAGGTATAAAAAAGTGTTGGGCGTAAGTTGTGGGTGCATCGGTATTGAGTATTGACTGTCTCTGATTTAACATACATATACACGTAAAAAGTACATAATAACTCATTATTTATACAGTTATCATTTAAAAAAAACTCAATGCACCAGCAAGATAGGGTCTCCATAAAAAAGTGACAGCTTTAGATCATAGAATGTGAGTGCCTCCAAATAAAAGCATGGTGAAAAGGTTTAAAGCTGTGTACTATACCTTAATGGACTGTCTGTGATCAAAACCTTTTTTTTTTAAGGGAGTTGGAGGGCTGTACAACATATATTGGAATGCATTTGTTTGCCAAATTGAGCTTCACCATAGAATTTCATTGAATTGAAGTAGCCTATTATCTATCAGGAAAATCCTCGATGTTGAGAATAACTCTCCTGCTTCTTTCTTCTAGTTCATATCTGGAAATATGATCACTTATATTTCTTGATCCAACAAGTTCACGTTTGCAAAGAGGGCAGGAAGAGTTAATCTTCAGCCACTGATCAACACACCCTACATGGAAGACATGTGAGCATGGAAGCTCCTTCAGAAGTTCATTGTCTTTGTACTTTGTGAGGCAGATGCAGCATTCCTGAGAAAATTCAATCCAGACACGAATTTTTATTATTTGAAGGTATTTTATAGGATAGAAAACAGAAGAGCCTATCTATCACATATGTGAGTTAGGTTGAATTGTCGACCAACCAATGCCTATTCAATGGTTTTTTTATTGGTATTTTTATTAGTTGATCAACAATTTAACTTGCTAACATATATAACGTTTGAGTAAATAGAGCGCTACAAAACATGCAAATACTAGATATACTCACTGCATCTTCTGGTGATAGAGATCCCTTCCTTATTCCTGCAGTATCTATTATATATCCACCACCACCACCATTTGTATCATCATTATCCTCATGTGACTCTACTATCCTCCCATTATTAATTCCCTTCACTTTGGAAATGGATTTGAATTTGTGAATGGGTAAAGCTGCAATATCCTGATGTGAAGCTCCCTTTCCTTTCCCTGAGAGCTTATGCTGTACCCAAGTAAAGTACTTATACATGGCATACAGCAACATAGCACAGCAAATAGAACAAAAGGCAATGCATACCCAATGCAACTTAGAGCCAGGAAGGCAATGCATAACCTGCCAGGGAAGACAAGGAATAGAAACATGTTAAATCATGAAAATTAACTTAGAGCTTAAACAGTTGTGAGTTGGTGGCTGTTAATGCATATGGACTGTTTGACACTTTTTAATGTTTTTGAGTGTGGTGAGTTCAATGCGAATCAATACATGAACACACTGGCTGTTTACTACTTACTTGTACAGGTTAGGAGCCTCAGCAGAAAATGGCCTTCTAGTACCAAACACCCAAACATTCCCTATGACAAACCATACTGCAAAGAAAAAATCTAATGACATTCTGCACCGTTCCATGAAGAAGGCAATCCTGCAAACACAAATAACGGAATCAGATTTCTTATCTTTAACCTTCTGATATGCACATCAACTTCAAGATGAACTCTCATTCTAAGAGGCCTCACTCAAACAGCTGGTGCATTCACATTGAATGGTGTTGAACACACAAACTTTGACACTTAAAAATCTCAAAAGTGGTAAACAACCCATGGGTTAACGCCAGTCGGTTTTGTCTTCAACTTATGTTATCGACACAATTGTAGCCCTCACATAAAAGAGCCCATGGGCCTCGCCATGGACTAACTGATCGCACCCTCTTTCGATTTACGTCACCACACACAAATGTGATAAAGGTGCAGGCACCTTCTAAAGAAGTTCTTGAAACTAAAACTGAAGGGCATAATACCTGGAATAACCATTTCCATGTTCACCATGAGAGGTATTGGCTGGAGGTGGATCAGGAGTTCTCCCATATAGTGCTCTGAGACGACGGGGATTTTGTTCTGTGGAGTAATGATCCATATATGGGTGCCTGAAACGCCAATAAAGAAGGGGCAGGCTTACACAACAACCAAAAGCATATCCCACTATCCACAAGCGCAGAGGTGAAATGGGCTTCTCATGTCTTGAAAGCATCAGAATCACCACAGCAGAAACAATCTGAGACAAAATCAATAACAACTCTAAGAAGATCCATGTCTTTGTATTCAAAGGATTCAATCTCAGATCAGACCCTTCTCTCCCATTTTGATAATGGAAAATCCTCCTGATGAAACAGAACCATCTAGCCCTTGAAACCCTGTCCAAAGCCCTAGAAAACACTCTCCCCTGACCAAACCTCTGTTGCTGCTGCTGCACTTCCACATCTGCCCTGTCTACCTCATCCACACTGACAATAAGTCCATTGCCATGACTGATTTCCTGAGCCACAGAAGTTGCTAATTCAGGCTGCAATTCATGTCGGTAGATTGAATTCATGCCTCCAGGGAACCTTATTGTCTTTTATCCTGTGAATGTACTGAGATCAGGTGCAGAGCGATGCCAAACATTTCATAAGTGCAGTACAGAAAGCACCCAAATGCTATTCCTATTCCCTGAACAGGTGCCTACATAACAACCAAGAATTTGGCAAATTCCTGCCGTTGGGGTTAGGCAATCACCTCCATGAAAGAGAAAGGACTTCCACCTGCCATGCTTCCATTGCAAATAAACCAACTACCACCAATGTTTTTGATGTAAACAGGCGGACGAATGCGTGTCATTGAAGACAGACGAGTACTATTACGGATCCTTGGTAGGATCTTGTTGAAATTCCCCTACACAGTTTGAATGACGACGTGAAATACTAGAATATATTCTGAAGGACTGTTTGAAATACGTAAATATGGGTGGGATTTTAAATTTACATTTAAATTGAAAGGGTTGTAGTTTAAATGTTATAAATCATCGTAAAATGATGGTAAATTGAATTTCTTACATTGATAAGGCAGGTTTGGGTGGGAAAGTAATTTGATGAAAGGATTTTTAATCTTCCCAATTAAGTTAAAGTAATTATAAACAGGGTTATGCAACTATAGTCTCATCAATAAGTTGTTAAAGGAAGTAATTATTTGTAATTGTTGTGAGTGACTTTTTATTAAAATCATAGTGTTCACAATGTTTTTTGGTGACTTTTATTAAAATCATAGTGTTCACAATGTTTTTGGCTTAGTACCAATCATTGAGGGGTTTCTATTTTGCCAAATTTATATGGGGCACGATCTTGACCTTATCTTTTTGGTGTCTCTTGGGACCAATCAATGGGATAAGTGAATACTGAGCGACTTGGAGCTTCAAAAGTAAGGCTCTAACACAAGGCGAGCGCCACCAATCAACCATTGGAGTAGCGTGCAAATGCCCCACTCCACATATTGCGGTTAAACCAAGAATCGAACCCGCGACCTCGACCACCTAAAGTGATGATTGAGGCCAAGTAAACCTAACCCTAGAAAAGTAAATATCCCTACACACTTTAGAATTAAGCCAAAAGAATCTAATTATGCACCAAAATGAAAGGGGTTCATTTCTTCTTCTTTTTAATAAAGATTACACCCAAGTGATTCTTTAATTGTGGTGATTTTTCACGAGCTTAACCACATCTATGTGGGTCACCATATACTAATGTATATATTCCTAATCAAGCAAGTCCAATTAAAGTTTTGTTAATTGACCGTATAAGATTCTAGGGGAGAAAATATGACATAAATTTCGTCCACTTATATGTTTTGGATAAGGGCGAAGGTATATTCGTACAATAGTATAGTAGGATTTGGGAAGTGGGATTCCTAAAGTAATTATATGTGGGGTCGCAATTAGGTTTACTTACGTAAAATAAGGGGCCATCTACAAATTTAAAAGAAAACTGAAATTAATTAAAGTGTTACATAATTAGGGTGTGTAGAATTATTATGTCGATAGGTGTTTCCTTTCATAGTCGGGGGACTAATTTTCGATGCTGATGTAGTTGATCGGTGGTTCAAATTATTTGTTGGATACATGCGATGCAATCGAATCGTTGGCATTGTTCTATGGTATATGTATTATCATGCAACAAAAATGATAGGTCTGTAAGACATTTGTCCTCTTCTTTCTCGAGTCTCTTAACTGTGCATACAAAGGATTGTTTGGGAATTGTTTACGTCATTCGACACTGTTAATGTCCTCGCTGCCCCGAGACAATATATTTGAGGCATTTTTGGCGGAGGATGATGATGATAAGGAAGAGGAAGCGGAGGTATGGTGGCTCCTTACAAGCTTGTGTTGAAAATAATAATATCGGTTTTTCTCAGTAGATAAAGGATATGGCCGCACGCTCAAAGGAAGAGATCATAGCCGAGTACACGATGCCATGCTTTTACACCTTTGGCTTTTGGACTAATAATATGGATGGAAAACACACTATATCGCTTCGCGTCGATATTTCATGAAAACACGAGCTCGTATTTTTATGTTATTTTTGGTTTTGTTTTGTCAATGGGGAGTGAGGAAATGGAGAAGAATGAATACAAATTAATGATATATAAATTTTATTCTATTGAAGTGTTGGTGACTTTTTCTTAAATGGGTATGACTTTCGTGTAAAAGTGATGGATTAGCGCGTGTGCAATCCGATTGGTGGGTTTTTGACATGGGTCTATTTTCCCATTCAACTTTTATTTTGTTGTTAAATACATGGGGATTTAGCACAATTCCTGTAACGTCATGATTAGGAACTGTAGATTTGTGCAAGCAAAACTCCAAAATCCATTTTGTTATGTTTAACGGTTTTCCCTTTCTATTCGTGTAACGAGAATGTTGGTTGTTGTCTTCACGTGTGTTGTGCGGTCTGATAGAGACTTCGTTGAATGTCAGATCAACTGGTGGGCCATCCATTGGATTGCTTGATTATTAGTTGCATCATCGTCATATTAATGTTGGGCCTCTTTTTATGTGTTTCTATTTTAGAGTGAGATTCAATTGATTACTTAAAATAAATCAAATCTTTTTTTTTGTAATTATATAAATGTTAAAGTTTTTTTAAATAAGTTAATTATGTGAGGGCAGAACTTTGCACTTGTCTGCAACTATCCAAATACTGCTAAATTTACATGTTAATTTGTTTTCTAGTGCGAGTCTAACAGGGACCACAAGAGGGATGGGCATGAAAGCACACGCTAAAGGCGCGATTATCAAATATGTTCACGCACTGAATAAAACAAAAATAAAGTAGTACAAGTCATTCTTAATATTATATTATTTTTTATTTTAACATTTGTAACAAAATTATATATTATAATTTATAATGAATTAGATTTATTTGTAATAAACGAAATATTTTTTATTGTCTTTTTAAAATACAAAATAATGTTATTTATATATCATTAATAAAGAAATATAATATTATTATATATTTATTTATATACATGTGTGTATTGTAATATATTTTATATATAAATATATATATAAATGATGATCATGTTTAAAGTTTACATGTCGTATAAAACAATTATTTCAAGTATTTGCAAGTATTTTATAGCTAGAATCATGAAAAATGTCTAGACAACTGTCAAATTTAACCCATAGTGGATATCGTATTACCCACTTCATTGATAACTTTCTAAAATAACTCTAATGTCGTGTTGCATAAGTTTAAACATCATCTTTCATTCCCAAAATATTGCAATGAATGGACCTTATTATATTGTACTATTGTTGATGTTGACATGCACCCCAAAAGCTTTGAAGAAAATAAAATAAAAATCTTGCTTTGGTGTTCTTTTCCATTAAAAAATTGTGTGTCTATTGTTCTTTGGATGGTATTGCCTTTAGTTGTACCTCCATAACCTTGTGCTTTGTGTGGGAAACAAATTTGCACCATGGGTCTTGCCACCACTGGCGCTGGCAACAACATCCACAAAATCCACCTTCCATTAAGCCTTGACGGTTTATTTTGCCTTGTTATGAACTCCCATTTTAGCGCAGTTGTCGGGATGTTGGTGCATGTCCAAAAAGGCTTGGATGGAATAATGTTCATTTTCAAACAAGTTAGTCCCTAACAGAACAACATGAAAGAGAGACACTATCTCATAAGGCAGTTGTAGGACCTCAAACAAATCCATGACATGTTGTGAATGGCCTCGCCAACATGCCCCTTTGCACAATGCACAAGTCTCGTAGAGGAGGCAACATAGTTTCAAAATTCTGTCTGAATCTGAACCTTAGCTCTACATAGGCCATTGACAGACCGAAATGACCCCTGTCTAAGGGGGCAAGCCTTGAGCCATTGTTTACGTTGTCCATATTCTCAATGACCTCAAAGGCTTCAACGAGTCTCCTTCACCAACGCCTATAGATAGGAAGCTTCATCATCTTTGAGTCTCTCATGTTTTCCCTTACTCATCATGCCCTCCAACTCATCCTCATCATCTACCTTACCTTCTTCTTTAAGAGATAAAAAATCAACAAAACAGTCAATGTTGTCCTTGGAGTTGTGGATGTCCAGGCCATTGAGTCAATGTTCCTATGTGATGAGATCTCCATATTCAACTACTCCCCATCTCACTGGCCAACATTCCCACTACAGTATCATCGCCAAGAACATGACCATAGGAAAGCAGGAGACTGAACTAACCATATTTTGATTCAATACTTGCTTACCTCTTCGGATTGAATATTTGTTGTTCCCTCCTCTTCAAAATACTACTCCTATGTGCTTCCTTCTATATATTCCCTCGAGTACACTACATGGTGTATTTCCATCTCTCACTTCACTTTCACATCCTCCTTTGAACATGACAAAATTGCTTCTTTTACGACTATCGGCGTTTCCATTACACCCCTTTGGTGCGATTGCTAGTATATTGGATCATGTGATAATAAGTGGTAGAATACAAGTTCAAATAGGGACCAAAAAGTTATATTGTCTATTTTTGAAATGGGTATTGAAAAGGTCGATCGTTTGTGAAATAGATGTGAAAATGGTCTCTTCTACCAAATGCAAAAATTAGTATGTGAATGTAATAGTTCACCCATGGACATCAAAAACCTAGTTCATTTTATTTGATTCAATGCTTGTGAATCAATGGGAATGTGTGCTCTTTGTTTAAAACCATAATGTGACTTCAACATTTTATAGGACCCATTAAAAGGGATATGCTAATGAAGGCATTTTTATCCTTCCATTATAATCAAGCCCTTGTGCCTTGAACAAAATCGTGATCAACACTTGACACAAGCTAACAATCTAGTTTATGCTTGTGTCCCCAAACCTATCTTTCAATACTTGTAATAAAAACCAATAGATTCCAAAATGCTCTTTAAATGTTTGAATTCATCCTCTTATTTTTCTAAATGCACTAATGCACTTATGTATTTATAGACTTCTTGAATTCAAATTATGATCTTATTGACATGTAATCTAACACACAATGGGTGGGAGAACCGAAAAAAATGTCACAAACCCTATGGAATCCAAAGTTGAGGAGTAAGGGGTAAAGTAAGGTGCTCATTTCCATAATGGGTACACAAATGGCATGTTCAATTCCATATTGTATGAAAATGGTAACTACTCAAGACTACGAGAAAATGAAAAACACACGCTTATATTGAGAGGGGGTGAGTCAATATAATACAATCTTTTACTTATTCAAAATTTAATTTCCACAATATCGGTGATCACACAAGATACAAAAATTATAGAACACAAGATTTATGTGGAAACCCTTTCGAGAGAAAACCACATAGAAAGACTTCTTGGATTTATTATCCAAATCCAATCACAAAATAATAAATATATTTACAAAATATTTGTAGGCACCAACCTACTAGAGACACTTGTCCCCATCACTAAGCACCAACTTAGAAAGAGACACCAATCTCTTATCTTAGGAAGCACTAACCTCTAACAAAAATTCTTCAATAATTGATAAAAAAATAACTTTCCTCCACAAATATCTTTCTAATAATTTGTCTTCTTCATTCCTCTCATACTTGAGAATATGTTCTTAAGAATTACTCATTTATTCCTTTCGCAAACCTCTTCCTTTACCGTCTTCTTCCTCAATACTTTGCTACTTCTCCACATACATCACACTCTATCTTTTCAAATTCATCTACCTTTATACTTTCTCATACGACTCTTTATTTTCTTGGGCGTTAAAATGTGATTCATCCTATTATTTAAATGTTAACACCAAAACAGAGGAGGAGTAGGCTTTGTCACGATGTTAACATCAAACCAATGGAGAGGTTAGCCAACACTCATAAACATGTCTGATTTTAACGCTAAAATAGAGGCGATCACCAACACTCTTTAGTTATAATAACCGTATATTTTCTTCCTTGGAATAATGTGATCTACCCTTTAGTAATCATAGTTTGTTTGACAACGACTAGAGGTCTTTTTCCAAGATAGATAACACACATTTGATCTTACTGATCTTGTAGCTTGTGTCCATACATTTTCATAGAGCTCTTGATCAAGAAGTTTCTCTTAAAACAAGTCAGTATATTCAATAAATAATAATAATCGTATCACCCTCGGATGTATTGATCAGTAAGGCTCTGACCACTCATAGGTGTAGCTTTGAGCTCTTGACCAAACATACCACAAGCTCTAGACCAAATATACTATGAGCTTCGAACCAAAAATGCTAGCCATGGACTATTTTTACTCCTAAATCCGACCAATCATACTGCTAGCTCTAAACCAAACATGTGAGCTTCGGACCAAACATATTATTATCTCCAGACCAAACATACGAGCTCCAGACCGAATTCACTACTAGCTCTAGACCACTTATGCCTACTTCAATCTAGACCACTTCGCTAATGGTGGCTCCAAACTAATTTTGCCACTAGCTCGACCGATTCTACTATAGGTCGCTTTAGTGATTTGTGATAGCAAATTAATTTGACATCAATGACAATCTATCAAACAATCAATTATGTTGCTAGCTCCTTCAACATCCTTTGACATCAATGACAATTAATCCAAAAATCTCCCCCTTTGTCATTGATGGAAACCTTACATAGACGCATCCTATGAATATAACAAGAATATATTACTCCCCCGAATTGATTCTTCTCATTAATGACTCTGGATGAAAAAGATATCACTCCCAATTTCTTCTAAGATACTCAAATGTATTTTTGGAAGGGGCTTCATGAAAAATTCTACAATCTGATCTTTTGTAGTAATGTATTCCAACTTTAAATGTTGTTCTACTACATGTTCTCTTAAGAGATGATACTTTATAGGAACGTGCTTTTTCTAGAGTGCATAATATGATTCTTTGAAATATCTATTGCACTAGTGTTATCACAAAATATGGAAATTGGAAAATCAAACTCTACCTTGATGTATTTCAATGTTTGCTTGCTTCTACACAACTTATGTGTCACATGACACCATTGCAATGTACTTTGCCTCTCATCGTAGATAAAGAGATAGAAGCATTCTTCTTGGTTAACCAAGATAAAAAATTGTTGCCCAAAAAGAATGTTCCTCCACTTGAACTATGTCTATCATCAATATAACCAACCCAATCTACATATGTATATGTTGTTAGAGTGAAATCTTCTCCTCTTGGATACCACAAACCATAGTCTAAAGTTCCTTGGATATTTAAATATTATTTTAAATGCTTACACATGAGTTTCTTTAATGTTGTTTGGGAATGCGCTACCATGCCCACTTCTTACATAACATATGGCCTTGATGTTGTTACATATAGTAGGATGCCAATCATTGACCCTGTAAATTCTATGATTTTCTTTAGGAGATTCATCATCCATGCTTAATTTATAGCCCTGTGACCATGGGTGTGATCACTAGTTTGTAGTATTCCATCCTAAACTTCTTCAACATCTCCTTAATATACTTAGTTTGTGAAATAAATATGCCTTTGTTAGATTGATAAATTTTTAAACCAAAAAATAATGACAACTCACCAAGCATGGACATTTCAAACTCCTTTTACATTTACATAGCATATTGTTGACAAATTTTGTCACTACTACCTCCAAATATAATATCATCTACATAAACCACATCAGTTGATCCTTATCATCAATTTTTATGTAAATATTGCTATCAACAATTCCCTTTTTGAAACCTTACTACTATAGATACTTGTCTAGTCTTGAGTACCAAGCTCGAGAGCTGTTTTAGCCTCCATAAAGTGCTTTCTTCGGTTTGCACACATAATCTTTGTCATATGATAATAAGAAACCTTCTGGTTTTTCAATGTATACCTATTCTTCTAAATTTCCATTAAGAAATGTAGACTTAACATCCATTTGATAAAATTTTAAGTTCTTAAAACAAGCAAATGCTAAAAACATTCTAATAGCTTCTAGTGTGCAACAGAGAAAAAGTTTCTTTAAAATCAACACCTTCAACTTGAGCATACCCTTTATAGACTAACCTTTTTTTATTTCTCACCACTTGTCCCTCTACATTTATCTTATTCCTTAAAACTCACTTGGAGTTAATCACATTTTATCGTTTGGTCTTGGGAAAAGTTCATAAGTCTCATTCTTATAAGAAATAGTGAAATAAGAGTGACTTAGCTTGTCTTCGAAGATTTGGGTTGATTCTGAGGTGGAAAATGAGTGGAATAGGATGGGTCCGGACTGAGTAAGATTCACTGGAAAATGGAACTTGTAAGTCCTTCGGACATGACCACCTAGATAAGGACAAGACAACCCATGCATTAGTGTCTCGAATTGGGTGCTAGTGTCATGGCAACAAATCTAGATACGATCTTTTTAGGGTCTAATGATGTTTGTTTCCTTTTTCTCTTTTTCATATCCAATTTGATATAAGGTTTCACTATTACACCGAACCTAGAAAACAAATCGCAACTACATGCATAAGGCTCAAGCAAACATTAGATGAAGTAAATAATGTATATATTTGAGTCGGATCGCCTCGACAATCACCTTAATGTGATCCACGAGCTTTCGCACTACATTTTAGACTCTATGTAGTTCTTGTGTGTGTGATTGAATTATGTCCTCTTGAAGCTAGGTTTCCCTCATTCTAGTAGCATCAAGATAGCGAGATAAATACTTTTCCCCCAAGATGAATGTGTGAGATGGAATTTAGAAATAGCCCCTCCTATGCAGTGAATAATGCATCCTAAATGCAATCTTTGAATGTTGCTCTTTTCCCAAGTAGTAGATAGTAAGTAATATCCCAAGTTGTCTAGCCCCAATAATAGTAAGTTGTGTATATATATTACTTCCTTGTTTGAATTTCGACACTTAGTGACACCAAAGGACAACCTAAAGAACTAGAAAAGAGCCAAAGTTAAGTATCAAATAGTAATTTGGGAAAAAAATAAAATAGAAAAAGTGCGAAGAAGGGACACTAGCTCAGCGGGCGGTAGTGTCCTTAATGGGTGGTACTGTCCAAAGCCAAGAAAAGAAATAAGAACAAGGACAAAGACATGGATCCTTGTAACCAGACCAAAAAGGTGTAAATCCAAGAAGTATAAGACAATATCACAATCAAAACAAGTCAAAGTAATAAGAGGACTACAAAAATGTGTCTCTAATCTTCATACTCACAAATCATTTATATAACAACATAATAGAGGCATTATGTAATAGTAATAAGTGCATAATTTTGTGTCTACACCGGTTAATACTGCGGAGAAAAAATATTGATGCCTAATCATGCAAACCAAATGATGAATATACTCAAGATGGATTCATGGATATTTATGGAAACTTGTCGGTTAAGAGACAATCAAGGAATTAAAAGGCTTGTTATTTTATTTTGGGAAATGAATATAGTGAGTGTATGACATACAATGGAATCAATATCAATTTGGTAAACTATTTAATAAAGTGTTTCCATCGTGGAACTTCTCGTGTTAGAAATAATCATGTATTCTGGAGCCATGTGGGTGTACGTTGAATAATTACAACATCCAACTTAAGAATATGATTTAGTTAAATATTTGTTAGTGGCTATCTCCATCTTTGTAGGAGATCAAATACCTTATAAATATGTAAATTTTGTTTAAATAATAATATACAAAGAGTTTTGATTGTTAAAGTATAACCAAATTACTATCCGTATCGAGAGTGTAATTCAAGATGAGAGTCCTAATTTTATTCATTTGAGTAACATATTGTCATTATTGGGTCAATTATGTAAGAGGCATGAGTCATTGATATTTCACGAAGAGTGTCTATTCAAATCTCCGCAAAGTCCTCAGTAATATCCCCTTCCCAATCGAAGACCCTTAGCCTATTATGTCTTCCCGACGGCTAAGGAGGATTTTAAAAGGGAGACTTAAGTCTAATATTTTATTATTAAGTGCAAAAATAAAATAAAACATTATAAAAGCACTTATAATAAATTAATAGACTTAATATTAAAATAAACATAGAAAAGTGCACAAAAGGTAAAAGCACTTATAAAAATTGTATTTTCTAAAGGAAAAGTGTGACTAGCCTAGGGGGCAATTAAAAAAAGAATGTAAAAAGTTCATGAGTCATGTGTGTTCCCTCTAGAAAATGCGACTAGGCCTAGAATGAAGCAATGGAGGGGAAAAGTACTACATGCTGATTGGATGGAAAGAAGGTCACTTTGGGTCTCTTCTCTCCTTAAAAGGAGAAGTTGACTTGCTTAGGAGGATTCTATGTTCATTTGATAATTTCTGAATTGAAGTTAAAGCCTTGAGCTTTTGTTTGAAGTATTCTAAGGATGAAAACCCTTAGGATCCATCTCTAGAGAACGAAAACCCTCTTAGAGTATTTGGGGATTTCCTATCCAGGGTTATCCATTGTGTCTTCACAGATTTTTACTATTTCCAGCAGTGTTTTTTTGAAGATTTGTAGCAGAGCTTTGTAAGGAAGGTTACAGCAGCTGTTTGTTAATTTTTCTAAGGTTGAGCGACCCATCTTTTGGCCATTCTGAGTTGTTTGGAGACATTCCAGGTCTGAATATTATTGCCATCTATTGTATTGATTTTGGGGATCAAAATAAATTACTTTCAAAATTTTTGGAGGGTTTTAAGAGGCATTTTCAGTCACCTTTGTATGCAGATTTTTGAATTGTATTGCAGTCATTATTTGTCCCTAAAAATCATATTTTCTTCATGTTTGGGCTGCTAAAAATGCAGAGATCAGTTTAGGATAAAAACATATTCATTTGATTGCTGATTTGTATGGGTTTTCTCAATAACCCTAGTCGCCATTTCTGAAAATTAATTGCAGCAGTCAATAAATATGATTTTTGCATGGTCTTATGTATCTGTTATGGACTGATTTGACTTCATAATTTCTGCAAAATATATTTGGAGTGGGGAACACTAAATTGTGGGTTGTTTGGTGTGAGTTTTATGCCAAATCCAAGTCACATTTTTAGGATAAAATATAGGTCTGCATGATAAAAATCTGATTTGCATGTGTTAAGCTTGCATTTGGTTGTGGGATTGGCCTAGAAACCAAGTGAGGATCTAATTGTACCATTCGGGGACATTACATCCCTATACAGATTTCCAATGTCTCCTTGTATCCTCGAGGAAGTTCTCCCGCGACTTGGAAACTCCATAATGAATCATTTCTCTTGTGTTCTATAAATTAGAAGACATTTCATACATTAACATACTAAACTTATACTTGACCAAGGAATTCCAATATTTTAAATTGTACATTAGACCATTAAAATGCAATATCGGTTGGCTTGATGCAAACGGAGTAGTAATCCCAATATTGGTTACTAATAATGTGAAGATCCCAAGACCATCATTGTGGATAGTTGATGATTGATCATATAAATTTGAAATTTAAAGACCTCATAAGGTGTTGAAACATGCTCCAGTTGTCCTATTTATTGACAACACCCCATGATATCGCCAATTAGGGAATTTAGAGTTATATATCCTCAATAAACAAACAAAAAGTTCTAAATAAGCCTTGGACTCTTTCTCTAACTTTCAATCTTAACACTCGTAGCTTATTCAAAACATTTGATATCCTACTCCATCCACTATAATTGCTCTTGTTCATTTAATTCTCCCTTATTAATATCTTTAAGCATGTTATCCTCATATTTCATTGTATCAAATAATACCATGAAGAAAAGAAATTAAATTTTCAAAGATTGACATATCTATATCATAATGAAATTATACATTAAGATAATAACTAATTTATAGCAAAAAAAGGCTATATATTTTGTGTCGACTTTGGCTTTTAATAGGTTTTTAAGAAATAATATCAAAAAATTAACCATGTTAATTTTAAATTCCCAATTTAATTTAATATATCAAGATTTAAGAATAATAAGAATATCGATTAAAAATGTATATTATAAATTAACTACAAATTTAATGATAATGGTAGAATGACAGTTGATGATTTAAAGTCTTATTTATTAACAAACATTACAAGAACTAATATAATTAAGGTTGAGTAACAAAATTGTTAACATTTATCTACCAAACAATTAAAAAAATAATTTTATTTCCTTCTTCACTGCAAATCATACTTCACTACTTTTCCTTCTCACTTCTTTTATCTTCTCTCAAAGTATATAATTGTGTCCCATTTTTGTCATTTTTGCACACTAGCAAAACATTTCACCACAAATAAAACATAACCAAACACATATGATATGACTAAACATTTATATTAAGAGCTTAAATATAAAAAGAAGAATTAGACTTATCATTTTTCTAAAAATTTGAATTTTGCTAAGTATTTTATAAGATATTTTTGGCTACCACGACCGACATCAACACCAAGAAAAATTTTATATAGGTTGTCTAAGGGTCCCAAACAGAAAACATATTGATGCAAACATGATGCAAATTGTGCCAATATTGAATTGAGTTTGCATTTACCTTTGTCAACTCAAATAATTGAACAAGGAAAGAATAAATCACATGGTAGTGCTAAAGTGACTCAAAATATCGTATAATTTACATGCCATGTAATAGTAGATACAAAGAACATTATGATCATTTTTGGTTGTGATTAGCCTTATTGAAATTTTATTGTTGATGAATGGATATTTTATGTGTAGTGAAGGTGCCATCAACAATTAACCATAGTATTTAAACTCAAAATCATTTTTAACTTAGTCTTCCCCAAATGAGTAGTTACTCCCTCTTAGGATTTAGGAATCTAACAACATGATTTTGAGGGCACTAACTTCCATGATTTTATATTGCTAGCACTTGCACCAAAAGGAGGTGGAATGTTATGCCGATAAATAAATATGAGGGATTGTGGAGTCATCGAAATAATTTCAAGATGCATTGTAGAGCCATGTCCGTGTTGGGTAGGCAAGGTACATAAGGTTTGCGGTGTCGTAGAAGTAATTCCAAGGTGCATTGAGCTCTTGTCAAAGAAATCTCAAGATGCATTAAAGAGGTATGTCTAATAAATGCAATAAGGTACATCAAGTTTGTGGAGTCATGAAGCAATTCTCAAGTGCATTCAACCCTCAACACCAAGCATGACCATCACTTTGCATTTGACAACATCAGTAAACATTGCTTTCGAGCCAAGGGAATATTATTTAACACTTTAGTTTGTTATCAGCAGATGACATCTTAGTTACAAAATGAAGAATCTAAGTGAATGATAGACTATTAATATTATAATATAATATAATGATTGATTATAATTGTAGGTCCCAATCATTAGGCTAATATTATCATTGCCTAAATATTATGATGACTTTGTGCATATCAATTTATTTGTCAACACCTTGCGATATCGAAATTGCATGTAATATGGGCATGTATTTATTTGAAAAGGACGATCGAGTGATGTGTTTCCTTGACCGCGAAGGACACACCAACTACAAGTAAAAGACACATGGGAAGCACTAGTAATACAATTCCCACAACTTATCGTATTTGTATGCAGAGCCATAAACACCTACACAAGGTTGTTTATTTCAACCTGAACCCCATCCCAAGATACAAGTGGAGGATAATGGCCTCATCTTAAATGGGAATGGGAATGCAGAGTAGTTTTTAAGGCATGGATACCCCACATGGCACTCACAAATATCAAAGCATAATGGAAAGAAGAATTTTTTCGATGGTATAGTTTTGAATGTCCTCTGGTAGATATGTATGCCAACTAGAAATATAAACATATGGAAGCATAAACATTAAAATCCATGATTGCGTGATAAAAATGTTCTTAACAAGTCTTTAAGCCTTTTAGAAGAACACATCTCCTATATGTCTTCTCTATAAATTGAATGGTTTTCGAATCAGAAAATGGGTTTGTTACGGTGCCCTTGGTGACTTTTAGAGAAATACGAGTGATAGTTGAAAATTCAAAATATATCACCATTTCTAGCATCTTTCTAGTGCTTGCCAAATGGGAATTATTTTTTAAAATGCTTGAAGGAAATTTAGTCTCATTTCATGAAATGAAAGAAGGCCCTACTTGTTTAGTGGATGGTGGATGTAAATGCCTCAAGGAGTTGTGATCTCATTACAAATTTTAGGCCTTCACTTTTATTTTCCTTTATATTTGATTAAACCTTCATTGATCATGCTAAGAAAACAATTTCATGTGGCGTTATCCCCAAATAACCATCACCTCCACCACTAAGGCCAATAATAGACCCTTTTTCATATCCTGCGTAATCATTCAATCCATGAGACCACCTATATTTTAGGAATTTTTTCGAACAGTTCACATGCTTCCATTTTTGTAGAAATATATGTTAGGGCACATCTACAAATTTTTGTAAATATTATGGCTCATTGTGACGAAGGTGAAATGCTTTGCATTTTTGGTAAAATGATTATCTTTAGAAGAATGTATTAGTGGACAAATATCACTTGGTATGGAACTTTGCAGAAAATTAAATTTGTTGAAAATTTGGTCCATGCATTGTTTTACATTCCCCACTTTGTACTGAGACCAGGCAGATGATTGACACCTCAACCAATGCTAAATCCTCTTCCCACACCGGTCACCGACACCTCCTCCATGGTTCGAGCCACCACCCAAAGTGCCACTAGCTCTACCCCCACCCATAATTTCTTCCACTCGCTTCCCAAACAACACCAACACCAAATCTGAAACCAAGGTTACCACCACCATATCCTTCCCAACACCGCACCACAACTAAAACCTAGAACTCCATTTTCGCACAAAGCAGTAACTTGCTAGAAAAGGTGAGCTAATCATATTGAACAATTATTGGTTCATTTGATGAAACAATGTCAATGCTCTGCAAGGATAACCACGCCTTCTATTTTGTATCCATGTATTAATTAGCTAAGCTAAGAGAATTGAAACTAACACCTAATAGTTCCAAAACAAAGCTAACTAAACATAAATCATCATGCTAAGAGCTTAAAGAGACTAAACATCAACAACATGCATAGAACTTTGAAGGAAATCAAACTAACATGTTAAGCATTATTCTCTACTCTTTGAAAGCTAACTAGAAATGGACCTATGTAGATCCTTAGCAATCAAAATGTGATTGTTTGTTTGATCCCAAGGTTTTGAGAATGGAGTCTCATCAAGACATGGCTATAAGGCCATTTTGATTCTCTCCATATTACTCAAAGCTTGGATGGATGAAATGCAAGATGAAGATACTTAGCTCAACACTAATGGAGGATGCTCAAAGATGAAAATGCATATAGTTTATGCTATATGCATGTAAAGGTGTAAGAAGAAAGGTAGGAGGAGGGTTCTTTATATAACCCTTTGGTTTGAAGAAGCTTTTCATCTTATTATATGTGGGATAATAGCAAAGCTAGGTTAGTTAGGGATAAGCATACTTTAGAATGGTTAAGTTTGCTTTAGGAGAGTTTAATTTATCATTAGTGATTCATGGGAGTTGAGGGGGTGTATTAATTAATCAAGAGTGATTAACTAACAGGTAGGTGTAAGCTTACGAATGTTTTAGAGGAAATTTAACATGATCTAGGTTATGATAGGAGTTTAATACAATAAATGACAATTTATTGATTTAATGAAGGGGAAGTTAATTAATTAAGAATAATTAATTAATCTAGATATAAAGGAACACTAATTAATGGAAGGTCATTAATCGGTGTCTTGAGTGATAAAAGGGTTAATTAATTAGCATAATGTAACTAATCAACGGTGATAGAAGAGAAATGGTACGTTATTGATGATATGTTGTCAATTTTGAGAAAGGGAATAATTAGCACAATTTAAGTATTTCAATTGCTCGATCCAAATTATAGGTGTCTAAATTTTCCCCTCTTTGGGGTGGCATAAGTGATGCCACTTCAAAGATAGTAGACAAGTACAAACACGTGAATTTTGAAGAAAAATTAGTGGAGTGAAGGATGCCCTTTTGAGTGTTGATGGGGTGATGAAAGAGTTCGATCGATGCACTTGCCGAAAAGATGAAGGAAACAGATAAAAGAATGAGGAGAAGAATAACGTTGATAGGAGAATGATATAGAAGAAAAATGAAGATGGAGAGAAAAGAACTAGCTTTCATCCAGTGTATTTAAACAACTTTTGTGTCATCATATTGCCAGTGATCTACATCATCGGTCCTTATTAAAAATATAAGCATACGAAAAAGTGTAGAATGACATGAAAAGCCATAATACGAACAATTGTCCATTGCTGAAAACACCAACTCAATGCAACATATAGAATGCAATGTAATACGAGAAGGTACACAAGCTAACCTAACAGGAAACAAGTACAAACACACATACCCAAACCAACAATGGTCAAGACGGTTGCACAAATGTTTTGTTATCAAGCTGAAGATCCCACATGTTCATGATTAATGACAAGGGTTAAAAATGATGCCCCAAGCAAGGATACATGCGAGGGGAATTGATGAAGGATGCAAGGTCCAATGATAAAGCATTGTGTGAGATGAAACAAGCATTGCACAACTCATTATGCCCCAAAGTACATATAAAAGCAAAGTCTATCTTTGTAAATGTTGTCAGAGATCCATGATGATCTGTGAGTTATTTTTTCTAAAAGATTTGAAAATGCTAGCAAGATATGGGATGAATACTACATGCGCATGACACAAATTTCAGTTGTGTATCAACTTGTTACCATTTTTTTGCAATTTTTGTATTTTTACAATTTTTAGGATTTTTGATTGATTTTTGGATGTTTTGTTTTGAAAATTTAGATTTTTTTAATGTTTAGTGATTTTATTGATTTTTTAGAAG
This sequence comes from Taxus wallichiana var. yunnanensis, assembly GCA_018340775.1. Lineage (NCBI taxonomy): Eukaryota > Viridiplantae > Streptophyta > Pinopsida > Cupressales > Taxaceae > Taxus > Taxus wallichiana. Next base: position 440,427,342 of record CM031244.1, read on the forward strand.
AAATTAGATGAGGGAGGATTGCCTAAAAGAAATAAAAATACCTGTGGAGAAGAAACAGGTGCTAGGTAGCAAAAATATGCCTGTCAGACGAAAATGAGCGAAAAATGATTATTTATTTAAAAATAAATATCACGGTGGGTGATGGAAGATGGTAGATTAACCATGAAGATCAAAACATACCCTAGACAATCACGATGGGTTAAAACAACTAAATATACCCTCCGGGGGGTAAATCATCACGAATAACTCTCTTTTTACTGCACCTTATTGATTTTTACCATGAGATACTGTGATCTCGTGAATAAGATGGTGAGAGTGTAGAACCATAGGAGGTGCACTAACACCATTTGGGAGTACACACGAGAGGAGGACGGTGGACCCTTTGTGAGTACCCTATCCTTCCTTGTAAATTTTAGCATTTACTTGCATTTATTAGGGTAATTATGGCCATGAAAATGTGTGCGCGTGCCCTAAGGCTACGCAAGCATCATTGGGTGCGTGCATGCGTCCAAAATTCATGTGTACGTAGGCGCAAGTATAAAATGGGTGCGCATGCGTCCAGGAGGAAAATGTGTGTGTGCATGCGTCGTGGAAGGACAAGCATGCACAAGTCAGGTGGGGGTAGTTAGGTTGTGCGCACACATGTGAACATGAGCGCATAGGTGCCATAGACAACGCGCACATGTGCTAGGCGCACACATGCTAGAAAGGGTGTGCACTTGCCCAACAAAAGCGCGAGTGATAAGGAGGGGAAAATTTGAGACTTAGAAGAAAAATAGGAGATTTTCATAAGAATGTTAGTTGATGAATAAGATAGTGTAGATGAAATATGAGTTAGTACTTAGAATAAAAATAGAAGAAGATAGATAGAAGAAAATAAAGTCGTAACAAGTTTGTGTTATTTTGCAGAGACGATGATCGATTTTATAGACTAGAGAGCAACATGGTCGCCTAGCTACCTTAGAGGTGAGATTCCATGATGAGATAGGTGGATGATGGATATCCTGTTAGAGGTCATAGTGCTAGATCACATGGCACATATGCCACATATTATCCTAGACCACAAAATAATCATAGCCTTAGTTGAGACATGACACGATGAGAGCTAGTGTTTCGGATCCCTATGGAGAGATGACCATCACATTAGAGGATGTCTGTACATATTGTGTGTGCCTATCCAGGGGCAGTTGATTGAGTATATTAGTGACATAGCTGAGATTACAAACTACTTTATTGAGGTTTTTGGACATGATGAGATACCTCGCCGAGGTATGATGGTGCAACAGACCGATGTATTAGTATATAAGGCTACATCACATGCCTATATACCGATGGATCTTTTCAATCGATTTCTACTTATCAAAAGATAGGTACTTCTTTTCCACTAGGCCTCATTGGTGTTATATGAGGATTTCTATGAGGCGAGAGATACTATGGGGCTAGTGTATGCTGGCACATCTATATTGGGATTTACACTTGATTACATACCACAACCAAGAATGTGGGTCCTACTACTACATTAGATTTACATATATGGGCATGGGATCACATTATCATTGGTCGCCCTACAAGAATTCTATGATTCGGGCTCCAGATGATCCATCAGTGATGGGATGGGTCCCAGATTAGGGATGACATCCATGGGAACATGGGGATACCTACCATTACCGTATATTTTTGACAACATTCAACAACATATGATAGTGTGGATGCCCTACTACCAGCAGATATGGGCAGACGATGCACATGAGTTAAGTATATACATGGTGGAGCATTTTTTTATTAGAATCTGGGATACATCACAAATTATTACAAAGTAGACCGATGCCAATGAAAGTTTGGGGTAGTGCATGATGTATCTAGTCCCGAGACATGGTATGCACGCCGAGTCGCAGAGAGATTTGATTTGGGGCCATTGATCCGCATACCTAGGGCTTGACTTAGCTTTGATCAAATGGTACCACAAGTTTGGGCTTTGTTGAGACAGATTAGAGATCATGGAGTGACGATAGAGTATGGGCCATGGTACATGAAATTTTTGCCTCACTGTCTTACCATTCCGTATACCGCATGGAATGCAAGGGTTAGGCCGCCAAAGAAAGAAGCTCTGTGTGACAATGATGAGGGATTAGATGATGATGATGGATTTGATGGTCAGGGCCATGATGGTGGTAGAGATGGGGATAGACACAGGATTAGAGGCGCTTGCCCAAATAGAGACAAATCCTAGTTGCTCCCGTAGACACTCGTAGTTTGATCAATACACTATTATTTCTAATAGTGCACTAACACTTTATCCTTTTGCAAATTGACGACACACCACCAAGTTAGGCCTATCTAACTCCCTTCCTACGACATCCTTTTGGTCATTTTTCCTCTTATAAGCCATTTAAACAGTAGTTATAGCCTCATTCTAACTACATTAGCTTCTTATTCACTTCTAGCTCGCCTCATTAGCTCCTCGAAAGATCAATCCACTTTGTTGGATTGAGTAAGCCCTTTAGAACCCTAATTATGAAAGGAACGAAAAGAAGATTGTTCCAAGCCACGATCTCAGATGATAATAGCACACCACATTACATTTGCAAAATAGAAGAGCTAAAATACCATATATGAAAATCCATCATAATCCATAATGCTCAATACATTACAATAGAATGACTTGAATTATTCAATAAGAAATATGTACATATAGGAGGAGGGAAGAGCAACTACTACCTAAATCAGTGGTGAAGGACTCCCACTAATTGATACTGGTTGTTAAGTTAACTCCATAAGAATAGTAAGCTAACTCCACATAACTTAGAAGCTAACTCAACATAACTAGTAAGCTAACTCCACACAACTTGTACACCTAAGTAAGCTAACCCAACAAGTGTTGGTCTAACACAAGTGTAAGAATTATCCCGATAAATAAATAAAAGGATAAATAATAACCTACACTATCACCCTCCGTAAGCATAGCTTAGGTGGGTGAAAAAGAAGGTGGGTCCCAACAACAAGGCCTGATGAGGTACCCATGTACAATAATTGGGAAAATAGACACCACAAGGTACCCAAAACCAAGTAATAACAAAGTAGAGAGAGAAATCTTGTTGCAAGATATCCTCGAAGCTTGGCTCTAAAAACTCATACAATGCTGAAGAAGTGTGGTGCGCACTATGGTATAAATCCACTGCTCGATCATATAACTCAAAAACAACTAACACTAGGCTTCACCAAAATAGCTCCATGCAAGGAGACTGTCAATGGAGTGATGTTGAAAATGCAAAAACACCAAACATAATTTGATCAAATGCTACAAATAGGTGTGCCACAATCCAAGAACAACCAAGGCAACAAGGCAAGGACACGAGATCCAAATAAATAGGAGTGCCACGATCCAAGAAAATCCAAGGTAACAAGGTAAGGACATGAAACCCGAAGAAGCAGTATCAACACCACACCCTCCCATACTACAGAATGGGTAGAGTGACACCACAGATCTGTATGAGTTGTTAAAATCAACTACTTGAACACTAACAAACTAACACTGGGCTCCACCATAATAGCTCCCCCACAAGAGAGACTGTCAACATGCCAAAAAAGTGTCGAAAATACATATCCAAAATATCTCAACAAACAAGAGAGATATAAATGTATACACCCATAAATACAAGAATGCAATACCCAAAAGTTTAGGATGTCGGGCTCAACTGAAATTACATCCACAAGTGATCACAACACCCTCCCAAAAGAAGATTATTCCAAGCCGTGATCTCAGATGATAATAGCACACCACATTACATTTGCAAAATAGAAGAGCTAAAATATCATATATGGAAATCCATCATAATCCATAATGCTCAATACATTACAATCGAATGACTTGAATTATTCAATAAGAAATATGTACATATAGGAGGAGGGAAGTGCAACTACTACCTAAATCAGTGGTGAAGGACTCCCACTAATCGACATCGGTAGTTAAGCTAACTCCACATAACCGAGAAGCTAACTCAACATAACTAGTAAGCTAACTCCACACAACTAGTACACCTAAGCAAGCTAACCCAACAATTGTAGGGCTAACACAAGTGTTAGAATTATCCTAATAAATAAATAAAAGGATAAATAATAACCTACACTAACAAATTACTCTCTAAGAGATATTAATTAGTCTAACCTAGGTTAATAACCCTCTAACATAGTCAAATCACACTTTGACTTGCTAAAGTGTATTTTGGACTTTAGCCTTTGTCCCACATGCACCCAAATCTCCCTTTTCTTCCAAACCAAAAACTATAAATAGGGTTATACCCCCTCCCTCATTTCCTAAGAATTCTCTCTTCTTCCAAGCACAAATTATAGCAATTTGGTTAGGCTTTAGTTTGTATTTCATTTTCTTTCACTTAAGCTAAAAGCATTTAATCTTGTATTTCATAGCATTAACATAGATTAAAAGGGAAGATCCATTGGCCTTAAAGCCATTAATGGGGAGACCTATTTCTCTTAACACATAAATTGAATGCTTAGATCCTCTTAGGTTCATTATTTCAAGCTTTCAAAGAATAGAGATTAACTTCATTTGCTTATTTTGCATGTTTATTTCAAATTAATGTATGCAAAGAAGGAAACCTTGCTCATTTCTTATCACATGGTCCATTGATTAGATTTTTAAAATCCTTTGAAGTTTCTTTAGAGATTCTTACCCCAAATCCATGGCTTTTACAACTTTTCATTGAACACATTTGGCACGCCCGGTGGGACACTTATGTCCACCCTCCATTAATGGAGGTCTTTTAGGTTTTCAAAGTTCATTTTCAAGTTTTTTCTCAAATCACTTGTTATTTCCTCATTTTTATTTCTAAACCTAGATAAATGACCATCATTTATATACATTTTGTGGGTTTGATCTAGAAATAGGACACTTTGACTAACAACTAACCTGTTTGCTCTTGAAAATTTGAAAATCCATGTTTTTTGTAGGTTTTTCACAGGGTGCGTGTAGGTGTCCAACAAGGGGCGCGTACACATCGAAACCCCAACATACCCATCATATTAGGCACGTACCTATCGGAAGGTCCCCATCATTTGCAAACTAAAACTTTACTGACGCACGCACGCTCTCTCATCATCCGGGCGCGTATACGTCTCTCGGACGCGCAGAGGCATAAATGCCCCGACCGAGTAAAAATCAGAAATAACCCATACACTGAGGACGTGCACATGTCTCTCATCGCCCGAGGCACATAGCCATCTCTCTCGGCCGCAGGTGTAAAATATCGATTGTGTAAAAACTTTTACAATTTTATGTTTAGGCTTAGGCACACGTACACACGTCGTAACCTGAGCGTCCATGTCAATATAGGTGTGTCTTTGTCATATTGTGAGCGTCTGTGTTTACATCATTGGGTTTTATTAATATTTTTTTGACCGCAAGTGTACTCGTCGGGTAGGGGTGCGTATCCATCGGTTGGGAGAGCTGGGTGTCGGTATAGGCGCGCAAGTGTCATGTTAAAAGCTAAAAATTTTACAAATGCTGCAAAAAATTTTTTTTTCTAATCCATCACTACAGGTTTTTAGGACTAATAATTGGAAAAACAAGGTTCTTTCTTAAACGTTTCAGTTTGCATAGATTAAAAGTGTTTTTTTTTTGACTTAGAAGTAGTTTTTGTAGAAGTGTGTATGCTCTCTCCTCATGTCTTCCAAGACGATCTTGGAGATCAAAAACACCAATACAAAACTCATATAAATTGCAAAAAACACTTGTTTTATAAAAGGTTGGAGTAAAACTTTCATGTGATTTTAGTGGAATTTTTCACGTTGTGTATGCTCTTCCTTCATGCCTTTTGGCGATCTTAGGAATCAAAAGCAAAGTGAAAAACTCTCTTTCTTAAACATCAACCTACGAATTGAAAATTACTGAAACTTGTTGTCTATAGGACCTAACGATTGTCAAAGAAAGGAGGAGCTAAGACAAAACACAAACCTTCTAATACATGTTTCTTATAGGTTGCCAAATGGTGTGCTACTTAAAACCACATTAAGCTAAGCAAGATAAAAAACACACCATATTCAAAACATTGTATTACAGGTTTCGGAAAAGGGTACGTCCCTATCCGCTCAACTGGAACATAACCCCTTTGGCATAACGCCTTAAGCTACAACAATGGGGGTGGTTCCAGGAACCCTAAAGTAGTCCACCGCTATGTAACCTCGTGGATGAAATAGGAAGCGCTTCCGCTTACCCACTTGACTAGTACACCTTGTGAGTTAGAGTTGCAAGTTGTCTGTATCATGACCTTAGTAGAAGTACATGATGGATGCATTCATTGCCCACTGTACTTGAAAGGGGATAAAGCGAGATACTCCCAAACTAGTCATTGTGACTTTTTGGGTAAATTGCGCCTGCTCTTAGACAATATTGTAACACCTAGTTGAGAGAACTTGTTAGGAAGCCATTTTGTCAAGGAGCCCACTTTACTAGTCCTTGTTGCGTCAAGCCATCACAAAGTGACGGCTCATCTAGAATCTAAACCTTGTTTGTTGAAACAAGGAAAAGAACCCTTGTGAGTTCGAACTGAGTGTCTTTTCATCACGGACCTAAGCTACGTCCCACTTTTGCTTAGTTTTGTTCTTGTCTTCGGATGAGGTGAAGCTCTGCCTAAGTGTTGCTTAGCTTGTGTCCATCTTTTGATCAGTACCCTTGCATTCTCATCGCCCATTATTCGGGGTGAGAAAGGTGCATACATCACATGTTTTTATCAGAGATAGTACTCGTCACTTTTTTGTCCGTTTACGCCCATCCATGTTTGGCTAGGTTGTTAAACATCTAAAAGTGCACAGGTGCACTTTTCACATCTTTGATAAAAGTCCTTTCATCTTGATTTCAAGATCATCTTCACCGCTGTGTATTCGGTTCATCTTTTGTCTCTTCTTGAGTTAATAGTCTTGTTCGCATCTTAGACGTACAATCTCGGTACTTACATCATATTCTCATTTTTGTGAGGAAATGGTATAAGTCCCCTTATTGCGTGGTTACACTACTCACACGATTAAAAACTCCTTGTTATACTTATTACTTGGTTTCACTCTTGACGTCATCTTAGTCTTCTTGAAGAGTGTTGATAACACCTTACATATATCATAATAAAGTTACCATGGTACTAACACCTTGCTTTCTTGGTTAATGTATCACGGTGACGTTATTACGCTATATCTATTCGTGACTTCCATTTTTAGAAGGTTTGGCTTTCATCGGTATTCAAACTAGTTTTAAGTATACCTTGTCAAGGGACTGTGACAGCATCATGTCAGTGCTTAGACCTTGTTGGGGTTCTAACTTGGCTTACATATTGGTACATCTTTGTCATTATCTTAGGGTATAGGCTTGGCAATAACAAATTGAGTGAATCATAACATAAGATGTGCATATGAATGTTTCTTGGTAAAAATGATTGCATAAAATTACATCTACGATACACTGTGATATAATTCCAACATCCCCTTAAATGGCTTGTAGAAAACCATACACTTAGGGGTTATGCTAGCTACATAAAGACGTCCGCTAGTGATGCCTAAAATCATAAAAATGGCAGCCAAATCAAATGAGCAACACATGGGAGAAAACCCTTTTGACACATTCCCATTCAGTGGTCATAATTTAGGACCGCTCTTCTCTCAAGTCAAAGATATGGAGACGTTAATCGATCATAGTGGAGAAGATTCAGACTCTTTGGGAGAACAACAAAGGTTAGACCTAAATAGATTTGATGAGCTCTTATATTATAACAAAGATCAAGTACTCATGAGAGTCTTGGCGTTAGGAGCTAAACTTCCGCATGAGCGCGAAGAAGAAACAAAGGTCATTGACCCTAACTTAGGAGAGTGAAGATTCATCTTAGACACTAGATAATCCTTTCGATGTGGGATATGCATCCACTTCTGGGCAACATAAGGCCATTGTCGAAGGTGAAACATCACGTAAACCTCACTTTAAGGCTTCACGTAAAGTAAAAACTGAGTGGAAGGCCTCCCCTCCTCTCGAAATTTGATGAAGAAGAGGATCCCTAGTTGAGGAGGAGATCCTCCAAAAATAGATCTTGAAGTTGAGTCAGAAATTAGTGAACCTAGGTGCTTCAAAAAGAAACATAGGTAAAGACAAAGACAAAAACAAACTTAACGAGTTTCAATTTGATCCGCATATGAGACTATACCTTTAAAGAAACTCAGGCTCAAAGGTCAATATCACCTACTAAAGAGCAACTCATTCAGGATGAATTAAAATCTATGAAAGATACGCTCATGACATTACAACAGGGAAATGTAGGCCAAAACAGAAAATATTCGTATGAAGAACTATGTCCTTACCCCTTGATAAGGACATGCTACAATAACCTTTCCCAAAACATTTCACTATTCCCAAGTTTGATAAGTATAAGTGCAAAAGTGATCCTCGTGATCATATAAAAGACTTTTACATGGCTTGCCAAGAGGTCACGTATAGCGATAATTTCTTGATACGACTTTTTCCTTGTAGCCTAGGAGCTGTGGGATTGGAATGGTTTTATAGCATACCTAAGGGCTCCATTACAACATGGCCCCTGCTGCTAGCAGAGAAATTTGTAAGACATTACTCCTATAATATGGAGAGTGACATCACGATGAACGATCTATGTAACACAAAACAAAAACCCAATGAGACATTTGTAGATTTTTACAATGATGGCATGGGTTAGCTAGTCGCTTTCCTTGTGCCTTACCTAAAAAATAGTTAGTGAGTATATTCATTCCTAACTTGAACCCAGAAATAGCCTTTCACTTGCAAATGCATTGTGGCTCAAACTTTGAAGAAGTCATAGAGAAAGGTAGTCAAATTGAGAAAGTGCTCATTGCCAAGGGCACGCTTAAACCGGTTATTAAAAACAAACATGAAGCCAAATCCACAGACAAACCTAAATTCTTCAATAAGAATAAACATGTTGTTGGTGATGGCATTACAGACTCCAAGAGAGTCCAAGCCATACAGACAAGTCCACTCTTGAAACTTTCACAAGGGCCTCATCCCAAAGTGCCTACAAAATTACATTCACATCTTTGACAGAATCCTTATCTACCATCCTAAAAGCAATTAGATGGTGTAAAGATGGTAGAATATCCAATGGCAACAATGCCCTACCCGGAAGATGCTCCAAAACTGGTTTGGTTCAAAGACAATGAATATTGTGACTTCCACCGTGTCAAAGGACACAAGATGGATAGATGTTTGAGATTACGCCATTATATCCAAGACCTCATAGAGGAAGGGAAGATTGTTGTAGAGTCTCCCCCAGAGGCCGGTAGAAGTTCAAATGAAAAAATGGGTATTTACAAGGAACCTTTTCCTGACCATGCGGATAAAAAGAAAAAGAAAACAGATCAAGGGAAAACTTCTAATGACTATAGGACTGCTACCTATGTGTACCCTACAAATGATAGTCCTTATGATTCCCTCATTGGATGTATTAACTCATCTAATGAACAGATTAACACCATTCGGATCTTAGAAAAGAGCTACGTAGTCGGGACAAGACGTGCCCACTTAATCATACAGATCCTGTACCTACCCCTGAGGAAAGTCAAGTATAACTTGATAGAGCAATTAGAAAAAACATCTACTAAGATATCTATCCTCGATCTCCTAAAGATCTCCAATGCCCATAAAAACATATTATTCAAAACTTTGCAAAATTTAGGGGTTTCCACAGAAATAGATCCCACAAACCTTCAAGCCATGATTGCACGCTTAGACACCAATGATCATATTACTTTTGATCATACTACAATCCCGCATAATAACCCAGAGCATAACTTGCCATTATATCTCGAAGTGGTGGTTACCCGTTGCAAGATCAAAAGAGTACTTGTAGATGGGGGATCTGGTCTGAATATTTACACCTTGAAGCTGGTAAAGTAGCTGGGCCGTTCAGAAATAGAGCTGGGTGCTAAAACTATCACAATCACAACATATGACAATGAAGAAAGAGAGTCAGCAGGGACTATAGTGGTCCCCATGGAGGTAGGACCAACATGTCATGACACAATGTTCCATGTCCTTGACTTGGACCTTCCGTACAACATGCTCTTAGGATGCCCATGGATCCATGCCATGTAAGCTATTCCATCAATGTTTCATCAGTGCATCAAGTTATATCATGAAGGGTAGGTGGTTACCATTTTGGGTGACCCAGAACCTTTCACACATTGTAGGGCTTTGCAGTTTTTCTCATGTGTAGACTTATGAATGTCCTTCTGTGGATGTTGTTGTCCCTTTACAAATGGAGGCCATGAAGAACCGAGTAGATTCAGAATCTCTCATGCCTTTCAATCAAGATTTTCCCTCGTTGGTCAATCCATTTGCTTCATGGGAGGCCACATCAGCAAAATATGGCCCAAGTAGGCCATTCACTCTTGAGCAGGCTCTGTTGATATCAGACCTATCGGTATCCCCCAGGACAAGGGTAAGCCTTATTTTAGTTCAAGAGCACCCGCAAGCAATGTCCTAAACCTTTGGAGAAATTTGTCCATAGTGGCCTCTTGTCTGAGGAGAAAATGTTAGAAGACCCTACCAGTAGAGTACCAGAAGGCACCATGGCTTCATGCAATCAAGCGCCTCAGTATGTCAAAGGTCCTCACATGATGTTTGTCATGGGCTATGATGGGTTTGGATGTGGCATTAATGCACAAGGCGGTTGGAGCCTATCCCTATCCCTCATTTCAAAACTGATAAACATGGCCTTGGAATAAGGCCCCATGATGCTCTACCTTCTGAGAACAATGCCACTTCTTCTGAAAGTGAGGATGTTTCACCTCATTCGATAGTGACGTAGATTCCCAATGTAGCCTTTACGAAGATCTTTCCTCCACGAACCTATTCCCGATTTTCGGTCCTTACCTTATCCGAATCCATCCCCCTAGATAAATATCCAATAGCCCTTATATATCCTGAGCTTATAGATTGGGATCAACAACTTCATGTGCCATTGGATTTCTTTGAAAATGATGAGGCATTCGCAGAGTTCATGGGACTCAGGGACTTTATTCAGATTTGGAGACCACAAGAAAGGATTTAAGATTCAACTAGACACTTGTGCCTATTTTGGGAGGAAGTAGAGATGTGTGGATGGTTGAATAAAAAGGTTGTAACTAAAGGTATACCTACTCTATGAGAAACCAAGCAAGAAGGCTCAACGGAAATCCCATAGTGACAAACTCTTTGGTGAGCTCATAGACAAACAAAATGAAGAGTCTAAAGATGAAGTGATTTATCCATTCAAAGATGATCATGAACTACCACAGGAGGTCGATCTTACTCTTCCCCCTGATCCTACATGGATGGAAGATGCTTCTAAAATGCTTATTGAGGAAACAATCAGCATCAACATTGGCTCAGAGGAGCAACCTAGAATAGTCAAGTTGGGAGCTTCACTCTCAGCTCAGGAACAAAAGACCTTTGTAGAGCTCTTAAAAGAATACGTGGACATATTTGCATGGACATATGTAGATATGCCTGGGTTTAGACCTGAGCTAGTTGTGCACAACCTCGTTGTGCACCAGAGGCCAAACCAATCAAACAAAAGTTAAGAAAGATGCATCCTAAAGTGGCGCTCTTGGTCAAAGAAGAATTAGAAAATTTGTTAGCTGTTGATTTCATAAAACCTATTGACTATTTAGAATGGATCTCTAACATAGTCCCAGTACAAAAAAAACCTGTTGGAATAAGGATCTACATGGATTTCTGTGACATCAACAAAGCATGTCCAAAAGATGATTTTCCCCTACCTAACATCGACATGATAGTCGATTCAACAACTGGCTATGAAATGTTGTCCTTGATGGATGGTTTTTAGGTTATAACTAGATACAAATTGCAGGAGGAAGATCAACATAAGACAACATTCATCACCCCTTGGGGAACATTCTACTACAAAGTCATGCCCTTTGGGCTTAAAAATGTTGGGGCTACTTATCAGTGGGCCATGACGGTTATCTTCCATGATATGATAAGTGACATCATGGAGGATTATGTTGATGATATCCTAGAAAAATCTAAGAGTAGAAAAGAACACCCTGAAGTGTTGAGGCATATCTTTCAGCATCTAAGAGACTATAAGGTTCACTTGAACCCTAAGAAATGTGTCTTCGGTGTCTTATCAGGAAAACTCCTAGGGTTCATTGTCTCACAAAGAGGGATTGAAGTGGATCCTGCAAAGGTTACGGACTATCACAGAAATGCCACCACCTACCACTCTCAAGTAGCTAAGGAGTCTACAAGGAAAGATTCAGGAAATCCATCGCTTTATCTCACAACTTGCGGATAAGTGCCACCCCTTTACTCATTTTCTCAAGAAAGATGTCACATTCAATTGGGGACTGATTGTCAAAAAGCCTTTGCGTTACTCAAACAGTACTTGTCCAACCCACCTGTACTAATGCCACCTACCCCGGTGAACCTCTCCTCTTATACATTTCCGCTACCCAGTTTTCCATTGGTGCATTACTTTCCCAATATGACTTAGCCCATAAAGAGAGAGTAGCAGTTTACTATCTTAGCCACACCTTGATCGCATATGAGCTGAATTATCCCCAAATAGAAAAGGCCTACTTGGCGGTTGTATTCACATTTCAAAAGCTTCGCCATTATCTCTGAATAATAAGACCAAGCTCATATCCAAAGTCGACCCTCTCAAGTACCTTTTATCCAAACCCACCCTCACAGGCCGAATGGCTAATTGGATCATTCTCTTGAGTGAGTTTGACATTGAGTTTGTAAATCGAAGTCTTTAAAAGGACAGGTATTGGCTGATCAGTTGGTAGAAGCTCCTCTCCCAGGAATGGAACCTTTGTGCTTAGATTTACCAGATGCATCCATGATGTATATTGAAGAGTCCGTAGAATGGTAGGTTCACTTTGATGGATCTTTTACCTTCCATGGATCTAGAGCAGGAGTGGTCCTCATCACTCCAAATGGTGATGTCATACCATGAGCATTCGGTTGGGATTCCCATGTACAAATAACATTAGAGTATGAAGCACTCATCACCGGCCTCAAGCTAGCTATTACATGGAATATCAGACAACTACGAGTCATTGGGGACTCTCAACTTATCATAAAATAGGTTAATGATGAGTATAAGGTTAAAGATGAGAAACTTATTCCATATAAGAAAATGGTTGAAACTTTGAAGGAATATTTCACACAAGTCATATTTGAACAAAAACCAAGGTCGCATAATAGATCCGTGGATGTTATGGCTACTATTGGGTCTCTCTTGCACATAGCACCTAAAGAAAGCAAGATGCCTTTCTTCGTGGAACATCTACAGGTACCTGCATATGATATGCCGGAGTCATGTTTGGCATGTGAAGTTGTTGGTCCTTTATCCCCTTGGTATGACCCTATCTTCCAATACCTACAAGATGGCACCCTTCCCCCTGACATCACCCATTCTAAAAAGAAAGCCCTTATTCACCGCATAGCCCATTATACCCTCCTAGGAGGCACCCTTTATCATCGTGGCTATGATGGGAATCTACTTCGTTGTTTGGATGTCGTTGATTCTATCCATGCAATTAAGGAAGTACATAGTGGTATTTGTGGAGCACATACTAGTGGCATGGTCTTAGCTAAAAGCTATTGAGAGTAGGCTATTATTGGCCTACCATGGAATCGATTGTTGCAACTTTGTAAAGAAGTGTGAACTATGCCAAAATATGGGAATTTAATACATGCGTCGGTGCAAGCCTTACTGACCTATTACAATGCCTTGGCCATTCTCTAAATGGGGCCTGGATCTCATAGGGAAGCTCCATCCTTCTTCATCAGATGGTCATACTCATATCATCACCGCCACCGAATACTTTACCAAATGGGTAGAGGTTGTCCCTCTTACCTATGTCACCGGTGTGCAGATTTCAAAATTCATCATGAACCATCTCATATGCCGTTACGGGATCCCCTCGGCCATTGTCACTGATAATGGTAAATCTTTCAAAAATAAAATGGTTAAAACATTGTGTCAATGCTTCCATATCCAACTTAAGTGGTCTACCCCTTATTACCCTCAAGGTAATGGACAGGTGGAAGCCACCAATAAAACCCTTGTGCGGATTATGGAGAAAATGGTCAGTAAAACTAGCCGTAATTGGCATCTGCAGATACATCCCAGCCCTCTGGGCCTATCGTACTTCCATCCACACTCCTACTGGTGTGACCCCTTATTCACTTGTCTATGGCACTGAAGCCATCATACCTTTGGAAGTGGAGCTTCCCTCCCTGAGAATATCTCTCAGAGACTATCTTGATAAAGATGAAGACTACAGAGTTGCTCGCCTAGCAGAGTTAGAACTATTAGATGAAAGGCGTATCAGAGTGTTCAATCACCTAAAATTTTATCAGAATAGAGTGTCCAGAGGATATAATAAAACACATCATTCATTGGGAATTTGATGTAGGGGATCTAGTTCTCAAAGAAAATAGAAGAACACCGTTAAAGATAGAGAAAAGAAAGGAAAGTTTGAGGCTAACTGGTTAGGTCCTTATGTTGTAATTGCAAAATATGGATCAGGGGCCTACAAACTTGCATATTCAGATGGTGAAGAGCTTCAGAACCCATGAATTCCATGCACTTAAAGTGGTTCTATGCTTAGGCATGATGGGAATATCAAATAAGAACTAAAAATTGGAAAAAAAAAAAAAACAAGCAAAAAAATGGAAAAATGAGAAAATAGTAAAGAAAAAGTAGGTCGTCCTCATGTGAAAACCATGCAATTGTGGCGCAGGGGGTAGGTCTTTGAGTGAAAACTAGTTTTTGGCACTCAAGGAGGATTCAGGACACAAGTTACTCTTACGGAAGGATGGGTAATCGTTACCACTTTTTAGATACGACTTTTTTCTGCTAGGTCTAGGAACCCTACTAGGATCACCTTTGCCTTGCCATGATCTGGTTTGTTTGCTCTTATATCTGCATGAAGGACATTACCTTTGTATATGCCCATCTAATGTTGAGCATGAAAATCATTGCCATCTTCCTACACATACGTGCGTGGCATTCTGCCCTTTGTATATTCCCACATCACGTTGGGGGCATCCACGCTTCATTGTTCTTGTACATTGCTTTCAAAACATGACCTTGGAAAATACAAAAACATTCGGAAAACAATACACAAAAAATCTAAACATTTGAAAAATCCCCTTTCAGGGATAAAGCTACATTCGTCTCACAATGCTATCTTTGGGAAACCTAGACAAAATAGTGACAAACGTAGCCGTGAAAACTTATCTCTTAGATAAACCCAAAAACATTAGAAAATATGTCAATGTTGTCCTGTCAAAAACAAAGTAGTGCTTTAATTACTTTTAGTTGTTGGTTTGTATAGTTTTGGTGTACTTAGTCCGTTAATTGTTAGTTCTTTAAAATGGATCATTTGCTTATCAAAAGTTGAATCTTGTTTGATTTAAATTGAGCATTGCATTACATACATTTGAAGGCTATCATGCTTGTAAACAATTGTTGTAGGTTTCTTTGTTTGTTAGTGTGCTTCCTTTTAGGGTTCATTTTTGCTTACTTAGATTAGATCTCATTTTATCTCTTGTTAGAGGTTTGTGCATGTGTTTGTTTAGTAGTAGTAGTATGTGTATATTTGTTTAGTTTTGTTAACTTTTGCTTGTGTGTTTTTGCACAGTTGTTTGTTATCACATCTATCATCTATCATCTATCATCATCATATATCATCTCATCACATTTATAACATCATTCACTACATCATATATATACAAAAATGCTAAGTATTACATCATGCATGTATGCTAAGCTAATCATCAAATATCGTATCATCAATGGGGGCAAGAGGGGTTGCGCATAATCACTAATCTATCCCCCCACACCAATATCATCTAGTATCATCCCAAGTGCTAGCATAAAAACTCAGAAACTAAATCATGAATCTAAAAACATGTGGTGCCATCTGTAGATACATCATCAAATATGAAAGCAGGAAGTATACACATTTTTGAATCTAAAATATGCCACATACATGAAAGAAAGAACAAACATACATCATGAATCCATCATATAAATGATACATCAAAAATGTCCATATATACATGTATAATTGTCCAGTCAGTGATCAAAATAATACATCATCGATACAATATGCCATCAAAAAGGGGCATGCATCAAAAAGAATCGGGCCTTCATCACGAGGCATCATCAAAATGAATAATATACAAAGCTATACAACAAAATCAGCCTTCATCAGAGGCATGTATAAAGAATATTTGTACAAGAAGAAAGGTAGAGCTCAACCACAGCTCTCGCCCTCGCCCGGGGCTCCCGTGTCTGTCATCACTGGTCGATGGAACAATGGTGGCTAGGGAGGACCTACACTAGATGGACCACCAAGACTGACTAGATGGTCCCTGTCAGATGGATTTGCTCTGGCATGGGCTGCCTAACTGATCTCGACAAATGGCCTGATCTCTGTGATCTGGAACCTATCGTGCTCATCCTTGACTATCGAGGTAGTACCACTCGCTGCTCTGGGGGAACTACAAGTAGGTAGTCCTATAAATAATGCCTCGCCACCGAGCCTCGTGGCATCATGGATCAAGTCAGCATCTCTAGAAGTGAGGGCTCCTGAAGGGAAACATCTCACTCACCTGTCACTCTACCTAAATCAGCCTCATCCTATCTCGAAGAGGCAGCCTCTCGATCTCGCTCTGCGTAGTAACAGTCTGCACCTGTGCTCATGCCTCATCCCTCTGTGCTAGGAGACCCTGTGACCATCTATATACATGTCCCTCTAGGCCACAACCATCTGTACTGAGTCTGGGACTGGTGTAGGAGGCTCAATATCTGAGCCCCCTGTGTGGCCATCTCACACCTGACTCTGCCATGCAACACTATCGCTGCCCTGAGTGGCCTTGTGCCCGGGCCTGATCTCTCTCTCTTGTCAAAAATATATATCTATGCCTAGAGCTCTGAGTCTCGCTCTAATGAGGGCTGTACTGGGTCTCTTGTTATCTCTCTCTGCTAGCCACATGTAACTTACAATGATGGCTGCCTATAACTACTTCTTTGAAGAAGCAGCTCGCTATCTGCACTGCTACTCTCTGGGGTATCAAAAGGTGGCCCCCTGTCTGGTAGTACCTATTGAAGAGGGGTATAAATCCCCATTGGAATGCCCACTAGGGGAAACTCTATGTCCATGGCCCTATATATCTATCTCGGCTGGGCCTGGGGCCCTGTCCCTGTGGCTGCTATGGAAGGGGACCCTATCCCCTACCTCTGACATCTTTGGTGGTGCATCATGGGCCCACCCTCATCATCATCATCATCACTATCATCTCCACCCTCACCACCGCTAGGAGGCCCCACTAGAGGAGGCCTCAAGCCAACATCATATGCCACTTATGGGAATGCTCAAATGGCATGGGAGCACACCATGGTACCATGGCCCATACTCTAGCGTAGTACCGGATCTCTGATCTATCTAAGTGGCACCCAAATAGCAGGTGCCACCTGTCAAAAGCTAGCTAGTGCTCTGTCATCGTGGGCAATCTGTGGACCCATATCAAAGTGCTCTCTGGCTCTGTGAGCATACCATCTATCTGGCCCAGGAACATCCTGGGTAAGGCCAAACTACCACTGACATCGATCCACTCTGTATAACTCCCACATATAGTTGTGGCTGCCCAAAATAAAATGCTCAATGGTGGTAGTGTTGAGCTCTAGACCATCCTCTGGCCACTGAAAATGTCTGTAAGGCCTCCATGCAATGGAAGCCTGAGA
The DNA here is from genome assembly GCA_018340775.1 of Taxus wallichiana var. yunnanensis. Classification (NCBI taxonomy): domain Eukaryota; kingdom Viridiplantae; phylum Streptophyta; class Pinopsida; order Cupressales; family Taxaceae; genus Taxus; species Taxus wallichiana. The sequence goes on from CM031244.1 coordinate 440,445,155, forward strand.
GTAGCTCATCTAGCTCACACTGTAATGGTATGTAACCCCATGAAGGGTCACACATCATCCCCTACTGGGACCCAACCCAGTAGAAGGCTCGGGAGCCCGACCTCTCAGCACACCTAGGGGGTGACCAATAGCAATGTGGTCCCATGCCCAAATCTGTAATAAACGCAGGAGGTCCTACCATCTTCTGATGGTAGTAGGTGATCAGATGGAGATCCCAATACAAATGTGCTAATATGCACTGACCCTAGTAGTAGGTTTGTCCCTCCACCAAGCCAAGAATCACTCCTAGGAGTCCCAGTGGAAATGAAGCACCAGTCTTGTCAGGGAGTAGAACTCCACTGACAAGAGCCATCATATAGACCACTACGCGGTCTAACTCTGGATCATCTATGCATCGGGATAGTCTGATAGACATCCGTGCCGTGGTATGGTAGGAACACAAACAAATGTGTGATGTGATGTTGAATGTCACTCCAGTGGCTCATCGTCTCGATAAGTTGTCCCTGGATCGGGACCGCATGATGCACCATACATCCTCTAATGTAATGGTCATCTCCCCGGTCGGGAGGTGAAAGCACTAGCTCTGTTGTGCCACCGCTCTGCTATGGCCGTCAAGAGGCCATGATCTAAAGTAATCTAGGGCATCTCGGCCACATAAGATAGTCCCGTCATGCAAAAGGCTCGCTAGGGTCACTCTATCCTCATCATCGAACTGCACCTCTATCATCAGATAAGCGGCCGTAGTGCTCACGAGTCTGAAGAATAGGTAACATACGCTGCTGTAAAATCAATGCAAGTGTTAGGCATCTAACATTTCTATAATATTTTTCTAAGGAAAAATAAAGCTTTTAACACATCTAATTTACTAACTATTCTTTTCTTCTAAAGTAATCTCACCTTTTTTCTTCTATACTTGGCTATTTTCTAGCCAGTTGTCTTTTCTCGCATGCTTCTAGTGCATACACACCTCCTTTGGCACCTGCGTGCCCCTAACCGATGCATACACCCCCTTGGGGATGCATACGTGCACTAACTTTCTCCTCCTTGTTTGATGCAAGGCCGATGCGGGATGCATACACGCCCTCCATGTGCCCTTCATGATGTCTACACACCCATTTTGATGCACACATGTGCGCGTGTCCATCCAAACCCTAATGCGACCTTGCACCATTTGTGCCCCCTTTTGTATTTTCTATGGGTACACGTGCTTGCGTGCCCCTTTGTCTTTCCTACATGGATATGTGTGCTGTACCTATCTTTCCCAATGGATACACTTATGCATACGCACCCACTAGGTGCGAACAAGTATGCGTACGCGTCCATCCTGTCCCCATGCAAATGGATGTGCATGCGTGTATCATGTGTCTGTTTTGATGCATGCATGCATGCGTACCCATCAATCCGATGCATACGCCTACGTGCATGTGTCAAAATTCTCCTACCTACCCTAAAAACCCTAAAAGTGTAATTAATGTGTAATTAATGGGGGTTAGGGCACTCATGAATGGTCCATCCGTTGGGTCCCGCATGTACTCTGGATGTGATCCGCGTGCCTCGTCCTCCTCGGTATCCTCGCCATCTCACTCCAGGGCTCTCGCTTTCACTCATGGTAAAAATTTACAAAGGCTCTAGTAGAAATGAATTGGTCGTGATTGTTTTACTGACCCCGGGTGAGTATATTAACCCATCGTGATGCCCCAGGGCATGTTTTCTCCGCCGTGATCATTCTAACCTTCTTCTATCCCGTTGTGATAATTATTTTGTATTAAAATAATTATTTTTACTAATTTTCACACGTTGGGGCACTTCGTGTCAGTCCAATGGTCACTTCTTCGTCATCACTGAGATAATTTACGAACCTTTCAGGTGCCTTTTCCCACCTTTTTCCTCTATTTTTCATCTATTTTCCCCCATCGTGATAATTATTTACTAATTTATTTTAAATAAATTATTCTCGACCCATCTTTCTTCTTGTGGGCATATATTCTGAGCTTTTTGACAGCTTTGCCTTCCCACTACCACCTTATGCGTGTATTTTTGGAAGATCTTTGATCTTTTAAAATTCTTCTGACCGATCAAAAACCTAGAAAAAAAAAAAAAAAAAATATTTTAAAAAAACCACAAAAATATTGGAAAATAGCAAAATGGCTTAAAATTGATTAAACCGATCATCTACGGCTGAAATTTGTGTCTATTGCATGGCACTCATCCCAGATCTTGCTGACATTCTCAAAATCATTTGAAACAATGACTCACGCATCACCAAAATCTTCAATCACCTAAACAAGCTATGTTGCTTACTTTGTCTATACTCTGGGGCACTATCAATTACCTGGTACTATTTTTCATTGTGCACATTGCTTTTTCATAGGATGGAAGTGTCCTCCATCTTCCCCCTTGCATAATACACCTTTCTTGGGGCATCATTCTTCACCCTAGTCATTTATCAAAACATTTGGGACTTCATCTCGATAACAAAATATTTGTGCAACTATCTTGAACGTTGTTGGTTTAAGTGTGTGTGATTGTACTTATTTCCCTGTCAGGTGATTCGGTTTATTTCTCGTATTGCATTGCATTCGTGTATGTTGCATGGAGTTGGTCATTTTGGCAGAGGACGGTTGTTTGTATCTTGGCTTTTAATGTCATTTTACGCTTCCATCGCATGCTCACATTTTAATAAGGACCCATGAGGAGGATTCTAAGCATTATGATGATTAAAATATTGTTAGCAATTGATTTGTGGATAGCTCAATATCCCTTTTTTCTTCTAGTTTCTCATCTTCTCTAAACACTTTTCTCTCTATTTGTTTTTTTTTTTCGATCATCGATCAAGTTTCTTCATCACCCCATCGACACTCGAGGGGGCATTCATCATCCTTCACCCTATTAATTTTTCTTCTACCCCTTCAAAAATTTTTCTACTTGCTTGTGTTTGTCTACTTTCTTTGAAGTGACGTCACTTACGTCACCTCAAAGAGGGGAAAATGTAGACACTGTAGTTTGATCAATACACTATTATTTCTAATGGTGCACTAACGCTTCTTCCTTTTGTAAATTGATGACACACCGCCAGTTAGGCCTATCTAACTCCCTTCCTACGACACCCTTTTGGTCATTTTTCCTCTTATAAACCATTTAAACAGGTAGTTATAGCCTCGTTCTAACTACATTAGCTTCTTATTCTCTTCTAGCTTGCTTCTATTAGCTCCCGGAAGATCAATCCACTTCGTTGGATTGATTAAGCCCTTCAGAACCCTTCCAGAACCCTAATTACTCTCTAAGAGAGATTAATTAGTCTAACCTAGGTTAATTACCCTCTAACATAGTCAAATCACACTTTGACTTGCTAAAGTGCTTTTTGGACTTTAGCCTTTGTCCCACATGCACCCAAATCTCCCTTTTCTTCCAAACCAAAAACTATAAATAGGGCTATACCCCCTCCCTCATTTCCTAAGAATTCTCTCTTCTTCCTAGCACAAATTATAGCAATTTGATTAGGCTTTAGTTTGTATTTCATCTTCTTTCATTTGAGCTAAAAGCATTTAATCTTGTATTTCATAGCATTAACATAGAGTAAAAGGGAAGATCCATTGGCCTTGAAGCCATTAATGGGGAGATCTCTTTCTCTTAACACATAAACTGAATGCTTAGATCCTCTTAGGTTCATTATTTCAAGCTTTCAAAGAATAGAGATTAACTTCATTTGCTTAGTTTGCATGTTTATTTCAAATTAATGTATGCAAAGAAGGAAACCTTGCTCATTTCTTATCACATGGTCCTAGACATGACTCATTTTGATGTACACACAGATATATGTATGTATGCCTCAATATGAAGGCTCAATTTTGATCGATGTACATGATGTATCATTTTTTATTATGCCTCATGATGAAGGCTTATTTTGTATCTTGATGATGTATACCTTGAGACACATATGTATATGGACATTTATTTTGACATGTATGATGATTATGATGATTGGACTCTATATTATGATGTTGTTGTATATGTATCACATGTTTTGATTTATGATATATCCTTAGATGATATCATTTTTATTGTACATGAGATGCTTTTGATTATTCCACTTGATGATTTGTTATGATATTGGTGTGGGGGATATATTTTGATATTTGCAACCCCTCTTGCCCCATTGATGATACGATATGTGATGATTAGCTTAGCATACATGTATGATGTAGACTTAGCATTTTATTGATATATGATGTATATGATGTTAGATGTGATGATATAGATGATGATGTGATAAAAACAATGTACAAGTAACAAAAACAAGCACAAACAAAGTTAACAAATCTACCAAATATACACACTAAACAACGTAACAACACAACTATGTACAATCATTCACAAGCATGCAAAAACACACTCCATATGTACAAATAAGAATGAATCTAATCTAAGCAAGAAAAGATCAATCTAAAAGGTATGTTTAAGCAACACACTATACAAATGTACAAGCAAGAAAAACTATACAAACAATGTACACACAAACAAAGCAAAGCAAAAACAAAATAAAGAAATAAAGCAAGTAAACTATTACTATGTTTTTGTAAGACTATTTTCAATGTGTTTTGTGTTGTTTTTGGGAGTTTTGTGAAACAATTTTCTATTGTTTTTGTATTTTTGGTTTTCTAATGTTTTGGGGTTTTTCTAACAATATTTGAATGTTTTTGTGATTTTCAACATATTTGAAGATTTTCTAACTATTTAGTTATGTAGAAACCGTGGAAACGTGGATGGGAATGTTAGATGGGATATAAACATTTATAAAAGAAGGTGAAGATGAAGATGCCCCCTGATGTTAGAGGAATATACAAAGGCAATCTCTTCATAGATTTACAAGAGGAAAGAATCGGATCAAGGCTTTGATAGGATAGGCTCACAAAGAATCTCAGATGTAGGTGTGGAACTAGCTCTAAACTAAGAAAATGTACCCTTCCAGACATGAGATGCTTGTGAACAATGAATCCTCCCAAGGTGCTGGAAACTAGTTTTCACCAAGGGACCTATCCAAAGTGCCACAATTGCGTGGTTTTCACATTTGGATGACCTGTTTTCTCTTTTTCTTTTTTTTTTTTTTTTTGTTTTTCATGTTTTTTTACTTTTTTTGTTTTTTTTCCAATTTTTGCGCCATGTTCAAGCATAGAACCACTTGAGGTGCATGGCGTTCATGGGCTCTGCGTAACTCATCTCCATCAAGATAGGAAAGCTTGTATGCTCCTGACCCAAATTTGGCCATAATGACATAGGGTCCTAACCAATTAGGTTCAAACTTTCCTTTCTTTTCTCTCTCCTTCACTATGTTGAATTGGTTTTCCTTCAACACCAAATCTCCTACCTCAAACTGATGAGGTATGATTCTTTTTTTGTAGCTCTGTGATACTCTGTTCTGATACACTTTAAGATGGTTGAGTGCATGGATGCACTTTCATCTAGTAGCTCCAGTTTTTCCAGTCTAGCCACTATGTAATCCTCATCTTTATCTAGATAGTCCCTAAGAGATATTCTCAAGGGAGGGAAGCTCTATTTCTAGGGGGATGATGGATTTAGTTCCAAACACTAGGGAATAAGGTGTCGCACTAGTAGGGGTGTGAATGGAGGTCCTATAAGCCCGAGAGGGGGGTGAATTTACAAATTCCAATTGCGACTGTTTTACTCACCATCTTCTCCATGATTCGAACAAGTGTTTTATTAGAGGCCTTTGCTTTCCCATTACCTTGAGGGTAATATGGTGTGGACCACTTTAATCGTATCTAAAAAAGTGTGACATAGAGATTTCATTGTCTTGTTCTTGAAATATTTTCCATTGTGACAATGGTGGAAGGAATGCCATAATGGTAGATGAGGTGGTTCATGATGAACTTTGATATTTGAGACCCATGTAACATATGTCAGTGGAACAACCTCCACCCACTTGGTGAAGTATTTGTGGCCATTATAATGTGTGTATGACCATCGGATGAAGTAGGGGTAAGCTTCCCTATTAGGTCTAATCCCCATTTAGAGAATGGCCATGGTGTTGTGATTGGCTATAAAGGTTGTGATGATGCATGGATGAAGTTCCCATACTTTTGGCATAACACACACTTCTTTACATAATTGCAGCAATTTATCTCCATGGTAGGCCAGTAATAGCCTACCCTTAATAACTTCTTTTCTAAAACCATCCCATTTGTATGGGCTCCACACACTCCTTCGTGTACCTCCTTGATTGCTCATATTGACTCTACTACATCTAAACAATGCAACAAATTCCCATCATAGCCATGATGGTAGAGGGTGCCTCCTAGGAGGGTGTAACAAGCTATTTTGTGGATAAGGATTTGTTTTTCAAAATGGGTGATGTTGGGAGGAAAGGTACCACTTTGGAGGTAGTTAAAGATGGGTTCATACCATGGGGAAAGGGACCAACAACTTCACATGCCAGGCATGATTTTGGCATGTCATATGTAGGTTGATGTAGATTTTCAACAAAAAATGGCATATCATTGTTCTCTGGTGGAATCGTAGCATAGAACCCATTATTTCCATTGCATCTGTAGAACTTGTTTTGTGCCCTTGGAATTTGTTCAAAGGTGATGCACACAAAATATTCTTTTAGAGTTTCTACCAACCTTTTATATGGGATGAGTTTTTCATCCTTGACTTTGTATTCATCATTGACTTGCTTGATAATCAATTATGAGTCACCAATGACCTTAAGGTGGTGGATATTCCATTTTATAGCCAACTTCATCCCAATGATGAGTGCTTCATATTCTGTAATGTTATTTGTGCATGGAAATCTGAGACAAAAAGGCTTGGGTATGGGTCTTTGTAGGAGTGATTAGCACTACACCTGCCCTTGAACCATGGAAAGTAAATGATCCATCAAAATGTACTTTGCCATATGACAGATTCCTCAATGTACATTAATGATGTGTCAGGAAGGTCCAAACACACCAATTTTATTCTAGGTAAGGGTGCCTTCTTGCATATGTGGTCTCATGAGCACCTATCCTTTTACTGACTTTTGGTGTACATACTCAATATCAAATTCATTGAGTAGGATGATCCAATTAGCCATCCTACCAGTAAGGGTGGGTTTTGATAATAGGTATTTGAGTGGGTCAACTTTGGATATAAGCTTGGTTTTGTTATTCAATCAGATAATGGTGAAGTTTTGGAAGGTAAAAACAACACCAAACAAGATTTTTTGATTTGGGGATAGTTGAGCTCATATGCAATTAGGGTACGAATGAGATAGTACACTACTTTTTCTTTTTGGCTTAGGTCATACTAAGAAAGCAAGGCACCAATAGAAAATTGGGTTGCAAATATATATATAACAAAAGTGGCTCACTGGGGTTGGTGGCATGAGGACTGGTGGATTTTCCAAATATTGCTTGAGAAAGGAAAAGGCTTGTTGTTGCTCTGGTCCCCAAATGAAGTCAATGTCCTTTTTAAGAAAATGGGTGAAGGAGTGACATTTGTCGACAAGATGTGAGATAAAGCGGTGGATGGCTTGTATTTTCCTTGCAAGTTTACTGTACAATTGCTTGATGTTCTTGGGAGGAGGCATTTCAGTAATAGCAATTACTTTAGTAGGGTCTACCTCGATCCCTCTTCTTGATACAATGAAGCCCAGTAGCTTCCCTGATAACACTCGAAGACACACTTCCTTGGATTTAACCTGACCTTATATTCTCAAAGAGATTTCAAAAATGTGCCTCAAGACCTCAGGATGGTCTTCTCTTGTCTTTTATTTTCCTAGGATATCATCCACATAGTCCTCCATGATGTCATTAAGCATGTCATGGAATATTACGGTCATTACCCTTTGATAAGTTACGTCGGCATTTTTAAGGCCGAAGGGCATTACTTGATAACAGAATGTCCCCCAAGGGGTTGTAAAGGTCATCTTATGTTGATCTTCCTTTGCTATTTTGATTTGGTTATAGCTAGAAAATCCATCCATAAGAGATAACATTTCATACTTTGCAAATCGAATCAAAATCATGTCGATGTTGGGTAGGGGAAAATCATCTTTAGGACATGCCTTGTTGATGTCTCGAAAGTCAGTGCAAATTTTGATTCCAATAGGTTTATTTTGAACTAGAACTATGTTAGATATCCACTCAGAGTAGTCAATGGGTCTGATAAACCCCTGCTAATAATTTTTCTAACTCTTCTTTGACTAGAAGGGCCACTCGTGGATGCATTTTCCGTAGCTTCTATTTAATGGGCTTCGTGTCTGCATGCACAACTAAGTTATGCACCACCAAAGATGGATCTAAGCCCGACATATCCGCATAAGACCATGTGAATATGTCCACAAATTCTCTGAGAAGCATAGTGAAAGTTTTTTGTTCTTGTGTTGAAAGCGAAGCTCCCACTTGACTATCTTTGGTTGCTCTTCATTCCAATATTAACATCAATAGTTTCTTCCACAAGCATCTTTGACATATCCTCCATACACGTAGGATCGGGAGGAGGTTGAGATCTTCTTCTAAGGGTCATCTCAATGATATTTTCACCCTCAGTGTGGTCACTTCTTTTGTCCATTGATTTTTTATTTGTTGGTCGGCCAATGCCTCAAAGAGGTTTTCACTATGTGACTTGGACTTATATTTTTTTGAGGCTTTGTAGAGGAACTTTTCCCTCACTTTTTCTTATATTTTTTTGACCACAAAGCTCAACTCCTCCTCCCAAAGTATGCGAGGTATCCAGGTCAATGGAGAAACCCTTCTTGTGGTCTCCAATAGGAATAGTGTCACGTATGCCCATAAATTTCTACAATAGCCTCATCATTCTCAAAGAGGTCTAGTGGCACGTGACGTTGTTGGTCCCAATCGACAAGGGTAGGGTATACAAGGTCAATTTTTGGATTGGCAGGGGTTATGGTAAAGATAACGGTATCCATGAAAAGTTTCATAGAGGAAAGATCCTCGTATTGGCTATGGTGGGAATGCATCGCTATCTAAATAAATAGAGCTATCCTCGCATTCAAGAGGAGGTAACATCTTGGTCCATGGGGTGTGCCCATAGGGCTGAATACCGATACCATATATTTCTATTTTTGAAATGTGGAGTTGGGACTAGTTCCCTTATCCCTTGTTCAAATTTCCACATCCGAGTCCTTTGTAACCCATGGAATACATCATTCTACTAGATTTTGTGTATTTTGGAGTTTTATAGCAGATAGGCTTAGTGTCCTCGGGACCCAAATTGTAGGAGGGTCCAGCAATTTCTCTTCTGCAGGTAAAAAGACCACCAGGTAAGAATGTCCCAATTGTTTGTTCATCTCTGAGGTCTTTTTAGTGGTAGTTGGGTTTGCCTCTTGTTTTAGGTGACAAGGATAGATCTGAGACTAGGAGAGCATGTTGAATATTATATTCTCCACAACCATACTCAAGAATCTTCATCTCCCATGAATCAAAGGGAGAGGTAGATGTAGAAGCACCGTGAGCACAAGAACTTAGAGAGTCTGAATCTACTGTGACTCAAGAGCTTCTGAATGAAGGGGGAAAAAATATCGGTGGAGGGACATCATATGCCCCTACGTATAAAGCTATTGAGAGCTCTATAGTGGGTGAAGGGTTTAGATCTCCTTGAATAGTAATAGTGTGTCCCTCGTGTTTCAATTTGATACATTGGTGAAATGTTGATGGTATGGCTGCATGGCATGAATCCATGGGTGACCAAGAAGCATATTGTATGGAAGCTCCAAGTCTAAGACATGAAACTTTGTGTTGTGACAAGTGGGCCCTACTTCCATTGGAATGTTATTGTACCATCCGATTCCCGCTCCGCGATTTTCGTAAGTGGTTATGGTGATAATGTGGGACTCTAGATCTTCTTCTATGTATCCCAACTATTTAATTAGTTTCAATGTGCATATGTTTTTTAACCCGACCCATTGTCCAAACACCCTCTTTATCTTTGGTGAGTAACAAATACTTCTATGTAAAGAGGAAGGTTATGTGTATGATCTTCATTAGGGATTTCATTGTGGTTAAATGCAATGTGTTCACTTGGTGCAATATTTTCCACCATAACAGTGTGTAGGTGAGAAGGATCTACTTCAGTTGACACTCCTAACCCCTAGAGAGTTTTATAAAGGATGTCCTTATGTACGTTTGATATTTTAAGAAGATCTAAGATTGAAATCTTAGCAGACGTCTTCTCAAGTTGGTCTAGGATATTATATTGACTATCTGAGGGGTAGATAAAGGAGGTTTATGGGATCATGAGACGAGTGCATGCCTTGTTACCACAACATAATCTCTTCCTTTAATCCTAATGGTATTTACACGCTCATCGAAGAATGAACACATCCAATAAGTGAGTCATATTGATTGTTATCGGTTTGGGTATAAACATAATTTGTGGCTTTATAGCTTTGGAAGACTCTCCTTGATCCGGATTTTTCTCACCCATGTTTACCATGTTTTGGGAAAGGCTCCTTGAATATTCCCATCTTTTGATTTGGCATTTTGATTTGATTTAGTGAATCAACTTCTATCTCTCCACTATCGATAAGGTCTTGGACGAAGTGGCGTAGTTTTAAGCATTTGTCTATCTTATGTCCTTTGACATGGTGGAAGTCACAATACTCATGTTCTTTATACCACATGAAGGTTTAGGTGCATTTTCATCAAAGGGTATCGTTGTAGGATATGTCACTAGGTGTACTACATCTAGTTGTTTTAAGATTGTGGACAATGAGTCCAACAAGGGAGTGAACACTCTTCATTTAACTAGTGGTTGGATTGGCCCTTTGGTTAGTTTAAAAGGTGGACCAACTTGGACTACTTGTATGCATTTAGAATCCATGTGATTCCATCTCCTATGAACATTCTTGTTTTTATTAAATAATTTTGGCTTGTCCGTAGGTTTTGAAGACGATTGTCTTTTGAAAAGGGTTTGATTGTCCCTTTTGTGATTAGATCCTTTTCTATTTGGCTTCCTTTCTCAATTACCTCTTCAAAGTTCCAACACAATGCATTTTTAGGTGAAAGGAAATGTTTGGATTTAGTTTGGTACAAATATGCTAACGAGTTGTTTTTCAAGGATCAACAAGGGAAGTGACTAGCTAGCCCCCACCATCTTTGTAAGAAACTCACAAAGGTTTCATTTGGTCGTTGTTTGGCATTACATAGGTCTAACATGGTTATGTCACTTTCCACATTAAATGAGAAATGTCACACAAATTTTTTCCGCTAGTTCTACCATGTGAAGATAGACCCACGAGGTAAGTGAAGGAACCACTCTAATGCTTGTCCTCCTAGACTTCTTGGAAATAGTCGTATGAGGTAATTGTCATTGTACGCCACTTCTTGGCATGCCATGTAAAAATATTTTACATGATCCCGTGGGTCACCTTTCCCTTTGTATTTATCAAATTTTGGGCAATCAAATTTCTTAGGAAAAGGTGTATGCAACATAGCCTTATCAAATGGATAAGGGCATAGCTCTTCATATTGATATTTCTTGTTATGTCCTACATTGCTTTCTTGAAGGCTTGTGAGCATTGCTTTCATAGATTGTAACTCTTGTGAAAGAAGTTGCTCTTTAGTAAGGGGGAAAATATCAATTAAATTGTTTCGTTGAACCGGGTAGGGGGAAAGGTCAGGTTTTCTGGTTTTGATCGAGGAACCGATGCCGGTTATCGATAACCGATGCCGGTTATCGATAACCGATACCGTTGGTTCTAGGATCTTTTCGTAGCTATGGTGTTTGTAAGGCTGGTTTATGGATGATATTAGGAAATGAGATGATGAGGGATAAAAGAATGACAGTTAGATGCAATGGCACGTTGGGTAGTGGATTCAGAAACGGATTTAGGAGGACTGAGATTCAAGAAGCATAAGAAATGTTATAACAGAGGACATGCAAGATGTGACTTACGGGTTTTGGCAAAGATGCAGTTGATCTCCTGGTCCGCAAACACTTCGGTATTTCCACTGCCTCTCGCTGGTCAAGTGAAGATCTCGACTGCTATTCCTCGCTCGCAATGCTCTCTGTTGATCCAGAAATCCTTCGACTGATCTCCAAAATGAAATTCTGATCCGTTGTTTTGGTTTGGGGAGCCCATTTACAGGGAACCGATGGCGGTTGCGTAACCGACGGCGGTCGAGTAGAACCGGCATCAGAAGGAAAAAGTAGGCTATTTTTAGTAAAATAGCCCACCTTCCCCGCTTTTCTCCCGAGAGATCACCATGGCTTGGTCAAGTGGCTAGAAGGTCGGCTTTGGGTGAGTAAGGAGGCATTAGTTATGGATGTGAGTCTGACCAAGTCATGGGTCCTTAATTAGGTTAGTTTAGGTTAGGGCTAGGTCATGATGAGGTGGCAAAGTGAGGTGGCGGGTAAGGTGATGTGGATTTATCAATTATAAGGTAATTAATAAATAATTGTGTAAGGTTTTAGGTAATGAGGTTAGTTCATGAAATGGGATGCGGGTCACAAGGGGTCGTAAGACACAAATTTGGTGTCTACATTAGCCCCTTATTGTCGTGGTAGCTTGTTCGTAAAGTCGCATGACAATAATATGAAGTGGTTTCTCATGTTAAAGATATAGGTAATCCCCTCAAATCTATCGCCGATTGAGTGAACGGGAAATCAGTGGATAGGGTTGATAAAGGGTACATGTTGTCAGAGAGAGGATGGTAAGGTGGTGGGGTAGGTCCAAGGAAGCAGACGCATGTGAAATGCAATAAGACGACGAGGGTACATGATTTGACAAGCAAACCAAAGAATGTGTAGGCAAAGGTCGATAGTTTATCCAAACAAGGGTGATATAATCCGGTATCCAAGGCATAGGAAGTAGCTCCTGTGGTATATAACAGTGAGGCACAGAACGTTTAGGCATGTTCGGCAAAGCACTCAAATGGTGGTTTGGTTGAGATAAACGTCACGGTCCAGGTCTAGGCAAAGTTGGTCGACGATCAAGTCAAGGACCCTAATCATGCTAAAACACGAACAGTGAGCTCGATTGAACAAAAGGTACATGATGGATGGATAAAATAAAACGTTGATTGTGGGTATGGTATGAAGTGATACGGCCTCGGGTCAAGTGCCAAGTGGTTGGGCGTGGCCCCGGGTCAGCATAAGGGTAGGCGAGGTGAGGTCGGGCCAAATCGAGGCCCAAATGGGTAGGGCGAGGCCCTGGGTCGGGCCAAATGGGTAGGCGAGGCCTGGGTCGGGCCAATGGATAGGTAGGCGAGGCCAAATGGGTAGGCGAGGCCTCGGGGTCGGGCCAAATGGGTAGGCGAGGCCTCTGGGTCGGGCCAAATGGGTAGGCGAGGCCTCGGGTCGGGCCAAATGGGTAGGCGAGGTCGGGCCAATGGGTAGGGCGAGGCCTGGGTCGGGCCAAACAGGTAGGGCGAGGCCTGGGTCGGGCCAACAGTAGGTAGGCGAGGCCTTGGTCGGGCCAAATGGGTAGGCGAGGCCTCGAGGCCTCGGGCCAAACAGGTAGGCGAGGCCTGGGTCGGGCCAACATGGGTAGGCGAGGCCTGGGTCGGGCCAAATAGGTAGGCGAGGTCGGGCCAAATGGGTAGGCCTCGGCCTGGGGCCAAAGGTAGGGCGAGGCCTTGGGTCGGGCCAACAGGTAGGGCGAGGCCTTGGGTCGGGGCCAAGGTAGGGCGAGGCCTTCGGGAGGCCCAGGTAGGTCGAGGCCTGGGCGAATAGGTAGGCCGAGGCCAGGTCGGGCCAACAGGTAGGTCGAGGCCTTAGGTCAGCCGGGACAAGTGAACAAATGGTGTGCAAAGAAAGGTGGATAGAGGCGATATTGGTGAAAAAGAGGCAAGGAGTAAATAAGGGCAAAGAATGGGGTGAAAGTTGGGTAGAGAACCGATGTCGATTTCGCATGACCGATATCGTTAAGGGACCGATACCTGGTTCCTTAGGGCAAAATGAAACCGATATCGGTGAAAGGAAAAACCTATAAAAAGAAAAAAAAATACGGCATTGTCATTGTCACTTTTGTTATTTGCAAACCAAATCGACTTGTCCGACGTGGAGAGTTGGGATTAGAGGCTTGATTGAGTGAGGTGGAGCTATCAGATTGGCAAGGAGAGAGTCTGATAGTGGGCCCGATTAAGGAGGAGGCAGCAAGCTGATTGGCCGGGACCCAAGCAGATCGTGATTGGAGCCATGGCACAGCAGCAGAGGAGCCGGAGGGGGGGACCAAACTGGACCGCCACCACCCATCCCACCACGACGACGTGTCGTCGCTCGGTAGATTCAAACTCTTTAATTTGGTGATTTGGTCAGATTATGCTAAATTGGGGGTTTGGGTAGAATTAACCTTTTTAGGAAATAATGAGAAAATGGAAATGATTTGAAAAAGGGAGAGGGCAGATAGGCTAGATAGGCTAAGGTGGGTAGGTGGGTAAGTTTTTAGGGTTTTGGGTGGGTAGATGGGTAGAAATAGGTAAAAATGGGTTTTTGGGGCCGCATGGGGTTCGGGCCCGGAGAGGACAAAGGACCGATGTCGGTCACAAGCTGCGACCGGCATCGGCCGCACAATTTTAGGGAAAGGAGGTTTGTTGGTGACCAGACCGGCCTGGGTCATGTATCGGCCGGCGCTGGGTGGCTTGTGGTTTTTGGTTTTGGGTGGGTTTTTTGGGTTGGGGTTGAGGTGGAGGTGGGGAAGGGTTTTGGGCTTTGGGGGTTGGGTTGGGTGGGGTGGGTTGGGGGGGGGTGGGGGGGGTCTGGGTGGGGGTTGGGTTTTGGGGTTTTGGGGGGTTGGGTTGGGGTTGGGTGGTGGGTAGGGGAGAAGGGTTTTTGGGTGTGGGGGTTGGGGTTTGGGTGGGTTTTGGGGTTGGGTTGGGGGTTGGGGAGAAGGTTGGGTTGGGTTTTGGGGGGGGAGAGGGGGGTTAGGGTTGGGTTTGGGTTTGGGGTTTGGGGTTTTGGGTTGGGTTTGGGTTTTTTTTTTGGTTTTGGGTGGGATGGTTTTGGTTTTTGTTCAGAGGTGGTAGGTTCACAGAGGGGGGGAGAGAGTCGTGGTATGGGGGATAAAAAGGGGTGTTTAGATGATAAAGTAGATGTTGTAATAAAGAGTAGGTCTAAGGATGTGGGTTGGTTTTGCAGCACGCGCCAGCTGACGATGCGGATAGATGCCCCGCTGTTGGTGCGGATGAGGCCACACGTATCTGCGGCTCATTGGGCCATCATGCGCGAGGTGGGACTCGGTGGAGTCCAGAGGTACAGAGCGATAGAGAGAGATCACAGCCTGATGGTCGCCCTCATCGAGAGATGGGATCCGGCGACCAATGTGTTCCATCTCCCGACTGGGGAGATGACCGTCACATTGGAGGATGTGTATCGCATCCTTCGGTTACCTATCGAGGGAGAGGCAGTCTTCCAGGTAGATTCAGAGAGACGCCATGGACAAAGATACGTGCAGTTTTTGGGGATGCAGCTGCGCCATCGACCTACCATAGCGCGAGTATCGGCACGGTGACATGTACGCGTGCGCATCGACACGAGACACGACCGGCCGTGGTTGATGATGGTGGGATCACCCGCTTCGCCTCCTGACTCGAGGGAGGCCGCTCCCACGAGCATTGATGGGGTACGCTGGAGATGGTGGAGGAGCACACCTGTTACGCCCGGGCACCAAAGATATCCGGTGCAATTATACAGGAGCTATGGGGCTATCGCTGAGGAGGCGATTTGGTATTTGTTCTACATTTTTCGTGATTGTTGGGCATACGAGCACATCGTATGCATCAAAGCCAAGAGGGTTACCCCAAAGCAGCCTGTGGCCACAGTCATATACCGATATGGCTTTCAGAGGTGGTGGGGGTCGTGGGCCACCACGAGCAGCTATATGGCAGGTCGGGATGTGGCATACTATGACATTCACAGAGGGCCTTACAAAGAAGAGACATCAGATGGAGACCCTACAGAGGTCACCATCCCGGCAGAGGAGCCCGCTTACATAGCTTGCGCCTAATCCAAAGACACATTCTCGGATAGCAGACGGAGGCCAGAGAGTACGAGCGATACCCCGGAGAGGGTACGCAGCAGATGGGGCCGCGACAGACGAGCCACCTCCCGTCCTCAAGACACAGAGAGATGATGTAGAGGCCCCACCGCCCGCACACCACAGCCTTTGATCCGATTGCAGCAGAGAGGCCAGCAGTGAGGGTGTAGATGATGCCGGGTGCACGGAGCATACAGTGGTGGTGGGTCGGGCAGAGAGCAGCCAGATAAGATAGTATCCCGCACAAATGCCCTGACTTGGGTCAGCAGTGATAGGAGAGAGAGATCAGCCAGTGGGTCAAAGTGCAATTTTTACTTACAGGGCAAATGAAGCTACAAGCAAAGACAGTACGTATAGGTGTCTTACAAGGCAAAGCTTAGCCTGTGCTCAGCACATGTGCACAGCAAAGACCACCACCAAAGACCACACCCACAAAGCGCAGTGTGTGCAACAGCACAGCAAGAAAGACAGTACCAAGACCACCACCAAAGAAGCAGCATGACACATACCCACAGCATGTCAGCACAGTGTGTACAAACACCACAGCCACAGCACCACCAAATGCACCAAAGACAGCATGTGGGGCACGGGTAAGAGGTGTCAGGGACCAGCCCCAAGACTACTACGGTGGCTCGAGAGCGCTATACATGGAGGCTAGAGCGGAGGCCCGATACTATCAGATATTCTTGATGGTACCGGGCTGATTATCAGCCCCATGCGGCACACAGAGCAGAGACCTCCTGAGCCGCAGGTCTCAGTGGAGGCGCAGCCACACCGGTGGGTCCGTCACAGCAGGAGGCGAGAGGCACCACAGGACCAGCGGGGAGAGGTGCCGAGGGCGGTGGGGAGAGCCGAGAGATCCTGCACATGGTGTATTGATAGATGGGCACCGGCCGCGAACCGGTGTATTGACAGAGGCCTCGCGTGCCTATGTATTATTCATGTATTCATTTATTCATTTATCAGATACCGCCCGCGAGCCGAGTAGGGGTCAGATAGTGGATACCGCCCGCGAGCCGAGTATATATCTATTTTTGATACGAGGGACCGGCCCATGAGCCGAGTCGAGATTTTTTTGACAGCTTATCATGCGCTCGCGTGCCGGCTTTGGTGGATTATGAGATCACAGAGGCCCCATGTAGGGCACATTGTATTTTTGAAAATTTGTATATATATAGAGACGATGTTTTGATCCACATGCAAAGTTGTTCAAAATGTGTTTAAATATTTTGTTAATGGTTGGTAATATATAATGTATGATAAGTTTTATTGACATGTCGATAGATGGATGATGTTGATGTTTTTTTTTTTTTTTTTGCACGTATATATGAATGTCGTGTTATGTGATGAATTGGTGGTTTTGTGACATTGTGATATATGTAATCGATGAGTTGGATCCAAATGATGTATAGATTGATAGTTTTTTGATATCCGTAGTTGATGGTTTGTGTATTTGTATAAAATAAATGATGTTAATGAAATTGTAATGCTATGTGTGGTGGATGAACAAATGTGGTAAATTGTGTTGTTTATGCAGGAAAAGAGGCGGGCGCGACAAAAATTTAGGTGAGAAATGAAGAAAAGAACGCTGTTGAGAAAAGATAGGTGTGTAACCGATATCGGTTAAGGAACCGATATCGGTAGCTGATAGACCGATATCGGTTAAGTAACCGATACCGGTTATTTAGGTATGAGCTTTTCTAAAAATAGAAAAGCTAGGGTGGCAACTTAAGTTTTAATTTTAGAGCCATGCAAGAGGTTAAATACGCGAACGCGACGCTTTTTGACGACTGAGACAGGTATTTGCATGAGAGATTTGAGTGATAAGGAGAAGAGAGACAGAAGTAGATGAGAGATGGGTGATAAGAAAAGATTCGGGAAGGTGAATGCGATCGAGATTCGTAAAGTAGAAAGGTGAATTTGAAAAGAGTGGTGATAATGGCAGACGAGGAGAAACATCCAAAGCAGCAGGGACAAGAGGGAAGACAAGGGCCACCTCAAGCTGCTGCAACCCAAGAGGTAAATGTTTTGATTGTGATTTGATTTTTGCATGTGTTATGAATAAGAGATTAAGTGGGTAGATATGAAGAAGAAAACATGATAACAAGGGTTATAGGTGAGGTAAGTGTTACGTGGTAGGTAATCAAGGGTTTTGGGTATGTCCGTATACAGAGAGGAATAAACGAGCAATTTATTGTCGAGGTGGTTGTTTTAGGCAAGATGTATGTAATCGATAAAGGACCTAGAAGAATGTTAGAGAACCTAAGATCGTTATCAACCGATATCGGTTATGTATAACCGATACCTAAGCATCGGAGGAATTTCAGAATGTTTGAAAACTCGACGGATTGAATGGTTGTTTGTTGTTTTGGTGTACGCAGCAGAGGGGTGGTTGAGGATGAATGATAATGTGCCAAGCCAAGATCATTGTCACACTTAATCCGAGCGGATGTAACACCAAATGAATGGACATTGATAAATCGTTGGGGTTAAGTGGAATCCGCTATTATTCACGAATCGCACGTAACCATGCTATGTTGCAGCATTGATCGAGAGATGGAATCCCGAGACAAATACCTTTATCCGCCAACAGGGAGATGACAAGAATATCGAAGATGTGTTTCAGATTTTGAGACTCCCTATTACAGAGAACCAAGATATCGTGCACTACCTAGCATGGCACTGGGAGCGATAACAAAGAAGATTTGGTCCATACGCACGAGATTTGACACAATGAGGTTTATCCTTTACGTATGGGGTAATGTATGCAAAGACACCCCGAGGAGACAAGGTTAGCAGTGATATTAATGATAGCGGTAGGGTATTATGCATTACCGAGGCGTAAGGAGGAAGATTTCCAAAGGCATTGATGTGTGTTATCCGGGAGATGGTAGAAAGGAATGTTACGTTTTGCATGGGCACCGCATATTTCGCGGAGCTATACAGGGTTTATGGGCTTCAGAGGTGAAATCACAGACGACGCTCGGATTGTTCATACTTATTACATCTGCTGGGCCTATGAGCACATTGTTTGTGTGCGACTAATAGGCCAATCCCATCCGTGCAGTGGGAGAGACCGGAGTGCAGAGGTCGGGATTCAGACGATGGGTCCAGCATGTAACAAGAGGCAAGATCCGTGCCGTGACGGGTGATATTGAGTATTACAGCAGTGTATGGGAGAGAGTGACGGTCATGATATCCGCTGAGGCCTTACGGTAACTATATGGTAACAGAGAGCATAGCCGAGGAGTTAAGGGGTGTAGAGCGAATGAGGTGGATCGCATGGGCACAAAGCCAGTGAATATGAGAGGATTCCTATAGATCGCGCGTGCGGTGACAATTTGGATTTGTGCAGATATACCCCGGCTTATAGACCATATATGAGGATCGACGCCGAGGCAAGATTCTCACCTCCCCGCCAACACCTCCGTAAGGGCCTCAAGAGGTAGCAGAACCGATCGCAGGTAATGGATGCAGGAACGACAGAGGCCTATAGATTATGGTGGCAAGCAGAATCGCGAGGTATACGTGATTGTCCCGACATAGCCGGTGATTACAAAGCAGAGAGGGATCGCTCGCAGCGCTTTGGTTCAAAGCAGCTCCAAACGCAGTGAATGAGACAAGAGGATTGTTAGTGGTCATGAGTCACAAGGAGAGACTAGAGGCTGGAGTCCTCCATGCGAGAGGGCGTATTCATATGTTACAGGAGAGATTGGCAGATCAGTGGGCGGTACCAATAGCCGTGGTACCTTTGAGGACAGAGAGGCCCGGCGAGAGGGGTCGACGATCACGATCATCACCTAGTTCGGGATGAGGCGTGAGGGTCTGAGTAAATGTTAGCAAGGTATAAGAATAAATAAGAGTACCGACCTGCGTGTCGATGATAGAGAAGATGTATTTGTTTAACATCTAAATAAAACGAGATATGTATGTTGATTTGAGTTATAATAATAAGAATGTTTTCGTTTTGACTTTCGGTGTTTTGAAAAAGGATAAAGAGGAATGTGATTAAATAGAAATACACAAAAATATTTATATTTACCACACATGATAGGTTATGGTAGGGGATGGTCGAGCTAACCTTGGGAGACCCCATGTCTCCGAAGTGCTGCCTACATAGCCCATTGCACAAAGCAAGGAGGGGCCTCAGACCGATGTAGTTCTCCCTTAGGATCAGGGAGAGGCGAATTCAGGCAATTTGGTACGGTTTAGGCAATTGGTTGGTTGGTAAAAATATTAAGATTAGTAAAGGTAAGGTTGATGGTGTTGGTAATGAATTGGTGATGTTGTAAAAGGTATAAGGGAAGCGAAAGTTAGCCTACCCAAGTAGTAGGGAATCATGTCCTGATTAAGGTCAACACACAATCCTAGATGCGAGGCAAAGCAGAAAGAGTGCTCCGTAGATGAAGAGAGCTAAACAAACCACACCACGTAGAACGAGCTTGGAGCCCTAGGTACCGTGCATAGACGAGAAGTCAATAGGTGAAAAGAGTTGTATGATCACAATATATCGAGTGTACATTACGTCCCTCGAGTCAAAACAAATGGTGAGGTGAGGTGGATGGTATAGCTGAGGTGCAGAGAACTTATTACAAAGTGAGTGTTCTAACGAAAGAGAACCTACCCTAAATAGACAAGTCCATGACTCAAAAGTTCTTTTGAATGAGGCTTTTATTTTATCAATGTAGACCGATCGATGCGGAAGTCTACAAGGGATATTGATTGTATTATTCTTGAGGTCTTCACGAAGGTCGATCAATGCGAGAAGCTTCGATAAAGGTCGACGTGTATAGCTGTCCTTCGAGGGAGCAACTATTTATATAGTAGCAGATATGATTTAATGCATAGTCTGTCCTTCTGGGGAGCAAATATATATAATAAAGAAAGAATAGTTCGGCATATAGCCTGTCCTTCGAGGGAGCAAGCCTATATTTAATTTAGATGACTAGATGTTCTTTTGGCGTGAAGCATCTAGTTTAGTAGGAAGTTTGACTCAAGAAAATCCCATAAGAATACGGCTTATTTTAATACTTTGAAGTCATGGACTAGACTAAAAAGGGGAAGGCATCATCAAGGGGAGGTGAGAATCAAACTATGTGAGCTTGATTGTTATTATGAGGTGTAGGAAACAGAGTGTATGTAGTGGTAAGTGAGCTCAAGGGACGAGCGGCAGGTAGATAAGAAGTGATATAACACTAATTTCAACAGAGAATGGTCGAAGATGCAAGGCATTAGGGGTTCAGCTCAGTTTACCATTGCGAAGCTAAACGATAAGTACCAGATCCATAGGTGTGAGTGATTATATAAGGCCCAATCCAATTGGGAGCAAATTTTCCACGTTTGCTCTTTTCTAGTTTGGTTACATGTTGATTCTCTTTGAGGACAAGATCACCAACCTTAAAGGTACGCTCATGAAGTCGCTTATCATAAGCACGTTTAATGCGTTTTTGATAGATTTGAAGGTGATCAAGAGTCGTAAGACGGCGCATTCGCCAAGAAGCTCCAATTGGGCTAACCGCCTGGCGGAAATCATCGCTGGTGAGAATATCCCAAGAGATATTCTAAGGGAGGGTATTTGTATTTCGAGAGGCAAAACAGCCTCTGCACCGTATACCAAAGAAAAGGTGTGGCATTAGTAGAGGTACGAATGAATGCTAGTACGATAAGCCCAAAGGGCAAAGGGAATGTGATCGTGCCAATTTCTTCCGGATTCATTGACAACTTTCATGAGGATTTTGGTTAGTGTTTTATTATTAGAGGACTCGGCTTGCCCATTGGCTTGTGGATAGTAGGGTGATGAGAAACTAAGTTTGATACCAAAGTTGTCGCAAAGGTCTGCAACAACTTGTTTTTGAAAGATTTTCCATTATCTCGTTATCAAAGCGATGAGGAACACCAAAACGATGACAGATAATGTGGTGGTTAATGAACTCGACAATTTTTTTTTTTTTTGATTGAAATGAGTGGAATAGCCTCCACCCATTTTGTGTAATATTCGGTCACTGTGATTATCCAACGGTGACGTTGTGAAGAGGTCGGGTGAATCTCACCAATAAGGTCTAAACCCCATTGTGAGAAGGGCCAAAGATCTCGAGCGACCTGGAGCGGGTGGCTAGGAGTATGTGAAGGTTGGCATGTTGTCGACACATAACACAACGCTTAACATATTCAGTAGTAGTCATGTTATTGAGAGTAGGCCAATAATAACCAAGGCGAAGGATTCGTTTGGCCACGGCAAGGCCGCTAAAATTTCCACCACAAATACCGTCATGGACCTGTTGGATGGTATGAGTGGCCTCCGCGCCAGTTAGACAACGAAGGAGGATGCCATCAAAGCCACGTTTATAGAGGAGTCCCCCCATGACAACATAACGCGAAACACTTTTAAGAAAAGCACGTTTTCCGTTACTAGTAAGGTCAGGTGGGAGGACAGAGATTGTAAGATAATCGTGAAATTGGTGATACCAAGTATCCTGCGAACTAGCAGACACATTATTTATCATACAAACAACCGGGGCTGAGTAAGATGGGGCAAAAAGTTGCTGGACCACAACGAATAATTCAGAGTCAGTTGGTATGGAATTTGCGAGGCTAGGCAAGCCATAGTGTCCGCAAATTTGTTAGTGGAGCGTGGAATGGTTTGTATAGAATAGTGAGTAAATAAGGCTAGAAGTGAATCCACGTAGTGTTTGTATTTTTGAAGTTCCTCATTTTTGCATTGGTAGACGCCCATAACTTGATTGACTACCAATTGAGAGTCGCCAAAAATGTTGATAGATTTGATGCCTAAGTGTAACGCAACTTGGAGACCCAGAACAAGGGCCTCGTATTCCGCTGTATTATTAGTGCAAGGGAAATCGAGTCAGAATGAAAGAGGCATAGGTTCAGCATCGAGAGGAATGAGAACAACGCCGCTCCTCCGCCGCGCTGGCATTTAGATCCATCGAAGAAGAGGGTCATTGGGTACGACTCCTCCGTGAGGGAAAGAGTAGCGATGAGTTCGTCGGGAAATGTGAAATTGGTAAATTGTTCCCCAGGTAAAGGAGCTTCTGCAAGTTGGTCTGCGATGGTTTGTCCTTTGATTGATTTCTGGTGGACAAACTCAAGGTCGAGGTCGGCGAGAAGCATGAGCCATCTGGCAATGCGTTGGTTCAGATGAGGTTTGGCATACATGTAATGGATGGGGTCTGTATTGGTGATGACGAAAGTCTTGTGATTTAGAAGGTAGTGTCGGAGTTTGGTGGCCACGAATGATAGGGCAAGGCACAATTTTTCTACATGTGTGTACCTAGTCTCATAGTCCACCAAAGTACGACTTATATAATAAACGGCTTGTTCGCGATTCTCAGAGTCACGATGTGCAAGCATGGCTCCTACAGCATGGTCGGTGGCGGAAAGGTAAAGGTAGAAAGGGCGGTCGTCTTGGGGTGGGATAAGCACGGGTGGTCAGCAAGAGATAGGATTTGAGAGCTTCAAGGCTTGGTGACATTCTTCGCTCCATGGAATGCAATATCCTTTTAAGGAGGTGATGGAAAGGTCGACATCGATCCGAAAGTGGGAGATGAAACGTCGGATAGATTCGAGCTTACCTTGTAAACTACGCAATTGTTTGAGATTTTGGGTGGGGGCATTTCTAGGATAGCTTTGACTTTAGATGGATCGACCTCAATGCCACGCAAAGAGACGATAAAGCCAAGAAGTTTTCCAAAGAACACCAAAGACACATTTCTTTGGTCAAGGTGACAATATTGTAACAAAGCATCAAAAATAATGGTTAAAACATCGAGATGTTCACTACGATGTTTAGACTTGCCGAGAAGATCGTCGACATAATCTTCAAGGATAGTGTGCATAATGTCATGAAAATGTAGGTCATAGCCCGCCGATAGGTAGCACCAAAGCATTCTTAAGGCCAAATGGCATGACACGATAAGGTTCCCAAGGAGTTATGAAGGCGCTTTGTGTTGATCGGCAGGGCAACCAAAATTTGGTCAGATCCTCAAAAGCCATCCATGAGAGAGAGCATCTCATGACCTGCAGCTAGATCAACAAGTTGGTCAATGCTAGGTAAGGGGAAGTCATCCTTAGGGCAAGCGAGGTTAAGATCCCGAAACTGCGGCATATCCGAAGTCCCCCCTGTCGCTTTTAGTGATGTACGATGTTAGAAATCCATGAGGATAGTCAATAGCAAGATGAAGGAAATGTAAAGGAGTCATTGAGCTCCCTTGACCAAGAGAGCAATGCGTGGATGCATTTTTCTCAATTTCGTTTGACTGGTTTGGAATCGGGTTTAGGTGATGTTATGGACGGCAATGGTAGGATCAATTCCCGGCATGTCGCCGTAAGACCATGCGTAAAGCTTGGTCATGAAAGCACGGAGAAAGGTAGTAAAGGCGGCTTGTCTCGATGTGTTAAGGGATTGTCCAATCTTCACAATGTGAGGATCCTCCTCCGTGTGGATGTTGATTTCTATGGTAGATCTGCTCAAAGATGGTTTGGGTTTCGATGGTAAGGCTCGCTAATATAAGAATCATCCGCGCCAAGGTAAGTGAGGATGGAGTCATCATCCCGCATTCAACAACATTAATCAAAGGTGAATCCTCTTCGATCATGTCCGGATACGTAAGGGGAAGAGAAGATGGGTCCTCATTATCGCGCTGATAAGTGAGAGGACCTATGAAGATAGCATTTATGAAAAAAAAAGTTAGGAGGGATGGATTCAGTGGTCTATAGATTCTCGTGGGTGATGATGGCAAAGTGGGTGATGATGGTTTGGTAGGGGCGACGCCTTCTTCTTCCAGATACAAACCGACAGTGAGGTGTCTCCCGTGTAGGTGTTTCGGGAAAACCGAGACCACTACGATCATTATGTTTACGGGTAGTCACGGAATGAGTGTATGTCGGCCTTGTTCAGAAGGCCAAAACCAAAGCCTTCCAAGCACAAAATGAGTCAAGAAGGTGAGGGATGGAAACGACGATTTGTCAAGTATTGAAAATCGGATCGAAAGGAACCACACCAAGAGGAGGTTCGTGGGTAATGGAGGATGCGCCAACACCCCCATACGTTAGGTTAGTGCGGCAATGGGGTGGTCCGTAAGAGATTATCTCCCCACGCGACGGCCGTAGGTGGGATGTGCATGTAATTGTCCGTACTCCCTGGGTAGGGAAAGAACTAACGTTATATAGGCGGTACTTCTCAAACAGTAAGGCGCCAAAAACATCTACTAAGGGTCGGAGGTTGGAATGTTAGTCGCGGGAAGGGAAGTGGTTTTTGCGATGGTGGTTTCATCACCAAGGCGTAAAGCGCGGGTTGAGGTGGATGGTTGAGGTACATTTGAGGAGGATGGTTGAATGTATGGGTGTCTTGATTGGTATAAGCACATCGTTAGGGCGGTATAACATATTGCAGGTTTTAAAGGGGGAGGGTCACCTTTTTTACGGTGTAGGACTTCCCTCGTACTCAAATTTTATGCATCTATGTAATGTTGAGGAACGCATCCCATGGCTCGGATCCAAGGACGACCAAAGAATATATTATATCGAACTCTCCTCCAAGACATAGAAGAGTTCGGGTAAAGTACGTGGTCCTACCCGAATGTTGAGGATCACGGTGCCTAAGGTAGAAGTAATAGCGCCATTGAATGACCGCAACATGATGGGGTTGGCACACATGCAACTAGAAGGGATATTCATTTGTTGGAAGGCTTTTCAAGAGATGATGTTTAGGCTAAGACCCCCATCAATCATAACCCGACGTACTCGAATGTCCCTGACGTAAGCGGAGATGAAAAGGGCAGGTCGTGGTCTTCTCGTACCAAAGTCAACAATTTCATCTTCTGAGAAACCGATCGCAGCAGCCATTGCTTGTTGTACGAGATGAATGGTGGGGAATGGGTTGTTTGGTGAGAGAAGCAACGTGATTGGGTGTTAGAATGGAGGCGACAGCAGGGTTTCATTAGGTAAAACCTCTATCCTCAAGGATCTCAACGAGAGCTTGTCGATGAGATTCAAGTCCGAATGAGATCATACAAAGGTCATTTTTACGGGTGATTGGTGAAGCCGTTTAATCATATTTCGGTGGGCAATGCCATTAGAGACGGATAGGCGGGTCCGCGAATGACCACTTTAGGTGGTGGTGCAACCTGGATGTTGATTGAGAAAGAGATGCCGCAGTGTGTTTTCTTTTGCTTTCCCATTGTTTTTCTCGCCTCGAGTAGTATGACACTAATCATATTAATCTCGAGACCGAGATGAGGAAGATGGTGGGATAACTCATGGTCTTCAAGAGGTGGGGGTCAGAATAATGATAGATCTTGGTGAGGCGGGGACAGATGGTATAGAGAGGGAATGGAAACTAAAGGTCTCTCCCTTCGTAAGTTGTCTTTCTTAATCTTTCTATCCGGGAGAGGTGACTCGACGAAGGATGGTTTTTAGAGCTTGCATCCCTCCACATCATGTCCCAAAAGGTGATAAGCGCAGATTTTAGACTCATCGTAACCCATAGGTCGGGGTTTAGACGGGTCATAAGGTCTAAGTGGAGGTAGGGAAATGGTCGCATTCTCCACCAACATAGCAAGGATTTTGGCGTAAGATCCTTTGAGTGGGTCAAAATCGGAAGAGGATGAGGGTATTGGTCAGGCGGGTTTTGGTAATGTTTGGGCATGATTGGTTCGCACGGTGGTGGTTTAGCCGAGGGGTGTTGATACGTGGTTTTACTAAACGTGATTTCTTCGGGCGCAGGTTATGTGATGATGAGGCCGCAGATGATGTGGTATCGTAAAACAACCACTGGGAAATAGGAGTGACCGAAAACAAATCTTTTGATGATGGAATTTGTTTAGGTCGATAGTGGACAGATACGCGGAGTGACGGTGTTGCTATACCCTCGGAATTTCAGATAGGTGCGGAAGGCGAGGTTGTTTTGAAGAAAACGCAGGAGGTATGATATATTGATGTAAGGTAGAGGGATGGGGTCCCAATATGGAAGGTAGGTATGACGATGATGGTTTTGATTGTGATAGGGGCACGGATTGAGTTTGTCTCCTAGTGTGGCGGACGGATTTATTTTTGGATAGATCGAGTCGCTTAGCGGGTGCGTTAGATCGGGCATTGGTGAGGTCCCAAGCGTAGGGGAAGATCTCGGTTAAGTTGATAGAAGTGGACGGGGCATTTGGTAGAGGTGAGGGGGTGAAGGTGAGAACAGGGGCATTTTAAGCTTCGTAAACACTTCGGGTATATGGTGGAGACATCAGATCACCATTTGCATTTGAGTAGAAAAAGGGGTACTCAAACGTTCCCATAGGGCCCGTCTATCTCTCGTGGAATGACAGCCTGTGTGATTTGTAATTTTTGTACGGAAGAAAGGTGGGTTGTAATTCCACCCACCGTGGGTGTGACACAGAGGTAGATGAGGCATCGTATCAATAGATGTTAAGAGGTCAACCGGTTGTTGAAAAGATTTAGGTGATGAGGGACTAATAGGTAAGGAGGGCGTGTTTGAGGGGATCCGTCATGTTTAAAGAATGTGGTGATGTCAAGTGTAAGAGATTTCTCGCCTAAGGATGTCAAAAGGAGTGGTGAGCCTTCCTCTCAGGCAAGCAAGAGCGGTAGAAGGGGACGTTTGGGAAATAGATAAATTAGATAACATCCGCTCACGCCTTCAGAGGGATGTGGTGTAAGAAGACCACGATGAGAAGAGAAGTCCGGGCAGTTAACTCTTCTATGGGTAAAGGAATGATTTCACTTTGGCTTGATGGTGGTGAAGGAGGTTCAGACTCCTGTGTTGGTGGAGAGGCTTGATTCAAAAATTTTTCAATAGAGGCTTTTGGCTGAGAATCGAAGACTGCATGGATCTCATGAACACTCTCCTCGGCTAAGATATCTTGGTTTACGTTACTGTTGGACGAGTGATTCGGGAATGGCTTGTTGAAAATTTTCAGATTTCGGTTAGCAGGGGCGTTAGGATTATCGAGGGTTATATCCCCGCACAACCATTTCCTGCACTATGTTTTTCAACATTGCAGCTTTCATGACTATGTCCTTTTACGCGTGAAAGTTACAAAAGTCATTTTTGTACTGTCAGAAGGTATTGCGCGGGTGGAGTCAAACCCAGAGTGAGGTTTAACAGGGGGCAAGGTGATAGCCCCAGCTTTGAGCAATTTCTCCAGGATGACGCCATAAGTTTCTCCCAAGGGAGTGTAATTGGTGGGCTCGGCCTTGTACTTATAAGTGGTTTTCATGAGTATCGACGGTGTTTGAGATTTGACCATTACCGCGTGGACAGCTCCTTTTGATTTAGAAGAAGTGGACGCGTGAGGAGTGGTGGTGTTTGGCTTGTTGGTAGAATCAGGAGTTCGGAAATTGGGGTTTTTGTTACGCAACCGCAATTTCTCTTCTTCTAAGGCTCGAATTTCTAGTTTCCGAGCCATGGTAAAGGCCTCGTCGAATGTGCGGAAAGTTTGAATTTGGAGGGTAGGGGAGATGTGCTTAGCGCAGGCCCGCGTAAATAGTTCGATAAGTTCGGTTTGAGGCAAGGCATACGTAAGTTGGTTGATAAGGCCCCGCCATCGTCCAACGAAATCTGCGATAGATTCGTCTTCAAATTGTCGGATGGCATAGAGGTCGGTGATAGATACTTTCTTGGCAATGTTAATGGAGAAATGATCCAAGAAAGATTGGGCTAGTTGGTTAAAAGAGAAGATCGAGTGCTGGGTTAAAGCACTGTACCACTCCAAGGCGGGTCCTGATAAGGACATGGGGAAGGTGCGGAGTAACAAGGCATCATCATGGGCAATCAAATAACAAGCATGTCTAAATGATCGCAAGTGTTGTTGAGGATCCTCTTTACTGTTAAAACGAGTAAATTTTGGCAACTCCCATTGAGGAGGATATGAATGAAGGGGGACAGAAGGGTGAATGGGCTCCCGACAAACTTGCTCGTATGTCAAGGCGCTACGACTTCCCGAAACAGAAGCCTCCAGGTTTTGCATTTTGTCCATCATTTGTTTGATGAATGATAAACTGTGGTGGATGAGATGATGGTGCCATGAGTATAGGGATGTCCCATATAAGGTGTTCGAGGTTAATGGATACGTGTATGGGAATGAAAAGGTAGGCGGAGCTTGAGAAGGAAAGCTCGTGTGAATAGGTGGCAGAGAGTAAGTCATGAATGGAGTGGTCTGAAAGAGAGATGAGGTAGGGGCAGTTGGTGGTAACGATACGTGGGGTCCAAGATTAACCAAAGGAAAGCTAATCGGGGTCGTATGAACCTCTGAAGCCGTCGGATTGGGAGACGGGGCTAGAGATGCAGGAAGTAAGGCAGTGTTATCAGGAGGAGTGGGAGCTAAATGAGCAGCTATACTAATAGGCATGCCAATAAGGAGCTGACCATCAAAGCGACGGTCGTGGGCATGAGACAAATAGTATCAGACAAATACTGGGATTAGCATCCAAAAATTTGGCAAAGTCCTTGTCTCCTACAGGAATTTGGGGGATCTCACTGGTGTCCGTAGGGTTCCCTATAGAATGTGAAGGGGGTGATTCAGGCAAAGACACAGAGCAGGCATGTGAAACCATGGCGGCGGCTTGCTTCCGAGTGATGACAACCATGGACAAGAACACACAGGAAAGTTTCAATCTATCAAGAACAAAAACAACCTCAGAATGATGAATTTGGCAAGTTGCTGGTTTGTCAGGGGCTGATGAAGACAGTAACCGATATCGGTTTACTAACCGGTGTCGGTCACAGAGCAAACGACGTCGGTCCCTTAACCGATGCCGGTGTCAAAAGTCTAGGATAAGAAGATATAAAAGGCTGCTAATTTGATTTTTAGCAACGTTGAGTATATTTATCAACTTATTGATCACAGAAGACAAAGTATGACAGAGAAAACAGAATTTGAAAACAAGCAAGATGCACACGCAAATCCAGAGACTAATCCTAGGGTTAATTTTAGTTATCGTGGGCTTATGCCTTTAGACGTAAGATGATGTCAGAATCCTAAACAACAAGACCTAGGGGAAATGTCAAGTTTGTTTTGGCTTATAAGGTTACCTCAATCTAAAGTGGAGGAATACCATGGAAAAGGGGGATGTTTGAGCTGTTGTGTTAATTGTGAAGTGATTCGTATGTATGTGTTGTGCAAAGTGAAACTAAGGTTAATTTCCGTCAATACCGTGGATATCACCCCCACGTGTATGACTGCGTTACTTAATCTATGTTCACTAGAATTGAAGAACAACAAGCAGGAATGCAATGCATGTGTTTTAAACCCAAATCGAAAATTATGTTCGATGAAGCAAGAGAGATGACTTTCACTAATGCGAAACTAGGAAAGCAAGACAAATTCTTTACTTGAAATATATAACAAAAGCAAAGAACAAAAGAAATATGCTTCCTAAAATGAAAATAAGCAAGAGAAAGAAACCCAAAATGGGTCCCACCTGGCGTGCCAAAATGTTTCACTTAATGTTTCGGCTTCTGGGAATAGAGTTGCTTCTATCCTTTCATTCCTTTTAGAAACAGATGAGGTTAGGGTTAGGAGGAATACCTGTTGAATGTCGAGATGGTGTGCGTGCGCGCATCGTAGAGAAAGATCAGCCGATCGCGGAGAACTCCTTTTGTCTTGGAAGGACTACCCGCAAATAAGAACACAAGACCACAAGATTTTAATTAAACAATAAATGAGGAACCGCCTGGGCCTGTGAAATATAAAACTTCCTTTCAAGGTGGTCGGCCTCTCGCTAATATGAATTAACACAAAAGACTGCAAAATATCAATTAAATTGTTTCGTTGAACTGGGTAGGGGAAAGGCTGGTTTTCTGGTTTTGATCAGAGGAACCGATGCCGGTTACTGATAACCGATGCCGGTTACTGATAACCGATACCGGTGGGTTCTAGGATCTTTTGGTAGCTATGGTGTTTTGTAATGGCTGGTTTATGGATGATATTAGGAAATGAGATGATGAGGGATAAAAGAATGATAGTTAGATGCAATGGCACGTTGGGTAGTGGATTCAGAAACGGATTTAGGAGGACTGAGATTCAAGAAGCATAAGAAATGTTATAACAGAGGACATGCAAGATATGACTTATCGGTTTTGGCAAAGATGCAAGTTGATATCCTCTACCGCAAGCACTTGGTATTTCTTCACTGCCTCTCGCTCCGTCAAGTGAAGATCTCGGACTCGTTCCTCGCTCGCAATGCTCTCTATTGATCCAAAATCCTTCGACCGATCTCCAAAATGAAATTCTCGATCCGTTGTTTTGGTTTGGGAGCCCATTTACAGTGGAACCGATGGCGGTTGCGTGAACCGACGGCGGGCCGAGTAGAACCGCATCAGAAGGAAAAAGTAGGCTATTTTTAGTAAAATAGCCCACCTTCCCCGCTTTCTCCCGAGAGATCGGGCCATGGGCTTGGTCAAGTGGCTAGAAGGTCGGCTTTGGGTGCGAGTAAGGAGGCATTAGTTATGGATGTGAGTCTAGACCAAGTCATGGGCCTTAATTAGGTTAGTTTAGGGTTAGGGCTAGGTCATGATGAGGTGGCAAAGTGAGGTGGCGGGTAAGGTGATGTGGATTTATCAATTATGAGGTAATTAATAAATAATTGTGTAAGGTTTAGGTAATGAGGTTAGGTTGCGAAATGGGATGCGGGTCACAAGGGGTCGTAAGACACAAATTTGGTGTCTACACTTGGAGGTATTAAATCATGACCGATAAAAGGATTTGACCCTTGTTTGTTAAATGTTTCCCATGCTTATCTCTTGGATCCCATTCTTGTTATGGGGGCCATGGGAAATGAGAATTTCACTAAGGTGTTTTGTTGAATTTGTCAAGGGTATGATCAAATCTAAGTGAAAAATAATGACCAAAGAATAATGAATGATAAAGAATCAATGGATCAAAGTTATTTTCTTAAATGAATAAGTCTAAATGATGAATAAATAACAAGGCACAATCACAAAAAGGTTGTACAAAAACAATCAATCAATGAACTACTCCTAAATGTTTCCAAATGGTAGTTTGACATTTAAAATGATCAATGAAATGTCACCACTTATGTCAAGTTAAAAATGAACAAGGCGTAAGTAATAACAAGAGGTTGATATGATTTCAACCAAAGTATACTTAAAGCAAGTTTAAGTCCAAGAAGACCTAAATCTCAAAAAGTGGGGGTTACGAATATGAACAATGCAACAATACCACTAAGATACGTTAACCAAACTTTACGAGAAAAGTAAGGTATTAATATCAAAATAATATTAGTATGATGCACACAAGGTAACAACAACACCTTTCAAAATCGAGGTAATGTTTGAAAGCAAACCAAGGCTAAAGTATACCAAGGAATTGTTAAGGTGCACGTAGTGTAACGTTACAATCTAGACACTTAGGTCAAGTTTGCAAGAAACAAGACATAAGTATAAAAATTATGCGATACGATACAAGCAACATAACACTTCAAAGGAGAATCGAGTGAAGAATCAAGCCTAACTACAATGACGATCTTGACTTGGGTATCAAGATCAAATGGCTATCAAGATATGAAAATGTACCAACACACTTTCAACATTTACCATCTAGTCTCAAGCAAGGATGAATGTAAACGGGTGCAAAAGTGGTGGACACAATTGATTGATAACACACGTATGGTTGCTCTTCTTTTGATCAACAAAGTGTCAAAAGAAAACAAAGGAAGTAGATCAAGTGAGGTTGAAAAGTTTTTGGCTTCACTTTGACAAAGTTCTACCCCGCCTTATGGTGAGTGAAAAACTAAGCAAAAGTAATTCTTCACAAATTTCGTGGTGAATGACACGTATTTTGAAATTTAATGGACTCTCCCCTTGTTCGACAAACAAGGTTTCGACTCCGAGAAAGTTCTCACTTTGCGAAGGCTCTTTACAACAATGATTGGCTTGATACGGTCAAGTTGGCTCCAAGACAAAATGGCTTTCCTAGGTGGTTCCCTCAACTAGGTGTCACAAGATACCCTGCAAGCTTGGTTTTCCAAGAAATTCACATTGACTAGTCCTGGAGTATCCCGACTTTACTTTACCCCCTTCAAATACAATGAGCAATGAATGCATTCAGTTGTATTCTCACTGGGGTCGCAATACGGATAACTTTGACGCTAAATCTCACATGTAAACTAGTCAAGTAGGTGTGCGGAGCACTTCCCATTTCATCCACAAGGTTCCCTCTTACATGGACTACTTTGGGGTTTCTAGGACCACCCCCATTGTTATAGCTTAAGGCTTATGCCAAGGGGGTTAAGTACAAGTTTAAAGTGGACGAGGCGTACCCTTATCCGAACCTACAAATACAATGTGATGAATGTGGTGTATTTTTTTATCTTTCGATTATGAAATGTGGTTTAGTCATACAACATTTGGAAACCCGCAACACACATGTATTAGTATTTTGTTTAGATCTTGATTCTTTGACTTGTGAATTAGGTCTTGCACGTGAAATATTAGTAGTTCTCCAAAAAGATCAAAATATCATGAAAAGAGGATTCAAGTGTTGTTTTTGATTCCCAAGATCACCTAAAAGGTGTGAGGGAAGAGCATACACAACAAAAAAACCCAACTATAACGAAAATGGAAAATACTTGTGAAATCAAAGTGAAAAATGGTTCATTTTAACCAAGTTTTTGTTCATTCCCTTAAAAATAAATTTTAATGAAGTGTTTGAAAGTGTGAGAAAGGATTAGTGTCATGTAGGAGCATCAAAACTAAATGACATAAGGTCACATGAGACCAGCTAGACATGTTTGTTTAGGTGTATGTGAGTGATTTATTTGGGTAGATGAGTGTGAAATTTGAATAAGCTCGTAAAAGTAAAATTTAGGCATGTAAGAGGTTGGAGTTGGTTGTATTAAGCCTAATTAAAGGAATTTCAGGTGGATATAGACTAATTGAAGCCATGTAAGCCATAAAAATATTTTTATTTGTTTGAAAAGAATATTCATGAGCTTTAAGGAAGGCGATCAAGTCATGTTTAACTTAGTAAGGTGGTTGAGCTTTCTTAGGAGCGGGACTAGGAAGTCTAGTAGTCTAGTTGAGATAGAAAAGAAGATGATTTTTAGATAGAAATCAATGACCAAAGGGCATGAAATTATGTAGCAAGGATATTCAATGGATAATAAAGGTGTAAAATTGTTGTAGTAGGAAAAATGGAGTATGTTTTGTTTGTTTATATTGGTATTTTTCCAAGCGTGCATGATAGACTTTGTCTAGACCAAATGATAAAGATTTGATAGTAATTTAAATAAATCATTTTTAGATCTGTAATTGCACAAGCATGTAGGGAGAGGTAAGATAAATATGGATGAATTTTTACATCCCTTGAGAGTCTATAGTTTTCCGTAGGTCCAATTTTAGCTCTTGGGGTAAAACTAGGGCCTAGTGTCATTTTAATTCTAAGCGTCCAAATTACATAAAATTTGGTGAGTACCTCTGTTTTGATGATAAAGAAGACTTTAAAGTTTCATGGCCTAACTCTCACATGTGGGAAAGTTGTAGAAGTTTTCTCAGGTTGACTATAACAATGCACAAACAGAGAAGGAAATGAGGTGCATGAAAAGTGTAATGAAGGAATCAAACCCCTAGACTTTGTAAACATCATCTTGGTGGAATTCCTAAGGTGGATCCATGAAAATTCAGGTGATATTCTAGCTACAAGTGTTTTCTGTCATGATATGTGCTCTAGAAATTAGACCTAATTAACATGATAGGTTCTGAAAGGAAGTACAATTTTGTCCAGAGGAGTAAGATATGATACTTTAGGGAGTAGAGTATTCCATAAAGGGTCCTTAAATGTGCCATTTAGTTGTATGATTGTTTTAGGAAAACCTTAGTTATAGCAGGAGTTGTAGGCTAGGAGGGCTACAAGGCCAAGAGACATAATAGAAAGAACTATGTCTCAATACAAGTTTGTGACTAAATGAGGGGTCTAAACACCTTGGGATAGGTAAGATGAAGTGTTCCAAAAGTGTTGGAGGCAGTCCAAGAGTTTGTATAAAGATTTGAACATTTAGACCAAAGGAACATACTAGGTCTAAGCTTGGGTATTAAGGGTTATGCATGTTTTGTGATTAATGGAAGGAATCAATGTATGAAGTGCTATTAGGAGGAGGAAAAGGTGATGTCGGGAGGTGAATGGAGACTTATGATTAATGGAACCATAATAAATAGTCACAAATATATCTATTTCATCATTGTTTTCATATGAATACTAATCTCAATGCAAGTGCATATGTAACAAGGTTTGGCTAAAGATGTTTGGGGCGTAATAACTTGTGTTATGGTGAATGTATTGGAGATCCTTAGTGTAGGGGAATTAAGATCTAGTTCAATCAAGATGAGATCTCTCTTTGAAGAGAACAGGTAACAAAGGAGGTGAGTGTTCAAAAAAATAAGTATATAGTGGAATTGATATAGCCCCTGCACCACCTAGAGTTGTTTTTGATTCCCAAGATCACCTAAAAGGTGCTAGGGAAGAGCATACACAACTCTATCCTAACAAATGAAAACAAGATATTAATTAAACTCATGAAAACAAGTTAGTAAAAACATGATTTAATATATCCTGCAAATAAGAGTTAGCTTCAAAAACATGCAATATGTTAGCAAAGAAGACCAAAGTTGCTTTTGATTCTCAAGATCGCAAAAGGTGCAAGAGAAGAGCATACACAAAATTTGATCTAACTAAGTAAAAATAGAAAAACAACATTCATTAAAGCATTTAAATGTGTTAGAAAAATATCCATAATCATAGCCATTTCTTATTCTCAAGGTCGCTCGAAAGTGTAAGAGAAGAGCATACGTGGTGTTGATCAAAAGTGAATCTAGCATGCAATGAAAAAATGACCAGTTTTATAATAAATGAAAACCCTAAACTTTTTGTAAGTATAAATCCCAAATTTATGTTTTCATTACATAGTTCACTTCAATACCTTTCCAACGTAAAAAACATAATCATTTCGAGTTCGGAGCAAAATTTATGGCCTACGGAAGATGGGTTATGCTTATGCTCTTATGCTCATAGGTATACACTTAACATGTGCTAAAAGAAATGTCAAAAAAACATCCCTTAATCTAAAAAAAGGTCCTAACCCGTCCGATTTTCACAAACCGAACTTGACGGAGATTCTAAAGGCAATCCGAGCATTTTGGGAGCGAGGCGTTTAATTAGAGATGAAAACGGAAAGTCTGGTGATAGAAAAATCCTTTCCACTCAAGACGGCTTGTTCGTGTAACGTCGTTGAGGCTCAAGCACTCCTTAAGGGTCTCAAATTGGTTGTCAAATCAAGTTTTGTAGCGTTTGAGATCGAAGGATACTCACAAGTGGTGATTAGTGACGTGAGAAGAGGAAAGGAGGTATCCTGACATATGGAATATTTTATTAGTAATATTATGTTTTGGTGGAGCAAAATTCCTTTTTGAAATATTAAGCATGTTTATAGAGAAGCGAATTGTGCCACCGATCTATTGGAAAATCAAGGAATTATTAAAAAGGGAATGCTTGGTCATTTCGAGCATGCGATTGAGTGGGTGGAAATAGAAGCCATCATAGCTCAGAAGGACGTTCGAGAATTATTAACTCAAGGCAAAGTCTGATAATTTTTCATTCAATTTTGTTTGTTGGCATTTTTCGGTGGTGATTCCTGCCATGGAGTTTCCACCTCTCTTATTTTTTTACATAGTGTTAAACAATAAAAGGATTTATTTAGTGAGGTTTCACAAGAACGTTTGAGGATTATTTTTGGGCAAAGTTGGGTTCAATTTGCGAAGCCATTTCTCATATTTTGGGGGAGGAATATATGGCGACTCAACTCGTGCTCATGTGAACTCGAGGAGGTCACTTCTGGTTCCTGCTCATGACCTCTTGTTGTTAGAAGAAAATTGATGAGGTTCGTGTCATTGCCCTACATTTTATTAAACCTATGCATTACACTAAATTGGTGGAAGTGCTTGAGGCGTTTGGTAGAGCTCAGCCTCTGCCAAACATTATTCGAGATGGGCATTCTTTAGAGGAGGCCAAGCGGGTGATTGCAGATCTATTGGCAAGGAACATGGTCTTAATGAAATTTTTAGAGGAGGTTTATGATGTATGCATAAAAGGGATTTTGAAGGAAAACTACTCAAGAATTTGGATCTTCCCAGTCGCTTGGTGCAGGTGTTCGCAGAGTCGGTGGCGTAGTGGGGCTTCGTCGTAAATTGGGTTTCACTTATAATTTCCTCCCAGGACAACTTGCGAAGGGGTAACCATGGGAGGTAGGAAGGTGGTTGGCTTTAGCCGACTCCGCCTCTTAGGCTTAGTCTTTTTAGCTCTGTTTTGTATCTTTTTGCTCCATGTGTATCTCGAGCTTTAGTCGTTCTTAGTTTTAGCGTTTGGGTTTCTCGTCTCCCTCTTTGCGTAGCAGGTTTTTTGTAATTTTGGTTAGTGGGTTTGTTGGTTTTCAATTTGGTTTCAATTGAACTCGGGTGGGATCCCTCTAATCCCCAAGTTCTAAGCTCGTAAAAAAATGTTTAATTATCTAAAAAAAATCTATGAAAAGGTCAAAATTTTCCACCAAGATTCAATTTTGACAACAACCCATCACATTAATATATGAATAGAAAACTCAACGCTATTAAACATTAACATTCATGATAAAAAGACTTAACATTTTCAAGAAATTGACAAAACTAGCATGTAGATTGTTGAAAAAGTAAGCTCTAAAAATGAAAACATAGATAAATCTTGAAATTATCTCACCAAGATTCAATTTTGATAAAGAACCCATCACATTAATATATAAATAGAAGAGTCAACACTATCAAACACTAACTTACATGCTAAAAAATTTATGATTTTCAAGAAATTGACAATACTAGCATGTAGAATGTTGAAAAAGTAAGCTCTAAAAATGAAAACGTGGAGAAATCTTGAAATTTTCTCGCCAAGATTCAATTTTTGACAACAACCCAACACATTAATATGTAAATAGAAGACTCAAAACTATCAAACACTAACCTACATGCTCAAAAATTTAAGATTTTCAAGAAATTGACAAAACTAGCATGTAAAATGTTGAAAAATGAAGCTCTAAACATGAAAACATGGAGAAATCTTGAATTTTTCCCATCAAGATCCAATTTTGACAGCACTTCGCCTCCTTTATACCTACAAGGAAGACTCAACACATGCAAACTCAACAAAACATGGTTAGAAACACAAGTTATGTCAATATATTAAAAAAAGGTTAGTATGCAAAAACAAACTTAACCAAAATAAAGAATGTGTGTGAGACAAAGGGGTGTCCCACCGAGCGTGCCATATGTATCCATGTATTAATTAGCTAAGCTAAGAGAATTGAAACTAACACCTAATAGTTCCAAAACAAAGCTAACTAAATATAGATCATCATGCTAAGAGATTAAAGAGACTAAACATCAACAACATGCATAGAACTTTGAAGGAAACAAAACTAACATGTTAAGCATTATTCTCTACTCTTTGAAAGCTAACTAGAAATGGACCTATGTAGATCCTTAGCAATCAAAATATGATTGTTTGTTTGATCCCAAGGGTTTGATAATGGAGTCTCATCAAGACATGGCTACAAGGCCATTTTGATTCTCTCTATATTACTCAAAGCTTGGATGGATGAAATGCAAGATGAAGATTCTTAGCTCAACACTAATGGAGGATGCTCAAAGATGAAAATGCCTATAGTTTATGCTATATGCATGTAAAGGTGTAATAAGAAAGGTAGAGGGGGTTCTTTATATAACCATTTGGTTTGAAGAAGCTTTGCATCCTATTGTATGTGGGATAATAAAAAAGCTAGGTTAGTTAGGGATAAACATACTTTATAATGGTTAAGTTTGTTTTAGGAGAGTTTAATTTATCATTAGTGATTCATGGGAGTTGAGGGGGTGTATTAATTAATCGAGAGTGATTAACTAATAGGTAGGTGTACGCTTACAAAAGCTTTTTAGAGGAAAGTTGGCATGATCTGGGTTATGAGAGGAGTTTAATCCAATAAATGACAATTTATTGATTTAACAACGAGAGGAAGTTAATTAATTAAGGAAAATTACTTAATCTAGATAGAAATGAACACTAATTAACAGAAGGTTGTTAATCAACGTCTTGAGCGATAGAAGGGTTAATTAATTAGCGTAATGTAACTAATTAACGGTGATAGAAGAAAACTGGTGCGTTATTGATGATATGTCATCAATTTACGGGAAAATGGATAATTAACACAATTTAAGTATTTAAATTGCTCAATCCATATTATAGGTGTCTACATATTCGCTCCACACATATTAAAAGAAAATGTAAGAGAATGAGGGGTGGAGATATTTGTCTAGTGTTTGGTGCCAACAAACATCAAAATAAGCACCGATAGACACTTATTGATATGAGACCATTTTCACGGTAGTCTCGAATTTTAGAATGTTCCAATGTGGAGACAAGTTTTCTTTCCAGTGCGAGGCTTCTTTTTAAAGGCAAGCTTTCCTCCCCTTATATAGTATAAGAAAATAAGTAAATACCAAGTCCAACTTTTTAACAAATGCCTTTGGAAAGTTACAAGAATTAAATTATAAAATTTAAAAATTTATATAACAATTAATAAAACCTAATTAGGTGTATATAAAATTGGTCGGGTACTCTTTTAGGACCATCTTTAAAGTATTGTTTATATGGATTTTTCAAAAAAAACCCTTGTGCTACGGATAAATACATGCTCGAAACGCCTTTTCCCCTTCTACTATTTCATAAATAATCAAATAATTCATGGAGTATTTGTTAACACAATTACGCCGGTAGGCGTTTACTCTGAAGGTGGTGTTGCTGGAAAGTGTCAAGCTCCGGCAACACCCTCCCTGTAAAATTTTACGCCGGTGCCTCGTATTCCTCCACGCGACCGTATTTGCTCGATTCTCGCTCCATGCGATCACATCGGTTGCAGCCTATACTTGTGCGCAGTGACGATCGTCGACTCCCCCACCGCTCGCCGCACGCTCCGCCCGGTCTCCCGGCCTACGTGTGCACCACACTCCATAAATACCTCCACCGCCTTGCAATAACTTCACTTAGATCTTTCCTCGGCCTATAAATACGCCCTTGCATCTGTAAGTTTGCATTCTCCCTATACATCACGGCTCGGCAACTTGTAACAACCTTCTCCCTGTACACCACGGCTCAGAAATATACCAGGTATGCATAAATTTAAGTTTGTTTGGTGTTCAGTCAATGCCTGTGATCTGTTTTTCTGAATATACTCCCAGCTTGTGAATATGATATGGATAGATTGGAGCCTACATATTAAAGCAATCTGAATTTTGCAGTCAAAAATCAGCAGCCTTACATATACGCTCTCAGTGTAGGAGAGTGAAAGAATGACTATTACTATCACTACAACAAATGTGGCAATGACTGTACAGACTAACACTATGTTCATATATATGTTTTGGATATGGACTTCTAGCTTAGACCTAAATTCAATCTCTCTAATAAGACCTCTGTATGTATCCTGGAGCACTTAAGCTAGCTATGTAGTCTTGAAAAGGGTCATTGTTTTGAGGAGCTTGTATTTGATCAAATTGTGGGAATGGGCTTTGCAGATTTTCAAAGCTGATGCCGAACATTGGCTAATTCAGATCATTCTCCTGCTGCTGCATTAACTCTGCCAATCTATACCTGCTCTGTACTTCCTCTTTTTCAGGTTTGACTTCAGGTGAGGACGGCAAAGAACAGCTAGAATCTGTGAGAAGTAAGGGTACATTTCCATAGTTGCATACAATGAATTATGAATAAAATATATGATATATGATTGGTCGATGTACTTCCAATTTCAGTTTGAACGAGCCAATGTTTTTTGCAATGTATATATATTTTTGTTCTTGTTAGTAGAAGCTAAATTTATACTAACAAAGTTGGTTGTTTTTCCCAGGTATTATGGCCACTCCAAGTGGAAGCCCGTCCATTATCACAATATCAGATGATACCTCGGGTGCCATAGTCGGGAGCCCTCCACTTGAACCCGGTCGCCCAAATGGAACACCACGGTCATATGCAACCCAAGCAACCACCAATGAAAGCTCCATACAAAGTGTCCACCACCGTCATGACGCCTCTGTCCATACTTTGGCTACCTCTGCTTGCGACTACATGCTCGACCATCTCTCGGTAGAATATCGTAATCCCTCATCCCATCAAAGCAATGATTCTCGATAGCGATTTAACCGCTGTCTTAGACATGATGCACAAGGTGACGCAAGCGTACCTTAGGCTCGACGCATTGTTCACTTTCCTCCGTACGCCGCCTACGACTCAAGTACTACTCTGGCGGCGAGGAACACTCCATTAGAATTGCATTCAACGCTTATCTTGCATCCCTTTAATTTAAGCCCCTACCTCACCCCTACTACAACCTTGCACTGGTCATACATATGCCTAACTTGATAAACCTATACTTGGATAAATATGGTGTACATGTTCCATTTTGAAACCGTCGTCAAGAGCTTTGTGTAATTCCAATTATGATATATAAGATAGAGCTGTTATACATATGTGCAAGATCTCAAGGTGACTCTATTTAAGATGTTCATCATTTGTGCAAATTCAAAACCATGATTGCGATGTTAATTTGTGAGAAGCTAGCACTGCTTTGCTTAAACGATAATTACAAATCGCTTTTTACCGGACAAATTTATCTGTTCTTGTGTTTGCATCTAAGACAGAAAACTGTACAATCTCCTTACCGCATTTGCTAATTCATTTCCATTTTATTTTATTGTTTAGGAACCACCAGCATCGCAGACTCCATTGCCCCCAACGATGCTCCTCCCCAACTGGCCGTACACCTGCTGACAACCCACACAGATACTTTGGCGCCAGCTCATCGCGAAGGCCACCTTGCACACTGCATGCAACTCACGCCAATTAAATCGTTAAACCCTTACCAAAGCGTTTGGACTATTGAAGGCAGGGTCACCCAAAAAGGCAACCTAAACAACTACAACACGGAAAAACGCACAGGGCAGGTTTTCAGCTTCGACATCATTGACAAAAACAACTCAGATATAGTGGTGACTTCTTTCGACCTAGCTGCAACTTCTTACTACAACCAAATACAACTAGGTAAAACATACACAATCAAAGGAGGCACCTTGCGGCCTGCAAGAAAAGCTTACACCAACTCCACAACTCCTTGGGACATCATCCTAGACTTGAACTCCTCAGTAAAGCTTAGTACAAACCAGTCCGTAAACATACCGCAATATCTTTTCCGCTTTAAAACAATAGCAGAAATCAACTCCACCCCCGCCAAAACCACCATTGACCTACTAGCTATTGCACTGTCCATTACCGCCCCCTCCACTATCAGGAAAAGTGATAGCACTTTCAGCCACAAACGCACAGTTGTCCTAAGTGATAACTCGGCACTATGTATTGAGGCAACGTTATGGGGCGCTTTTAGTGACAATGAAGGCAAACTTCTAAGTGAATTATGTGCTGCACAGACATCAGCCCGACCAGTCCTAGCAATTAAGAGAGCAAAAACTACAACTTTCAAAGGAACAACATTGGCCACAGGCCCTAATACACAAATCTTCATAGATCCTGATATACCTGAGGCT
The DNA here is from genome assembly GCA_018340775.1 of Taxus wallichiana var. yunnanensis. NCBI lineage: Eukaryota > Viridiplantae > Streptophyta > Pinopsida > Cupressales > Taxaceae > Taxus > Taxus wallichiana. The sequence goes on from CM031244.1 coordinate 440,487,793, forward strand.
CATGCATTGCGTGCATGGTTTACTTCGCTCACCCCTACAACTACATACCCTTCAGTGAGTATTGCGAAAATTGAGAAAACCGATATTGCAGGCATCAAATCCTCCTCGCAACTAGGTAAACCGCTCACCTTCTCCACCGTAGCAACAATTATACACATTAATATGTCCTCCTTCAGCTATCCAGCATGCACATCAATTGTTAACAACCAGCAATGCAAGAAAAAACTTGACCAAACTGCAAATTCCTCTTGGTATTGCCAAAAATGCAAGCACGCCATCTCCCATTGTGACTACAAATATGCATTACACTTCATCATTGAGGATGGCACAGCAACAACATGGGTAACTGCTTTTGATGAGGTTGCTACATCAATCATGGGTATATCAGCACAAGAGCTACAACTTCTTGCACCAACACCTGACAAGCTTTGGCCTGTTGTTAAGCCAATTCTGTTCCACCGCTATATGTTCACAATATCCGCAAAGCTAGAGGTCTACAAATCAGAAGAGAAAGCCCAATGCACTGTTGTCGCTGCAGTTAAGGACACGGCTTCCAGCATGCAGGAATCCCCACTAGATGCATTCCTCGCAACACCTTAACTATGTATTGCTGAAAAAGATCCTACACTACCTCAGAAAACATATTATACTCATAGGTTACATATAGGTTTTTGCATTCATAAGTTACATAACCTTTAATATTCACGCATGTTGTGCTCAAGTTTTCTAATATTTATATACCACTCTGTGTTCTTAATATGTCTTTACAATACACGTATTCGGGTGCAATCAAAGTCACTTTATACTAGCAATGCAAATACTCTCAACATACATAGCTACACTTCACTCCAATCAATCAAAAGAACTTTTCTTTTTTGCTTGCATTAACTACGTTCTATACCTACTTACTGCTACCTTTTTAACTCTTTTTTTGCAGGCCTAACACGGACTGAGAAAAATGCACAGGCCCGGTTGAGATACGCAGCCAACAAAAACAACCTCAATGAGCATCGCCGCCATAAAGCTTGCATGAAACGACAAAAGCTAAACACACAGGCACCAACCTATATAGCCAACCATGCCACCCTGCTCGAAGATCGCACACCAAATACGCATACACTCCAAAATACACAGCGCCAATTCCGCCAAAGAATAGATCACCTCCCACCTCCAAACTCATGTTCGTGTTGTAGTGAATTATATGTTGGGCTACGTACAAGGCTTTACAAAGGTGCCCATACCTGTCACAGATGCATTGCTGAAAAGGATAATCGCCGCTTCTCAAGTTGGAATAACATGGACCCAGGCACGCAACCTAAGGTGTTATCTTCACTTACACAAGTTGAGGAAATGTTGATAGCAAGGGTCAACCCAATATTGCAAGTGACTCACGCTGTAGGTGGCCAATACAAATATAGGGGCCACACCATATGCTTCCCCCAAGAAGTTTCATCCATAACTAAACACTTGCCTCGGCGCGTCGAAGACTTGGACATCTTAATCATCCGAAGAATCGGAGCATCAAATAAAGCATACGATTGCTTTGTAAGCAGATCTCGTGTTCTGGCAGCATTGCAATTCAAAATAGCTCATGACCCTTACTACAAGGATGTTGTCCTAGACCACCCTGCATTGCATTCCCTACCACATCACAGTACTGATATATCTACTTCCCTACCACACTTCAATTCAATTATCACCGACAATGCTGAACCACAACCGGAAGCAGAGCTTCACCCAAGCCCCCCGCCAAATACCCACGACCGACAGCCATCATCTTTTGTGTCCTCCCACCCTACAGCCACTTCAGAAGTTGACCAAATAACAAATTTCATCAAAGGCAGGGAAAAAACTCCGCTACAGTCAATTGAGTGGCCACACATTGGTTCAACCCCGGTCAGCGAATACGACACTGAGGGCTTGCTATCTATGGCTTTTCCAACATTGTTCCCAACAGGGGTTGCATTGTTCCACCAAGCACGCATCAAGAGAGTTCACATGCATGAATACGCACTACACCTACTACGTTACCATGATAACAGATTTGGAAGCCATCCGCGCTTCATTACATTCTCAACATTATGTTGCGCCACAGAAGCCAATCAACATCTGCTGTTTTCGCAAAAAAAAATATAGATGACAACTTGCCTACCACAGTTTCGATGTTACGCCAACAACTTGCAACCTACCCAGATGCACACATTGCAGAGCAACTAATGCGCTTTGGGTCCAACCTGCGAGGAACTAAATCATTTTGGTGCAAGCGCAGACATGAACTCACAGATATGATAACCCAACTAGAAAGCCCTACGCTTTTCTTCACTTTAAGTGCAGCAGATACTAAATGGCCTGATTTACACAAAGCAATGCCGGGAACACCGACGCCACCATCAACAACTAGCCAGCAGTGGAGGAACGCGAACTTGAACATGCACCCCCATATCGTCTCTGCATACATGGAAAAAAGATTTACAATATTTTGCGAGGAGGTGCTTCAAAAAAAAATGCATTCAGACCGACCGACTACCCAGTACGGGTGAGCTCACTACCACTTAGATTTTAATACAAAACCCCGCCTACCACATTTACCAAGCTAGACCCTCTTTGTGCAAAATACAGGTACGAATGGCGGCAGCACCGTAGGAGGCTCGGCTCATATCCACGGCTTTATATGGCTTCCGGATGCACCAAACATGGAGGACTCGAATGGGGACAGCCCCCGTGATCTTGATGCGGCAAAGACTTACTTCGACCAATTAGTAACTGCATGGAATCCAAGGGGCCCTGAGAGTGGAGAACGTCAGATACATCGTTCACAGGAAGATGACCCGTGCTTGTTAGACACAAACGGAATACTTACAAACAACCCAGTAGCTGACTATGAGAACTTGTTGAACCGCGTGCAACGCCACACAAAATGTACTGAGACAACCTGCTTGCAGAAAAAAAAAGGGACACTTCAATGTAGATATAAAGCACCTTGGCCACTCCAAGAGTATTCGAGCTTGGGCTTAGATGAAACCGGTAAAAAAAAGTACACCCCTGCACGCAATGATGCACGAGTCAACATACACAACTCAGACATGCTAGCACTATGGCGAGCAAATGTCGACTGCCAGCCCGTTGTGTCGCGACATGCAGTCTTGCAATACATTGCAAAATATGCCGCCAAGGCAGAGAAGGAATCAGAAAGCTACCATCACATGCTAACGAGGATATCTAATGAAGTTAGCATCGACCACCCTGCAAAGACGGCATACAGCAAATTCCTCTCTGAGACTATTGTTGACCGGGACATTAGTGCACAAGAAACCTGCCACATGTTACAAAAACTCCCCCTTTCCAATTGTAGCCGCACTTTTATTACCCTATCCGTCGGTAAGCAGGTATTCAAACGTGTCCTGCCAGACCTAGGAAACACATTCCAATTCCCTTCATTCATAGATGCATACATAAAACGCCCTACACAATTAGAGAACACCTCCCTCTTTGAAGCTGCTCATTCTTGGTCCTACAACAGCCAAAGGAAAGTTACTCAATGGCTACAAAGAAGAACCCCTGCTGTCGTCCGCGTATTCCCCCGATACACTAATGTCCCAACCCCAGATGCGATACACTATGAGGATTTCTGCTGGACAGAGCTTCTACTTTATAAGCCCTTTCGGCATATCCAAACAGACATTGGCATCTCCACATCTGAAATAACTAACCATTGGGAAAAGATGAAAAACTCCTACGCCCCTTTACATGTGAACAGAGCCACTACTCTAGAAGAAATTGCACCTGGGCCAAGTAGCGACGACAGTGACTCACAAGGATCTGATCCACTGCACGCACAACTATTTGAATGGGAGCATATATCCCGCATGCACCCAACACTCAATACAACAATTGATGATCTAGACATGATAGGCCTCCGTGACTTTGACATTAACCACGATTGGAAGGTTCATTCAATCCCTGCTACCTTACAAATAAGTGCACCTAAATTCATAGACATCGCCCGCACTGAAAATTCGCCACCAGTTGTTACTCCCCCTACCCATTTAGACACTTTGCAACTATCATCAAAGCAACACCTTGCGTACTCAATTGTGCTTTCACATGCAACTCAACAAGGAGAACACCCACCATTGAAGATGATCATTCAGGGAACCGCTGGAACAGGAAAATCATACCTCATACAATGCATAAGAAATGAGCTTGAAAATATGGCTGGCAAACTAAAATCTTCCCTCCTTGTACTAGCCCCAACAGGTATTGCTGCCTTTAATATAAAATCATCCACTATACATTCTTCCCTCCGAATACCCATATCCGACATGAAACCCCTCGAAGGACAAGCCCTAGCAATCTTCCAAGAGCGAATGAGTCCCATACGTTATATACTCATAGATGAAATGAGCTTTATAGGTCCTACAATGTTACACAACATCAACAAAGACTTCGTGAGGCATACCCCCGACAAAGTAACCACGCGTTCGGTAATTGCTCAATGATTTTGGTGGGAGACTTAGGCCAGCTCCCCCCGGTCAACGATGTACCATTATATGTAGGCAACAAAGTAGGAAGCTCCCTTTGGCATGCTTTTGATACCGTGGTCACCTTGGACACAAACTTCAGGCAACAAGGATTAAACTCCACACAACTTGAATTCAGAGAAATGTTGACCAACATCAGAAACGCAGAAGCAACCATTAAAGATTGGTCTCTTCTCATGTCACGTACCAAGTCGTCCATGTCTACCTCAGAGCAATCCACGTTCATAGCTGAGAAGCACCTATTTGCAACAAAGGACCTAGCAAACAAGCACAATAAACAAATGCTAAAATCCTTGCACGTACCAATTGCAATGAGCATCGCAGAACAAAGCAAACATAACTCTGACTCAGACATCAACGACACTCAACTAGACCCGGTAGTTTTCCTATGCACAGGACAAGAGGTCATGTTGACATCTAACTTATGGGTTAGCTCAGGATTGGTTAATGGTGCACTCGGGCAAGTGACAGATATCGTGTACAACCCAGAAACACAACCACCGGACTTGCCATCCTTTGTTGTTGTCAACTTCAAACACTACCAAGGGCCCCCATGGGACATACTCAACCCAACACACTTGCCCCTACCTCCTGTCACACGTGGAAATCGTCGCCAAATCCCACTAAAAATGTCTTGGGGCCTTACCATCCACAAATCACAGGGCCTAACCCTTGACAAGGCCACAGTAGACATCGGAAACGTTGACCGCCAAGGACTAACATTCACAGCAATGTCCAGAGTTCGTTGCATCAACGACCTACAAATACAACCAGCTTTTACGTTCGAACGCTATGCACGAATGAGAAATACCAAAAACGTAAAATCACGCAAGGAGGAGGAGAAAAGACTTTGCACCGCAGCATTGGCACACGGCGTACAAGACATCATGTAAAAAAAACTCTACGATATACAGTAGATGTTTGAGTGCAGAGCAAAATTTACATTCTGCAAAACTATTCACATGTCTAAATGTGACGATCCACATTCAACTGGCTTCCAAGCTTAAAATGTTGTTTACGTATGGATGAAAGAAGAGTCCATTATGCTATCCAGGTCCATGATCACCTTCACATTCACACTATAATGAATACAAAGAATTCAATCCCTCTCCGGCGTAACTTGCAACTCATTTGCAATTGCTAGTTATATTCTATAAACAACAAAAATATCCTAACAGTTTTATATAACCCATATTGAATTCGAGAATGAGATTCCTTCCTAATTTTGCATTGAATTAAATAATTGGGGAGGAGGTTCTTTTTAATTTTGTATTGAATTTAACAATTGGGGATAAGATTCCTTCTACTTAATTTTGTTTAATTAATTTTATTATTAGTTTTGAATAATATGTTTAATTATTTCAATTTAAATAAATTCATACAAATAAAAATTTGTGTTAATAACTATTTTACAATAGCAATAAAGGATATGATTTAATGATGTGACTATGTAAATTTTATTCTCTATATTAAATTTGATGTCTATTTGAACGCCACTTTAATTATTATGTTTTAATTTTGAGAAGTCAATGAGAATAGTAGGTAATATTTAGACCATATAGTAAAGTTTTTAAATCATTAATAAATGAGAAGTTTTTATATTTGATGTCGTGGTTGCTTAGTTAAAAGAAGGCTTCGGTATAGATACACACTTATTCATCAAGTGTAAATCAGCTGTATATTATCATGGACAAAGATATCGATATTTATGTAATCGTTGGTTTCAAACAAAAAAAAGAACAAAATGTAGTAAAATCATTAATGAATGTAATATATGTAAAATCCTAGATAAGAGTCATGACATTGATATCTATTAGCATTTTTCAAATAAATATATTTAAGATATATAATTTTTGTACACTAGTAGTTTGTAATTTTTGTGGACACGTAATTATTTATGTTATGTTTGATGTTCATTTAATCATGTTTTCTTATTATTTGGAGAAAAAAATCTTCTTTTTTTTGATATCTAAAACATACAAAACCAATTTTTAATTCATAAATATTTTTTCAAGTGTGACATAGTAATATTACTATACTAAAACCATCTATTACCAAACAATAATTTTTTTAATAAAGAATATGACAAATTCAAATTAATATTTATGGACTTTTTATTTGTATAGTTCATGAATTCGTTGTCATAAATAAATGTAAGCACATGGGACATTTTTTCCTCAAAACATTGCTTTGCTTGATATTTTTTGATATTTTACCCATGGGGCCTATTACTTGTTTGTGAATGAAGAAATGGTTGTTACGTACCATTTCTCTAACCACAACGAACCCCACCTTGTTCCATTAGGTGAAACATCCTTACAACCACTTCGCTTCTAACAAAATACTTTTAAAATAAAAATAAAAAATTCACGGGCCCACATAACGTGGCTACCATGCATGATAGGGCCCACCCTTGAAAATAATTGTTTGAGAAATTTGGGCCCAAAATCTAAAATTGTACCTCATACTATGTAAAAAAACTATTAAATAAAGTGCATTGGGATTTTGATGACCATAAAAAATAATTAAAAATATATAAAATAGACATCCTTATGTGGTTTGGAAGGGTACTTTTTTCTCTCATGTAAAGAAAAGAAGGAAGTGATTGCGGGCATTAGGGCCCCACAAAGTTGAAAAAGTGAAATAAAAGGAAATTCAAATGAATATAACGCGTTAAGACTTTACTGAATACATTGGGTGCCCTTAGGGTCTTTTAGCCCCTGGAAAATGACCCCACAAAGTAGGGTAAAAGTGAAACATCCTAATGGTCAAGGGGACACACATTAGATTATGTCTCCACCAAACGGTTGAGATATCTCACCAAGAGACTTCCATCATATTGTGCCTTCACCAAATTTAGTTGAGTAAATTTCAAATATGTGTAATTCTTTGGATTGAATTGTATCATATGATCCTTTTTTGTTGTTATTGTTGTTGTTGTTGTTGTTGTTATTGACTTGGTTTCGTTTGGAGACGAATTTTTGCGGGATGTTTACTTATGGTTGATATTGTTATCTTTGTTTTGTTAGTGTTTTGTATTCTGTTATGTATATTCAATATATATGAAAAATACTAGTTTGGATTTTTAAATATATTCATTTCAAAAACGTTGATAGATACTGCTTGAGGTGTATATCTTGGATTTGTTATATAATTTCACTTGTATGAGGATTATGCATTGATTAATATATCTCTTTCATTTTTAATACATGTTTCACTGATTAAGTGTAGGCGGGCTCAATCTTGATACATTACTATACGAGCTTGAAAAAATTTTCCAAGGAAAAAACGGGGCTCCCAAGTTACCTCATGCTCCCAAAGTTTGCCTTATTATGGGGAAATGATAGGAAAATTTGTTTTTTAGGCTACATGTATTATACAACACATAAATTAAGGCTAGACGAACATAATCATCAATTCATGACATATTTTTTTAACCATCCGGAAGAAGTGTATGCGCATTCCATACATCCATTAGAAATATGTCAATGTTCCATACATTATGCTCTAATTAAGTCTAAATTTATGTCCATTAACATTTTTAAGTGTGCATTTCGAGGTTTTTAGGAGATGGTTACAAATCACGTGTTATTAAGTGTTAAGTATCGAACCCTATGTGAATACCCTACTACTCGATTTGTGGAATAATCGGTTAGTTTTTGCTAAATCTATTACGATTACTCAAATCCTATACTCAAAGATCCTATAACCCAAAAGTACGATTACATCCAATGGTATTATTTTATTCCCTTTGGCATATGCAAAGTGCTTGTGAATCCCCTTCAAACTAGCTTTGTAGCTACCAAATTTTAAATTCTAAGTGGAAAAGGAGATCCTTCACATCACATTAGATGTTTATATGCTTCTTGACTACATTGTTCTCGTAATACAAATTTATTAACTAAGCTATTATCAAGAATCTTGAAGAAATATTCCTTTAATTTGTTGAATGATTTACCAAATGGATATTTGGATAAATTTATTCAATTGTTTGATCTTATCTATTTTTATCAATTAAATTTTTCATTCTATGTTGTATGAATATAAAATACAAGGTAATAATACATAAAAGTGATTGGAAAAATCACTCTCTAAGGTCACATCGGCTAAAGGCAAGAAAGCTAAAGGTTAGCTTACCAAATTAAACAAGTTTTTCAATTAAAAATGAGAGAAGGCAACAAGCCACAAGAAATATTAGGTCGTAAGAGCCATGACCAACATAGGTGGAGGAGACAAAAGATCATTAGCTTTGTCTCATTGCCTACCTACCACTACTAGGCGAGTTGGTAGCATTCGTAGAATCGGGTCCATCCATCGCCTTTTATGTTTCTTTCTTTATCATCTTAGCTTATTTTTAAATCAACATTAGCGTGAAATTTATCTTCACATAATTAATTCAAATTAAACAATGATCAATGAAACCATCAATGGATATGTACTTAGATTTAAGATTATGGTTACTAAAATGACATATGAACCACCTAGTAATGAGCTCTAAAACTTATAATTATTAGTAGTTTGTTCCAATCATTAGATAAAAAGTGATCTATAACACTTATCATTATTTTGAGGACATTTATTTCTATAAGAGAATTTGAATAGATCAAACTCTTAGATACAAACATGCTCAGTACGAAGAAATTGTTTCTACTCCCAATGTTTTAAAAATTCCAAACATACAATATTTAAGATTAGAAGGAATAATAGTGGCTTAAAACTAAAAATGATTACAAAAATGTAGTTGATTTCATCAAATAACCATCGCAAAATGTCATTTTACTTCAACAAAAAGAGTAGAAATTTATTAGGCTTAGTGAAAGTACACTACAAGTGTACATCTAGTAAGGGCATTTGATTATTGAATAACTTTACCTAAGGATTACAAGTCAAATGCATTTTATGATTATCGTATAATCCCGTGTCATTTTTCAAATAGGTGCATAACATTAAAGCATAAAAATCAATATCTTGGTTTTAAACATGTTCCAAAGGTAGTGAATGAATATGGATTCCTCGTGATGTCTTGTCCCTTTCATTTGTATGATATGATGTCACTTTTTGTATGTATGATTTATTACAATTGTTGTCATCTTTTATATTGATTATTGTAAACATTTATCATGTCATTTTCATAAGATGCAATTTTATATTTGTGTTCCTTTATGTAATGTTATAGTTTGTTTCATTCATCTTACTAACATAAGATTGCATAAATATTTTAAACATTGTAAATGTATTAAAGAAAACATATCTATTCACACATAAATAATAAAAAATAAATATTTTATTACTTATCCATAGGGTACAAAATGTGCAAGGGATATATGGCCTATACAACTCATTCATAAAACATAGGAGATTGATTCAATTTTAAGTGATTTCTCTCTTAAACGTGGGGAAACAAAGGTGAGTTTGTTTCATAGTACTATAAATCAGCCTTGAGGCCTTTTTCTCCTACAAGCTCATGATCTTTACCCTAACATCAAAAATTACATTGTTGTAGACATAACAAATAAATTGATAGTGAATCCTCAAGATAATAAATGAATATTGGTGTATGTGTAACTTTTCATGTATGCCCATGACTATTATTACCTTCTCTAGATTGACATTTTTCTACATGTATGGCACCTTAGCCATGTTTACTAGATAAAATATGTAAGCATGTATTCATACCTCAAAAGTAGCTTGCTTAAACATACTTGGAATATCTAGTATGTAAAATTCATTATTTGTGTCGTGGACTCATTGGTGGTGGTCCAATTGTCATGGTAATTGTTTCACAATAAGAAAATATTAATAAATTAATCTAAAACATTAATCAAACATAAATAGTTTTTGACCTATTCACCGGGTATGTTTGCCACCAACTTCTATCCCATGTTTCTTGTATTAGAGAAACCACAAAGTGAATTATCATCATCTCCCTCTTCTTTCCACTCCTTACTTATACTCTCCATGATCTTCTCTCTCAACATATTATCGTCCCTCTGGGGTATTTTACCTATCCCTCCTATAGAAAGAGAGGTTTTAGGTGAACCTTATCCACTATTGCCTTCATCCTTCTATGAATCCTTCATCATCAACCCTAAGGTAAGTATGTCACTCATCCTTCTCCTCATTTTGTGAGTCCCTACACATCAAAACTCACACAAAATATCACACATATTACTATTTTACTATGCCACCAAAGATATTGTTTATATGCATGGATCTTAAGCAAGAAAAGTATTCTTTGGTGATGTGAAGATCTCTTTTCCATCCATGTCTTTAATTGATTTTTACTATACTTCTCTTCCACATCTGTCATTCTTGTATCTACTTCTAGTCAAAGTCACATGGATCCCTCCTGTCTGTCTTTTCACATTTTTCGTCATTTATCCCGGTGACAATATTGTCCACTCTACACACCGGTGCCCAAACACTTGTGTCCATCTCGGGCGCTCTTGTCCTATTTTTTTCTTTTTCTCATTTTGACATGTGTGGTCGGCCTTTTTACTTTTCTTATCCTTATCATGTGTTCATAGTTGGCCTTTCGTGTCACTCGTGTCAAAATTCAAACAAGAGATCTATATATATACACACACAAAGATACACACTATTATTCTAGCTTGCAATTCTAAGGGGCAATCACATCTACATAATATCACTACCATCAAAGGGATTGCATTTTTGGGTTACACGCACTATATGTAAAGGGGAAGTGTTGAATTCCATAACTATATCCCGCTACCTTGGCGTCGGTGGTGCAAGGGCAACTTGAGGACACTATTTCACACACAAGCACACATAACTACATGAAGTTTGGAATATAGTGCAAGTGCTTGGTAATAAGTTCACTCTTCGGGTGACCATCGTGGTTACTCCGAATTCACATTTTACATATTTTATTTAAATTTGATGTGTTCATGATATTATGTAGGTAGATAGGGTTTCTTTTTCATGTTACAGTGCGATTGAAACCCTAACAACGAAGGTAACATCAAAAAGAAGAGATTAAAGTGACAATATTCAGACCCAGAAAAGAAGCAGATCTTGAGCATTCACACAGTCACCAGTGCTCGATTCGACACCAATGTCCAGTGCCTCTATCCTTCTATGAGCGCCCATGTACCAATCAAGTGCAAAGATCTAGAAATCTTAGAGAGCTTCCTATGATATCATTCCCTATCGATCTAGTTTACACACGGTCCCGAATATCTACAGTTGGATAGAAATCAGCTAAATCACCTATCTTTTCCATTTTCTTATAGTCTTGCATTGCTTGAGTGCTTAACATTTGTATTATACTGTATTGTATCAAAGTATACATCATTAGTTACTCTAAAATATATATTTAATTCAAATTAAATTAAATCATTTGGTGAACCCGATCTTATTCGAAATCCTTGCCCTAGGATCCCAAAACCCTCATGGCTAAAAAGAGGTTCCCATCTCCCAAGCATGATATGACCTATACACATATGCAACCTATTTTTTCCAATGCCTCTGAAGAATCTAAATTTCATGATCTCATGCACAATCCCCAATATGATCCCATAATCGTCCAACTCCTTGACTTCCAAAAAACCCTCCTGTTCATTTTGAAACCCCTAATTTTTGCATAGTCTCCCCTAACCAAAACTTTGCTTCATGTTCTCCCTCATCCACCATAGTCACCAATGATGCTTCATCCTCTTCTCCTTCTCTTATGGCACATGATAATGTTAATATAGATTATTTGCATGATGAGGTTCTTGCTTGTGAAGACATAGATGCTAATAATTCTAATTTTGATAATGACAATGTAAATGTGCATAATGATGTTCCTACTAGTAGTCAAGATGAATGTAAATCTATATCTCCTACTCTTCCTACTTCTGAAATTGTTTCCAATGATTGCCATGATAAATATGATGTTAGTACTCCTACAAGTTCTTTATATGTTGATGATACTCTTGATGAAATCCTTTCTTGTGAAAATATGATTGATAGTGATTTTGATTATGCTTCTAATCATGAACATGTTAGTAATGATGTTGCTTCTATTAAGAATGCTAAATGTGAATTTACTACTCATATTTCTTATACCTATGAATTTATTTCAATATTGCCCATGATGATTCCATTTCTACCCATAATGCGCTCTTATTGTGTCTCTTGATCCTACAACTAGCATCCCCATGGAGCCTTCATATTCATGTCCTCCTCTTACACGTCCTTCTCCTCCTTCCACATCCAATCCTCCTTCTCAAGTTCCCATGATCACTCACAATGGAAAGATCCAACCCTCAATGTGCCTCTCACTTCTCCAACCATTCCTTCACACGATATCTTATCCCTCATGTATGTTGTTGGTAATTTGTAATCTCAAGTTCATACCCTTACCCTTGAAAGTAAATCCTATTATGCTTCCATTGACAATAATTCCCTTCATGGAAATCCCATTCCTAAGAAGATTCACAATTCCACTTTCCCAAGGACTTCATCATGCCTACTTTCTCCTTTCGATGGCACTGAAAATCCTTATTTACATCTAAAACATTACCATTTAGCCATGGCTTCTTATTCCAATGATCACTTGTTACTTAAAGCCTTTCGTCATAACCTTGTTGATCATGCTCTCCAATGGTATACTCATTTTCCTTATGGATCCATTAGTACTTATTATGATACGGAGGATGCTTTTCTTAGACAATTTATTTCTAAAAATGGTCTTAAAGTTACATACGAATGTCTCCGCCTTCTTTACATCAAGCAAATAATGAAAAAATTTAGATTATATTTTTCATTTCAATTCTTCCATGCATCAGCTATTATTTCAGCGTATTGATTTAAAAATGCAATTTCTCTTCTATCGTGGTTTAATTCCTCCATCAAAAGAAAAGCTAATATATGATACATGTGAATCATTTACTCTTTTATGATACAAAGTTATCGATATAGAAAAGGATTTAATCGTAGAAATGTCATACCACCTCCTTTTACTTATTATATTCCTCATATGCCTACTAATTCTTCTCCTCCCCCATCTATTGACCCCCTACACAATCCTTGTCTCCACCTTCACGTAATTGTCTTCCTTTCCCTCCACCGCATCGACATTAACCTAATTCTTCTTCATCTCTCACTTGTGAACCATTGCACTTCTCACATAATGTTAAACCATGTGATGTATTGCAAACCTTACTTGATAATCTACTCATTGGTTTACATTCTAACAAACATCATCCACCTCACTACTTGCACCGCCAACATGACCGTCCTTTCTATAATTTTCACTACATTAATGGCCACTATGAAAATTACTACTATGATCTCCATGATTACCTACAACAGTTAGAAGATAAAGGTGTCATTTCATTCCACTCTGTCTCTTATGAGCACTCTCTCTCTCTCTCATATCCCACATAAGTGAGCTTTTTCCATTGTTCACTTGTCTCCTTCACCTCCTCCTAAGGTTATCATCCACCACCTCCTAAGGTCATTATCCATCCACATCCTCTAGCTAATCCACCTATAGTTACATCCTCTCATCCCTCACACATTATTACTACATCTCATTGGCTTCTTAAGCCTCTTGCTTCCACACTTCCTATCACCACACCTCCCATTATTGGCACCATTTCCTCTGACATCCAATTCGAACTTATCCTCACACCATTGTTGCTTCACATGCTCCCTCCATGCCTCATATGCCTCTTCATCTATGGTATATGACATCCATTTTCTATCTCGCTACGCAATGATCCAATCGTGTTCTTAAGGTTCATACATGATTGTTGAGGGAATTGTTACTAAAATAAACCTCATTCTCACACTCGGTGGCATCACTCTTCTTTCCCCCCTCTTTTCATCCTTATCATATGCAATTCTGAACATGGTTTTACATCTTCTCATTATACAAATATCAACACATCGTTATTATATTCTCTTATATTGTCTAACTCACATTGCCAATTCTACTTATCTACCACATTACATCACATACATCATATATTATACTCTTCATTATCATTCAAATACACATCCTATTCAATTCACTACTTAGTTATTCTTTCCACATCATAATACATTTCAACATTCAACAATCAAAACAACCATTTCAACAATGCATATAAAATCTAATAACCAAAAGTGCACATCACAATCATCACATTATATGCCAATACACATCAACAAGACATATGATATCAATATATGACTATATATATCATCAAAATCATCATTACCAAAAAAAATAGTTGGGGGAAAGACCCATGCATCAATACATAATATCCAATGCCTCGCCTATCATCTTCACTATCACTATCAATAATCGCAGGAGCTCTAGAACTTGAAGCTTCACTTCAAACTCTACACCATTGATATCAACCTTTATACCTCTCTAGATGACTCGTAACACAATATCTCTATCATTTTCTTTGCATATCAACCCTGTAGCTCCACATATCATGCAAATATATCCTGAGCTAGGCCTCCTCCTCCTACAACCTCTCTCGGTCACTCTACCTTTGCATGAGACTCATCGCGCTCACTCAAAAAAATTGTGCATGTCACCACCGTTATAGCCATTGGCTTAAACAAATGGGTGATGCAACCTAGAATTTACCAATAATAACCTAGGCGTGTTGGCACATCACTCCTAGACTGAGCGCTCACCCAAAGTGTGAAAAGGTACCAGGCACCTCTTTAGGGTTGTTGCAGGATGTTAGCATGATGAATACTTAATGCATTCAAATCCATAATTAATATAACATTCTACAGAGCATGTCCAGATCTAGATCTAAAGAGTAATAGATTTAAATAATATCCATAATGAATTCAATCATGCAAGAACCAATTATACTCATGATTAATACTCTGATTCAACCAATACACTCCATTATATTAAACACAATAAATACACAGAAGCTTATTACAACAAGTAATACCATAAGCTCATGCGCACATCAGATATGGCAACATAATCTCACAGTAATTTAATTATCACACATAGTCCTCCTATACTACGTAGATCACTACATATTTATAAGGGTGGGGAATTTCCCTTCATCGCTTACATAATTTCTAAAATAGGTCGCATGTTAAAAATAGTCATGCACCTTTACAATAATAGACAAACATGTAAGTGCGCTAACAAGAGACCTCTTCAAGTTAACTCGGTACTAGAAATTCTATTATTAGCCTGAACCCATGCAAAGCACTAAGTAGCCACTCTTCCAATAATAGCCCATGTGTGTCACACAAGTCTTTATCTGGTTTGTGTGCTATGCACGCTATCTCCAAAATAGCTCGTATATGTGAAAATGGATAAGTCTCAAATCTACCCTTGTCTTTCACGCACGTGTCCTTCCTTATCCTTCTATGCCTTTGACTTTGCTTTACTCCCGCGCGCAAGCTTCTATGCACCTTCTACTGTGATCGACTCTTGTCCGCTCAAAATGGGCATGCTCACCCACAATAAAATCAACCTAATCTATCATACCTCCTCCCACGGGCACTTTCAAAGGTACTTTTGAGTCAACGTGTGTATATAGGTGTCCACAATCAGTTATCAATAAGTATTGTCTCGCAATCTCACACAAAATATTAGCTATTACACATTTTTACATCAATCAAGCTAAAATCAATAAATAACATCCAACACTAAAATACTTACACTCCACTCTCATCATTGCTACATCATCTACCTCGAGGGTAGGTTCTTATCCCTCTACTCCTCCAATTGTCAGCCCATTGGCCATATCCACCACTACTGGAAATAGCAACACCCATCGATGTGTCACCCAACACTAACTATACGCTTGAGTGCACCCGCATCATCCACCTATATAAGTGTTATGGTCGCATCTACCTCATATGGACTTGGATGTACTAGTTGTGCTCCACATAGCCCCGACCTCGTCCTTGGTCATCCCACCAACCTAGTATATTGACACCATATATGGCTTCGGGGGGCACATCGTAGGCCATGCCAAGCTGCCTAGATACTCACTCACCCTGGAACAACTCAGTCACCCATGGGAAATGATCCTCTAAACACATGGTGTGTTGTATGCACCACAACTCCATAACATCCTCTACCCATCCACCATAGTCTCTATACAATCTCCATATAATGGCCCCTAGGCCCATTTGATCTATCATTGACCTATATGTGGTCGTACCCATCCTCCTACTATGGGTGCCCACCCACCTCGCTATGAATATCTAGGTTCGAGCCCAATCGGCCTGTGGCCCACTAAGTGGCCTCAATATAGTAATATGCTCATATGCCCACACATGTAACAAAGTAGTGGCTCCTAGCCCACCACCATGATCCTTTAGTGTAAATATATACAAGTCCCTATACAAATGGGCTAATACACACCATGCCCAGACATATCTAGTACCATGTTCCTCGATGTTGCGATAAATATCATGCATCCTATACAAAATCCCAACTCCACCACCCTCTACTGCCACCGACGAAGCTATCACAACTACGATAAATTTCCGTAATCGGGAACACAGATCTCAAAATAACATCCAAAATAATATGTGTCTCAGCTTGTACTTGTGTCCCCATAAAATATCGTCTGTTTCACCCTTATCTCGAATACGAGCATCCAATACGGTCATGATCTCAGACTCTCCTTCCTACTATAAGTAATCGTAGTATCCTATATACACCCTCTAGTATTATCGCCATCTCGTCTGCTTGGAAACTAGAATATACAAGTATATGCACACCATCGCCGCACAAAGTAATCAACATAGGCATATTATGGGGTATCACCCCAATCTATCAATGTTCCATAGGCCGATGCGGTCCAATATATCCCACTCCGCATCTACCATCCCCAACATAAGTAATGTACTCAAGTGATGACCCGCATGAAAATATCTAGAGTCTATATCCCTTGGCACAACACCAAAAGCAACATAATTCTTATATTATCACACCATACATACTACAAAATCCCTCATCATACCATAAAATTAATTAGAATACAAGCATTTCAAAAAACACTGTCAAAACCCTACCATGGGATGCTAGCACCAGAGCAGTCATTGGTGTCCGAAGCAAGTCACTTACACTAGGAATTGGGTGATAGTGTCCCCAGGGACAGAAATGCCTTGTCTTCTTCCATCCTGGTCAAAAACACCCAAAACTACAAAACTTCAAATTTTACTAAAATTACTAAAAACAGACATATTTGACAATTTTTTCCGAAAATAATCACAATTACCACTCTCCTCACGGTCATCTACGAATCCACGACCACCATGACTCTCTCAAATCTTGTCAAACTTGTCAGACTAATGCATGACATTCTCGTATCTCAGAGCTCAAATATCAAACACTCTCGTACAAATTAAACCGTTATTCACCTTTCTACTATTACTATATATAGTAATTCTAATTTACCATATATTATAGTTATTATTTGCATCTTTTTTCTAACTATTAATCGACACATGGTTTCGCTCATATCTTGAGCCCTGTTACTCGCTTTTTCTCCCCGTTCACTCCGCACGAATCATGATCTCTTTGAGCACCGTACCATATAAATTTTAACAGATCATATTCACATCTAGCACATGTACTAATCAATATCTACTCATACTGTGACAATAGTATCCCATACTAATTCACATCTACTATTACAACATCTTATGCGTCTTGTTTTTGGCTTAGTACTCATTTCTCCACCCTTCCCCTTTCACCGAAAGGGGGAATCTAGTCTTTTCAATCGGAATAAATCAAAACTAATTTTTTTCTCTATCCATCTACAATGGTTAGACCTTTTGGGGATGCAGTCATGGATGGAGAGAAAAAATAGACCTCTCTTTCTTTGTCCGTAGGACGTCCAAATCCTCCCATTTTCAAACAAATCGGGTTGGGAATTGATCAGCCCTACCTCTTCTATCTCCTCGAACAATAATAAAAATATCCAAAGTCTCCAAATCATTTCAACTATTTCTCCAAGTGCTCCTTATGATGGTTTGCTATCTCCACTTATGCCACATGGGTCAAAACGTTGATCCATGGTTAAATCACGCTACAAGTTTGTACATGATACCCGCATGTCAGTAGTATGGCTTCTCTAGAATCTATACATGTATGTTCCTTACTTCCTTTACACTACTTGAATTTCATTCAAATAACATAAAGGGGGAATGTAGACACAAAATCATGCACATATTACTATTTTACTATGTCATCAATATGTTGTTTATATACATGGATCTTAAGCAAGAAAATTATTCACTGGTGACATCATCTCTTGTCTATCCATCTCTTTGATTTATTTTTATTATACTTCTCTTCCACATCTGTCATTTTTGTATCCACTTCTATTCAAGTCACAGGATCCATGTCTGTCTGTATTTTCACATTTGTCATCATTTATCCCAAGACACTAATTCCTACTCCTGACACCGGCTCCCTGTGCACGTGTGTCCATCCTGGCACTCTTATTGTGTTTGTTTCTTTTTCTCATTTTGACTTTTGTGGTCAGCCATTTTACTTTTCTTATCCTTAACCCATGTTCATATTCGGCCTTTCATGTCACTAGTGTCAAAATTCAAACAAGAGATCCATATATATACACAAAATACACACTATTATTCTAGTTGGTAATTCTAAGGGGCAATCACATCTACATACTATCACTACCATCAAAGGGATTGAATTTTTGGGTTACATACACTGTATAGAAAGGGGAAGTTTTGAATTCCATACCACACATTTGCATCTAATCTAGATATAGCTGTTATCTTGGCATCATTGGTGCAAGGGAAACCTAAGGACATTATTTCACACACAAGCACATAGAACTACATGGAGTCTGGAATGTAGTGCAACACTTGATAATGTTCACTCTTCGGGTGACTGCCGGGGTTAGCTTGACTTCACATTTTGCATATTTTATTTAGATTTGATGTGTTTGTGAGCTTGTGCATGTAGCTAGGGTTTGTTTTATAGGTTATAGGTGTGATTGAAACCCTAATAATGAAAGTAACACAACAAAGTAGATATTAAAATGACAGTATTTAGACCCAAAAAGAAGCATATTCTAAGAATTCGAACAATCACCAATACCAAGAGTTAGACACCATCGTCGAGGTGCCTCTATCCTCATATGGGTGCCCTCGCCCGATTAGTACAAATCTCAAGAAATCTTAGCGAGATTCCTGTGATATCATTCCCTTCCAAATCTAGTATACACACGGTCCCGAATATCTACATGTCACACGTAAATAAGCTAAGTCACCTATCTTTTCTATTTTCTTATAGTCTTGTATTTCTTGAACACTTAGCATCTCGTATTTTATCGATTATGCATCATTAGTTACTCTAAAATATAGATTCAATTCAAATTAAATTAAAATTGGTGCCAATTCATATTTTTTAAGTACTCTCTCATACTACAATTTCTCAATAGTTATTGAGAATCAACATAAATAATATCATTTTCATTTAAATTATCGTATCTATGTGGCACCCTTGACATAAATTAAGTATTTGATATATGCTCATTAAGGGGTGAATATATCCCTTAGACAATATATCATCCTACTTCAATATGAGACCTCTAGGTCTCTTACTCTCATTTTTCCTAGTTGATTACACCTCAATTTTATGGGGAAACCCTAGTGGGCCTTAAATTAGGATTATAATCTAGAGAGGATGTATATTTGGATTATTAAAATAACATTCAATATATATATATGAACATACAAGTAAATCATTAAGATGTTTGACTAATTATGTCACATGTTATATATAATAACAAAACAAGAGGAGGATGAGATTATCTTTTCGATCTTCTAAAGAATTGATATGGATGAGAATATCGAAGGAACGTGTTGGAAAATTGATGTAATTTCTTCATCTATGAAATTAGGTCTTTATCTGCCTCTAGAAACATCACCCGAAACGTAAAAAGTCAATATGCCTACCTTTTCCCTATTGCACACACTTTTTCTAAGTGATTTATGTGCTTTTGTCTCAATTTGCATGTCTTTGTCTCAAACTCCTCTTCCCTTTTATTCTTGCAATTAATCTAGATATGCATGATTGTTACTAAGTAATAGAAAACCCTCACTTTATTTTACAAGTACTCAAATTTGCATTAGATGGAGGGTGGGGTAGGATTAAGGAATTTATGATTTAAAGCACCTATGTGTTGCATATATTTCTCAATGTGATGCTTAAACCCAACGTAGTTCTCCGACTATGTGGAAGTATAATTGTGATCCTTTCAACTATATGTATGCAATTATAATTTGTATATTTGATACTTGATAATACTTTCTTTAACTTACCTTTGAATTCTCTTGACTTAGTTTGGAGTGCTTCATATGTTTTTAGGGGATCTTCCTAGTGTATGATCGTGTAATAGGTAAGAATAAGGTAGTTTTTCTTGGTGTGTGCTAGATATATGCCATTTTTCCAAGTGATAACCAAGTAGGTAACAAGTTGCCAAGTGAGGAAATGAGTGAAATTGATTTGTATTTATATTTCTTCGAGTGTAATATTTTTCACTAAGGTCAACCTAGAGAGGAAATACCATCTTATGGAAAAGTGCCTATTCAAAAATATGACCATTAGAGAGCTACAAATAAGATCAACTAGCAAGGAAAAAATCAACCAATCTATTATGTATATTTGGATGGTTTTGTTTACTTGGGATAAAAGATGACTTGATAATTTGGAGGAGTTTGTGTATGAGGTATATGATGTTTTTCTATTATAAGTATTCATATATGTGACTCGAGAAGTAAAATGAGGAATTGTAAACCTTAGGATAGAAGGATATAGTGAATTTGATCTCAATTTATGCACACAAATCATGTATAAGGGATATAATCCAAAACCAACATTATCAAATGTCAAATGACCAAATTTAGGTGTCTACATTTCTCCCCTTTAATCTAGAATGAAATTGTCTAGTTAAAGGGAAATACATGCCCGAGTGTGTAGAAAGATTTTTCCTTTTCACAAATGCTTAAATTCTTAAGAGTTGTAAAAGTGAAACCTACAAAATAAGAGTGTATAAAATGTCCCTATTATGAACATTGAAACTTTAACACTAAAACTTGATATTGAAAAGGGAGAGAAAAGGAGTACAATTGTATGTATAGAAGCTAAGTTTTTTCCCGTGAATATTAAAGCATCTTGGTGAATTACTTGAAGTAGATTGTGTCCCTAGTTGAGGAATATGGAGAAGGATATTATTTCAAAAAATAGATAATTTGGGGTGATAAATTCTCAATTTGTAGAAAAAAATGCCAGCTGAAAAGGTTGGGGCACATTAGAACTAGAATTCATGATTTGACGAGTAATATAAAATGTACCACTCAAGAAAAGGGGAACCACCATGGATTTATCATGTATTTTGTAGTCAAGGTTCTGAAATGAAGGGATGAATTACACCACAAGTCGTTGTTAGAGTTATATCTCACCAAAGAAATATCGTAGGAAAAATGCTTGATAAGAAAACAACATAAATTCTCTATTAATGTAAGGAAACATTATTTCTCTATCTAACTATCTGCTAGGGGTGATTGGATTGGGAAGCTCATTAGAGAGGGCATTAAGTTTAGGATTTGAGCCCTATCTAGAGAACCGCATGGATCTATGCCCTATCAACCTCAATGACCGAGTTGGTGGTATAGGAAAGCTTCAATCGTGAACTCCTAGCCCCTAACTTAGGAACAAAGACTCAACACTCAAATCACAATCTTATGACTAGAATATGAAAAATATTTAAATAATTATAATCCTAGACCCATCTTAAACTTGCAAACTTTTTAAGCTTATACAAAGCCACACATGGTTCAAAATATCAAGGGTATTCATTTGATTTATTAATTTATAAGTTAGCCTCCCTCTTTTTCCTTTTTTCTCTTCCCCATATGCATGTTTATAGCTCCCTCCTATTTATAGAATCGATTTAATTTATTTTGAATTAAATCTAAATATTAGAGAGTCGCACTAAATATATATAATGTATAAATTCTAGAATATAGCAATGACACAAGAAAACTAAGATTTATAACATAAATCCCTAAGCAATATATAGAGAAGGATGACTTAGCTGATTTACGCTTGATCTGGGATTGATCTGGACTAGAAAAAGTATTAAATAAGATGGGCATAGTGTCACAACCACTCATAGTAAATTATGGGATGCAAGAATATGGATAGACACGAGAACCCAGGATAGGGAAAGGGTGTTTGGGGTGTTGAAGACCACTTCTGGCACCAATGACTCCTCAGATCTTAGATTTTGATCTCTCGTGTGTCACATAAGTGTTGCATTTGTTCCCTGTTAATCATCTGATAGTCACAAAATGATCACCAGAGGTACCTGTAATGTGTAAAAGAAGAGTTCACCTACACAAGCCCACAAACCACATCAAACCTAAAAATAAATATGCAGAATGGGGAGTCAGAATGACCCCAGTGATCACCCCGAGAGTGAACTTATGACCAAGCATTCTACTACATCTCAAACTCCATGTGGTTCTTGTAAATGTGTTTAAAAATGATGCCCTAGGATAACCTTGTGCAAATGCACTTGATAGCGGGTTGTAGCTAAATGTATCAATGTAGTAGAATGTGTTGATGGAATAGAATGAACTTCCCCTTCCTATGTTGTGTACACAAAGTATGCATCCCTTGTCCTTGAATGGATGTTAGATGGATGCCTCGATTTCTTTAGGTTCCTTTTGGATGTAATCTTAGGTGGTGATAGTAATTCTTAGTGCTTGGTCCCTTATTTTGAACACATAATTATGTATTTATATGATTCCCTTGTTTAAATTTCGTAATTGACAACTGGAAGGCTGACCCATAAGTGAAAAATATGCCCAAAAGATAAAATAGACCCAAAAGGAGTGATTAAGGTGAAAAAGGGTCAAGGGCACCCAAAGGGAATAGGGGCGCTGGGCACCGGTGTTCTAGAGTCATAAAAGGTAAATCAATAAAATTTTGACTAGGTTGTAGGGTGTGTAAAACCAAATAGAAAACAAGAAACAAAGAAAAGAGGCCAAAGATAGTCGTCAATTACTAGTTTTCTTACTTAGGAATCATATGAATTCTTGTATGCTTTTAGGACTTAGAAATGTACCCAAGTGCATGATTTTGTGTCTACATTTTCCCCCACTTTATATTGTTAAGTGAATACTTGATAACATAAAGTAGATAAGAGATGTGTACCTTATGATCTTGTAGAGTGTGCAAGTGAAATACATGTCGAGCGGACAAGTGAAGCGTTGAATGATTTAAAACGAAGTGTGGAGACCAAGAAAGGAAAGTTACCCTAGGGTGAGGAATATGCATTACATTATACCTATTGTTTTTTTGATTGATTGCTTTTGTAAGGATGGACCTGTAAAAAGAAGAGAAAAAAAGGTATTAAAAGTCTTGTATATGATAAATTAGAGAAAAAATGTGCGTAAGTATGTAAAAGTGTGTAAAGGAAAGTGTGCACTGATGTAACATAGTGTGAAAGGATAGAAAAGTGTCTTGAACTTCTATGAAGAGTGATTTTTTCATGAGATCTCACGCCAAGTGTAATTTTTTGGGTGATCTCATGCCAAAGAGTAAGTGTTGGGGATAGAGGTCTAGTGTTACTCTCCTTTCATGACTCGCCCGATAAGCACCACTATAGATGGTAAATCTTGATTTGATTCATTCATGTCCCCGAATTAATTCGATTGTACTAATTATTTTTATTGAAATTGATCAGTAGGAGATTGTATGCATGTTTCAGAATCAAGGCATGTGCCTATAACTTTGAAAATACTCAAGGATTCTCCGCGAATCGTGTTGATATGATAAGTTGATGGTGTGTGCCCCAAAACATTAGTGCCTGTGGAGGACATAAGAACCCAGGCACTACCATCCGATTCTGGACATTGGTGTCTATGTTGTGACGATGACCCAAGTCTGATTCTAGGCCATTCTATGATTTTCTTCTTTTATTGATTTTGTATAGTGCTGAAATAAATTATAACTTTGAGCTCTTGTAGAGGGGTGATGTGTTCACCCAATTTATACCCCCTCGTTTTGGGTACATGTGATGACCGTAGGAGTGTGTGGACAAAAGATAAGACCCGATGTCAATATGAAACCGATACGTACATGGGGAGAGGATGTGTATGGTAGAAACCAAGGTACATGCAAACAAAGTGGCTAGAAACATGTGTTAGTAGTAAAAGCTAATATGCAAGGGAAAAAAATGTAACAAGTGTGTAAATAAAGTGGACTGTGAAAAGTGTGTTTTAAACATGACATCACTCATAATGTCACAAGACAATCAAGGCCGAAGCAACCAAAAGAATATAAACAATGATCAAACAAGACATAGGGCATAGCTCACAAACAATAACATACAAGTAGAAAGCAATAACAAGAAAATCGTATCGTAAAACCATGGTGGAAAATAGTTCGCAAGGAAAAGGTTGCAGAATGAAGCAACGATTAACATGTTAGAAAGATAAATAGTATTTTAAGGTATGTATGTATAAATGGAAAGTAATGTGCTAGTAATAATATGAACTAGTACACAATGAAACAATAGAACTTGTAATTTGTGAGAGTAGTAAATGCGGATTCGACCCCTAGAGCCTCGGTGGGACTGGAAAAGGATACAATGTTGAGCATCATTGTAGCGTGTGAAAATATGTAAGAGATCTACATTCACTCTAAAAGATCAAGTGAACATACATGTGTGTATATAGAAAGATAATAACATATTGAGTATCTAACTAACATAGTAAGCAAAGTGCATCATGTAAGTATAAGAAAACAAGAGTAAGTGCAACCAAGATATGTAATATGTAGTGTATGAGTGTGATGGAATGGTATGCAATGTGAATGTGATAGGATCATGCACCACTTAGCGTGTATGTGTATGAGATGAGGTTCATTTATAAAAGACCCTCAACAATCAAGAATTAACCATAGAAAAAGAGTGTGTCATCGGGAAATGGTTTAATAATGTGCGCTAGAAAGATAGATCATGAAGCATAAAGCGTGAAAAGTGTGAGTGAGGTGAGGTTCATTTCATATTTAGACCCTCAACATTCGAGTATGAATCATGGAACTAGAGTGTGTCATAGGGTAATGATGATACAAGGTGTGTATCAAATGTGTAAGTGTACCGAGAAATATTAAGTGTGAAGCATAGAGCGTGATACAAAAATGATAGACAACATATAATGCTAATAGGGGGAGAAATCATGATGCCCCCAAGTGTGTGATGTAGATATATGCAGTGATATGAGACCATGACCATGTGGCAGCAGCAGATTATTTTGGATTTATAATGTTGTAGAATACTTGAGAGAAGGAGGGGATTGACTAATTTTTAGAATAGGTTGCTTATGTGGAATTGGTGACGTTGTAGATGACTTGGTAGAAGGAGATAATGGGGTAGATAGTTTTGAATATGGTATGATACTCGGCTTGGATAGTGGTGCTTGGATCGAGCGAAGGAAGAAAATTAGTAGAATGGAATGATGCTCATTAGATATAGAAGGAACATATTTAGGAGCACAATTGTATTTAAAAATGGAGATGAATGAAGCATAATGTTTTGCAAAAAATGATATAAAACCATGATGCTCAAGGTGCTTAATTCTTTGTTGTAAAGCATAGAAATCATTTTCATGATGTCCATTAAGTCTATGATAATTATAAAATGGGAGACCTTGATATTTAGCAAGATGATAAGGATGGTAGTAATTAGTGGATGTCAAGTTGATCAACTGGTGAGTGAGAAGTTGAGGAAGAATATCATGTTGCTTAACATTGAGATCAAACTTGAGAGGTGCCGGTAATGGTAAGACTTGAGGTTCACGTAGACATGAGCACGTGTAGACTACATAGAAGTATAATTAGATGTAGAAATAGAACTAGCATGGGCTTGAGAAACATCCTTGAGATGTTGGATTTCAGATTTAAGAGATGTAATCATTATTTCTATAGCTTGAATTTTGTCTTGAAATAAAGAATGTAAAGCTTGAATGGACTCTAAGATGGGTTGATTGGATGAAGTATTAGGAAAATAGAGTCATCGATAGATGATAAAAAATGGCACTTACTTGAGCGGGTGGCATATCGCGAGGGAGATACATAATGTCTAGGGATTTTTGGAGAAAAACTTTTAAGGTGGATACATTTAAAGTAGGTCATGCAAAGAGATTTGAGGAATTTGAGGATCCATGAAAGAAGATTGGATAAAATAAGAAAAATGAGGATTCAAGTGTATGATCATGAGTAGGGTTCACCAAATGATTTAATTTAATTTGAATTAAATCTAAATATTGTAGATTCACTACAAAAATATATAATGTATAAATGCTGGAATATAGAAATGACACAAGAAAACTAAGATTTAAAACATAAAACCCTAAGAAATAGATAGAGAAAGATGACTTAGCTGATTTACGCTCGATCTAGGACTGATCTGGATTGGGAAAAGTAATAAACATGATGGGCGGAGTTTCGTAACCCCTCACAAGAAATTCCGGGATGCACAAATAAGTGCTCGGACATGGGTGCCCAAGACAAGGAAAGGGTACCGGGACACTAGACATCGCCTCTAGGTGTTGGTGACTACTCGTAAGCTCCGATTCGATCTCCGGTGTGTGCAAGTTGTCACATTGTTCCTTATTAATCACATGATAGTCCCACAATGATCGTTAGAGGTACGTGTAACATGTAAAAGAAGAGTTCACCTACACAAGCCCAAAACCAAATCAAACCTAAAAAGAAAGATGCAGAATATGGAGTTGAACGACCCCCTGGTCACCCCGAGAATTAACTTACGACCAAGCGTTGCACTACATCTCGTGACTCCATGTAGTTATTGTGAATGTCCGTGTGAGAATTATGCCCTAGGATTCCCTTGTGTAAGTTCACTTTATAACGAGATGTAGTTGAATGTATTAATGTAGTAGAATGCGTGGATGGAATAAAATGAACTTCCCCTTCCTATGTTGTGTATACATAGTATGCAGCCCTTGTCCCTTAACTGGATGCTATATGGATGCCTTGGAGTGCTTTAGGTTCCTTTTGGATGCAAGCTTAAGTGGTGATAGTAATGCTTAGTGCTTAGTCCCTTATTTTGAACACATAACTATGTATTTATATGATTCCCTTGTTTGAATTTCATAATTGACAACTAGAAGGCCAACCCATAAGTGAAAAATATTCCCAAAAGATAAAAGATACCCAAAAGGAGTGAGTAAGGTGAAAAGGGTCAGGGGCGCCCATAGGGGACCGTGGCACTGGGTGTTGTTGTCCTGGCCGGGTGTTGCTATCTAGAGTCGTGAAAGATAAATCAGTAAAATTATGACTAGGATGTAGGGTGTGTAAGACCAAATAGAAAACAAGAAACAAAAAAAGAGGCCAAAGATAGTCGTCAATTACTAGTTTTCTTGCTTAGGAATCATATGAATGCTAGTATGCTTTTAGGACCTAGAAATGTTACCAAAGTGCATGATTTTGTGTCTACAATAATTTATAAATCTCATGTGGGAGGATAAGACATCTTTAACAAGAAAAATTTCCCTAGAAAAATATTCCTTGGGTCACCTCTTAGGGACATTGATAAAATCCATAATTTCCCTTCCATTGGATTGATCTCAATTAGAACATTTTGTTGGTTCCTAGACAAAATAGATAGATCAAGAACCACATGTACTCTACTAACTATATTATTATTGAAAGGAGATCATGTTTGACATAAATCTCGTCATTGAAATAAATGGTAGTGGTACCATAGAAACATGACACTATGTGGTAATGATTGTGCTTGGAAACTTTCACAATATATAGTGGTAAATCAAAAGCATCGTTGGTCTAAACATGGTTACACATATGTTATGAAAAATTTTATTATTTCTGGGTTAAGCGTGTAATGTGTATGAGTTGTGTAGATGAGAATAGTGTTTCATTGCTTGGGAAAGCTTGTGTGAAATTTGGAAATATTTCATGGCATTCATAGTATTATGGGGCTTGGAAAAACATGAGTGACATTAGGTAAACTTTTGCAACATTCATAGTATTATTTGATTTTGGTTGGGATTCCATGTATTCTCGTAGAATGACTAACGTAATGGTTCTTTGTGTTGATTTCTTAGGAGTGGAGTGACATTACAAAAGTCTTTAGTTGA
The DNA here is from genome assembly GCA_018340775.1 of Taxus wallichiana var. yunnanensis. Lineage (NCBI taxonomy): Eukaryota > Viridiplantae > Streptophyta > Pinopsida > Cupressales > Taxaceae > Taxus > Taxus wallichiana. Next base: position 440,516,496 of record CM031244.1, read on the forward strand.
TAAGCTCAAAATATTTTTGGGTGACACAGACTTCTTATGAACCTAGATGCTCTTATATTAAACACCCACAAGAAGAAGAAATTTGAGCTCATTCTAAAGTTGGTTTTGAAGGTCTTAAATGGAATGAGCAAGTATAAAAAATATTTTCTTTAGTGATCCAAGAAGCATCTTTATTTCCCCCTTCCCATTCATTTCACCAAATATTCTTTAAGCTCCTTTTTGTACATCATCTTCATTACACAGTCATCTACAATGTGTTCAACTTGTGCATTCCTTTCCTTTGGTAATTGGTACCTCCAATATACTTCTGCATGGTCCTATTCTCCAATTTTTACATCTAAAAATATGGGTACATATACAATATGTTAAAGGAAAGAAATATCTCTATCCTTTCTAGTAGCTCCAACTCATGAATTCTTTGCAAATCCTCTTAGTACTTTTCACAATCCAATGTTATTCCACTTGATTTTATCAAACATTCCTCATTGGAACCTTTCTTTACACATGTGCACAAGGATTAAATCTCCAACCTTAAAATTTAAGTGTCTTCTCCTCAAATTTGCATACTTTACTTTTCAATTTTATGCTTCAAATGTTTTTATACTTGCACATGCACCTATTTCATGTACTATATGAAGTCCTTAGCTTCCTTACTTTTCCCTTATTCTCTTGGTAACTCTCTCAACTCCACAAATCCTCATGGAATTGTTCTATTCATAATCTAGAAAGTTTATTACCTAGTGCTAGTATTATAATATTTTTACATACAAACTACGACTATGCACTAATTAAATCCCATATTCTTCACTTCTCTCCTACAAAATATCTCAAAGCAAAGTTAGAAGGATCGTGTTGAAAAGTTCTATTGGCCATTTGTCTACGAGTGATATGAAGAACTATACTTCAACTTATTGCTCAAATTCTTATACAACATTTTATAAATGTTTTCCACAAATTTATTATCTCTATTAGATATAATCGCTTACATGAATCCATGTAGTATCACTTCCTAAAAAATAAGTTATAAATATGTGTAACATCCTTTGTATTCGACAGAAATAAAATGAGTTATTTGTTAGAATCTATCCACAATAACAAAGATAGAATCATGGTGTAGATAGGGTTACGATACTCAACAAATAGATGCCTTGTTATTTATAGCCCCAAGAATATGCCCATAACATTACATCAACAAAAAGAAAGCACTTATTAATAGAAAGATATATGATAAAATATTTTAACAAAAAAATCTTTGGGATATATTATTAGGGAAATAAAACCATTGATTTGATCACCAATTATTCAACCTTTTACATTACATACTAACATGTAAAATCATTCATGTAATCGTAACTCAACACTCATGTCACACGTAAGATCATTTCATAACTCTCACATTTTTAACACAATTATCGTGGTTATTCATCCATCATCATGATTTGGTAAGAATTGTATACATGCCAAGGTTAGATATATAAAACAAAGGACATGACACAAAAAAACATCTTTAATCTAAGCCTAATAAAGTACCTCCATATTAAGCTTAAAAGAAATAAATATGCAAAAACAATAAAATGCAAAACCTCTCCTTGTTACATGTATTTTATCAATTGATGTGGATGCTCAAATGAATTGTGCAAGATTTTAGAAATGTGCTTGTAAGGAGGATGAGGTAAGAAACTTTCCTAAAATAGAAGGATTTCTAAATTTAGAAAGGATCTTATATAAGATTTTTTTCTTAATTTAGTAAGGTTTTAAATAGAAAAATTCTATGAGAGGATGGTGTAAAATATACCTTTTGAAGGTATTTTATACAAGCTTTAACTCGGGGGGTTACTTAATATTAGTAGATGTGGGATAATGGAAATGTAGGATAAGTGACAAGTTAATATTGGTTAGGAGTGATTAATTGGTCATGGGGTGTTGTGGGATATGTGACAAGTTGGGGATATTTTAATTAATTAATTTCTATGTGGTAATGTGATTTGTTTATTCGGGAATGATTTACAAGTTGCATATTTAGGATGTCTAAAGTTCCCCCTCTTTAGGAGGGTGTTGTGGGTAGAAATGCCCTTTTAAATAAATTATTTAAAATATATGGGTATTGGAAGAAATGATTTTTTCGATATGGTGATGACCTCATAAGAGGCCGGGTGATGATGGAAGAAATAGAGGGGCTCTCTGGAAAGGTGAAGAAGGAGTCAACCTGTGGAATATAAAGATAAATATAGAAGGTTAGGATGAATATATAAGAAGGAGGGTAAAATAAAATTTAATTTTACCCTAACTTATGAGAACTCATAGTTCAGAGAGTGGTAAGAGGAGTGGAGAAAGAATGGATTGTGTGCCCACACATAGGAATCATAATGAGCGGGTAAGGGGATATAGGTGACCAAATGGGTACATGTTAGTCATTGTGTGTTTGTATTTTCATTGATGGAAAATGGTGTCATGTGGCCATGTGAGTCTCCATGATGTGTTATTCAAGTGTTAAGCATGAAGATTGAGTGGTTTGGTGAGTTTTATGTAGTCTTGGTGCAGTGGTCTCGGGTGCTAAGTCATGTGTTGAGTAATCCCAAGTGAATTAGAGTGTGTCATGATGTAATACATGGTATATGAGGTGAGTTATAGGTGTCTTTGATTCTTTATGAAGTCAACAAGGTCAAGTCATGAGGTTTCATGGTTGATTTAGGGCATTCCAGGCTTATTTCTATCCCTGGAGCATGCGGAATGAGGTAGAGGTATGAAATTTGTACCAAATAAGTCTTTTTGAGTGTGGTAGAAGCATGGTGTCATTTTAATTGAGGTGTATGGTGATTTTTAGGTCAGTATTCAGTGGTTTGATGCATTTATGAGGTCTTTGAAAAGTAAACAAAGTGGGAAACATGCAAGAAAACACATGTAAATGAGATTGGTTGGAGAGTTTCAGAGATATATAGGATATGAGGTGAGTATGGAAAGTTAAATTATACTTTCATGATGGTTCATGACAAGTTTCAGGTCAAAGTGCTGAATATTTTTGAAGATATGCAAGTTTTGGTGAAACCAGGTAAGTTTCAAGTGTGTGTTTTGAAGCAAATATGGACCTTATGACGCTCGTTGTGGATTGTATGCTTTTCATGGGAACCTGATCTCTTTGGAATATATTCTTAGGTTAGTTATAAATCTTTCACATAAATATATAGGTGGTTTCATCCTCGACGTTTTTATGAATGATCATTAACAAGGTAAAGTAGTTTGAAACCCTAACTTAAACTTTAGGAGCAACATGGAGAAGATTGCTTGTACCAGACCAATTTTTTTTTGTTTCTCAAAAGTGATGATTGGATGTTGTAGAGGAATCTTATAGATTTCCATAATGGTATATTATATCATGTGGTGATATGTGGGTCCCACCTGAATTTTATTGTTTTTGAAGAGTTGCGGTTTGAGGAGAAGTTTCCCAAATGATGTAAAGACTAAATTGTCATTTATGATATAAAAAGAGATGTTATTGATTTTCATGATAGTTTCAAGTCATGTTTTGGATGAAATTTTTTAAAGTGTGCCCTATCTATGAAGACTGGTTTTTTGGGTAGTTTGGAGCAATCTGCACTAAAATTGACATTGTACGAGCTACATAGGGAGTTAGGACTCCATTAAAGTTTTTTTGTGAATCTAGTTCATATTTATTTCCAATGGTATATAAAAATTAATATTTGGAGATGTTATGCAAAATTTATGACTCGTTATTTGATGGTTAATATTGAAGGATGCTTTCATTTCTAAAGAAAGGTGTAAATGGGTACATGAGGTAAGATAATGTTTCTGAGTTGTTCAAGCTTGGTTAAGGTTTTGAGTGCTTAGGAAGCATGTCTAAGGATGTTTTATGATTTTTTTTGAGTGTGTAAGTGTGTTTTGGTATGATGGAGCATGTTGGGCTCATTGTCAGTTCTTGAGTCCAAGAAGGCATAAAAAGTAGTTTGCAGAGATTGTCTTGGTTGAAGGCCTTCCACTTGGAGTTGGAAGGAGTTATAATATTTTATGGAAATTTGATTCAAATATATTTCTAGTGGTATATTTCTTATCTCGTGGTGATTTTATTTGTTGTCTCTTTCAGGTTAGTTTGTGAGAAATAACGTAACTATATTTTCAGGATGTGTTTGTTCTCTCAAAGAAGATTGAGTGGTTTGAGGCATGCAATGAATTATTTAATTATTTATATCACCAATAAAGTGATGAGGGTGAATTTGGAATATAATTAAGGCATTTATAGGTCTTTAAAGTGTCAGAAAAGTGTGCAAACTAGTTGAGTTTATAAAACGGGTTTTGGGTAACTTATTTTGGTGAAGACAAAAGTTGATGTGGTTTGAATGTGGATGTTTCAAGAGTTCTAGAATGAATAAAAGTGTTATAAAGGTTATGGGAATTCCATATATTTTTCACATGCCATATTTTAGTCTATATTGAGGGGCCTTGAATCCCAAAGGTAAAATCAGTATGCTGAAAGTAGTTGTTTTTTGAAGGAAATGAGCCAGTGGGCCCATTAAATAAAATATTTGATTGGTTAATGTAAATGTGTGACCATTTATGATTTTTTTATGATATATTACTCATTTTTAGTGAATATGGGAGCTTGAATAAGCATGGTTTTTTTATTAGTGTATTTTTTCCATTCAAGTGATGGGGTTTTGAGGCATTTTGGTACATGATGATTGGTTTTTGGCATGGCCGATCTATATGGGTCATATGTGACTATTGTAATGAATGTATTTGAATTTTTTTATGTTGTATGGGTAGAATTTTTTATGAGATACTGACCTCTCTTGGGTTAGAAGGAAGAGAACGCTATACAAGTGAATTTTGAGCTCATTTTGTGAGCTAGTCTTACATAGGTGAAAAGTGTGACCTAGAGGAAAGTGTTTTGTAGGTATAAGGGAATGTTTTTAAGAATGATTAAATGTTTTTCAGGTTTAATAGTGATTTTAATCACAAGTTCAAGTGTTTAGAGGAAAGACAAGTTGAGAAGGAAGAAGATAGAGCAAGTTTGAAGACCTAGGGTTTGAGAAAGGGTTTGTGAGATGAATTAGAGATCTCTATTAGTTGTGGTAGAAAAAAAATCATAGATCAATAATTATCGGGAGGTTGAGTTGGTTCTTACTCATCCTAGGGGTTTTAGCCTCCTTGTGGAGTGGTTTCTTCACTAAATTAGGGGTTGGTGCTCCTTGTAGGGTTAGTGCTCTACTAAAATAGGGGTTGGTGCTCCTTGTGAAGTTGGTACTTCACTAAATCTCTTTCCTTTATGTAATTTAAGAATAGTTTAGTAGGTTTTCTTTCCTGTGAGGTTTTCTCACTTATATATTGTGTCTATGTGTCTCTTCTCATGTGTTATGGTTTTTGAATGTATTGTGCACACTAAATAAGCACCATATGGTTGAATGTATATGAATGGATGGATGTTAATGATTGCTAAAATTAATGGCTAATGAAATTAGAAATTTGTAGGACTGATTCACCCCCCTGTCAACCCATTTTTCTTCTAATAATTGGTATCAGAGTAGGTCCTTGAGAAGTGAGTCTAATAACTTGATGAAGATCCTAGAAGCACAAGTAATGGGTAAGTCTTCAAATATTAAGGCTATATTAAGAAGAGGGAATGAAATATCTCAGTGATTCATTAATGCATACTAATATCATGTCAAAAATATGGATATAGAGCATGATTACGCCTTCAAGGGTTTGAAATATCAAGTGGAAAGTATGTATAAAGCCCTAAAGGATAAAGCAAACACTTGTTTTTAGGTATAAGAGAAAATTGAAATTCCTAGAATCGGATTTGGAGAGTGCATCTAGCAGGTTAAGGATGCATGAGAGGCTTGAGAAGAGCTCAAAATCTCTTGATGGGGCTTTAGAAGGTCAAAAATCCACATATGACAAAACATGCCTAGGGTTTGAAGGAAAACATGTGGAGAGTGATAATGGAGTTGGTCCAAGTTCCAAATTAGATGAGATGGTGATCAAGAAGATTGATTTGATAAGGTATAAATCATTTAGACAACCTAATGCTATGAGTTATGGTACTTCCTTCAATGGATATTGCTTTATTTGTCATGATTTTGGTTATAGAGTTAGAGATTACATAATAACGTCTTTTGATAATGGTGTAGGTATCTTCAAGGGTGAATGTATTTCATGTTGTGAGTATGGTCATAGGGATAAGGATTGTGGATGGAATCTTAGTGTGTTTGAGCCAAGAAGAAAGAAAGAGGTTTTTTGCTTCAATTGTCAAAAATTAGGTCATATAGCAAGATTTTGTCAAAACAAGAAGTTCATGAAAGGTCTTCTCCTATGGTCAAGAAGGAGGTTTCTCAAGTCAAGGAGGTCAAGAAGACTAATTCTCAAGTCTAACATGTAATATGTGAAGTTTTTCAAGGAGGATTATAGTGCTATCAAGGTTGGAAACATAGTCAAAAATCCCAAATCAAGTCAAGGAAGCATGTTTGCACTTGTTGAAGAAGATCATATTTGCTCTATCGGCCATTTATGGTCCAATGCATGATAAGTTGAATAGATTAGGTATTTGGGACACCTCAATAGTTATAATGTGTGCTAAGTGACATATTCATGTGGTTTTGAAGCCCTTGGTTGGTTGTAGGTGTCTAAGTTTGTCTTGTTGTCATCTAAAATGAGTCTAGATGGTCTCAGCTTTTCATCATGGGTCCTGAGTAATCTATGTGGGTAAAGTTGATCTTGAAATATATGTCATGGTATGTGTCAAATAGTCCTTATTCATGAGTATGAAGGTCTTTTTTGTTTGCTCTTTGATAAGGGTTTTATGTTTATCAAGTGAGTTACAAAGAAGGCTCTTTCAAAGCTTGTTTGTATAAGTTTATCTATCGAATCGATTATGAGACTCTCTTAAAAGGTTAAATGTGCCTCATGAATTTTTTCATGTATTTATGGTCTAATATGAGTCAAGTTTTGAAGTTATTAACAATACTTTATAGGTTAATTAGTCTAAAAGGTTTGTTACTATGATATAAGGTATTTTGTCATTATATAATAAGGGTTTGATTGTTATAGTATATGTTTGGTCTAGGGGGAATTCATCATGGCTAAATCTTTAAAAAAATTAGTCTCCCCGAAGTGTATAATGAGGTGCTCTAAGTTTACTTCAATGTTCATCAAATTTGATGGCATGAGTTCATGATTCTTGATGCATGATGGTGTCTCAGAGTGATGTATCAGTCAGATGAGGGTCTCAATGGTCAAGAATCTCTTGCCAAGTTGTATTTCGAGCAAGGAGTGGATGTAATGTTTTATGTTTGTGTCATCTTGTCATGGAGTTTTGAAAAGATCCTTCTTTTGGTATATAATAAATTGTAATATTACCTCTATCGAAAGGATCGAGTATATGCAAATCTATCTATCATTGTTCTTTACCATGTCAAGGGTTTTGTTTTCAAGGTACATTGATCAAATAGGTCAAAAGAAACATTTCTCGTGTTAGTCAAGACTATAACAAAGCATGCACTATAAAGGGGTTGTGATGGTTTTACAGACTACAATGATCAAGATTGAGAATCCTAAATGTCTATAAGCATGATCTCTAAGAGGTATATATGTCTACAAGTATTTTTCAAGTGTTCAATGTCTCGAGAATGAGTTTTTAACATTATAAGGGAGGTATGTCTTAAAACCAAACCTCCTTTTTTAAGTTTAAGCGTAGTTAGCCTATTGATGAAATAGAAGTGGATGGTGTCCTATCAAGTATGGTATGATTTTTAAGTAATAAAAGCTTGAGATTACTTTCAAGAAGATTATCTAATATTTCACAAATCTATATTTGAGGCCTTGTTGGCTACTTTTAAAGGTCCTGACCATACTTTGTCTTTAAGATGTATCAAGTGTTAAGTGAGTATTGGTGTCGAGAATTTTATGTGTTATCATCAAAAAGATGTGAACCATAGATGTTGTGTTTGATGCTCCTTGTAATTTAAAGTTGAAAGGATAAATACCTATATTCCTCCATGGAAGAGAAAAGGTATGAAGTATCAATGCCTAAAGAAAAGTGTAAGACCGAGAAAACTTCAAAATGCACAAATACATAGGTTAAGAAGAGTTTTATGAGGATGAAAAAGAGACCACAAAAGGTTGAGGTATTTGAGAGACCAAGATGTCTAACGTGATCTCTTCAAATCATAATGAGAAGCTAAAGTCTACGTCAAACACAAAATATCATGCTAATGGGTAACTCTATGACAGGTTGGTGATTCAAGTTTTGTCAAGGTAAGGGTTTCAACATGAAAACCTAATGTTAGATCCCGAATGTATCATTTGCTCCACTTAAAGTATCAAGGTTGGTTAGGTAAGTCATCTAATTGTCTGTGGATGGCATATTGTGATGTGATGTGTATGGAAATGGGTTTACAAGGTCTACAGGAGGTTTTTATATTCCATGAGATGGTTTTTACAAAGTCTCCTTTGTCAAAGTGAAGGTATAGATTTATGAGATATTGAATGTGTAACTAGGTGTTCTCAGTATGTAAATGACCTATCAAGGGTCAAGAAAATCTAAGAGCATCTAAGAAAATATCATAAGGACTATGAAGCATAAAATATGTGTTTGGTGTCTTAAATTCATAGTAGTTGTCTCGGATGTTTGTTAGTGACTGCTAAGACCAAAATATGTAAAGAAATGATTGTTCAAGTTTTTCTCTAGTGGATAAAGATAAATGAAGTGGTGAGTTGCTTAAGAAAGCAAAGGAAATGACATATTTCAGGGTACAAAGGTAAGTGAATGCTCTCAAGGAGTAATTTTCAAAGGTGCAAGGTAAGAAGACTATCTATACTTGAGATTCTAACTTTTTAATATCCCAAAAGGATATGGTAACCTATAGGTAGGGTCTGTAGTATATCATGTGACTGATAAAATGTGTATCAGTGGTATCTAAAGACCAGTGGAGAGGCAAAGAAGGACTGCACTAATATATATATGGTTAGAATACTATGAAAATATTTGGTATGGTGACTTAAAAGGGTTTTATGTGTGTAATGTTGTTGAAATATGGCTAAGAACAAAGATGTGCATTCATAGAACTTCTAAGAGTTAATTGAAGGTTGTTTAAGCATATAAGAAGTTCTAAGAGGTTTTAAAAGCTTCATCCAAGGCATAATAGGTACTTTGCATACATGGATCAAACCCTTGATCAATGATCTCAAGAAAAGGTGAAAGTTGGTAATTAGAAAAGTAGTGTGAAGGTTAAAGGCCTATGGTGAGCTACAAGAGTATATGATGTATTAGGTGGAGACAAAGTATGCTTGGTTTAAGGTTTATTCAACCATCTATGGTGTTAAGGAAAGAAGTGAGATCATACCCTACAAAGATGTGAAGAGGAATAATGCTCTTTAGGTCACTACATGATCAATTAAAGTATATCACAAGTTTAGTTGTTTGTCAGATCTTAGAGTAAGATGAAACAAAAATACATGATTGAAAATCGAGATGATGTTTTATAATCCTAACGTAGGGTAGCTATAGTATATCTTCAAACAAGGGGAAATGTGATATAGATCTAAGAATGCTCATTAAGACAAGGGGAAGTTATTTCAATCACCTATCTAGGTGTCATGAGTGCTAAAAATGGTGTAAGTGTGTGTGTGTGTGTGTGTGTGTGTGTGTGTGTGTGTGTGTGTGTGTGTGTGTGTGTGTCAGTATTGTTGTTGGTTTGTTTGCATTATTCAAGAGTGAGCAAGGATTTTTAATTATTAAAATAAACAAGTGTAATATCATGCCAATAAGGTGGTAAACATTGAAATATGAGTTTAGGGTTGAGGTAAGATGATGCAATCACCCTCATGGCAAGGAAACAAGGTAAGAAACCTAAATTGTGTGTTTTCTACTTGAGTAGGGTGCTAAAAATCTAGGGGAGCTACAAGGAGGTATTTCATAATGTGTTTGGGCTTGTAGGACCTTTAGAAGTTTTTCAAAATTATATTGAAGATGGTGTTTAGGGATAGTAGTCCTAAAGTGGAGCTTTGTTGAGTTTGGGGTCAAATCTTGAGCTTTGAGAATGAAATAAGACCTAGAATGTGATGACTAGTGATATGGAGGTAAAAATGAAGTGTATACATTCATAAGGAGATGTTTTTCATAATTTATCAAGTTTGTAGGATCATCTTATGCTATCGAAGGAGTAAAAAAGGAGAGATTTCAGTCCCATGGGGAGCTTTTTGTGTGTGTAAGTCAATTTTTGCATAGTTGTCATTGTGTTTAGCCTTTTGTTGTCATTTTTCCATGTCTAGTAGCATTGTAATATTTTTCATAGATGGAAAAGGGGGAGATAAGTATCAAAAACATGGGAATGAGGTGATTTGGTGTGTTTGTCTTGTTGGTTGCCATCAATGTTTCTTAAGGTGGTTACCATCAATGACAAAGGGGAGATTGTTGGCCATTGTGTGTTTGTGTTGTCATTGATGTAAACTTCATTGATGGAAAAGGGTGTCATGGTGGTCATGCGAGTCTTCATGATGTGTTATTCAAGTGTCAAGCATGAAGATTGAGTGGTTTGGTGAGTTCTATGTAGTCCTGGTGCATGGTCTAGGGTGTTGAGTCATGGGTTGAGTACTCCCAAGTGATTTTGAGTGTATCATGATGTAATACATGGTCTATGAGGTGAGTTATAGGTGTGTTTGAGTTTGTATGAAGTCAAAAAGGTCAATTCATGAGGTTTCATGGTTGAGTCGGGTCATTTCATGCTTATTTCTAGCCTTGGAGCATGTAGAATGAGGTAGAGGTATGATATTTGGACCAAATAAGTCTTGTTAGAGCATGGTAAAAGTATGATTTCATTTTAACTGAGGTGTATGATGAGATTTAGGTTAGTATCTAGTGGTTTGATGCATTTATGAGGTCCTTGGGAAGCAAACAATGGGAAAATAGGCAAGAAAACACATGCAAATGAGATTGGATGGAGAATTTCATAGATATTTATGTTATGAGGTGAGTATGAAACTTATATGATGTTTTCATAATGCTTCATGACAATTTTTAGGTCAAATTGCTGAATAGTTTTGAAGATATGCAATTTTTGTGAAACCCGATAAGTTTCAAAGTGTGTAATTTCAAGCAAATATGGAACTTTTGATGCTCATTGTGGATTGTATGATTTTTATGGGGACATGAGATATTTGGAATAGCTTACTAGTTTAGTTATTAAGCTTTCAAAAAATAATGATGTCGTTTCATGGTGAAATTTTTATGAACAATCATTAACAAGGTAAAGTAGTTTAAAACCCTAAAGCTAAACCCTAGCTATGAACAACATGGAGAATATTGCTTGTACCAACCCAAAAAAATTATTTTTTAAAATTTATTATTGGATTTTGTATATTACTCTTCCATATTTCCATAATAGTATATTAGAGCATGTGGTGATATGTGGTCCTTACCGAATTTTCTTGTTTATGAAGAGTTCTAGTTTGAGGAGAAGTTTCCCAAACGATGTAAAGACTAAATTGCCATTTATGATATCCAAAGAAATTTTTATTGATGGAAATTATAGTTTATGTTCATGGTTGAGGTTAAAAAGTGCAAAATGTGCCCTATCTATGAAGACTAGTTTTTAGGGCGAGTTTGGAGCGATCTTGCAGACTAAAATTGACATTACAGGAGCTACATAGGGAGTTAGGACACCATTAAAGTGTTTTTGTGAATCTGGTTTAGATTTATTTCCAATGGTATATCAAACTTGATATTTGGAGATGGTATGAAAAAATTACGACTCATTCTTTGATGGTCAAGATTGAAGGATGCTTTTCTAAAGCAGGTGTAAAATGGCTACATGAGTTAAGATGATGTTTCTTAGGTTTTCAAGATTGGTTAAGGTTTATGAGTGCTTAGGAATCATTTATAAGGATGTTTCATGAATTTTTGAGTGTGGAAGTGTGTTTTGGTGTGATAGAGCATGTTGGGATCATTGTCAGTTCTTGAGTCCAAGAAGGCATAAACAATAGTTTTGTAGAGATTGTCTTGGTTAAAGGCCTTTCACTTAGAATTAGAAGGATTTCTAATATTTTCTAAAACGGTGATAGATATTTCCATTGGTATATTTCTTATCTCATGGTGAGTGAATTTTTTTGTCTCTTTTAGGTCAGTTTTTAGAAAGAAGGTAGCTACATTTTCAGACAAGTTTGTTATTGTTGCAAGATTGAGTGGTTTGAGGCATGAGATGAATGATTTAATGCTTTATATCACATGGAAACAGAAGAGGGGTGGATTTGGAATAAATTGAAGGCATTTATAGGTCTTTGAAGTGACAATAAGGGTGTAAACTAACTGAATTTACAAAACCGGGTTTTGGGCAACTTGTTTTTGGTGAAGACAAAAATTGATGTGGTTTGAACCAGTGGATGTTTCAAGAGTTATAGAATGATTAAAAGTTTTCTATAGGTTTTGGTAATTCCATATATTTTTCACATGCCATAGTTTAGTCCATATTGAGGGGTCTTGATTCCTAAAGGTAAAATCGGGATGTTAAAAGTGGTTGTTTTTCGAAGGAAATGAGCCCGTGGGCCCATTAAATGAAATATTTTATTGGTTAATGTAAATGTGTAACCATGTATGATATTTTAATGATATATTACTCATGTTTAGTGAATATGGGATCTTGAATAAGCATGGTTTGTTTTGTGATTAGTGGATTTTTCCATTTTAGTGATGGGATTTTGAGACATTTTTGTGCATGATGAGTGGTTTTGTCATGACTGACATACATGGGTCATATGTGACTATTGTAATGAATGAATTTGAATGTTTTTATGTTATATGGGTAAAATTTTTGATGAGAGACTGACTTCTTTTGGGTTAGAAGGAAGATAAGGCTATAAAAGTGAAGTTTGAGATCATTTTGTGAGCTAGCCTTGCATGGGTGAAAATTGTAACCTAGAGGAGAGTGTTTTATAGGTACGAGGAAATGTTTTGAAAGATGGTCAGATTTGTTTAAGGTTTAATACTGATTTAAGGCATGAGATCCAATGTTTAGAGGCAAGACAAGTTGAGAATGAATAAGATAGAGAAAGTTTGAATACCTAGGGTTTGAGCAAGGGTTTGTGAGCTAAATTAGAGATCTCTATCAATTATGGCAGAAAAAAATCATAGATAAATCATTATCAAGAGGCTAATTTAGTGCTTAGTCATCTTAGGGGTTTGTAGCCTCCTTGTGGAGTGGGTGCTTCACTAAATTAGGGGTTGGTGCTCCTTGTATTGATGGTGCTCTACTAAAGTAGGGGTCGGTGCTCCTTATGAAGTTGGTACTTCACTAAATCTCTTTACTTTTTGTAATATAAGTAGAGTTTAAGTATGTTTTTTCCCCATGAGGATTTCCCACTTATATCTTGTGTCTATGTGTCTCTTCTCATGTGATATGGTTGTTTGAATGTATTGTGCACACTAAATAAGAAATGGTTAAATGTATGTGAAAGGATGAATTTTAATGGTTGCTGCAATCAATGATTAATAAAATAAGAAATTTTAAGGACTGATTTTCCCCCTAGTTCATTGTGCATCCAATAATTTGTATCAAAGCAGGTCCTTGAGAAGCAAGTCTAACAACTTGAAGGAGATCATAAAAGCAAAAGCATTGGGTAAGTATTCATATATTACGGCTATATTAAGAAGAGGGGATGAAATATCTCGATCGGTGATTAATGCATACTAATATCAGATCAAGGATATGGAGATAGAGCATCATTAAGCCATCGGGGTTTTAAATCTCAAGTGGAAAGTATGTCTTAAGCCCTAAAGGATAATGAATACACTTGTTGCAGGTATGAGGATAAATTGAAATCCCTAGAATAATATTTGAGAGTGCGTCTAGAGAGTTAAAGATGTATGAGAGGCTTGAGAAGAGCTCAAAATCTCTTGATGGGGCTATAGAAGGTCAAAAATCCACAAATGACAAAGCAAGCCTAGGGTTTGAAGGAAAACATGTGGAGAGTGATAATGGAGCTGGTCCAAGTTCCAAATTAGATGAGATGGTGATCAAGAAGACTAATTTGAGAAGGTATAACTTAGTTAAATAACCTAATTTTATGAGGTATGGTATTTCCTTTAATGGATATTGCTTTGTTTGTCATGATTTTTGTCATCGATCTATAGATTGCAAAAGAAGGTCTTTTGCTAATGGTATAGGTATCTTCAAGCGTGAATTCCTTTCATATTGTGAGTATGGTCATAGGGATAAGGGTTGTAGATGGAATATTAGTGTGTTAGTCAAGAAGAAAGAAAGAGGTTTTTTGTTTCAACTGTCAAAAATTAGGTTATAGAGCAAGATTTTGTCAAAACAATAAGTTCATTGTAAGGTCTTCTCCTATGGTCAAGAAGGAGGTTTCTTGATTCAAGGAGGTCAACAAGACTGAACCTCAGCCTACCATGCAATATACAAAGTCTTTTAAGGAATATTCCAGTGCTTATCAAGGTTGAAAACGTAGTCAACAAGCCTAAGTCAAGTCAAGGAAGCATGTTTGTACTTGTTGAAGAAGATCATGTATGCCTGAACCATAGGATTTTTCACTATACAGATATTCCCTAAACTTCCCTAAATCTAGACCATGCTAAAGATCTTCTCGAGACCTTTTCGACGGTATGTTGAACTTTAGAAACAAAGTCCGTATGCAGATTCTATCGTTGGTCAAAGTTACGGTCTTAAACAAGTCAACCCTGGTCAAATTTTCAATCTAGACATGACACATGGCAAGGAGAAAAAGACAAAAAGGTTGTTCGATATGGTTTGGGACTCCGATCTTTGACTCACGTTATGGTGGAAAAAAAAAAACCAAGAGGCTCAACTTTTGTAACGGAGGGGAGCCCAACCACCGTGAGAGCTATATTCTTCTTTGTCGATGTGGTGGGCTCTAAAACCACCGTGTGGACGTCAATTTTGCATTCGAGCTCGATTTATTGTTTGAGTTCAATTTTTCAAGACAATTTGATTTTGCATCGCATGATTATATTATGCATTGTGTGTTGATAATCATCTCGGTCGAGCTATATTACTAGCTCGGTGGGGTGGAGTGATCAACTCCCCATCGAGTTAATCACATTTACCACATTGCTCGGGATCACTTTTATGTCCTTATGGTTTGGAATTTACCTTATTCCCTATTGCCTTGGCTTTATCAACTTATTTCCACATTGGACGGAGTCAGAATTAACAAATACTTGGCAGATTATCCATGTTGATCGGGCCAAATTCATATATATATGGATATGTGGTATCACATTTATATGAAGTGATCACATATAACTCGGATGGGCTTACAAGCCACATTCAAACCATTCCAACCGATCGGCCCACCATTTGGGCGAGTCAAACATATAAATCTCATTGAATATTAGAGCGCCCACCAAAAGGGCATTTGGTTGTGACCAAAGCCACGGGTTAGATATGCCAAAGTGCCTGATTTAAATTATAACTCCGACCACTCCGCCAACACATGTGGGATATAACCCCACCCACAACAAAAAATCGATGCCAAAATATAAGGGATGGGAATTGAACCTAGAAGCTCATACCCCCAAGACGCACCCACCAACCAACTCGGCACCTAGCTCGATCGTGATAAGAAAAGAGCTCGCTAGTATATATAGAGATTTGTCCTGTATGTTTTAGGGAACCAGATAGGAAATTTTGTAGTCAAGCTATGTTTTGAGGCACTTAGAGGCAGAATCAAAACTTGGAGTAAAAATAAAAGTTGCTCAAAATTTTGAGATGTAGAAAATGGTGGTCTTTGTTTCTCATGAAGTGCGGTAGATTTCTTGTAAATATCTATGATTTAATCAAATAAAAAACAAAACATTGCATGGTAAAATAATAAAACCAAAGATATTGTAATTCATTCGAGGAAAATTCCCAATGGAGAGATTACATATAAATAGCTCAATGAACTCCTATAAGTAAGGAGTCAAGGCTAATCTCTAAGTCCTCTCAATATCCCAAATATCTCTCAACTATGAGTTGTGCATTACAACTATTTTGCACACTCATATATTATTTTATAAATATTAAAAACTATTACTACCAAATAACCCAAACCACTCCTAAGTGTTCACACTATGAACAATATTTCTGTAACAAGATTTTCATGTGTAGGCGATTTTCCATCGCAATTGCACAGAACATGCATGAGGAATCAACAGAGATATGAAGTTTCCAAGCATTTCTAGTCCGAACCAGGCCATGGAGTAAAAAGGAAATTTGTTCATATTTTCATAAGATTTCTAGATATATAATTTGTTTTCATGTAGTGTTTATAAATCTCAATTTTTAGGCATTTTTTCAGTTGCATTTGCAAGGGGATCACACTTGTGGAAGCACCTGCAGAGCCACGTATCATTCTTGGGATAGTTTCGCTATTTTTCAGAGTTCCTTGGGACATAGATAAACTCATTTGCAGGTATAAATATATGTTATTCATTATTGAAGGGTTTATTATACTTCATTGGATGTTGAATAGATCAATTCTCATTTTGAGAATCCAGAGACGTAGCCTTTGGGTGAACTTCGTTATCAATCTGGTTTGTGGTGTTTATTTGCATTTTTTGGAAGCTTTTGATCAGATAAAACATCTAAATTTGGTTTATTTGATTAATTTATAAAGCAATCATAACTGGTTAATTTGGATTGAAAGCAAAATTTTAGTATCCATAACCCACATCAAACAACTGGATGCACTTTCAGATTTATGAATTGAAAATTCAGTTTGAGTGCATAATTGAATTCAGCTTGTGAATTATTTAAAGAGTTTTGTAATAGAATCAATAAATTCACTTAAGTTGGAAAAATCAGATTAATTGATCATTTTTGGAAGATTTTTAAAAATGGGTTTTCAAGACACTCAAAATTGGATAAATTGAACTCATGATCAATGTCGAGTCTATTGAATTTGTTCATCCGAAAATTTTCTAAGTACTTAAAAAAAAGTACCATTTTCGATCGGTTCTATCACCATTTATGATCCAATGCATGACAAGTTGAATAAATTAGATCTTTGGGACAACTCAAGGGTTATAAGGTATGTTAAGTGACCTATTAATGTGTTTTTGAAGCCCTTGGTTGCTTTGTAGGTGTCCGAGTTTGTCTTGTTATCATCTAAAAGGAGTCTAGCCGGTCTTAGTTTTTCATCATGGGTATGAGTAATCTATGTGGGTAAAGTTGATCTTGAAATATATGTCATGGTATGTGTTAAATGGTCCTTATTCATGAGTCCGAAGGTATTTTTGTTTGATCTTTGATAAGGTTGTTATGTTCATCAAGTGAGTTGCAAAGAAGGTTATATTCAAAGCTTGTTTGTATAAGTTTATATCTTCAAGTAATTATGAGATTCTCTCAAAAGGATGAATGTGCCTCATGAACCTTGTCACACCGTACTATGGTCTAATCTAAGTCAAGTTTTGAAGTTGTCAACAATATTTTCTAGGTTAAGTATTATAAAAGGGTTGTTACTATTGTATAAGGTATTTGGTCATGATATAATAAGGGTTACTGATTGCTATAGTAGATGTTTGGTCTAGGAGGACTTCATCATGTTTGATATCTTAAAAACTTTTAGTCTCCCCGAAGTTGCCTAATGAGGTACTTTGAGTTTAATTCAATGTTCATCAAATTTGATGGTCTAAGTTCATGAGTATTGATGCATGATGATGTCTCGAGTGATGTATCGGTATATGAGGGTCTCAATGGTCAAAAATATCTTGCCAAGTTATATCTCGAGCAAGGAGTGGATGTAATGTTTTGTGTTTGTGTCATCTTGTCATGGAGTTGTGAAAAGGTCATGATTTGGGTATAGAGTAAATGGTAGTCTTACCTCTATCAAAAGGCCTAAATATATGCAAAGGTATCTACCAGCTTTTTCTTTACCATATCAAGGGTTTTCTTGTCAAGGTACTATGATCAAATAGGTCAAAATAAGAATTTCTCAGGTTATTCAAGATTGTAATAAAGCATGCATTATAGAGGGACTGTGATGGTTTTACAGACTACAATGATCAAGATTGAGTATCCTAAATTGCTATAAGCATGATCTCTAAGAGGTCTACAGTATAAAATTATTGCTCAAGTATTCACAGTTTGAGCATGAGTGTTTAACATTGCAAAAGAAGTGTGTCTTAAACCAAAGCTCCTTTTTGAAGTTTCAAGCATAGTTAGCCCGATCAAATAGAAGTGGATGGTGTCCTATCAAGTATGGTATGATTTTTAAGTAGTAAAAGCTTGAGCTTCTGTCAAGAAGATTATCTAATCTTGCACAAGTCTATATTTGAGGCCTTGTTGGATACTTTTAAAGGTCTGGGCCATATTTTCTTTAATATGTATCAAGTGTTAAGTGAGTATTGGTGTCGAATTTTATGTGTTATCCTCAAAAGATGTGAACCATAAATGTTGTGTGTTTTATGCTCCTTGTAATTGAAATTTGAAAGGATAACTACCTATAATCCTACATGGAAGAGAAAAGGTATGGAGTATCAATGCCTAAATAAAAGTGTAAGACTGTGAGAAAACTTGAAAATGCACAAATACATAGGTTAATGAGAGTGTTATGAGGATGAAAAAGAGACCATAAAAGGCTACATGTAGCTCAGAGACCAAGATGCCCGACATGATCTCTTCCACTCAGAATGAGAAGCTAAAGTCTATGTCAAGCACTAAATATCATGCTCAGGGGTCACTATATGACACAGGTGATTTAGGTTTGTCAAGGCAATGGTATCAACATGAAAAACATAATATTAGATCCCTGAATGTATCATTTTCTCCTGTAAAGCATAAAAGTTGGAAAGGTAAGTTATTTAAGTGTTTGTGGAGTGCATATGTTATGTGACAGGTATGGAAATGGGTTTACAAGGTCTATTGGAGGTTTTTATACTCCATGAGATAGTTTTTACAAAGTCTCCTTGGTCTAAGTGAAGGTACGAAGTTCTAAGATATTTAATGTGTAACTAGGTGTTCTCGGTATGTAAATGACTTGTAAAGGGTGAAGAAAATCTAAGAGCATCTAAGAAAAGATCATAAGGACTATGAAGCATAAAATATGTGTTTGGTGTCTTAAATTCAGAGTAGTTGTCTCGGATGTTTGTTGACTCTCTTGAGACCAAAATATGTAAAGAAATGATTGTTCAAATTTTTCTCCAATGGATAGAAGATAAATGAAGTGGTGAGTTACTTAAGAAAGCAAATGTGATGACATGTTTTAGGGTACAAAGGTAAGTGAATGCTCTCAAGGTGTGATTTTCAAAGATGCAAGGTAAGAAGGCTATCTATGCTTCAAGGCTCTAACTTGTTAATATTCCAAAAGGAGATGGTCATCTACATGTATGGTCTTCTATAGTCTATCATATATGTATGTTTTGAAGACTAAGAAAATGTGTATCAGGGCATCTAGAGACCAAGGGGAGAGGCAAAGAAGGATTGTATAAGTATATATATGCTTAGAAGACTAACAAAAGCCTCTGTATGGTGACTTAAAAGGGTTATGTGTGTGTAATGTTGTTTAACGATGGATAAGAACAAAGTTTTGCATTCATAAAACTTCTAGGAGTTTATTGAAGGTTGTTCAAGCATATAAGAAGTTCCTAAAAATTGTTAAAAATATTCATCCAAGGCATAAGCTGGTGCTTTGCATACATAGATCAGACCCTTGATCAATGATCTTAAGAAAAGGTGAAAGTTGGTAATGAGAACAATTGTGTGAAGGTTAAAGGCCAATGGTGAGCTACAAAAGTCTTTGATGTATTAGGTGGAGACAGAGTATACTTGGTTTAAGTTTTTTTAAACCATCTATGGTGTTAAGGAAATAAGTGAGATCATACCCTATAGGGTTGTGAAGATAAATGGTGATCTTTAGGTCACTACATGATTAATTGAAGACTATCACACGTAATAAGTTGTTGTACTAGAGTAAGATGAAACAAAAATACATGATTAAAAGTTGAGATAATGTTTTTATAAGCCTAAGGGTAGTTGTGATTTTTTTTTCAAACAAGGGGCAGTGTGATATAGGTCTCGTGAATGCTCATTAAGACAAGGGGAAGCTATTTCAATCACCTATCTAGGTTTCATGGGTGCTAAATAGGTCTATATAAAAGTATTTTTGTTGGTTTATTTACATTCTTCAAGAGTGAGAAAGTTTTTTTGAATTATTAATAAAATGAAGTGTAAGAGCATGCTAAGAAGGTAGTAAACTCTGAAATATCAGTTCGGGGAAGAGGTAAGATGATGCGGTCACCCTCGTGGCAAGGAAACAAGGTAAGAAGCCTAAATTGTGTGTTTTTACTAGAGTATGGTGCTACAAATCGGGGCTATAAGGAGGTATGCCATAACATATTTGGGCTTGTAGGACCTTGAGAAGTTTTTCAAAATTGTATTGAAGATGGTGTTTAGGGATAATAGTTCTAAAATGGACCTTTGTTGAGTTTGGGGTCAAATCTTGAGCTTTGAGCATGAAATATGACCTAGAATGTGATGAATGGTGAGATGGAGGTAAAAATGAAGTTATACATTCATAAGGATATGATTTTCATAATTTATCGGGTCTATAGGATCATCTTATGCTACTAAAGGAGTCAAAAAGGAGAGATTTCAATCCCAAGGGAGCTTCTTGTGCATGTAAGTCAATTCTTGCATAGTTGTAATTGTATTTAGCCTTGTGTTGTCATTTTTCCATGTCTAGAGTAGTAGCATTGTAATATTTTTCATGGATAGAAAAGGGGGAGAGGCATAAAAATATGAGAATGAGGTCATTTGGTGTGTTTGTCTTATTGGTTGACATCAATGTTTCTGAAGGTGGTTGTCATCAATGAAAAAGGGGGAGATTGTTGGCCATTGAGTGTTTTTGTTATAATTTATGTCAACTTCATTGATGGAAAATGGTGTCATGTGGTCATGTGAGTCTCCATGATGTGCTATTTAGGTTTCTATATGTACCCAAAATTGTAAGGGTACTACGTTGTCGAAACGATGCCATACATGCCCCAATGATGATACAAGTCTCCTCGCAAGGTGTTTGGGATTCGAAAAAGCTCTCCAAGTGTACATTAACATCCCGTATGCCCCACTTAGCCTCTGTGTGCTTTGTTTTTCTTTCCCCCTCTTTTCCTTGTTTTTGGTCTTTAGTGATGAAACCGCCGCCCGCTCGGGTGGCGGTCTCGTGACACGTTTTCCAAAATGTTCCTTTTATCATAACTCACGTAAAATTTCAACGTTTACCAGCTTTTTTCACCGCCTTTGCTCGTATTTATGATTTTGGTTCCCTGGAATAGTGTTTTTCCATTGTTTATTGTAAAAGAGTTCAATTTGGATTTCACCTTTGGGTAAATGGGAATTCTATAAATAGCTGGTTGGTTTTCAAGCAAATGGCCCCTCAAAAATTGCCTCTCATCCTCTCATTTCAATAGTTTAGTCTTTCAGTTCTTAGGAATTCATAGTTTTCATTTGTTGCATGCATAGTTAGTGTTGTTTTGCTATTTAGAAGCCACATAATCTTCTTGTGCTAGTGCTATTACTGTTTCATACAATCAATTGAGGTAGGATAGTTTTATTTTCAGTCTGAAGCCATTAGAGTTGCAGGTTTTGTTCATCAAAAAGGATAGTTTCAGGTTCTGGACGTTTTGTGTTGTATGACTTGCAATAAATCCCACTAGGAATTGCATAAGCCAAGCTCTGTTCTCTTGCGCTATCCCTCTCCTACTCGCATTGTATTCAATCTACATCCAAAGCTACCATTGTTCCAATACCTACTTTTGTTGATGCTAGCATTACATGCTTTTCTAGATTCACGTGAGCACGAAGGAACGAGGAGACCACACTGAGGGGACAAAGCCACACACAATCGGATTCGCCACTATTCTGCAAAATCCAGGTTCAAGCTTTCAAAGTTCTAGTTAAAATATATCAAATAGAATAGTGAATCATTTCATTTCAGTTAATCTCACTTTCGATATTATGGGGAAGCTATGGGGATTGATAGTTTCTAAGAAACTATGATTCATTCCTCACTTTTGAGGTAGGATCGAGAGTCTTTCAAATAGATTAGATCAGTTATTTCGTTATTTAGAATAGATTTACAACTACACAGGCAAGTAGCTATACTCAGTTGCCTTGTTTGTTTTAATTTTGTTATTAGTTTAGTTGTCAATTTCTAGATATTTTAAATAATTGCTCTTTCAATTTTGTTCAATAGTTTATCGAAAATACAAAAATAGGGAATTTATATATATGTTGTGGATATACTTCATATAATTAGTTTACTTTAATTTAGTTAGATTTATATTGTTTCTTTCGTATGACAATCACGGGACCTAGGGAGCCCAAGGAATACGTATTCGAGCCAATCATGCCTCAACCCAATCTTGTTACAGCAATAACTGACATAGACCAGAATCTCAGAATCCAAGTCTTCCGAACAAGCAACGGACTTCCAAGAAATCAGCCCGCAGTTAAGAGGATTAAACATAGAAGACGACAGAGCACATACATTTTGGTCAAACCAGCCAAACTACAGATTACCCTAGATAAATATCCGCATGACTGTAGAAGGGCTTGAAAGAGAGCAAATGTTCGGTTGTGATCCTTTGGTCCCACAACCAGACGCAGGAGACATTCTCATTAACATAGACACTAGATTAAGAATTCAAGTTGCCAGAACACCGTAAGGTGCTCGAAAAGATTGCGCAACTTTTAGCTCTAAATATAGAGGCTGAAAAGGCATACAACTAATGGATATTAGGGATTAGGGATTAATTCGCACATGACCATAGGAGGTCCACAATGACCATGAACTTATAGTTGTGATCCACAGATCCCACAACCCAACGGACCTACAAATCAATCGAACATTGACACGGGTTTGAGGACGCTAGTGTTTAGATCCTCTCCACTTCCACCAGATATTATCACACAGTTATCCTTGTTAGATATAGTAGCTAACGAAGCTAAAGATTTCTGGACTAGACCAGAGAATCGCCCATAGAATCCACTATATATCCATCATCCATCTTATGACCCTGTCTGGAGACATACACAAAACAATCCCAGGTCATTTTCCACGTATCCCACAACCCATAGATTGAATCACGCCAGAGCTCGATATTGATTGGAGCCTTCGAGCAGTCATCCTCACCGACCGATCTATCACGCCAATTCAGGTTAGAAGGGCCTTCTTTGCCTTAGATTCACAGATTCCACTAGTGCGCGTCGAAGACATAAGATTGCCTAATTAGTTTGTCTATACCCCACGTATATTCCATCCCCACCGGTTGTCTCGAGCACGACCTCGGGAGGTCGGGTGTGAGGAAGAGTTACATGTAAATTCCCATGCTCGCTTGTCACTTTTCCATCATACGAAGTGTCAAGCATGAAGATTGTGTGGTTTGATGAGTTGAATGTAGTCTTCGTGCATGGTCTAGGGTGTTGAGTCATGGGTTGAGTACTCCCAAGTGATTTGGAGTATTTCATGATGTCATACATGGTCTATGAGGTGAGTTACATGTGTCCTTAAGTCCGTATGAATTCAACAAGGTCAATTCATGAGGTTTCATGGTTGAGTCAGGGCATTCCAGGCTTGTTTCTAGTCCTAGAGCTTGCATAATGAGGTAGAGATCGAGATTTGGACTAAATAAGTCTTGTTGTGTTATCCCGTAAAATTGACAAGGGCAATTTTACCGATAACCATACCGAAAATTTTGTTTCGATCCCTCATTAGGGTCCCTTGCATTCGGAACGTTGCAAAATCCCTTTTCCGGGAAATCTGGTTTTCCGAACTTAGTCTTTTTGGTCTTTTTGGTTGGGCGCATGGAATTGCTATGTAACATCACTTTTTGGTGCGCCCCCTTAAAACCTTTGGCGCATGGTTTTTCATGTCAACACTCCTTTTGGTGCACCTTGATATGTTGAGTCTTCCCTGCGTGCGCCGTGGCGCATGCGCCTTCTTGTCAGCAACTCCTTTGTTGCGCCTCTTTTCGGTGCGCCAAAGGCGCGCATAATCATGTGTCGACACCTCTTCCGGTGCGCAAAGGGCGCGTGTAACACTGTGTTGTCATACACTTTGGTGCGCCAAAGGGCGCATGCTTTTCTATGTCGACAGAGACTTTGGTGCGCCCCTTACAAAGTTGGTGGCGCATTTATTGCTAATTCATATATATATATATATATATATATATATATATATTATGTTTGCGCGCCTGTAAATGTCATTATCTCCAGATTCTCTAAGCTGTCAAGACACGCCTGCCTTTGTCATTGTCAACGCGTTGTGGACCCGTGTGCACGTTTTTACTATTTATCCAGGTAAGAGGTTCTTATCTCTTTCGTGCGTTTTACGTTTTTGGTTCTCTGTGTGCTTGGTGGTCTGGTTGTAGTTTGGAAATATTGAAATTTTGATCTAGCCTCCCCCTTTTGCTGTCTTTCCATATCCCTCCCCCTCTTTCCAGATCTGCTGGTAGAGGAAGTTGTTCTAAAAGCATGATTTAAACCCCTTTTGGTTGAACCATTTTATTACCCAAATGATCTTGGAAAAGAAAAGATAAAAGAGAGGCTAAACCATGTAAAACTCTGTTTTTCTCTTTGGCGCATCGGCGAGTCCTGTTACATTAAAAATAGTTGCGCCCCTTTGGCGCATCTGTCCCCCTCGCAACATGAATAAAATCCGCGCCAATGGCGCACCCATCACACTGTTGCATCAAGAACCTTTGCGCCCTCAAGGCGCGCCTCCTTCACATGCTGCAAGCGCTAGCCTTGCGCCCTCTTTGGCGCACCAACCTTCCGTGTTACATCGCATATACATGCGCCCCTTTGGCGCACCCCGCATCTGCGCAACACCAGCTTAATCTGTGCCAAGTATGAAGTTATAAAGGCGCAGGCGCTTTCCTCGTCGCAAAAACATCATGTCATGTAAACCCTCCATGCGCCGCGCCAAGTTGCCTTTGGCGCACGAAAAGTTCATGTTACACAAAAGATACATGCGCCTTTGGCGCACCAAATATTCATGCAACATAAATGATCTATGCACCTTTGGCGCATCCTGTCCCTCTGTTACACCAAATCTCCATGCACCCTTTACAAAAATGTACCCTGCAGTCTCTATGCGCCATGCGCCTTTGGCACTGATTTAACCTTTGCAACACCTCTTTTCTGTGCGCCTTACCTATTTAGCCCTGTAAGCTGCAGTTTTCATGCACCCTGCGCCCTGTGCCTCAAAATCACTAACTCTTTCTCCTGCTAACATTTCAATGGAAGATCAAATGGCTAATACAACCTTTTTGGATTGGGTCTCGCTTCTTCTTCATGCAGATCAGCAACTGAGTTCGAAAGAACATATGTCTACATCAAGCAGGAGACCTACCAAGTCCAAAGGCAAGGCCAAACTTACAGAAGAAGAGATGAAATACAAGTATCAGAGAGTCAGAATGCCTGACTCCCAGGCCGAATGCGACCTAGACATCAGAGACTCAGAATTGGGTCACATTGATATGGAGGAATTCTGGGTCAGAACTCAGAAGGTGACTAGAAGTCCATGGATGGACAAACTAATGGGCAGCGCCCTACATTTTGCTGGAGGTATCCCAGTCAGCACCGTCAACAACGAATTCATGATGGTGGTCACCCGGTGCTATAACAAGGACACAAGGTGTGTCGTAAATGACAAGGGCGAGGTAGTCATTAACCTCACTGCCCGCCATTTCGAAATAATACTCGGCATCCCTCATCACAGGCACTTTGTGGCCGTCAGCCGAGAAGATTGTATTAAGGCCTGGGATGATAACGAAGATCAGTGTATGCAGCTGATGAATGAGGTCTATTTGAAAAATAAAAAGGTGGTGACCCGATGGCCTCAAACCATCCACCGCAGCGACTTCTCAGAGGAGCTCAGCGACACTATCACATTCCTGAGCAGAGTGTTTGGGCTTCCTGACGCCCACTTTTTCCATAAATGGATGCTGCGATACTTAGAGACCATGAACAAGAACGTGCCCGATCAGCGCTTTTGCTGGGGAGAAATAATAAGCAGCACAATCTCCGAACAGCTTCAACAATTTCTTACAACGGGAAGTTTCTACATGAACTCCTATGTTGTCTATGCTGCAGCATCAGAGAGAGACTACCCAGGCCTGATGCGAAGTGGAGTTTGGCCCCAGGTCAAAATATATGAGTACTACCCAGAATTGAGGCTGGAGAATAGTATCTCCCAATTCACAAAAATTAACGATGTGTTTTTCTATCACATCATCTGCCTGTTGAGGCCAAATATGACTTATGGTCGCACGACCAAAAGCATAAGTAGCTTGACCACCGAGAAATGGGAGCCTGTTCACCTGGGATTTCCCACGTTCACCTATCTAAGGGCTGCCAACTTTTTGGGAGAGCCAACCAGGCTACCGAGGTATGCTGGACCCAAACTGATTCTGCTGGAGCTGTCAAGGCAGCTGATCACCTATCATGAGAAATGCCTGAAAAGAAAGAAGGGTGGGACTCCTTTCCCCCTCACAGTGGGCCGATATACATGCACTACCCACCACAAGGCAAAGGACATGTTCGCAGAGCTGGAGCTGCTCAATTTAAGACATGATTTCCCAGCCAGGCCTACCTTCGACCCAAGGAATTGTCTACCAAGGGCAAAGCTTGATCCAATCCATGTCCCTCAGATCGAGGACATCTACATCGACATCATCCATGAGGTTGAGCTCAGGAGAAAAGATCACTCTCGCTTAGCCTTGGCAGAGATCATCCAATATGGGATAGCAATTGTGCCCAAAGGCTTCCAAACCACTGAGGACGAAGTCGATCAAGTATATACTAACACGGATGGGGACAATTGGCCTTTTCCAGCTATTGATAGAACTAAGGCACCTCAGACGATTGAGGAGAGGGTTAAGGAGACTCTGCGCAGAACAGAGCATTGGTGCCGGATGAACGGGTTAATCTACCTCGGGGTTGATTTCACAACCTCCCCACTGGGTAACGCACCTCCTCGATCCAAGCAGCAGCCTAAAGGCAAGGGCAAAGGCGTAGAAGGTGAATCCAGCGCCACTCAGGAAGAAGCTCCAGCAAGTCCTCCTTCCACGGCACCCGAACAGGTTATAACTCTGGCTTCGCCAGAGAAAGAAGTAGAAGAGGATGTTCCAATAGGCCCATCCACTCAGGATGTCGGCATTGCTACAACAACCGAGGTCCTTTCTGTCCCTTCCTCTTCTCTTCCTTCCCCTCCTCGAGTGACTCAAGCGACCATCCCTTTGGTCGTGTCCTCTCCCCCTTCTTCTACTGTTCCCCCGCCTCTTCGTCTATCTTCTCTTCCCTCGCCGATCTTTCCTCCTCCATTTCTTCCCTCATCTCTGAGCTCCCTTCCCTTCCTATGACTTCCGCAGCTGCAGTTTCCCTTCCTCCCGTGGACACTTCTTTGGCTATTCTCTCCATGCCGCCCCCACGTGTCTCCACGTTTTTCCCCTCCACTACTGTAGCTGCCCCCTTTTCCATTTCCGGCCCTTCTCCCATAGGTCCAGCCTGGATCTCCCAGCAGCTAAGTCAGCAAAAGAGGAAAGTTCCCATCACTCCGATGGACTTTTCTGTAATCCCATCTAAGGGGGCAAAGAAGCAGAAGCCCGTCACACGCTTCTCTCAAAGTGTTTGAGGAGAGAGGGTTATGGAGATCGCGTATCCCAATCCCCTCAAGGAGAAAAAGATCTGTCTCGACAGATTTTACTGTGACCCAAGTCACAATGGGGACATCTTCTGAAAGCCTTCAGGGGGAAGCCCTTTCTGCAGTTGACGCCCTCTGCAAGAAGCTTCAAAAGACAAAAGAAGAGAAAAGGCAATTGAAAGAGCAAAACAAATATCTACTCCAAGCCTTACAGAAGATGGGTAGTGCGCCTCCCACAACTGCCGCCGAGACTTCTGAGCTTCTCAGCCAGGAGAAAATTAATGAGTACGCGAAAATCGGCGAGCAGGGTATGGCCGTTTCCGCTTGGAGGAGCCAAATCATCAAAGACAGTGAAAAAGTAATCGCCGAGTTCTCTAACTTGTATTTGAACATCAATAAGGCGAATAAAGAGCTCCAAGCGTTAGCGGGGCCCATATCAGAAGAGCTGGAACATGCTAGGTCTGCAGACGAGACCTTCCAACAAATGTTTGACTGTTCAGTCGAAGATCTGGTTAAGTTCGGCGTCTTCGGCCATCCCAGGGCCCTTAACAAAATCATGTCCACTCTGGACTACCGGGTGGATCAGCTAGAATTTGTCTTGGAAAAGATTGACAAGGTAAAGGAAGAAGCCCTGGACGCGATGCACCAAATGGAACGAATCGTTCTTAACATGTCGCCAGGGTTACTTACTCCTTCCTTTACTTTAAGAAAAGCTGAGGAGACCATTCAGATCTTCAAAGAGATCATTTCTCAAGGCGTAGGGCCAGAGGTCACTTTTGACGCAGAGTCTATCAACAACCTGCTGGCCTGCCGAGACTTCATTGGGCTACTCATTGAGGCGGAAAAAGACTATTCCAAGCTCCCCGAGAAACTCACTAGATGAGCGGGAAACTTGTGAGGCGATAAGTGATAGGCACAAGGATCCTTCCCAGGATCAGCTAGGGCCAATGATCAACAAGTTTATGGAATACCGCTCTCAATTCCATATCTCGTCACCTGAGCAACAACAAAAGTAGTCCACCCCCTTTCGGCCGCAGGATGACGACGATGAGTAGCTTCTTCTTCTTCTTCTTCTTCTTCTTCTTCTTCTTCTTCTTCTTCTCTCTCTCTCTTCTTCGGCTTTCTTTTCGAGAATATCTGGAGTATGTTGATACAAATGGTGACATCATCCATGTTGCATCATGGGATGATGTCATCCATCAAGTTGTAAAAAGTCAACATGACTTTTAGATATTTTGTAAATATCTTTGTAAATAAGTTGTTGGCTCCTTTTTGCCTTCTTTTCTCTTCTTCTTCTATAAATACCCCAATACTTGTTGTATTATGGATGGATGAATATCTTTCAGATGAAAAATAGAAGTGAAGAAAAAAGACTTTGAGCTTTTTGTAACAGAAGAAAAATATTAATACAATATTTAGACTTTGTGCTGAATACATGTGTTATGTGCATTAGATCTTTCTTAAGTTAGATCTGTGTGTTTATTCTGTTGGATCTGCTTCTATTTTATTGTCATTTATTTATCATCAGTATTGCTTTGCTCGTTTATGCAAGTAGGTTTGGCTCTGTTTACTACCAATCCCAAAACATAAACCTTCTGACCTTTCTGCTTTGGAATTCATTTCTTTTCTCCCTTCGGACCTGCTCTTTCTTCATCCCCTCTTCCTTTCCTTTCTTTTCATAGTCGGAAACACCCCTACTGGGATGAGATCCCAAACCCCCGAAGGCAGAATTTGTGAGACTTGCATAGATTCCTGCTGGTAGAATAGCAATAAACCAGTTTCGCTTTGCTGACTCAAAGAGGGGCTATGTCCCGCACTGCTTGTTGGCTCATCTATCCATAGATGCCCAAGTGATGATTTTCAGACCAACATGTTGGAGAATGTAAGTAGAAGGGAGGAAGTTTACCTCGGGTGTATGGTTAGTTTTAGGTTAGTATTTAGTGGTTTGATGCATTTATGAGGTCCTTGTGAAGAAAAGAGTGGGAAACATGAAATAAAGCACATACAAATGAGATTTTATGGAGATTTTATGAGCTATCTGTGATATGATGTGAGTATGGAAATTTATAGGATTTTGTAATGATGCTTCATGAAAATTTTCAGGTCAAAGTGCTAAATATTTTTGAATATATGCAAGTTTTGGGGAAATTGGGTAAGTTTTGAGTATTTTTGAAGCAAATATGGAACTTCGATTCTCGTTGTGGATTGTATGCTTTTCATGAGGAAATGAGATCTTTGGTATAGATTCCTAGTTCAATTATGAATATTTCACAAAAATAATGAGGTGGTTTGATTGTCACATTTTTATGAATGATTGTTAACAAGGTAAAGTGGTTTAAAACCCTAGCTAAACCCTAGCTAGGAGCAAGCATGGAGAAGATTCCTTGTACCAACCTATTTTTGTTTTATTTTGTAAAAGTGATGATTGGATGTTGTATAGGACTCTTCCACCTTTCCATAATGGTATATTAGAGTATGTGGAGATATGTGGGCCCTACATGAATTTGCTCATTTATGAAAAGTTGTAGTTTGAGGAGAAGTTTCCCAAATGAGGTGAAGAATAAATTTCCATTTATGATATCCCAGGAGTTTTATTGATGGAAATTATATTTTAAGTTCATGGTTGTGGTTAAAAATTTCAAAGTGTGCCCTATCTATGAAGACTAGTTTTTGGGGTAGTTTGGAGCGATCTGCACCGAAATTAACATTGCGAAGTTACAACAGGATTTAAGACTCCATTAAAGTTGTGTTGTGAAGATAGTTTAGACTTATTTCCAATGGTATATAAAAATTTATATTTGGATATGATATGTAAACTTTATGACTCGTTATTTGATGGTCGATATTGAAGGATGCTTGTTCTAGCAGGGTACAAATGGCTACATGAGGTAAGATGATGTTTATGAGTTGTTCAAGCTTGTTTAAGGTTTTGAGTGCTTAGGAAGCATGAATAATTATTTTTCATTATTTTTTTGAGTGTGGAAGTGTGTTTTGGTGTGATGGAGCATGTTGGGCTCATTGTCAATTCTTGAGTCCAAGAAGGCATAAAAAGTAGGCTACAAAAATTGTCGTGGTTGAAGGCCTTACACTTGGAGTTGGAAGGATTTATAGTATTTTATGGAAATTTTAATCTAGATATATTTCCATTGGTATATTTTTTCTCATGGTGAATTGATTTGTTGGATCTTTGGTCAGGTTTTGAGAAAGAAGCTAACTACATTTTCGAGACGGGTTTGTTCTTGTTCAAGATTGAGTGCTTCGAGGAATGAGATGAATGATTTAATGCTTGATATCACCTGGAAAGTGAATAGGAGTAAATTTTTCATCTATTGAATTCATTTAGAGGTCATGGAAGTGACATTAATGGTATAAACTGTTTGAGTTTGCAAAACTGGTTTTTGGGAAGCTTGTTTTGGTAAAGACAAAAGTTGATGTGGTTTGAAAAAATGGATGTTTCAATAGGTCTAGCATGCATAAAATTGTTCTATAGGTTCCGTGAATTCCATAGAGTGGTCACATGCCATATTTTAGTTCATCTTGATGGGTCTTGAATCCCAAAGGTAAAATCAAGTATCCGAAAGTAACTATTTTGTGGAGGAAATGAGCCAATGTGCCCATTACATGCAATATTTGATTTTTTAATATAAATTTGCGACCATGTATGATTATTTTATCATATATTACTCATGATTTTTGAATATGGGAGCTTTAATAAGCATGGTTTTGTGATTAGTGTATTTTTTTCCATTCTAGTGATGGGTTTTTGAGGCATTTTAGTGCATGATGAGTGGTTTTTGGCATGACCGAACAATATGGGTCTTATGTGACTATTGTAATGAATTTTTTTTAATGTTATTATGTTTTATTGGTCAAATTTATGATGAGGGACCAACCTCTCTTGGGATAGAAGGAAGATAAATCTATAAAAGTGAAGTTTGAGCTCATTTTGTGAGCTAGTCTTGCATGGGTGAAGGGTGTGACCTAGAGGAGAGTATTTTGTAGGTATGATGGAATGTTTTTAAGGATTAAAATATGTGTTTCAGGTTTAATATTGATTTAATTCATGATAGAAAGTGTTTAGAGGGAAGACAAGTTGAGAAGGAAGAAGATATAACAAGTTTAAAGACCAGGGTTTGAACAAGGTTTTGTGAGCTGAATTAGAGATCTCCATCAATTGTGGAAAAATAAAATCAGATATAAATCATTATCAAGAGGCTGATTTTGTGCTTATTCATCCTATGGGGTTATATCCTCCTTGTGGAGTGGGTGCTTCACTAAATTAGGGGTTGGTGTTCCTTGTAGGGTTGGTGCTCTACTAAACTAGGGGTTGGTGCTCCTTGTGAAGTTGGTGCTTCACTAAATTTCTTTGATTTTTGTAATATAAGTAGAGTTTTAGTGGGTTTTCTTCCCCATGAGGGTTTCCCACTTATATCTTGTGTTTATGTGTCTCTTCTCATGTGTTATGGTTGTTTGAATGTATTGTGCACACTAAATAAGCAATGGTTGAATTTATATGAATAGATGAATGTTAATGGTTGCTATAATTAATGGTTAATGAAATAAGAAATTTTTAGGAATGATTCACCCCCACCTTAGTCCATTTTCTTCCAACGATTGCATGCTAATTGTAAGTAATGATTTTGAATTGGTCTTTTACATTTATTAGGAACAAGAATGATGGAAACATTGTGCATGGTGAAAACGCATTCTTTGTAGAATTTTGTCTCATGAGATTTCTCCAACATAAATGACGTAACCATAATGTAAAGTTCCATATGTGATTAAAATTTTGGGAAGGGAGTGTTTGAATTTTGGGGTGGCATTTTTATTTAGGGGTAGAAATTTTGGTAATGATGGTATATTATTTTATGCATAACAATTTTGAATTTAGAGTAATATTTTTGATTTGGATATAACACCTTTAATAGTGGTCACAAAAATTTTAATTTGGGAAGAAAACGATTTGGTGTGTATTGTTTTTTATTTATTTTAAGAGCATCTACGATCATATATGTTTGCAAAAGGCAATCTTCCATCTTGAGATTGAATTAGTATTTTACCGATAAGGAGTGAGGGGTATTGGAGGTTGTGGGTTTATACAATATAGCTCATATGGCTAATATTCAATCTTTTAGAGCCTTTCTCACAATGTTGGCCAAGTAGTGGCACTCTAGTACTAATACATTCATCTTTTTATAGGGGATATGATGGTTACTATGGAAAATGTGTACTATATAGGACTAATCTTGATATGGGGAGAGAAGGTACATTGGTGAGGTATGATTCTCGGAGAAATTATGATGAGGGTGGCAGTCAAATTAATCTACCATGGTGGGGTTGGCTTTGGATCTCAATACATGTATGAGAGGGGAGTTAGTGGACCACTTCTCCCTATTTTTGGTGGCACATTTCAGTGGTATATTTCTCCTAGAAAAGATAAATAATATTTTTCTATGGGTTTGGGAGATGTGGTAGCTAATATGGTTGAGGATTAGTGCATTTATGCCTTGGTACCTTACATATTAGCTTTGTTATACATAGATTTACACTTGATTATTTACAAATGTGGGAAAAACATTAGGGTTCTACATCATTACAAGATATTAGTGTGGAAGCACATTATAGTTGGGATTCCAATAGGGTACTGTGGGTGAGACAGAATGATGATCCACTTGTTTATGGGTGCGTGGTGAGTAGAGAGGGGTAATGAGGTCACATAAGAGATGTTAGATTTTATATGAGAGAATTGTATGATCTCATCTTGGTAGATATTACTTAGTGAACATATATGGGGATGTGTAAATGGTTATCATATTACTATAATTTGGGATACGACGTGACACCATGCTATATAGGGGTTGACATAAGTTTATTTTTGAGAGATATAAACCAAAAAAATACAAGGGTGGTTTGGTCTCAAGAAAGACGTTCTGTAGGGCCACATGTTTTTGCATAGTACACAAGTAAAATATAGTGGGGTTCACCAATATATCTAACAATAGTGACTACTTGCTGGTTTTAAATTTAGGTGGTGGATTGGGACATGAAAATGGGGCCAAAAATTTAAGAGTGAAGGATTGTATGATTCTTAGTGGATGAAGATGAATATAGAGAGACTAATTATCCCATAGAGGTGACAAGGATATTTAAGAGAGGAAGTTATGGTTTTACTATAATGATGCCAATAAAAACCAAGACCACGCATCATATATGTGGAGGAAGGATATGGATGAGTAAGTGAGGATGCATGAGTTATGGGGGTAGGAGAGGATGTCGACATAGGAGTTAGAGCAGCAGCCAAACCCATGGATATAGAAGAGGGAGGAAGCACAACACCTACAATGAGAGGATATGGGGTTGGTAGTTCAAGGCTACCACAACTAGATACATGTTTGATGGAGATATTAACAAAAATATATAAGAGATCATGATTCCAAAATAACTAGGATGACGAATGCAATACATAGTGCACACTAGACATTGTTAGAGTAGGTATTTACCTTAGCTCATGTTCACCTAGGTACTTTATTTACCTTTATTGTATTTATCCTCACCCACTTATGTGTGTGGATATTTATTTTATCTTATTTAGATATTAGGAAGATATTATCTAGTTGTTAGGTATAGTTCTTTCCTTGATCTATGGTATTGACTAGATCTTTGATGACTAGTTATTTCCTTGATCTATGGTATTGACTAGATCTTTGATGACTAGTTCTTTCCTAAATCTATGGTCTTGACTAGTTCTTTGATGACTATTTCTTTCCTTGATTTATGGTTTGATCTATGACCTTGAATGGTTCTTAGATTGATCTTCCTTTCCTATATAAGCAAGGCCCATTCTCATTATACTTATATATAATGAGAGTTCCATAATAATATATGATATTATTGTTCTTTGTTTGCAAATTCTTTTGTAAAGTTATTCTGGTGAATTTCTTTCAGCTTATCAAATGTGGTGTGCTATGATCATCTGATATCTTCATGGCTTGGAATGATCTTCTTATCATTCCTTTCAGGGCGTAGATAATATTGACGGATGCAAAGATATCATGTCTTATGGTAGATACAAATTACTTACAACGTGATATGGATAGACAATTATTTGACACACAAATATTACAACTAGAGAGGGAAATGCATGGACCTTATTAGAAGCCTTAGGGTTAGGTTGAGTAGTGGATGAGTTCAAGAGGTCAACATGGGAAACACAATATTATAGATAGGCATATGAGTAGGATATTAAAATAGATGAGTAGGAAATTTTTTTACAAAAACATGAGTGGGCCATCCAAGGAATCTTATACTAGGCCCCTATCATTAGTGTTGAAACCCTCTCGGGAGGGGTCCACCATCGAGAGGACCAACACTAGCTAAGTGTCACGACGAAAGTTGAACCAACCAGTTTTGTAGATTATATAATTTTTGCATGGATTTTGGATATGGGCATGATTTTGTGATGTATGCTTGAACTTATCAAACTCGTGTGTGTGTGTGTGTGTGTGTGTGTGTGTGTGTGTGTGTGTGTGTGTGTGTGTGTGTGTGTGTGTGTGTGTGTGTGTGTGTGTGTGTGTGTGTGTGTGTGTGTGTGTTTTCACATGATTTCAAGCTCAAGCTATAAATGTCTCATGTGTGATACTAGCTTAACGATTATGTATGATTATGGATGTTGCCATGTGTAGTATAGACGATGATTATTGATATTATGATTATATGATGGTTATTTTTATTATGTTTTTTAATTTTTGATGATGTGTGTGATGAGAGGATTAGATTAGTATACATGATTTTGTCTACACAATTAGTCATTTAGATGAAATGTGAATGGTGTTAGATGAAAGAATGTGAATGCTTATATGAATGTTGTGTATCCTACATAATGATTGATTAACTTAAGTTACTTGATATTTAATATAGCACATAGTAGGAGGAATTATGACATGAAAGACAATAGAAAAAGTGATGCGGGAGCATCTAGGGTCTAGGAAATCTTACACAATTTTGGTGAAGGATAGTTTCCTATAAGGTTGGAAAGAATGTACATAAGGAGAGGAAGCATTGTAGAATCAAACGGTGTTTGCACGAAAGTGTGAAAACACTTTTGTATCAACAAGGAACACAATGTATAGAGTGCACATGTAGTGCGTGTAAATATTGTGGAGTTGAGTAAGTGCGTAAGAATAATGCATAAGCATCGCACATATAGGATTTTATTAGCATAATGGAGTTTTGGATCAAACTGATAGAATGGAAACGTGTGGGAATTATGAAAGAGTAATGTGTAATACAAGTATAGGGCTAGGAAAGTTTAAGATAATGAAAAGAAGGTTTGTGCGAGAATGTATAGGGGCACATAGAAGGATTGAAAAAGGCCCAAAATTATATGAGATAGTGAAAAAAGATGCAGAAGACATAACTCAAGTGTATGAGTGCATGGAAGAATAAAAATGTGTGGAAGAGTTCAAGAGAGAAGTGTATAATATAATTAAGAGTTAGTGGAGATGATGGACAAGTCAAAAATAATTGTTCTAAGTGGTTAATAGAGATGTAATGGTCAGAAAATCCCAACGATTAGGAGGACGTAGCACTAAAAAAATAGAGAAAAAATGAACTCAAGTTTGAATATGAATCTAAATGTGAAGTAGGTGCCAATGTAGAGAGATAAGTGATAAGGCAAGACTATATGACAAGGATGAGCTCACCATTTTTGTGGCCAATGGTTAAAGAGGTTGTTGAAGGCCGAGTAAAGAGATGATGAGTAGAGCCTTAACTAATGTTGTTAAAAGTGCTTGTGAACACAAAGTTTAGTCTAGCATAGGTATTAAGATAACACCGTAGATAACGCTAAAAGCTCCATTAGAGAGGTTGTAAACCTCCATAAGAGTAGATATGTGTAGATGTCATTAATGCCTAAAGAAATCAATAGAAATATGTAGATTATTATGTAATCCATTACATGACTTTGTAGTGAGGGGAGTCCCCTTATACTAGGTGGTATTAGAGTAGGATACTTTCCTATGAGAAAGGAGAAGTGGAAACGATGGCATAATGTCAAACATGATGCAGATAACAAGGTTATTGTGTTCTCAACTATGGGAAAGGTGGTAGAGAATGTAAGAAGAGACCCCGTGATTATAACATCCATAGGAGATCTAAATATTACACATAAGATCAAGATGCCACCAACAAGAAGGGACTATTCAAATGTTGCAGTTGTGAAGATGTTAGAGAAAGTGTTAAATGGTATAAATACCAAACTAGAGGATGCGAAGAAGACCACTATAGAACAAGGGGTCTTGAGGTGCGAGGCACCTAGAAGGATGAGAAAGACTCATATAAGAGTTAGCAGCTTAGTGTTTTCATTTTAAATATATAACATGCAAAATTTAAAAGTTTGGCCATGACAACTAAGCCCTCACTTAAATATTTTCTCTCCTAGTCATTGTGAACCTTTCCTCTAGCCAGCATATCCTCAATTTTACCCTCATTCTGGCTTAAAGGAATGTGATAAAAATATTTTCAAGTGTTTTTAATGTGCAAGGATGTATGCCTAAGGTGATTGAATAAGTCATTGAGTTTTAAGGAGAAACAACTATCTTCGAGAGGCCTAGAAAGGGCCATTTTTGGCCATTTTGCAACTGGTGAACACCCTTCAGAAGCTGACATGGAATATTCAAGTCATATAGGAGTTGTATAGGAGATAAATTAAGTTTTACAAGATGGTGAAAATTTGTGGAAGAAATTTAAGTCAAGAACAACTTGAGCAAGATCGGGTAATTTTGGGCACAAGGAATGAAGGCTCCAACGGTGAAAGCTAACTTGTTTGGATGATTCGGGAGCACTAGGAGGATCTAGGAAGAAAAAATTAGTCACTAGAAATGTTAGAATCCTCTACATTACTAAAACATACTTTTTCCTAAGTCTTTAATATCTCCTCCGATATCTCAATTCTATATTGTTGCTACTTCGTGCTTAAAAGGTGAATGGTGCCAAAAATAAAATTGAATGTGGAATTGTCTCGATAATATATGGGATGATCTCAATAGGTTATTTAGACTCAAAATAATATAAGGTTTGAACCCTAAACATCATTCCATGCTCCCGGGCGGAAAAAGTACTCCCAAAGGTGTCCTCAAATGCACTCAACGGGTGACATCAACATTTCAAAATGGATTGGTCACACTTTTTCACCCTTGGTATCCCCTTGGATTATCCCTAAGGTTCAAAAGGGACAATTTTGACACCTAAGTGTTACCCTCATCATTTCATGAATCTTTTTCACTTAAAACATGACTTAAGGTGTTATGAGGAGTGTATGGAGGAGTTGAGTTGCAAGGACCACATTTTCATGATAGATAAACCCTTGGTCACACTTTCACCTGTTTTATTATACCCAAAGTGAAAATGGGACAATTGGGACACAAAAGTGTGACCCTCCTCTTAGTTAGCCCTCGGACACATGTAAAACTCAATTTTAGCTCTCATGTGCTATTTTATAGCCCCCGCATCTTACTCATATTAAACTAAAAGGTGAAACTTGT
Source organism: Taxus wallichiana var. yunnanensis (assembly GCA_018340775.1). Classification (NCBI taxonomy): domain Eukaryota; kingdom Viridiplantae; phylum Streptophyta; class Pinopsida; order Cupressales; family Taxaceae; genus Taxus; species Taxus wallichiana. The sequence goes on from CM031244.1 coordinate 440,554,700, forward strand.
CCAAATATAGTGAAATTCACACTTTAATGTCCCTTGTGTCACCTTTTTCCCTCTTTCACAAGTGTAAATCCATGTCAACCATCCCCCAACCATGGTTAAGTTATCGGGTTAAGTGGTGAGTTGAAATTTTGTAAATGAATTTGGCTAACTCCTTACAAGAACTTGGTCATTTTCAAACATTCAAAGAGTTGTGTTTTTCCCTACATGAATCCATTTTTGTATAAGTATGCTTTTAGTTTTTCCCAAAACATCAAGCTTGTAAACTTATTTTTTCCCATAACTCTCAATTTGTGCACCCGATCTCCACAAAACTTCACCGGTGCACTTCATTTGAAAACACCTTTGTGATGACCTATGATTAATGGAATGTGACCCCACCATTCAAATTTTATTGATGACTGATTTTTCCAACCATGAACTCCACTTTTGCATAGAACAATTGAAAATGTATTTGTAATTTCCCATTGATCCAAAGAGCCAAATATCCTAAAATTTGGAGTGAATTTTCCTCCTAAAATCAGATTTCATCCGCGACATTTCTTGCATTATGAGGAGGAGGATTTTTAGAGATATGGAGGACTAGTTTGTATCTCAAAGTATTCTGAAATCTTCAATAAAATTCTCATTTTCCCAAAGTAATCCGGATGAGAGAATCATTTTAAAATCAAAGTACAAAATTCTTGAAAAATCATGAAACTTTTGAGACTAGATTAATTTCAATCCGACACCTGAATACTTCCATATAGAATTAATAAGTGTGTAAGGCTGCACATGTCCAAATATAGTAAGTTTCCATAAGTGGTAAACTCTCAACATTTTTGTAACTCCAAACAAGAAAAAACCATCAGAAAGTGAAAATTAGAAAACTTACTAAAAATGGCTATCCTAGATAGGGCCTGTCAAAAATAGTAAGTATTGCAATTGAACTCAAATCACTTGTATCAACTCACATTTTACAAATCTCACTTATTTTTTCCACAATTGTAAGGATAGAAAATTGTTTCATGGAACAAACATGAGAGAAATCCCTCACATCCTCCCACAACATCACTCTCAAGGTGAATTGTTTATTCCACACTTTGATGCAAGAAGATGGATGATTTAAATCATCTAAATTATCACGAGAAAATTTTCATCGTGTTCAAGGTGATGTGGACCATGAAAGGAAATTTATATCAAACAATGTTTGTAAAGGTGATTGACGCACCCAATTTTGCATGTGCAACATTTTGGAATGGTTTAAAATCCTCAATGATCACTATTTTTTTCCAATGGTGTTCGAGTCCAATTTCCCATTTGCAGTATATATTTGTAGCCTATAATGCTTTCCTTGTCCATTTCCATGCTTTTTCTGCTTTCCTTTACCATTCTATTAGTTTTTTCCTTGGATTTTGACCTTAAGTCACGAAAACTCCCCAACGGTTAAACAACCGCCGAACCGACCTAAGCGGCGGTTGCGTAATCACCCGACAATTGCATAACCGCTGGTCCGCATAGACCTGGTGGTTCCATGGGCATTTAACCAAGACTCTTTTGGCGTGTTCTAAACGCATGTCAACTTATTCAAACTTGATTTTAGCACATGTTTCTTAACCAATTTGGTTATTCTTGGGATCATTTGATGTGTACCAACTTCCTCTTCCCCTCTTGTTGTTAATTGAGAGTTAACTCCCCCTTTTTTGAGTGATGTGGCATCCTTTGGCTTCTAAATGGCTTGGACCATTTCCCTTCCATTTTTATATAAGAGCCAAGCTTCTACCTGGAGCATTGGTTGGAGATTATTGTTTTGAATTACATTGTTATGCTACCCGTAATCCTGCCGAGAAATACACAAGAAAGCTCAATACTCTTGCCTTGTTATAATCTTACCTGAATTACTACAGATTGCTTGCAAGCCATTCCAGCTCTAGCATTTCTTCATCATTTCTTCCACACAAGCCAACACAGTTCCCTAGACTCGTATGAACACCAAGTTGGAAAGAAGCTAAGGGAAAAAAACCAAAACCAGTTCTAGCATTGTCACAACTCTACAATTTCTAGGTTGGGGATGCACTTGAAGTCTTAAAGTTTAATTTGTTTTAATATATAATATTCCACATTCTGTTAGTTAGAGTACATTTGTTTATGTGGCTTTCCTTCATTCACACAAAGCTTCTATTGAAAGCTACTTCCTTGCCTATCCCTGTGGGTTTGCACGGGAAGTTTGTCTGGAAGAAGCTCCTGCATTAGTTTAGTATCCATTGTAATTTCCTTTCAACTTGTAAGCTTCCATTAGATCCTATTGTTTCTACCGGGGAAGTTTCAGGGGAAGAAGAGCTTCTGAGAAACTTTGATTTCTTCTTGTGACTCTGAGGTAAGAACAGAGGAAGTAGTAATCCACAAATACAAATTGGAAAATCTTTTGTTTTATTAGAATAGGTTAGATCCAAATTGCATAGGGAAATAGCCACACCAGGTTATTCACTTATTTAGTTCTGTTAATATTATTGTAGAGGAAATTTCAATTTCTTCGTATTTCTTCTATAGATTTCTTATTTGTTTCCAAAAATCATAAAAATCCAAAAATAATAGATTAGTTTAATTAGTTTGTTTTATTTGTTACATTTCCATTATTCAATTGAAAATAACAAAAATGTTATAATAGATTTGTTTTATTTATTAAATTAGTTGTTTCCTTTATTAATTAGTTGTCAAAAACATAGATTTAATTAATTTGAGGAAAGTAATTGAATTGAGTTGATTTAAATCTGGTTGTTTCCATTTGTTAAATTAGGCACATAGACTAATTAGATGGAAAGTAATACAATTCCCCACGTGTTCTTAGTTGGCCTAGGTTTAAACATCAACCTTTCCTTTGATGGATACTTTGCATGAGTTTATTGCTTCTCTAGTTTGATAGTTTGAACATCCCACGCATGACCATTCAAGGCCCTCAACAACCAAGAGACCAAGTGTATGATCCTCGAGTCCCATAACCAAATGCACCTTACCTATTTACATACATTGACATGGGCCTTAGAATCTTGGTTTTCTGGTCCACACCACTTCCACCTACCATCATCTCACATTTGACAACGGTGAACACTGAAGTAGACAGTTCTTACAAGTTTTGGCAGAACCAAACCTAGACAAAACTAGTTCCCACAATCCACTCATTTTTCCTCTTCACACGTTTCTCTCTCGTGCTTCCATGACCTTGTCTAGAAACTTTTACGAAGAAAATGTATGACATTTCCACACCTTCCACAACCTATTGCGATAATTTTCCGTGAGCCAAATATTGACCACCATTTATGTGTTACCATCATCTTAGACTGTTCCATCTCACCTACGCAGGTAAGAAAGAGGCTCTTTTGTTGCCTTAGCCGAGAAGATTCCATTAGTTCTCATACATCACATCATATTTCCTTAATCTTTCCGTATCCACATTTCACCTATTCTCCTTATATAGCTTCCACATAGCCATCTATCCATTCCATTGTGGGTGTCTCGACACGACCTCTGGGAGGTCGCGTGTGTCCGAAGGTCACATGTTGATTTTTAGGCATAAAAATTGGTGAACCTAATGTGAAGGAATAGTTTCTTTTCATTTCCATTGTTTCTTACTTCTTTCATCCATCCTTCTCCTCTCCCATCAATTTGTGGGTATTTATATACCCCCAAATATGTCGTGTCAGGAATATAGTAGGCCAATTTTGGGTCTTGAAGCGTATTATTACCACATGGGTATGCAATAGTCACCCTCATTATCTAGGTGGGTTGATAATTACTCATCCAATTTACCTTCCCCTCACACTCCTCCTCCTCAAGGTGTCAAAAATAGTTTATCATCAGGATCAAGGAGATTGATCAACCTATGTATAGCTTGCAACTTGAGCTCTCCACTCAAACAACATGACATTCACATGAGAGAAAGGGTCCAATCCTCGGGTATTTTTAGGCCACAAATCAACATACAATCTAGTTCACTCCCATCTTACTTATTTCCAAATAATGAGCTCCCAGCATGTTTCTCCGAAGTGATAAGCATCTTAATGCAATAGACCAGTCCTTAGACCAGATGCAAGAGTACATTGATGTTCTTTTAGAACAACTCTGCTACCCCTCATCCTACAATAGCTAATACATCCAAAGATGGGTAGCCTTTCACGTATCAATCTATAATAGGACATCACATTCCTTTACTTCCCAACTAGACCCGGAATGCACCTAAATCAAATGTAACACCATCTGCAGTGATGTAATTTCAACATTAGTGGATAAAGTTAAGGAACTAGAGCTTTCCCAGCCTCCTCGTTCTACACCTTTTGCAGGCAAGGCAAGATCCCCCACCATGCGCAAAAATTTAGTTATGTGCCCTCGGCACCTTCACCTCCTCTAGTTTACATGGGTGTTCCCAACCCTGGAGACCTTCTTACCAGATCGGGCATGTTAGGTATGCCCTATCACACTTCTTACGGGTACACTCCGCAAGTGCCAACCTGAAACGCATTCTTGAATGCCATTTAAACTCGTAACATGATGTTCCTAGTTTCACACCTTCGCCCCATACCAAAATAAAATTCCCCTGTACCTCCACATGTATTGTAAATCACCACACCGGGACATGTTTTCCTTTCTCACTCGTATGCTCAGCCTCGAGGGGATGACTTACGCCCCTACAAATGCTTATGCTGCACCATATCAACCTCATATTCCTCCCCCTCTTCCCCATCAATAGTCATACATGGTAGAGTCTTATGCATTAGGCACATATGTTGAATATATTAAAGAGTCCTTTGACTTTACCATACAAAGTGTAGTGCTTCCACGACCGCTTCCCGACTTGCCAAAGTTCAAAGGGGAGGGGGACCCAAATGTGCATATCAAAGCATATGCAACTGCCATCAGAGAGCTACTCCCATGGGACACAGTTGTAGTTAAAATATTCCACAAGACCCATGATGGGATTACTCTCTACTGGTATTACAAGATACGCAAAACCTCGATTCATTCATTCAAACAACTCGTTTATGAGTTCATAAAGGATTTTGATATGAACAAACTCTTGCAAAAATGAATCAAAGAATTCCTTCATATCAAGAAAGAGCATAATGAATCTACCACCCATTTCATTTAGAGATGGCAGAAATTCCTAAACTCCTCGGCTAGTGCTCCAGACATGGAAAAAATGGAGCTTTGGGACTTGATCCTTCATTCTCTCAACCGAGAAACCAAAGAAGAGGTTTAAAATTTTCCTCTTAGAAGTTACAAGGAGGTCTTGGAGGGTGCTCTCTACATTAACCAAGCAGCGATTGATAGTGGTTGAAATACGTACAAATCAAATGGGAGACTGGTCAACCCCTCTCAAGGTAATTCAAACTACATGAACGGTTCAAAAACAATCACTAAGGACCCAAAATCCTCAATAAGAATTGTGGTGCTACGATGGATGACATAGTGACCAATCTAAGAAGCCAAACATTGTTAGCACCAACAATGTGAATAATGTTAACAATAACGTAAATACCAACAATCAAAGGAGTAAAAATTTCACTCCTTCTATTAATGTGATGGACTTTAGTCATCCTCCTCCCCCCACCTCAACAAATTCAAGCCCAAGGTTTGGTTTAATACCTAAGATGATATCCAAACCAATATCAGAACCAAGGCTAGAGGCCCTCGAAATTCAACTTTAATAACCAACAACAATACAACAATAGAAACTATGGACCGCAATAGAACCAGAATCAAAGATCTCGTGATTATAATCTTGATTTGTATTGCGGTTTCCATAGGGTTAGAAGACATGACGCTTGTACATGCTACGATTGCAACAAGTTTATACAAATACTTTCAGAAGACCAAATTCAACTCTTTGTTGAAATGTTTTTGGCTAATCATATGACACCGACACAAAACATTCACATGGGACTCATTTCCCCTCATAATTCTACCCTTGGGGTTTATAGAGACCCCCTTCCAATGCTTCCTAAGAACATAAAGCTCAATCCTCATGGGACTAACAAGGGATGCATGTTGGAAACAATGATCACGAGGCATCTACATCTACAAACCCTCTAGTCGTTCCCCCTTTAGATGGTCGGAATCAGACCAAGATTGTGGGTTTAGTGGAGCTAGAAACCGAACTTGAAGTTAACACAATGACCCATACCCGAGATTACTCTTCACAACCTCTTCCCATCTACCCTTATGTCAGATGATACATTGGTGGCTCCCAAACCTAGTAGGGGCCTATGATCTCATTATGGATTTGACCAAGACCTTCTATCACATTTTCTTTTAGGATTTGTTGAATAACTCACATGCACATCGAGTGGATTTGTTAGAAGCATTGGGACTTGGAAATCTAATTCACATCACCCCTCCTCCAGAGGCCCAAATTAATCACATAGACTTTGATGTCTATCCTCTAGGGTAGTCTGAGAAAGATGTTGTTTTCATATTCGACATTAGCAAGATGCCAACCGATGTTGAGTTGGCATGAAGAGGTGATCATGTGTTGTACCTCCAGGTTTGGATCTATAACAACTATGTTAAGCATGTGATGATAGATGATGGGGCTTCGTCCACATATTCCCTTTCTTGTTTCTTCAAAAGCTAGGCTATGGAGAAACCAATTGTTCTTCAATGCGAAATACATTGAGAGGCTATGATAGTCTCAAGGAAACATCCATTGGGACTATAGTGTTTCCAATTCCCCTTAGACCAAAGATGTCTTTGTTGAGTTTTACATTATAGACCAGAAACCAACTATAATATGATCCCTGGTCGACCACGGATACACGAGAATGAAGGAAATCCCTTATACGTTGTTTCAAGTGGTTAAATTCATGTACACAGGTAATGTTTTCATGGCTTAGGTAATCCAAAGCCATTTTACATCCATTTAGCCAATCTAAAGAAGAAACCAAGGGTTCATACCAAATTTGAGCTCCCAGCCAATCAGTTAAACAAGCCTCAAGGTTCGAAACTTGAATCCCAACTTGTCCCTATGATTGAGTTGGAAGCCCCTAAGGAAATTGAAGGGGTAAATCCTGATGAAAAGAAAGCCACCGTAGTATAAATTATATCAATAAAAACTACAGATGAGATAGTTAAGCTTCTAGAGAATGATTTTCCTATCATTCTTCCTTTTTATTCCTTGGGCATAGGCCATGCTCTTGGGATCGATACTCTTCCGGATGATGGCTTTGAAGAGATTTGCATGGTTGAGGTTTCAAAAGTTAGAGAGGAAGATTCCATGAATGATCAAACTTATATCTTCCCCAATGATTGTTGGACACTTAACTATGATGGTTTGAAGTGTCGTTATGATGTTGGGGTAGGGGTGATCCTTACTTCTCCAAAGGGAAGGTCATGCCTTTTTCCTTTAAGTTAAATTTTGAATGTACAAACAATGTCGTAGAATACGAGGCTCTTCTTCTTGGTATCATCATAGTCAAGAGGATGGGTGTTAGCAATGTAAGAGTTCGGGTGATTCCTAACTTGTCACTAATCAGGTCTTGGAAGTTTATGAGACTAGAGTGGAGCACTTGCAACTCTACAATATCGTAAGTCCTAGAGCTAAGAAAAGTTTTTGAATTCATTTCTATCGAAGCCGTACCTAGAGAGAAAAACCTTTTGGCCCATTCAATGGCCACCTATTCCTCTCACTTTTACTAAGTGAGGGATTAAAAGAAATTGAGTTTACTGATGTCGAGTTTGATCTAAACCCCTAGTTTGAAAAGTGCCAACTAACATAATTTTGGCATATGTTAAGGCTAAGAATGATCCTGCCACCATGGAATTCATGAAGAATGATGAGGCAATCCTAGGATTCCTCAATGCATACATTGATCTTCATCTCCGCACCATAAGAGAGGATTTTCTCTTAATCCTCACCCTTCCTCTTACTTTGGAGATCGCACATTGTATCCTTCCTCATCGAAGGGTCTTGAGATCTATGAGGTAGAGGAAGAAGAGTTAGAACTACCTCTAGCCCCACCTGAGTTCGAATAGGGTAATGCCTCTTTGACTGAAGGGACCATAGATCTTAATATAGGGACGGAGGAGGAACCTAAGATCTTGAAACTTGGTTCTACTCTTACTCCAGATGAGATAGAAGCACATACGAAGGTGCTCAAAAAACATTCGAAAGCCTTCACCTTCAGTTACAAATAAATGAAGGGAATCGCTCCTAACGTGGTGGTTCTGCCTCATCAAGAAACACGATGCTAATCCCATGAAGAAAAGTCACGAACCATGAAGCCAAAGGTGGGTTTAATGGTTAAGAAAGAAGTAATGAATCTTATTCAAGTGGGTTTCATCAAACAAGTGGACTATTCCATGTGGGTGTCTAACATTGTCCCCGGTCCTTAAAAATAATGAGAACATATGCATTTTTATTGACTTTAGGGATATCAACAAATCTTGTCATAAGGATGACTTTGCATTGCCTTCCATTGATGTCATTGTATATGCAATGACTGGCTATGATTTTTTTTCACTTATGGATGTTCTCGACTACAATCGGATAAGGATCTCGAGGAGGATCAAACCAAGACTACCTTTACTACTCCTTGGGGACCTTTTACTATGTAGTCATGTCGTTTGGTTTGAAAAATGTTGGAGCCACCTACCATTGAGTGATGTCATATATTTTCCATGATCTTATCCATAAGATTGTGGAATCTTACATTGATGAATTGTTGGCTAAGTCCAGGAAGCATTGCGATCACCCTAAGGTGCTTTGCATTATTCTCTCTCATATTATCGAATACGGTGTAACATTGAATACAAAAAAAGTGTGTATTGAGAGTGACGGGAGGCAAAATTTTGGGGTATGTCATTTATTCCGAGGAATTGATGTAGACCCGTAAAATATTCAAGTGATTCTAGAGATGAATCCACCTTCAGATGAATCAGGAATTAGGTCTTTTCTGGGTAAACTTGGGGCAATCCGAGTTTATTCCCAATCTAACTTATGTTTTCCATCCCATTAACAAATTTTTAAAGAAGGAGTGTAGTAAAGATTGGAATTCTTAATGTCACAAAGCATTTGAGTCAATCAAACATTTTCTCATGTCACCACTAAAACTCATGCCACCCAAATTTGATCTTCCTCATGATCTTATACTCGTGAGCCACCGAGGTCTCGCTAGCTTGCATATTGGCACATGAAGATGATGATAACCATGAATGTTTCATTTACTTCATTATTCACACCCTACTTGACTATGAGACATGTTATGCACATGAGCAAAGAAAGAGTGCCTAGAAATTGTCTTTTCATTGAATACGTTAAGGCATTATATGCTTAACCAAAAACGTAAGTGATCTTCAAGTCGACTAACTACAAACCTTTTTGACTCAAGGTGCCTTATCCAAAAAGGTTAGACATTTTCTCACATTGATGGGTGAATTCAAACTCACTTTCATCAACCAAAAGTCTGTCAAAGGAAAAATCATTGTTGATTGGTTGGAAGATAACCCGATAGATTACAAGGACCTAGTGGACCTAGATTTCCCTGATGAGTGTGTATTTTATGTGGAAACAAAATCTCCCATTGTGTCGTGTCCATGGTATGCTAATATCATTAATCATATTATGGACCGTATGTATCCTGAGGGAGTAACCTCATAGAAAATGAGGTGGCTATGCAACATAGATTTCAAGTATGTAATTGTAGAAGAAGTTCTCTATTGTAGAGCCTTCAACAACATGCTTTTGAGGTGTGTAGATGAAGAAGAATCTGAAAATATTCTCTTGAGGCCCACAACAAAGTTTTGGGGGTCACTTTGGAGGACATGCTACTGCTTAAAAAATTCATCGGATGGGTTATTTATGGCCCACCTTAGAGCATGATGTTGTAGAATATGTACGTAGGTGCCATAAATGTCAAGAATTTGTGCATGAGATTCACATCCCTGCTCAGATCTGCAACCGATTGTGACACCTTGGCCCTTTTCTACTTGGGGTCTAGATTTGATAGGGAAGTTTTCTCCCTCATCAACAGATGGCCAAAACTTTATCATTACAACCATGAAATATTTTACAAAGTGGGTTGAGGCCATGCCTCTCACTACTGTGCCTAGGTCTATGATCATTAAGTTCATTTTGAATCAGATCATCTGCAAGTATGGAGTCCCACATGTCATTATCTTGGATAATGACACGTCTTTTAAGAACAAATAGGTGCGTGAGTTGTGTTCATAATTCAAAATATCACATCAAACAACCTCTTTATATTACCCTTAGGCCAATGGACAAGCTGAGGTGACAAATAAAACATTGAAGTCCATACTCCTCAAAACAATCAAGGAGAACAAGCGTGACTAGAATTTATAGTTGTATCCGGCCTGTGGGCCTATAGGATGTCGATATGGACACCTACTCTTGGATAAACCCCCTTTTCTTGGTCTTCGGATTTGAATAGGTCCTACCACTATAAATTGAGTTACCTAGCCTTCGCATATATTTGCAAGGCATTTTGGATGAAGACACGTACCATGAAGCGTGGTTGGTGCAATAGAAACCCTCGATGAAGCTCGACTTAGAGCTGAGCAGCGCCATAGTGTTTATGCTAACAAAATGTGTTGTTAGTATAATAAAAAGGTTTATGAATGAGAAATACAAGTAGGAGACCTAGTTTTGAGACTCGATAGCTAGATTGACAAGAAGACCGGTGAAGGAAGAAATTTCAGGCCTAAGTGGTTAGGTCCATATCAAGTCATGGAGGACTATAAGAATGGCACATATCATCTGTGTACTTTAGAAGGTGAGGAATTTGGTGAATCAGTCAATTCACTTCACCTTAAACACTTCTACGCATAATTCATTTACATTTCCACATGTACATTACTGCATCCACACTGCATATCATTTACATAATCATATTGTAATATTGTGAAACAAGAAACTTATTTTTCAAGCAACTTTCAAAATTTCTGAGAATTGGTAAAACATTTTAATCATACCTCTTCAACCATTCATTATGTCATCTCTAAACTATTCAATCTCTTATCATCCTACTAGATAAATTTTGACATTGATCCTACCAGGACCTACACATGTAGTTCTATTCATGGATGCTTCTAGCTTAGGTGTTTTTCCCCATAGTCTGTACTAGAAGATTTGGCGTCACATCTCACCTAAAAAAATTCTCTTCTAACAATAGAAATCTAAATCATTTCACTGGATTACTTGTTCGCACGACTCAACCTTTGGTGGTGAGCCCTCGCATCCTACTATTTGCATGGGGTTGAGGCTAGGGAAATTTTTCCCTCCCGAAGCACAAGTCAAAGTTCAAGATAAAAAAAGATAAAACAACCGATAAATACAAAATAATTTGATTTTACAAATAAAGCCACACTTCCTTGCCCTACCAATCTTTGGTGATGATCATGTGCTTCTTATAGGTAGCATGAGGCTAGGAAAGGAGGAAGTTCCCTTACTCGCATGTGCCTTGTCCTTGGTGACGAGTCCATGCTTCTTCTACTGTAGCACATGGGGTAATACATAAGGGGTCCTTTAAAATAAATCAATAAGTTGTGGATAATTCAATCATTAAAAAGTGCTTTAAGTCCTTTGAAATCATCATAAAATGAATTAGATGCATAAGTTATAAGAGAGTTAATCCATAAAACTAGATTTTGTCAATCAGAGGCCATCTATGGGTCTAAGTCTAGTTAAAATTGCAAGCAAACTACATTCTAAATTGGATAGTTAGCCTTGCCTAGGGTTGAGTTGTAGTTTCCTAATTGGGTCTTTTTCAAAATCTTATCTTCATATCATCACTTTCATTCATCACGGTCATATAACTTGCATCCTTCTTGACTCTCGGTGTTGAGCCCTCACATCTTCTTTGGTTCCGTGGAGTTAATAATGAGTGGGTTCATTTCATTATCATATCATTTTTCATCAAATTTTCTAATAAAATAGGAATACCAAATACGCTTGAAAACCAAAGTTATAAGTTTTCAACTTGTCCCCATATGCATCATATATATATAAATCATTCTACTATGCATTTGTATCATCATCATCATCCATACATGCTTTCATAAAATCATCGAGAGATCCTACATATCTAAGAGTATATAGATGAGATCCTTACTATCCTTAAGGGTAATATGGATATTCTGTCCAACATCACCACTGTGTTGGAAAGCAACAAAGGGAAGGAAAAAGCTAAGGATGGCACCTCTGTCAAGGACATCAAAGACAACCTGGAAAGTCTCAAAAATATTTTGTCAAAGACCACCAAATTGTAGTTGGATATGCTCTAGTTTTTTTGTTCTTATTTTTATGACTGTTGGTTTTTGTTTTTTTCTATGATTTTGCTATGGTTTAGCTACTCTTTTGTTGTGGTTCTGAAGTTCCCCTTATCTCTTTTTGGTTATGATTCTCCTTCATAGTGACTTGTATTTTCTTTTGTATGGTTTGAATTTGAATATTTGGGTTTAGGCCTCTTGTAACTTGGGTAGGACCCGCTTAAAAAAAAAAAAATCCTTTAATAAAAAAGAGTACACAGATGAAACAAGTCATGAATGAGTAAACTCTTACACAAGATATTCGAGACAAATATATATATATATATATGTGTGTGTGTGTGTGTGTGTGTGTGTGTGTGTGTGTGTGTGTATATATATATATATATATATATATGTATATATATATATATGTATATATATGTATATATATCTACGTAATAATTGAGTTTGTATATAATATCGCCACACTCTAGGTGTGGTCAAAACACTCGAAAAGAGCACAAAATCCAAAAAAATTGATATGTGTGTCCAAAAATATAACAAAGCAATAAGGCATATAGCCTATCCCTCCCTATGGGATCCAGATGAAGGAGCACAATGAGGACTCTTGTTGTAGATCCTATCATATGAGTGGGAGCCTCCATGAGAAGAATGATGAGAGTGACCATGATATGGGGCTGGTGATCTATTGGTAGTAGTCTCGCATTGCGAGAATGCCCTCGTCGTTGTCTCCTCTCAGCTAACTGGTAAATAGTAAGCTAGGTCCTCATCGAGGTCAAAATCTCTACAAATCACCATACCGGTGTAAATACATTAGTGTGACATCTAACCATCTATGGCTGCCCCACATCTGCAAGTAGCTCCTCTCGTGTCTTCCCCATGGGAAGGAGCAAAGTGTGTCAACTAGGATCCGATGAATAAAATCTTTCCATCCATCAACAGTGGCTATAAAACATAAGAGAAAATAATGATGAGTTAGAAAACTTTTAAAAACCCAAAAGGAAGACAATGCCTAATTCACTAACAAATCTAGTCTAAGTAGTAGAGTCTAGATAAAATTGTTAACTTACTCATATCTCCGGCCTCTAGGATGGATCCACTAGTGTCTGCTACCGGTGGTGGAGCTACTCTGAGGCACTCGCTTAGCTACAATATCTTTTGAGGCCACCTGCCATCCAAAAATTGACTCCTTGTCCCCTCCTCCTACAAAAGGGAGAGTGCCCTTTGTGTGTAAAGTCTAAGCCTCGGCCTTAGCCTTAGTCCTCACCGCCCAGAAGCCTCTCTAGCAAAGCATTCCACTCAATGTTAGTATCCTCCTCACCACTCTCCTCGGCATCCTCCTTGGTCTTTGTCTCGCCTTGACCTCCTCCTCCTCCCGCAATGCATAGGAGTGACCTCAATCGAAGAATCACCCCCGGCCTAGCTAGATCTAGGGTAGCCTATGTTGTGCCAATCGGGATCCCTAGTGTGACAATGGTCCACCCGATCTTGCCCCTCTAAGTGGCTCTAGCCTCTCTAATCCCCTATATATGATCAGAACTATTGGGAGGGCATTAATATAAGGTAACCCAAACTACTAGGGCATCAAGTATAAGGTAACCCAAAGCTGCTAGGGCACGAGCATCGTGTGTGGTAGTGTTATACGTTGCCACAATGATGACATCCTCACCCCATAGGCCGGCCATGTCTTGGTATGGTCGTGCAACCATATCATCTGTACTAAGTGTCAAAATAGGTTGATGACACCCCTTCAACGGGCCATAATTTTCCATCTAACTTGCTCTAATAGCCCTAAGATTGGCTATCCCAACACCCCTCTGATAGGGGACCATGTGCTCATATACCCAGCTAGTCACTAATGTAGGATGACTAAGGGCTTTTCCCTTTAGTCAAACAACCTCTGTAAAGATCATGATATGTGGCTCCCAAGATATCAACACCCCATGCGTATATGCAGCTGCATTGCTCTATAATCTAAATGATGGGAGCCCAACAATAAAGTAACATATCCTCGCCCTTGTCCCAAACCAAGCACGGAGCCAAGATGTCAATAATGGCCTTGTAAATATTACAATTCAGTGGAGTCAAGTTTACTCTGGGACTTTGAGGTATTAGAGCTTACTGAAGCAGATAACTTCCCAGCATTACTTGGATAACCTTGTGCTATGCAAATAAGGTAGATTTTTGCTTTAATAAAAGATACATAAACTTTGAGAATGAGGATGAGCGCGTGATTATACCATTTCTGAATAAGAAAGCAAAGCCATATGTTGAGCCCTTGAGTGAAGAAGAGATTAATAGAATTTATGTTCATTTAGTGTGCGATCCAGAGAATTTGGAACCATCAAAAAGGCATACTTCAATAAGAAGATGCGTAGTATGTAAGTGACACTACAAGTGTTGCTTGTGATAATTGGGCTCATGGAACGTATGAAATGATTGGGCATGAAGTGAAAGGATGAGTCACCAAGATGATTAGACCACGCATGGTGAGGCAGTTGGGATTTAATAGGGTACCAAGGTATACTTGGTGAAGGAAATCCTAACACATTTTTGTGCACCATGGAGACTTAGTGGAAAAATGAAGGGGATAGAAGAAATATGTTGGTCTATACTTTGCATGGGACATCAGCCAAGACCGGTGTGCAACACATAGAGATGACCTTTTGGAGTGGCGAGAAGTAAGATTCACTTTCTCTACCATGTTCACTCAGAGAAATGTACCTACGTAAATATGTGAATTTCCTGGGAAGTCTTATGCCTCTCATCACGTCTAGAAGTGTGAGAGATCTTGTTCACAAGGCAAGAAGGCATTACCACCATCACTCGAGTACATAAGTTCTATTCCACTTTATGCGGTTACGTGCGTGCATGGTATGTCCATGTTGAATTGAAAAGAGAAACAAAAAATTAACAAGAGATGACCTCGGTTATGATCCTGTTATCCCGTAAAATTGGCAAGGGCAATTTTACAGATAACCATACCGAAATTTTGTTCCGATCCCTCGTTAGGGACTCCTTGCATTCGGAACGTTGCAAAATCCCTTCCCGGGAAATCTGGTTTTTCGAACTTAGTCGTTTTTGGTCTTTTTGGCGGGTGCATAGAATGACTATGCAACATCAACTTTTGATGCACCCCTTTAAAACCTTTGGCGCATGTTTTCTTGTGTCAGCAGGTGTTTTGGTGCGCCTCTGCCTGTTAAGGCTTCCCTGCGTGCACCGAGGCGCATGCGCCTTCCTGTCGACAGATCATTTGTTGCGCCTCTTTTTGGTGCGCCAAAGGCGCACATTTTCCTCTGTCAACACCACTTCCGGTGTGCCATAGGCGCACATATCTTCATGTTGACAAGTCTTTCGGTGCGCCAAAGGGCGCATGTTTTCTCATGTCGACAGCTCATTTGGTGCGCCCCTTTAAAAAGTTGGTGGCGCATTTATTGTTGCCTCACCTATAAATAGGCGCGTCTGCGCTGTCATTGTCACCGATGCAAAACACGTGATTTTTCTCTGAGCTTGTCAGCGCACCAGCCCCATCGCTTTCGAATTGCTTTGTGGACCCCTTTCGTGCATTTCTTCATTATAAAATCCGGGTAAGATGTCCTCTTTCCTTTCTGCTTCGTGTTTGTGGTTTTTGGCTGCTAGGTTGGTTCAGTATGGATTGAAAAGAATAGATTATGAGTTTGCTCCCCCCTTGCTGCCTTTCCACATTTCCTCCTCTTTCCAGATCTGCTGGAAGAGGAAGCTCTATCCTAAAAAATGATAGCTTGAAAACCCTTTTGGTATAGCACCTCTTCATATCCTACAATGAACCTTGTTATAAAAGCTAAGCCATATGTGGAAACACCTCTGAGAGAAAGATCAAAACTAAAAAGGAAAACTGTTTTCTCCTTTGGCGCATGAGCTCGCCATGCAACATTAAAAACAGTTGCGCCCTCGGCGCATCTGTCACCCCTGCAACATGAAAGATACACGCGCCAATGGCGCGCTTTCCCCACCTGCTACATCATAAAAAGATGTGCCCTCATGGCGCACTTCCCTCGCATGCTGCAAATGCTTCCCATGCGCCCCTTGGCGCATCAAACTTGTATGCAACATAAAGAATTCCTGCGCCCTTTGGCGCACCCTGCGCCCATGTAACAGCTCTTTCATATGCGCCAAGTGTTAAGCTATAAAGACGCAGGCGCGTTCCTCATCGCAGCAACATCATGTTGTGCAGACCCTCCATGCGCCGCGCCAAGTTCCCTTAAGCACGCCAAAAGCACATGTTACACAAACCATATATGCGCCTTTGGCGCACCGAAATTCCATGCAACATGAAAGATACATGCGCCTTTTACAAAATACATCCACATGGCGCAGGCGCACTTGTCCTTACAGCAACACAAAATGCACCCTGCAGTGTCTATGCGCCATGCGCCCTTTGGCGCTGATTTATCTCCTGCAACACCCTTTTCCTGTGCGCCTTACCTATTTAGCTCTGCAATCTGCAATATCTGTGCGCCATGCACCCCGAGGCCTCAAAATTGCTAACTCTTTCTTCTGTCACAAGATTTCAATGGAAAATCAAGCAGCTGACATGGCTTTCTTCGATTGGGTTTCACGTCTTATTCTTGCAGATCAGCAATTAAGCTCAGAAGAACATATGTCAACATCAAGCAAGAGACCCACCAAATCCAAAGACTATTCCAAACTCCCAGAGAAGCTCATAGACGAGCGGGAGACTTGCGAGGCGATCAGTGAACGACACAAGGATCCTTCCCAGGATCAACTAGGGCCCATGATCAGCAAGTTCATGGAATACTGCGCTCAATTTCACATCTCACACTGAAGCAAAGAAGAAAAGCAAAGCTACCCCATTTCGGCCGCAGGATGACGATGATGAATAGCTTCTCTCTTTCTTTCTTCTCTCTCTTCTTCGTCTTTCTTTTGTAAATATCGGAGTATGTTGGCATAAATGATGACATCATCCATGTTGCACCATGGGATGATGGCATCCATCAAGTTGTCAAAAGTCAACATGACTTTGAGATATTTTGTATATCCTTGTAGATATTTTGTAAATATCTTTATGAATAGGTGGTTGGCTCCTTTTTGCCTTCTTTTCTTTCCTTCTTCTATAAATACCCCAATGCTTGTTGTATTGGGCATGAGTGAATATCTTTCGAGATGAAAAAATAGAAGTAAGGAGAAAAGACTTTGAGCTTTTTAATAATGAAAGAATTATTAATACAATATTTAGACTTTGTGCTTGAATACATGTGTTATTTGCATTGGATCTTTCTTACGTTAGATCGTGTGTTTGTTCGTTGAATTTTTACTGCTTTATTGTCATTTATTCATCAAGTATTGCTTTGCTTTGCGTTTATGTAAGTAGGTTTGGCTCTTTTTACTACCAATCCCAAAACATAAACCCTCCGACCTTTCTCGCTTTGGAATTCATTTCTTTTCTCCCTTTGGACCTGCTCTTCCTTCATCCTCTCTTTCATTCCTTTCTTTTGCAGTTGAAACACCCTATCGGGATGAGATCCCAAACCCCGAAGGTGGAATATTGTGAGACTTGCATGCATTCCCGCTAGTAGAATAGCAATAAACCGCCGATTTAGCACATTGACTCAAAGAGGGGCTATGCCCTGCACACTGTTGGCTCGTCTATCCATAGATCTGCCCAAGCGACAGATTTTCGGACCAACAGTTTTTGGCGACTCACTGGGGATCGAACAGATCTATCAGATCTATGATGGTGGTAGGATAGAAAATCAGAGAAATCAGAAAAATCACTGCCTGTTTGCAAACTTGAACTTTTTGTTAAAAATCCAAAATTTTGCAAAGATGCTCCGAATTGAAAAATTTCTTCTGAGATCCATAGATCTGGCCTAGCTGAAGATTTTTAGTTCGCTGAGTTTTTATAAAGACCTGTATTTTGCCGTAGATCTAAGTTTTTGACTGTTTATCAAAAAATTTCTAACTCTTTGAAAAGGTCAAATTTAGATCTGAAAATCAGCTTGCTAATCTTCACTGTCATTTTATCCTCGTTGTTATTTGTCATTAACCGCAATCGGTTTTAAAAGAGGATAGTTTTTAAATATTTAGAAAAGTACATGCTGCTGGTTTTTGTCAGAAAAACCAGAAAATCAGCAAGTACAACCAAAAATAAATTTTAGATCTACACCACAAAGCGTTCCAGATCTAGAAGGTACGCTGGCAGGTGAGCCATTTACGCGTGGTAGGCGAGCTCGTGGAGAAGTCGATCCTACTTTCGATCGGCTTCAAAGGCACAATTTCAGTGTAGCACGGCACGCTTTTCATCACTAAGCTCGGTGATCGGTCAACCAGAAGCGCCTCACCCCCACGGAAGAGCCGGTTTTCACAAGGAGCCTCTACATCCCTTTGCAGTGCTTTATTGCTCAGTGGAACCGCGCTCCCACCCAAGCGTTCTTTTTCCAGCTATCCAAATGGCGGTGCCATGGGGAAATGCTATGGGTCCTCTCGCATTACCACATCCCGCTCACGCGCGCTCTCCCTCACTAAACCGAAAGAATTTTCCCAAATTCGACGGGAGCGGAAACCAAAGCACGGATTCACACATATCTGCATTCATCATGTCGTGTAGTATCTTGGATGTAACTCACGAAGATGTGTCGGTTCGCCTTTTTCTGGAAACTCTACAAGGACCTGCAGCTGAAACGGTTTAGCATTTACCGGCCGGATCTATTACCAGTTGGGCCACCTTGCAAGATGCTTTTGAAGACAGTACAAGCCTTCGTAAGATGCATTTGCATTATTATCACTGATCACTCACCGAAGAAGGAGGCCAATGAGACCATGCGTGATTTTATCGCCAGGTTCAATGCATTAATCAACCGTGTCCCTGTTGCCATGCTTCCAACACCGGAAAATCAGAAGTGTTTCTTCGTGAATGCTATGAGCTCGAAAGTTAGTTTCTTGCTCCTTCAAGAGCGAGTGGCTACCTTGATTCTCGCCCAGGCCGCTGCCATTCGAATAGAAGATAATTTGATAATATCTGGTGAATTGAAAAAGGAATCATCCAAGCCTAAATCTTCGGACCCTTCTCCCACTACTTCGTCTGATCCGGTATTTCAAAAGATGGCGAACGACTTACTTGCATTAAAGAAGTAGTTAGCCCAAGCTTCTCCCAGTTCCTCATACCGGGATATTCCACGGAGGAACTTCGTTTCCAACAATATTCCTCAAAGGCCGCGCTTACCTACAACTACTTTGCGATTGGCGCTTGAGGCTCCTCCGGTCAACGCTCTAGCTGAAATCGAAGAAGAGGAACAAGATTATGAAGAACCTTCATCTCAAGGTGAAGATGATCAAGACGTCGGTGAGCCGACTGGCGACTCTACTATCGGGTATATGGAATTTGATGAGGAGGAATCTGATGAAGAAGAGGGTACCCAGGGCTATGCAAGCAGACAATCATATGTTGTTTTTACCCGTTCGCAAGGAAAAGAAGCAGAGGTCGCTGCCCATGTGCAGAAGGAGAAGGTCATGTCAAACGTGCCTCCAACCATTGCTAAAAGAGGTAATCCTCTCCCTACTTAACCCCTGTTAAGTATTTTACAGGGAGATCTTTTCCCCCCATCTCTCCTCCAAATCAGCCCTCTCATATTCCTATCAAGACCAGTAATCCTACTCCACCATCACGAAGTGAGGGACTCATTCCTTCACCGGCCCAACCCTTGGCCGCATTTGACATCATAGATCATGCTAAAAAAACCAAGATCCAAATGTCCAAGCCGAGTATGGCCAAATCCCAAACAAACTTATAAGATTGACTAAGTATATCCAAAGTCAAGCTGTTATATCTAATCAGGTTTCCCCAAAAGGAATCCTTTCCACTCCTCCTGCATCCCGCATAAATGTTGCTTCAACATCCGCATCAGGCAAGATAGAACCTTTCTATCTCTCCCTCCTAATCAATGGCCACAAGTTGAGTAACTGTATAATTGATTCCGGAGCTTCTGATAACGTCATGCCGGTAAAAGTTGCCCATGCTTTGGGCCTCACCCTTACCAAGCCTTTTGGCAGATGTTATTCCTTGGAAACCAAGCAGGTTCCGTTGATTGGTCAAATCAAAGATGCAGCATTTGTATTTGCATGGCATTCCCAGAGAAAAGAGTAAAGATGACCGTCCTCATTGCCGACATTCCAAAGAACCTCTACTAAATTTTTTCGGGAGAAGTTTTTGCAAGTGAAGTTGGTGGAGAGATTCATATGGACTGGTCTAAGGCTAGAATCCCCACAAAGGTGTAATGCAGACTTGGAGCCGTAATCACAAAAGAAGTACTTGGTTACTAACTCTGAGGACCCCAAAGCTCAAATTCTTTTTGAATCATCAGGAATGGGGAACTATTTCTTGTCTACCGAGTCTGACAAAATGGTCGTCCTCGTTCAAGAAGAAGATCTTAATAAGATCTGGACTGCAGCGATTCGATGGCAGTCTGCAACAAAGTGGATGTGGCGCCGGAGCCGTGCTAATATCTCCCGAAAGGGAGATTGTTCCTCTCTCTTTCAAGTTGCAGTTTTTCAACACGAATAATACTGCTGAGTATGAATCTTTGCTACTTGGCATGCAAGCCGCAAAGGAAAGAGGGATCAAAAATCTAAAAGTGCAAGGTGATGCAGAGCTAGTTGTAAATCAAGTTAAAAGGATTTATCAAGTGAAGAATGAAAGGCTCAGGCATTACCGTAACGCAGTGTGGGACAGCATTGAAGATTTTGATGCTTTTTCAATTGAATCCATTCTAAGAGCTCAAAATGACATGGCTGATTCATTGGGTCGTTTCAAAGCATCCCTCATGCTCCTCACCCTGTGTTTGAAAACAAACAAATACACCATTGAGGTGGTTTTCCGCCCAAGCGTGCTGACAATTCTCAAGCATTGGCAAGTGTTCAACGATGATAATCAACTCATTGCCTTTCTAGAGAAGGCGAAAAATTTTAAGAATTGCACTTTGAAGGATCTACTTCCACTTGGCGTGAATCAGTCACCAATCAAGACGATGAATCAAGGAACGATGCATATGTCACCAAAGGAAATAAAATTCCAAAGGGCCTGGTTTCTCTCGGGAGTGGTCATTCGACTGTGCATGATCGTTTTGTGAAAAAGAAGAGGCGAGATGATCCCGACTCATCCCTTAAACCAAACCGGTCAATTTAGGTTCGGTAGAACACCCGCAGTTTGTGAACATTGGAAAATGTTGCACGCCAGAAGAGAAGCGGAAGTTTGTCAAACTGCTGAAGAAATACATGGATGTATTGGCATGGTCCTACGCCGATCTAAAGACTTTCAAGCCAAAGGACGTCCAAAGATGACATCCTGTTGAAAGAAGACGTTAAAGCCTTTCGCCAGAAGCAGAGGCATTATAATCCTAAGATCTCAGGTACTATCCAGGCTGAAATTCAGAAAATGTTGGATGCGAGAATCATTTTTCCTATCCATCACAGTACTTGGGTAGCAAATATTGTGCCAGTGCACAAGAAGAATGGTGAAATACGCATATGCGTAGATTTTCGAAACCTGAATCAGGCTTCCTTGAAAGACAACTACCCCTTCCTATAATGGATCAAGTTCTACAAGTTAGCCACCTGGATCGGAAATGTTGTCCATGCTTGATGGTTTTTCGTGCTACAATCGATTGAAGTTTCACCAAGATCAATTTAAAACAGCATTCACTACTCCCTGGGGTACATTTGCCTATAGCAGGATGCCTTTTGGCCTAACCAATGCTGGCGCCACTTTTCAGCGGGCCATGGACCTGGCATTCAAAGGTATGATGGGGAAAGTCATTGTCGTTTATCTGGATGACTTAACTGTGTTCTCTAAAAAATGAAATGATCATTGTGATCATTTGGAGCAAGTATTGGCTAGATGCCGAGAACATGGGATTTCCCTGAACCAAAAAGTCCATTTTTGGAGTCACGGAAGGAAAGTTGCTAGGACACGTTGTTAGCAAGGAAGGAACGAAGATAGATGCCGAAAGAGTCAAGGCTATTCAGAGCCTTACTCTGCCTACAAGTAAGACTGGCGTTCATTCTTTCTTCGGAAAGGTGAACTTTCTCAGGCGTTTTGTTCCCGACTTTGCTGAGAAGACTTGTCATATATTGGACATGATGAAGGGGTCACCAACTTTCAGATGGAGTGAGGAAGGGAAAAGGTCATTTGAGGAAATAAAATTTTCCGTTGCTCATGCGCCAGTTCTGGTATGTCCCAATTTCTCCAAAGATTTTATCATGTATTGTTATGCATCTGAGCATACTGTGTCTGCAATCTTCATGCAAAAGAATTCAGAGGATGTTGAATCTCCAATTGCGTTCATGAGCTCTCCCCTCAAGCCTCACGAAATAAAAATGTCTCAATTGGAAAAGCATGCCTTCGCCGTTGTTAAAGTAGTCAAAAACTTCAGGTATTACATTTTAAATTCTCATACAGTGGTACTAGTTCCTGACACGGCAGTCAAATCAATTCTAACTCAACAAGAGTTAGGGAGCTTGAGAGGAAATTGGATTGCAAAGGTCCAGGAGTACGACCTAGATATTAAACCAACCAAGCCGGTAAGAGGCAAGGGCCT
This sequence comes from Taxus wallichiana var. yunnanensis, assembly GCA_018340775.1. Lineage (NCBI taxonomy): Eukaryota > Viridiplantae > Streptophyta > Pinopsida > Cupressales > Taxaceae > Taxus > Taxus wallichiana. The sequence goes on from CM031244.1 coordinate 440,577,547, forward strand.
ATGTCACCATGGCTGAAAACAAAGATTCGTAAAGTCCCGATGAAAAGGATGATTACACCGATGAAGCACAAAGACCGGCTGAGAAAACCCGATTCACCGCTCTCGGTCCTATTTTGTCGCGACCAAAGCGATGAGTGGTATTTCGATATTACTTTCTTCCTCACCTACGGCAAATGCCCACTCACCTAACCGCAAAGGAGAAGCACACTATAAAGCTCGGGAGAGCAGCTAAGTATGTCATCTACGGGATGATGGTTTATACAAACGCGGATAGATGGTGTCTTCTTTGCGATGTGTCGACAAGCCACAAGCAGTGAAGTTGCTTGAAATTTTTCATAATTCAGCCCGTGGGGGCCATTTCTCCTCTTCCGTGACAAAGACACAAGATCATCCGAGCTGTACTATCGCCGATGCTTTTCCAAGATACAACCACCTGGATAGCAAAATGTGAACCTTGCAAGAAAGCTCAGTCGCAAGCAAGCCCAAGTTGGTTGCTTTTCCCCTCAGGCCGGTCATTATCAACGAACCATTCAGGCAATGGGGAATTGATTTTATTGGTGCACTCAATCCCCAATCGAGTGCCGGACATAGTTATGTCCTTACGGCAATGGATTACTTCACCAAGTGGGTGGAAGCCATACCTGTCAAACATGCCACTTCTGAGGTTGTTTGCAGTTTCATTAAAGAAAATATTATTGTCAAGTTTCGGCGTTCCCAATAAGATTGTTGTTGATAATGCTTCTAACTTCTCCTCATGAGAAGTTATTAGTTTTTGCTATGAATATGGGATAACTTTGGCTCACGCCTCGGATTATTACCCTCAGGGTAATGGTCAGGCGGAATCCAGTAACAAGAACTTGGTGACCATCATACGAAAACTAGTGGATGAGAATCAACGAATGTGGCACAAGTCCTTATACGACGCTTTGTGGGCAGATCGCATTACTCCCAAGAGGTCTCTCGGTATGTCACCTTTTCAAGTGTTATATGGCACTGATGCCGAGCTTCCCATTTCTACTGAAATCCCTGCTCTGCGCTTGGCACGAGCTATTGAAGATGAAACTTTCCAAAATTCTCTTGAGAAGAGGATCATGTATCTGACAGAGCTCGAAGAAAAGAGAGTAAGAGTGGTCGACAAGATCACCGAGCATCAGAATCAAGTCAAGAGACTGTTCGATAAAAAAGCTAAGCAAAGAAATTTCCAGGTGGGAGACCTCGTCCTTCTATGGGACAAGCGAAGAGAGCCAAAAGGCATGCACGGAAAGTTTGATTCCCTATGGAGAGGGCCTTTCAAGATAAAAGTACTCAATGGAGAGAATAGTTTCTATCTCTCATATCTGGATGGAACCGAACTCCCGCTTCCCTACACGGGCAAAGATCTCGAAAATTTTCAGAAGTAGAGCTTGCTCTCTTTTTTGTCTGACTTTGCTTTAGTTGTGTGTTTGTTTTGTCATGTGTTTTCTTTCGGTTTGTTGTGTGTTTCCTTTGTTCTCCCTCCTGGTCGCCCTTGTTTTGACTCTGTTACCCAATGGATAGGCACATGAGATCTGGGATTCTCTACCCCCGAGTTTGCTCAGGGATAGTCCCCAGAAAGAGTCAGCTGTTATCCCGTAAAGTTGGCAAGGGCAATTTTACAGATAACCATACCGAAATTTTGTTCCAATCCCTCGTTAGGGACTCCTTGCGTTCGGAACGTTGCAAAATCCCTTCCCGGGAAATCTGGTTTTTCAAACTTAGTCGTTTTTTGGTCTTTTTGGCCGGGTGCATAGAATGACTATGCAACATCAACCTTTGATGCGCCCCCTTTAAAACCTTTAGCGCACGTTTTCTTGTGTCAGAAGGTGTTTTGGTGCGCCTCTGCTTGTTAAGGCTTCCCTGCGTGCGCCGAGGCGCATGCGCCTTCCGCTCGGCGCAGATCATTTGTTGCACCTCTTTTGGTGCGCCAAAGGCGCACATTTTCCTCTATCAACACCACTTCCGGTGCGCCATAGGCACACATATCTTCATGTTGACAAGTCTTTTTGCACCAAAGGGTGCATGTTTTCTCATGTCGACAACTCATTTGGTGTGCCCCTTTAAAAAGTTGGTGGCGCATTTATTGTTGCCTCACCTATAAATAGGCGTGTCTACGCTGTCATTGTCACGATGCAAAACACGTGATTTTTCTCTAAGCTTGTCTGCAAGCACCAGCCCCGTCACTTTCGAATTGCTTTGCATGGACCCCTTTCGTGCATTTCTTCGTTATAAAAGCCGGGTAAGAGGTCCTCTTTCCTTTCTACTTCGTGTTTGTGGTTTTGGTGCTAGGTTGGTTTAGTATGGATTGAAAAGAATAGACTATGAGTTTGCTTCCCCCCTTGCTGCCTTTCCACATTTCCTCCTCTTTCCAGATCTATTGGAAGAGGAAGCTCTGTCCTAAAAAATGATAGCTTGAAAACCCTTTTGGTATAGCACCTCTTCATATCCTACAATGAACCTTGTTATAAAAGCTAAGCCATATGTGGAAACACCTCTGAGAGAAAGATCAAAACTAAAAAGAAAATTGTTTTCTCCTTTTGGCGCATAAGCTCGCCATGGAACATTAAAAACAGTTTGCACCTCGGCACATATGTCGCCCCGCAACATGAAAGATACACGCGCCAATAGCGCACTTTCCCCGCCTGCTACATCATAAAAAATGCACCCTCATGGCACACTTCCCTCGCATGCTGCAAATGCTTCCCATGCGCCCCTTGGCGCATCAAACTTGGATGCAACATAAAGAATTCCTGCGCCCTTTGGCGCACCCTGCGCCCATGTAACAGCTCTTTCATATGCGCCAAGTGTTAAGCTATAAAGACGCAGGCGCGTTCCTCATCGCAGCAACATCATGTTGTGCAGACCCTCCATGCGCCGCGCCAAGTTCCCTTAAGCATGCCAAAAGCACATGTTACACAAACCATATATGCACCTTTGGCGCACCGAAATTCCATGCAACATGAAAGATACATGCGCCTTTTACAAAATACATCCACATGGCGCAGCGCACTTGTCCTTCTTACAAGAACACAAAATGCACCCTGCAAAGTTGTCTCATGCGCCATGCGCCCTTTCGCGCCGATTTATCTCCCGCAACACCCTTTTCCTGTGCGCCTTACCTATTTAGCTCTGCAATCTGCAATATCTGTGCGCCATGCACCCCGAGGCCTCAAAATTGCTAACTCTTTCTTCTGTCAGCATTTCAATGGAAAATCAAGCAGCTGACATGGCTTTCTTCGATTGGGTTTCACGTCTTATTCTTGCAGATCAGCAATTAAGCTCAGAAGAACATATGTCAACATCAAGCAAGAGACCCACCAAATCCAAAGACTATTCCAAACTCCCAGAGAAGCTCATAGACGAGCGGGAGACTTGCGAGGCGATCAGTGAACGACACAAGGATCCTTCCCAGGATCAACTAGGGCCCATGATCAGCAAGTTCATGGAATACCGCGCTCAATTTCACATCTCACACCGAAAGCAAAGCAGAAAAAAGCAAAGCTACCCCATTTCGCAGCAGCAGGATGACGCGGCGATGAATAGCTTCTCTTTCTTCTTCTTCTCTCTCTTCTTCTTCTTTCTTTCTTTTTGTAAATATCTGGAGTATGTTGGCACAAATGATGACATCATCCATGTTGCACCATGGGATGATGTCATCCATCAAGTTGTCAAAAGTCAACATGACTTTGAGATATTTTGTATATCCTTGTAGATATTTTGTAAATATCTTTGTGAATAGGTGGTTGGCTCCTTTTTGCCTTTTTTTCTTTCCTTCTTCTATAAATACCCCAATGCTTGTTGTATTGGGCATGAGTGAATATCTTTCAGATGAAAAATAGAAGTAAGGAGAAAAGACTTTGAGCTTTTTGTAACAGAAAGAATTATTAATACAATATTTAGACTTTGTGCTGAATACATGTGTTATTTGCATTGGATCTTTCTTACGTTAGATCTGTGTGTTTGTTCTGTTGAATTTACTTCTGTTTTATTGTCATTTATTCATCGATTGCTTTGCTAGTTTATGTAAGTAGGTTTGGCTCATTTACTACCAATCCCAAAACATAAACCCTCTGACCTTTCTGCTTTGGAATTCATTTCTTTTCTCCCTTTGGACCTGCTCTTCCTTCATCCTCTCTTTCATTCCTTTCTTTTCGCAGTTGGAAACACCCTACTGGGATGAGATCCCAAACCCCCAAAGGCGGAATATTGTGAGACTTGCACAGATTCCTGCTGGTAGAATAGCAATAAACCAGTTTCGCTTTGCTGACTCAAAGAGGGGCTATGCCCTGCACACTGTTGGCTCGTCTATCCATAGATCTCGCCCAAGCGGCTGCATTTTGGACCACAGATCCATACTTTTGATTATTTTTCTACTAAGCCTCTAGTCAATGAAGCACTATATATTATGAAGTGCCTTACTTTGGGAGATAGCGTGAAGGCCGAAAAACTCATCTTTGGAATTATTTGGGACCACGATGAGGTGTTCCTTGATCTCGAGGAAATATATGAGGAAGAAATGGTCTCGTGCCTAGAAAGAAAAAGAAAAGGGAAAACTAGTATATATGATAGATGATGAGGAAGTGGATAACTGGATGTTTACCATGCTAAATGTACGCACAATTTTTGGACATAGTAGATGAGAAGGAACACTTGTATCATGGCCCTATGAAAAAAAAGAAGGTTAACATTTGTACAGAGGCAGAGCCTAAGGAGGCCATTATTGGGTATTTATGGTCCGAGCAGAAGTGGCTAAGATTGTTGAGTTATTGCATGATTTTCATGACTCCACCACTCGTAAACTCACGGCACCACTACAAACTTAGACCAAATCGAAAAATATTTGGTTAAGAAAACATATATGAGGATTGTAGTTGACAAACCAATTTATGATGACAAACGGAAGAAGACTCGAAAAATTTGGGGTCTTGCAGATCTATGCGTTGTCATACTTTGGAAAACCAGAGGGGTTCTACCAGTGGCTAATGTTGAGGGTCCATGAGCACTTTTTCTACTTTAAAGCAGAAAGGTACAACTCACCGCGCCATTCATTGGAAAGCTTGCAGGATTAAGGAGCTTAGGAATCAAATTTTCTAGCGATCTTGATGATGAAGTGGGTGTAGAGGTGACTTCTGTTGAGTTTGCAAACCGAGAAAGAAGGGTGTGTGATGGATGTGTCGAAGATAGATGACCCTATGGAAAAATTGTCGGACACCTTCTCACAAAGTTTAATAACTAGGAGTGTTGGGGCCAGGTGAATAAGAAATGGTTACATGTTACAAAACAAATGGCGAAGGGGATTGTATACAACTTATTTGCATTCATAGCATAAACTATTATTGAAGAGGTACACAAGGGAGATAACATAAGTTGGGGTGATGTTCTTTTATCTATTGTATTTGCAAATGTTGGGATCTCGGATGGCCCTAAGGACAAAATATGGCAGTTCTCAGAAGAAAAGAACTCATTGGCCGAGAGGTTTGTAAAATACACTTATGAAGGAACTATGAGTGGCCCATACAAGCAAAGGATGGAGCTTTCATGGGAAACTTTGTACAAGGATACCAAGGAGTATGTGAGGCTATGTGATCATTGTCAACGCCTGGGAAGCTTGGACACAGATATGAGATGTCGTTGCGGCCTATTGCAAGCGCTGAACTTTTTGAAAAACGGACTATTGACTTTGTGGGTCCTATTTCACCACCCATGTGTAGGATTATCACACACTATATTATTACTTGTGCAGACTATCCGACAAGTTGGGTAGAAGTAGCACCTACAAAGGATGTGCACATTGGCTACAATAACATGATTTTTATGGGAAAACATTATCAACAAGTATGGATGCCCATTGAGTTTAACAAGTGATAGGGGTACTCATTTCTTAAATGAGATAATCAGAATCATTTTGATCGAGTTTATGGTGGCCATCATAAGACTACACTTTATCACCCACATGTTAATGGTACTACTGAAGCTTTCAACAAGATCCTGGGATAGACATTGACAAAAATTTGTGATGTTGGAAGAAAATACAGGATGATAAAGTATCTGTTGTACTTTGGGCATATAGGACCACTTATAAAAGGTTAAATAAGGCCACACCCTTTAGTTGGTGTTTTGCACAGAGGTTGTATTGCCTATTGAATTTATGTTACCATCCCTATGTATTGTGTGTGTAGGAGGACTAGCTGATGAGCAAGATGTGCAAGAGTGCATTGACAAACTAATGGAGTTAGATGAATGACACCATTAAACATTAGAGTTAGAAGATAGAGAAGGAGAGATAGAAGGCCGACATGATAGGAATATAAGGAACAAAACATTTGAGGTGGGAAAGATGGTTCTTCTATATGATTCCAAGTTTGCACACCACCTAGGGAAATTGAAAGTGCATTGGTTGGGACCATTTGTAGTAACAAATATACTTGAATCAGGCATTTTTCATTAAGTAGCATGGATGGCACGATGTTGCTCTGGTTACTTCAATAGAGTACATAATCCCTACTATAAATAATGCTTCTTGGTGTTTGTAATAAGGTAGTATTGCCACTTAGATTATATTTCCCTTTTATGTGTTTCCTTTCATTGTTGTTATGCTTTGTCATTTTAGTTCAATGTTTTGTTGTAATAAACACATTTGCATGTAGGAAGCCGATTACTATCTTTTGAGAACATACACAGAGGACCGTGCATACTTTTAGTGTGGGGTGGTGTAGATATAAGGAAAAAGGGATCTATTTGAAATGAGATTTGAAGTTCAGGTTATCACATAGGTATATATATGGGCTGGAGTATGAATAATGTCCTCTAGAAGATTGGTGCATGAGGGAGAAAGGTGTTACAGGTGCTCGGAATGAAAGTGTTTTTAAGAAAATTTCCTCAGATTGAAGACCACGCATAGAAGGATGATCACACACAGTGTAACACGAGGTAGGTAGCAAAATGGAAAATTACTTAGTATGAGGCATAGAGGATTATGTACTTTGGTGCATGGAGGCACACATAAAGAGTTTTATGGCTGAGAAGTAGTAGTCGTGCCATAAGGTTACGACTGGGGCATGGAATAAAGTAGTAAAAAGTGTGGAAAAATCATTAAAATGTCATTAAAGTTGAAGTATGGTGGTAGGTGAGGAGAAATTAATGCAAGAATTTTTGTAAAATCTATTAATGCATATTTGAGTTTTTAAGCCTTGGAAGAGCAAGTTGAAGTGTGAAAAGTGTAAAGTGTGATTGCAATTAAGAAGAGCATCGAACCAAATGAATTTGAGCATGACCATTACAGAGCTCCTTCGTGGGAAGTTTTAGAGCGAGTGGAAGGCATGTGAAAGAAGGGTTCGATGAGCTAGGTTTGAACTACAACTAGGGTATGTGAGTTCAAGGTTTCAGAAGTAGAAGAATGCAAGGGAAAAGTTTGAAAAGGTTGAAATGGTACCCTAGAGAGCACTTAGAGCAACCAAAAGAGGAAAGAAGAAAAACACGCTAGAGGTAGAGGTCGAAGATGTGCTTGAAGGAAGGTTTTCTAATACGCAGACCCCAAAGAAGTGATCGTGGCGTGTGCTTGGAATCTCGTGTCGAAAAATTAAGGTGAGGGACTAGAATCACCGCACCACTACAAACTCAGACCAAATAAAAAAAGAATTGGTTAAGAAGGCATAGTTGAGGACTGTGGATGAAAAACGCATTTATGATGACCAAGGGAAGAAGACTCGAAAAAGTTAAGGTCTTGAAGATCTACGAGCTGTCGTACTTTGAAAAACCAAAGGGGCTCTACCAACTGTGAGATGATGTCGAGGGTTCATGAGGACTTTTTCTACTATTTGGAAGAAGGGTGTGACTCACCGCACTATTTATTGGAAATCTCACATGATTAAGGAGCCCATGAACTGAAATTTCCAGCGATCTTGATGATGAAGTGGGTGTAGAGGCAACTTCCCATTAGTTTACATACGAGGAAAAAAGGGTACACGATGGACGTGTCAAAGATAGATGACCCTGTGGTCAAAATTTCCATGCACCTTCTCACAAATTTTAATAACAAGGAGCGTTGGGGCCAAGTGAACAAGAAGTGGCTCCATGTTGCAAAACAAATGGTGAAGGGGATTGTGTACAACTTATCTGCATTCATAAAGCAAAAACTATTATTGAAGAGGCACATAAGGGAGACAAGATAAGATGGGGCATTGTTCTTTTATCTATTGTATTTGTAGAGGTTGGGGTCCTAGATGGACCTAAGGACAAAATGTGGCAGTTCTCAAAAGAAAATAATTTGTTGGCCAAGAGGTTTGAAAAATACACTTGTGAAGGAAATATGAGTGGCCCATACAAGCAAAGGTTGGAGCTTTGGTACAAGCGCATGCGTGAGGCCTTTGAACATGAATGGAAAATACCCAAGGACTTACTGCCATGGTGGATGGGAATACAGATTTTGTGGTATTCCAGCTTCTTCTTGTATATTTGTTCCTTATTCTTTCATTCTTTATTCATTGTACTTGGAGAGATAAGTTGAGAAACTCCATTTTAAGGGTGATAATGTACTTAGTGTGGGGTAGTGTTGGGTTGGCCAAATTGCCTAAGTATTGAGAGGGCACATAAAGGGGGCACGTAGGTACACGCGAGTATCACTTAAAGTAGGGCACACCTAAGAAGATCGGGTTTCAGGATTTAGCCGATTTTGCATAATACGGCTAAAAATAGGAAAAGTGGTTGGAGTGCGGCCCAAATAAAGATAAAATCAAGAAGACTTCGCGGCAAGCAAGAGCTATTTTGGGAATAAAGAGAAGATCAAAGGTCATGCATGGATCGATCTAATAATAATATTAATGTAGAGTTTATTTATAGATTAATCTATTATTAGGATCGATAAAAAAGCATGCACCGCTTTATTGATGTATGCATGGCTATTTTGAGCATGCAGCTATTTTGAGATGCATGGGCGGTGAAGGGAAAGTCCCCACCCCTATAAATATGTATTGTTCTGTATTATTTTGGAGACCATGTATTAGGATCCATATTGTAATAGAGTTATGTTTCTCTCGATGTTTTGGTATGTATGGATTTTGGTGACTATTATAATGTATTCATCTTCTGTTATTTGATGACTTAATGCAATGGATTATTTTGGATAGATTCTGGTAATTGATATAACTGAGTATGATGAACACATAGTGTAATTGATCTTAGTATTGGGCCTATATGATTATGTTTCCCTATTACGTGTGTTTCCTTGTGATAAGTGTAATGATCTATATTTGAATGTATGTTTGAAAATGGTAATCATGAACTTGCATGCTAACATGTTGACAAGAAAGCACAAAGGAGGGACTGGTAGGCTTCGTGCACTTCGAGTGAGTGTTTAGATTTTTCCGAGTGAAGTATCGTATGCCTAGGCATTGGATATAAAAACAAAGGCTACATCACCCGTAGCCTACAAATAGATAATGACCTACAAAACCCTCAAACTACATCAAAGCCCAAAAAGAAAAGATGTAAAATGAGGATTCAGACCGACCACGATGGTCACCAAAATGAGTAAACTTACAATCGAGCACCTACATCTCAGACTCCATGTAGTTCTTGTGTGTGTGTGTGATAGAATTGTGCCTTAGGAATCCCTTGTGTGAGTGCACATGATAGTGGGCGGCACTAGATGTATTGATGTAAATAGATGTGCTAGATGGAAAAATGAACTTCCCTTCCTATGCGTGTATGCAGAAAATGCAATCCCTTGTCCCTTGAGTGAAATCTAGATGGATGTCTTGATGCTCTTAGAATATCTTTGGATGCAACCTTAGGTGATAGTAATAGATGCTTAATTCTTGGTCCTTTATTATGGTCACATAGCTTTATATTTATATGATTCCCTTGGTTGAATTTCATAATTGACAACTAGAAGGCCAACCCATAAGAAAATAAGATGCCCAAAGCATAAAAGAGACCCAAACGAAGTGAGTAAGATAGAAAAGGATTAGGAGTACCTGAAGGAGAAGGGCACCTCATTTGGTGTCTTGTTTGGGTGCTGGTGTATAGAGCCATAAAATATAAGTAAGTGAAATACCGACTAGGTTGTAGGGTGTGCAAGACCGAGAAAGAAGATAAGAAAGAAAACAAAGAGGCCAAAGATAGTTATCAATTTCTAGTTTTCTCAATTAGGAATCATATGAATAGTAGTATGTGATTAGGACCTAGAAATGTACCCAAGTGTGTGATTTTGTGTCTACATTTTCCCCACTTTATGTTGTTGAGTGAATACTCGATAACATAAATTAGTTTAGAATTTTCGTACCTTTGTTCCTTGTAGATTGATGGCGAAAGCTTGCCAAGGAGATAAGTGAAAGTGTGAAGTGATAAAAATGAAGAATGAAAGCTAAGAGAGAGGAAGTGATTGTATCATGTTGTACATGTTGTTATTCAGTATCTTGTTTGTTGTGCTTGTGACTACCGCTTCTAATAAGTACATACCTATAAAAGAAGAGCAAAAGAGTAGTCAAAGTCACGTTGGCTAGATTTTATGCACAACATAAAACCTAGGCAATCATGAGATAAATCTCCCTCATTTAACAGTGAGGCTCCCGTGTAAGATGTTTATCAATCTGGTAAGTATAAATCCTAATAACTATTTATGGGGGTTTTATTTTAATTACAAAGCTCATGAACCATAACTTAGCAATTTTGCAACAAGTAAGTAGTTGTTATGAAGTATTTGTAGAAGGGGGAAAATAATAGAATTTGGGAAAGAAGAAAGGAAGATATGTGATTCAACCAATAGTTTTCAGAGTTGGTCTCATCCACACAAATCAAATAAACAAATAGATCTCACAATAATCACAAGTAAAGGAAATGAATAGCTTCTAACCTAAATCTTAGATAACACAAAGTTTATCTAAAAATTAAAATAGAAGAAAGAAGCAAAGCACCGTAGACACAAAGTTCTCCGGAAATCCACCTTTTATTCAATTCCCCAACTTTCACAGAAATAACAACACAAAGTCTGAAAACTCAAGAATGCTCTAGTCAAATTGTCATCATTAACTTGTAGGTTCTTCCTCTATTTATAGTGCATAGAGGGCGATTACAAATAGGAAGCTTTTAATTGAATTGTCGTATGTGGAAGCCATAAAGGAAGCAATTGGCAATATTTCCCCTAGAATTCCTCTTTGCATGACATGCATGCTTTACAACTGAAAATAGAACCTTCTATTTTACATGTCTGCCACTTATTTCCAAGTAATTGACTTCTTCTAGTAACTTGGAGTAACAAATTTTACACCAATCACTTAAGTCTTATAATTTAATTGATTACTCAATTACTTTGTCAAAGAAAATAAGAGAAAGAAGAAGAAAAAGGAAAAGAAATTAGAGAAAGTTGCAACACTCTCAGTCTTGTTCTTCTTCCATACTTTGCATGTTGATCCAACATGTATTGCACTTCCACCTCATGAATGATTTGGATGATATCTCTGCCTTGAATCTGAGATGTTTTTTCTCCTGCATGCGGTTGACTCTTTGCCTTTGATTCTCACCAAATTGGATCTAGAAGCAGCTGACTGTGATTTGCTTACGGGTGTTGCCTCTGACTTGTCTTCTCCTTTTATCCTTGAAGACTTTTTAGTTCTTTTATCCTTGAAGCTTTTGTAGTTCTTCTCCAATACGTGTACCAGTAAAATGTTTGCCGTAAACAATTCAAACAAAACTCATCACCTTTTATTTTTAATTGCATATGAGCAATTTTGACTTCTGGAAAGCACTCGAGTGAAGGCAAATATAAGTAAATTCAATGAAGGCCTCAACTGGAAGATTGGGAGCACATGCACAAGCTTCTAAAAGGGATTTTGCATGCAATGACTTCCTCCCTATCTTTGGTGCCAGAACTTGCCAAAAATAAATAAAAGATATTACTTTTAAAGCATGAAGTCATGCCAATATGGGTCGCACTTTTTGGCTAGGAATTGTGGAAAAAACATGAGGGCAAGGAAGTGGAAATATTCACCCTTCCATGAAGCCCCAAAATTCCCACTTTTCACTTAAGTGATTTAACTTGATTTTGTGGAAAAAACCACGAGGGCAAGGAAGTGGAAATATTCACCCTTCCAGGCAGCCCCAAAATTCCCACTTTTCACTTAAGTGATTTAACTTGCTTTTGTGGAGAAAACATGAGGGTAAGGAAGTGGAAATATTCACCCTTCCAGAAGCCCCAAAATTCCCACTTTTCACTTAAGTGATTTAACTTGCTTTTGTGGAAAAAACATGAGGGCAAGGAAGTGGAAATATTCACCCTTCCAGGAAGCCCCAAAATTCCCACTTTTCACTTAAGTGATTTAACTTGCTTTTGTGGAAAAAACATGAGGGCAAGGAAGTGGAAATATTCACCCTTCCAGGCAGCCCCAAAATTCCCACTTTTCACTTAAGTGATTTATCTTATATTGTGGGAAAAAACAACCTATCGAGAAGCTCCAAATTTCCCACTTTCCACTTAAGTGAATAACTTCTATATTGTGCGTGGAAATTCAAGTGAAAGGGCAGCTTTGAAAAATGTGATGACATTAGGAATTGCTCTTATGTTTTGCGTGGAAAATAGAAAGTGCCGACAGCTTGCACTTTTACGTTTTGGTCTAAGAAGCATTTCTTTCCATTTTTGGATTTTTGGTGAAGAAAACACAAGCATAGAATAAAATTTTCCATTTTTGGAAAGGTTCCGAGGAAGATGTAGTAAGAAAACTTGCAAGTTCCATAACTTTCACTCCGTGACTCCGTTTTAGGTGTTGTTTTCTCTAAAAGTGCATATTTTCTCGAGCTCTACACATTGGTGGCAGTATTTTTCTTATTTTCATACAATCCGTTATTACACCTTTTTGGACCAAGCAACCTCTTGCAATCTCTTGAAGGAATCATGAGCTCTAGTCACCTTTAGACAAATTAATTAGCAATTAAAAACATTGGATAACTTTTCAAAACCCTAGGCCCGGGAAAAGGTCTAGCAGGAAGAATGAATAGGCTATGGGAATTTCCGGAGAAAACAAACCAAAACACAGACAAAAAGAAATAAAACAAAACAAAAGAAGTTGTGAGTAATTCCTAAAAAAATTCTCCAATTAGTTGATCTATAAAAACTCTTCCCCAAGGTTAATGTTTTGTGTTAATAATGATGGCATGAAGTGCTTTATATAACCTAAATCCTCCAATTTTAGCTCAATCTAAAATAACTTTATTTATTTAATATAAAAATAAATAAAACGCTTTCAGACAAAGCCTAGCGAAGGAATTGAGTGAGCTTCAAAGCATGTGGGTATTTGGCGAATGTGGCTCTTATGACTCTTTGGGGATACCTTAGAGCAATGTAAGCAACTATAGGTAAAACAAAACACAAAACATGACCCGCTACTTAAAAAGAATGAAAAATTTAAAAGGGGTAGTCCCATATTTTAGGGTGAAATCTCGAGGACACCAAGTCATGTATATATGAATTTTTTTATCCAAGTATGTAAAAGCATTTAAAAGTAGTAAAAGAAAAGTGTGCACCTTATCCATAAAGAGTGTAAAGGGATAGAAAGTGTCTTGAATTAATGTAGAAGAGTGAGTTTTTTGGGCGATCTCACGCCAAGAATGATTTTTTTGGGCGATCTCACGCCAAGTGTGAGTTTTTTGGGTGATCTCATGCCACGGCAAAAGAGTGTTGGGGAGAAAGGTCTAGTGTTATTCTCCTTCCATGACTGCTTCCCAAATTTATACACCACTGTAGATGGTGTGATCCGTGTTTAGTTCTGTATTGTTCCATGTATAAAGTGGGAAAGAATGCATTCTTATTCTTTGGAGGATTGTGCATGTATTGTGAAAATTGCTTTAGACCGTATTGATACTAGAAAGTAGTTGTATATACCTTCAAGACATAGGCACCTAGGAGAGGTCGGGGATCACCCAAGTTACCGGTGTCTATGCTAAAGTGATGACCCAAGTAAAATTTTGGGTCGTTTCTGTAATCAAGCCTTTTTTTCATGTGTTGAATCAGTATTGTGTTGTTATATGGGGTGACTGATTCACCCAATGTATGCCCCCTTGTTTAGGGCATGCGACGTAGTTAGGAGAATACGGCCCAAAGAGAGGACCCGATCTTTGATATGAAGTGTGTACCCAGAGGGGAAAAGAATGTGCATGCTAGAAACCAAGGCACATGCAAACAAAGTGGCTAGATACATTTGTTAGTAGAAAAAGAAGCAAGTATCTCATGGAAAATCATGTCATAGAAAATCAGTGTAACAAGAAAATGTGCATACAATAGAGAAACCACGGAAAACGTGTTTCATACACGGGACATCGCTCACAATGTCACAAGACAATCGTGGTCGAAGCGGCAAAAAATATACAATGTGCATACAACACAAAGAGTATAGCTGCGAATAATATCATATAATTAAAAATAGTGGCAAGCAAGATGTAATAGACAACCATGGTTGCAAAATAGTTCTCATTAAGGCAAATGTGCACATGAAGCACTGTTAGCATGTTAGAAAGATAAAGAGTATGTCAAAGTGTGTATAGATCAATGTGAAATAGTGTGCTAGAAAGAATAGGAAATAGTATAAAATGAAATAATATCACCTATGATGTGTAAGAGTAGAAATGTAAATGCCCCTGGAGACTCAAATGGGACCTGGTAAGAGGTAGAGTGCCAAGCACCATTGTTGCATGTAAAGTTCTATAGAAATTCTGCATCCAAAACTAAAGAACAAGTGAATGTGCATGTGTATATAGAAAATATAATGACATACCGAATATCCACTAACTCGCTATGTACCTTGGGATATGATAATATAGTATATATGGGTTGATGGAGATGTCGACATGTGGCACACATCCCCTTAGTTATATGTATGGGTTCACATGGGATATAATATTATAATGTATATGGGTTGATGGAGATGCCGACATGTGGCACACATCCCCTTAGTTAGTTATATGAGCTCACATAGGAATTGGGTAATGGGTCGGCCTACATTTGGTATCAAAGTGACCACCTGTGTTCAAGTCCCAACACAGATAGTTACGCCGGCATTGCGGTGTTCGCCGGGCTGATATAGAGGCGAGGGGTCCCAGTTATACGGGCACAAATCTAGCCCAGGGTCTAGGATACAGAAGCATGGTGGGATGTTATGATCCTCATGTGCGGATTTCACTAATGCCTCGAGGTTTTTGGTGTAACGGTTCGTTACATTTCAAAATTTGTGGATCTATTTTGTCAGAGTTATTTCATTTTTATTGTTTTTCACTATTTTGCTCCACAAGCCGCAATTTGAGGAATTTTTCTGAATTTCTTACATTTTCGAAAACCTCTCAAAAATTAAATTGGGGTTTGTGTTCTGTGATTTCTGATTTTTGGCCGAATTTTAGCTGAAAGGGTTAGAACAAGTTTTGATCAAAAGGGTCTATTCCTAAAACCCTAGTTTTGTGGATCATGGGGATGGTAACTTTTTTTGGAGATGGCAGGATTGATGCTAGAGAATGGTGGAACAAATTTAGGCATAAATTCTCTCAACCATCAAGGATATTTGGGTCTTCAAATTGTGGATTAGTGGCCCTGCACAGATTTGGTTTTCTGAGTTAGAAAAGGAAAAGTCTAATTGGTCCTTGGAGGAACTGGAACAAGTTTTCATGGACAGATGGGAAACAAAAGAAGAATTTAATGATAATAGTGAGGAAGAGGAAATAGCATAAGAAGAAGAAGAAGAAGAAGAAGAAGAAGAAGAAGAAGAAGAAGAAGAAGAAGAAAATGTTGATGATGAAGTTGTTACACAGGATAGTGCATCTCCAAAGAAGGAAGCTTCAATATTTCAGTTTGAAGGGTGTATTCAAAGGAAAAATGTAATTGTTTCCATAAACCCTAGCAGCAAATATAACTTCATCAATATGGATGTAGCTCAAAATCTACATGTACAAGCAAAACATATTAAGGAAGCTCAAGTGGATGGTAAGCATATTCAAGTTTTTGAAGATTTAAAGCTCTCTATGGATAAATATGTTTTACATTCAGATTTTTATGCTTTAGATATGGATGGTATGGATATTGTTCTTGGATATCCTTGGTTAGAGAGCTTGGGAACAATTAATCTTAATGTGCAAAATAAATTCATGAAATTATGGTACAAGAGAAAGAAAATTACATTGCAAGATATCACACTTAGCAAAGAAAAAAGTAATGTAAAATTGGATCATGAAGATGAATTTGAAGATGGTGAAGAAGGGAATAAGGATGAATCAGAAGGAGAGGATGAAGAACATAAAGTCACAAATAATTTCTCTACTCAAGAGAAAAAAGAAGTAACAAACAAGGTGGAAGAGGACAAGAAAGTTGAGGAAAAGGTTGATAAGGTTGAGTATACGAAGGTGGCACCATATCGACACCCACACCATCATGAGAGGAAAAAATCATAGAGACATGTTAGGACACACGAGGATATAAATCCATATGGATATACAGGTGAATCATAGGAATACTTTTGGCTATACATGGAATCACTAGAACAATAATTATGTGACATGGAATCACAAGAATAATAATTATGGATATGCATGGATGCGAGAAGGAACACATATGGACTAGATGGAACCAGATGAGCACAATGGAATATGGAATTAGTTTTGAGTAACATCACCCACTAGGATTTCATATGGGTGGTTGGATGATTGAGCATGGCGACAAGTGTGAAATAATTTAAAGTTCACTCATTATATGGCTTCTTCTTATGTTTCAGGGGACGAAACATGTCAAAGAGGGAGGCAATGCTATGTACCTTGGGATATGATAATATAATATATATGGGTTAATGGAAATGTTGACATGTGGCACACATCCCCTTAGTTATATATATGGGTTCACATGGGATATAATATTATAATGTATCTAGGTTGATGGAGATGCCGAGATGTGGCACACATCCCCTTAGTTATATGGCCTCACATAGGAATTGGGTAATGGGTCAGCCTACATTGGGATTAGGTGTTACCCATCCTATTTAAAGGATTTGAGTATCATTATGAGCATGGTGATGGATGTATGAGTTGAGTCTTCTACTTGGTAGAGGTATATTGGAGGTATCCCCCTCGAAGTGGATTCCCATCTTGGGAGATTGTGGAGTTACTCCTTCCTTAAGGAGCATTGTATGGTGTTGCCCTACCTTAAGGGTATTATTATGAATATATTTCATATTAGGGCATCTTGGCCCCCCATATATCTTGTGTTCCATTATCTTCTACGTATATTATTCATTTATTATATGCAAAGTTCTTATCACTAACATAGTAAGAAAATTGTAACATGTAAGCATAAACAAACAAGAATAAGTGCCACCAAGATATGTAGTATGTTGTGAATGAGTGAGATGGAATGGAGTGTAAAGTGAATTTCCCAGGGCAAAAAAGTGTGCCCTTAAGTGGATGTGTGAATGTGCATGAGATGAGGTTCATTTATGGAAAAGACCCTCGTTATAACGAAGTCAAGAATGAACCATAGAACAAGAGTGCATCATCAGGAAATGGTTTGAAAATGTGTGCTAGATAGATAAATCAATGAAGCATAAAGCGTAAAGAGTACGAGCGAAAGTGAGGTTCATTTCATAGTTAGATATTCCTAAAATCCTATCGAGTATGAACCATGGAACTAGAGTACTTCATATGACATGACGATACAAAGTGTATTAATATGTGTAATGATGCTTAGAAATGAGAAATATAAAGCATGAAGCATATGAGTAGAAATGATAGACACCTTAGAATGTTAGAAGGGGGGAAATAAGTAAATTTGATGCCCCCCTAGTGAATGGTAAGGGTCTCCAACCCGATGTGTGAGGACATAAAGGCATGTGACCATGATCTAAGATCAATGGAGTATGAGACTAACGTTGTATATATGTAGGAGACCGAGGAGGTGATGAACACCTATGTGAAGGATATTGAGGAGGTGATGAAAACCTATGTGAAGGAGTCTGAGGAGGTGGTGAACACTTATGTGAAGGAGAGCAATGTGCTAATGAACATTATGTGAAGGGGATCGAGGAGGTGAAGGAAGTGGTGAACTCCTATATGAAAGAGTTGCCCAAGGAGGGGACTTAGGCCGAGAAGATGGACTAGTTGATCGATGAGGACATGTGCCAATGGGTGAGCTGGGTGTAGAAGATGCCTTAGATGTGAGAGGCCAAAGGGACCTAGATGCTCTAACAAGTGCAAGGGCAACCTCGAGAGGAGGCTAAGACAACGAAGTGGATGATGGAACACCTTGGAGAGTGAAAAATTGCTTGTTATGAATGAATTTGAGACACAAGTGGGTCATGGAGAAGATATCCTTAGTGACATAGAGCCAAGGAAGACCTAAGAGCACATCACAACCTTAGATGGACACAAGCATGCCTTTGAGAGGCCTAACTATAATTAGAAGTTTAACATAACCATAAAATTTGGGAATTGGATATGAAATTTGAGAGATTGGATAGTTGATAGCATGACAAGGAGTGTAAGAGAACACACACAAATAGGGGATGATGAATTTATCATTGTATTGTTGATAGTAGAATATCTAAAATAAGCATTGATATGTAGTGTATTAGAAGAAAACGTAGCATGATAATCATGATCAGATAATGTGATGAGTGGTGGAGATGCCTCAGTATGAGCAACTAGAAAATCAAGAGCCCCTAATGAAAGGAGGAAGCTGTTGCACTATATGTATGATTAATGAAGAATCAATCACTTTCTTTTCATGGAAAAGGATGGATCATTGAATATTTTAAGATTTTTGTTATCATTGACTAGATTGGATGCCAAAGGCTCAAGATGGAGCTCAATTGCATTATTGTAGATGAGATATTGAATAAGATGTCCGAGTTTGAAGAAATGATTAGTGGAATGTCGACACATTGATGATAGTGATCAATCATTTTCATTATAGTTGTGGCCCTTAGGGTGAGATGGATAAAGATTGGAAGTTTGTTGGTTAAAAGCGTAATAAGATTGCTCTCAAGAAGTTGTGGTAATAGAAAACGAGAGGCAATAGGCAATTTTGTAAATGTATTCTTTGGAGGTTGTCATTATAGGACTTTTAGAGTCCACGGAGGTAAGAACAATGTTAAAAGTTAAATTTTGCTTCAATAGGCTTAGGATATGGCCTAAAACCAGATTTTCTTTGAAACCAAGTAGAAGATGAAGATTGATCATGATATTTGAGTTTTCCATAGATAAGAGTTTGCTCTCGCATAACTTAAGAGTTAGCATAGATGATCAAATGAAGGAGATGTCTCAAAGATTACAGTTTTTCTATAATGGAGACAAAAGATTTTTGGACAAAAAGGTCTCTATGCAATTAAGATTCTACAAGTACATTAGAAATCTTAGCTAAGTTATTCTTATATCATAACACATAATCCGTTAGATACTCATTAGATCCTTGTTTAATTTGTGCAAGTTGAGGCATAGGATATTTTAGAGCCAATCCGATTGAAAAATGTGTGAGAAAAACATCGGCCAAATGCATAAATGATGTTATTGAGTGGATAGGTAGATCATAGAACCAACGCATTGCATAATCTTAGAGGCTTATAGGAAAGAGCTTTACTAATAAAGTATGATCATCCACATAATCTAGACATGCTACATGAAATGCTTGAATATTCTCTTGAGGGTCACCATGGTCATTAAAGGTGGGCAACTTAGGAGTGATGAAGTTCGGAGGAAGTGCATAAGTGGAAATGGTGGGTGTAAAAGGAGTATGGAGGAGTAAAGTGGAATCGAGAGATGGAGATACATGAGAAGTAACCTATTGTAGTTGATGGATTTGAACTTGGAGATCCTAATAGAGAGAGGCTAGGTCTTGAGTGCTAGTAGAAGAGACTTACCGCGTGTGAGAAATAAGAGGCGAAGTGAAGTGGTTGGTAGGGGTAGGAATAGAGAGGACAATAATAAAAGTGGGTGAAAGGGTGGAATTAGGAGTTTGGGTAGCAATAGGAATAGAAGCGGAAATGGATGTAGGTATATTAAGCTTGAGAGATTGGTGGCCTCCTCACAAGCAGTAAATAAGAGCAAATCTAGATCTTGTGGATGTTCAACAAGATGGGCATTAAAGCTCATGGAAATCCTCATCTACATCAAAGGATGTTTTCGTGATGAAAAGATGAAAAATTCCTAGAATCAAGGGTGTGTTTGAGTGATGGATTCACCAAATGATTTAACAAAAATAGAATTATAATGTTAAACCATAATTGCAAAGTAACATATAATAAATAAACAATAAAGCTTAGATTTGATACATAAAGTAAATTTTATAAATTTGGAAACCCTAGGTGAGAAGAGAGGATAAAAGACTTCGTTGGTTTCACTAGATGTCGGATTGATCTAATTCGGATAACTAGTGAAACATGAAGGAAGACTATTGTAACCAAGAACAATAAATTTTGTAATTTTCAAACAAGCCTTATCTGGAGGGTGCCATTGAATGGGTTAAGAGGTACTGCGCACTAGAGACTAGAAGGCTTTCGTGGACTGTAAAAAATGGATAGAATTTGAATTCTTGTGTCACACAAGTGTCGTTGTTTGTCACTTTTAGTCGATTATGTCGCATTATGACCACATAATTCAGCATGCAACTAGTAAATAGATAATGACCTACAAAACCCTCAAACTACGTCAAATACTAAAAAGAAAAGATTAAAATGAGGATTGTTGAAAGGACTAACCTGGGTAGTCACCCGTGTAGAAGTAAACTTAATGCAAAGTGTTGCAAGACATCTCAAAATCCATGTAGTTCTTGTGTGTGTGTGTGATAGAATCATGCCCTAGGAATCCCTTGTGCAAGTGCAATTTGAAAGCTTGATCAGCTAGATATACCTATGTAAATAGATGTGTGGATGGCAAAATGAACTTCCATTTGTTGATTTGTGGAGCTAAATTGCTTGAGAAGTCAAGTAGCATGTTTGGACCATTAGGTTCTGGAGTAAATTGCGTCGGTCATGGAACCAATGTTTTCACGGGAGGAACTAACATCAGTTAGAGAACCGAATCGGTCAACAAACAGGAACTAACAAAGGAACCGACTATCAAAGATTAGGGAAACCGCACCGGTTACTTGTGCATTTATGTTTTTATTTTAGACGTGGGATTAGATCCAACCTTTGATTAGAAGGTGATCTAAAGGTTGTAAATGCATAGCTAAGGTGCCCTAAGTTTGTATAAGCTAGAAAACTAGGGTTAGAACATAAGGATAGAGGAAGAATGTTAATTCTCCTTGGTTAAAGATGAAGAAGAAGAAAAAGAAGAAAAAGGTTGCATGAAGACAAAGCTTCAATGGAGAGAAGTTGGACAAAGGAAATAGTAGGTACATATGAATGGTGAGAAGATTGTTATGTCTTCTACTATATTTCCTTTGTATTATCTTGTCTCAATGTAATGGCTTACATAGTATGCAAAGCATATAGTCTTTCATCTTGTAGATCCACATGTTGTTGTGAGATCTTGTATTATGATTAGGTTATTGTTGAGATCTTAATTATGTAGATTCATGAGATCATGTTGTATTGTTGGTCCATAGAATCTAGTATTGTAGCTCGTTGGAGAGCTTGTGAGTACTGGATAGTATCCAGATATAGTAGAGGAGGTTATCTTCTTGTATGCATAGGTTGATGTAGTGAGATGGAGGAGAGACTTACTTCTTGGTGCACATATATGGTTGCACATTGGTAGACCCTTATGAGAGGTCTTGTTTGTAGATTCATAGAAGAGTTTGGTTGCGAGTCGGAGATGAAATAGTTCTGGTTATGTGAGATTTTCTAGTGGTTTACACGGTTGTAGTGCACTCATGTAGATCCCGTTTAGAGATCTGAGGAGAGGAGATACTTTGGAGAGATGTATTGTACTCTTGCATTTAAGAGTTGGTTTGTGTACTCTTGTTATATTATATATATGAGATCTCTATCTTTGGTGGATGTAGCCCACATTGGGTGAACCACGGTACATGTTGTGTTATGTTTGTGTACTTTGTTTTGATTTGGATTATTCTAGTTTATACTTCCAATGTTGTAGATTTTGGGGAATTGTTTAGATCATGTGTGCATGATTTTGTTTGTTATTGAATCATAGCACTATTCCACAGATCCCAATTTCTAACAACTAGTATCAGAGCTTGGTTATTTCAGAGTAAGGTTTTGCTTCAATATATTATTAGTGGTTTACTGACAAGGTGTATGAGAGAAGGGTTTGTTTTTCTGATGTGAAAATCACAGGAAGAGATTTAAATCTCAAGTGGAAGCTAGAAATGTGAGGTTGTTAGAGAATATAGTTGACCAACGTCGGTTAGGTGGTAACCGGTGTGGTGATTGGAGTAGGTGACCATGGTCGATTCTATAGGTGACAATGGTGATTCTATCGGGAAACTTGGTTTTAAATAGAAAATTATAGATCGAAGAAATTAGAGAACGTAAAATGGAATGTGTTTTGTTTGATTAAGGTGTCCCTAGTTCTGGGAGGCATAAGCATGTTGGTTAGATTGCAGATCCGAGTTATAAAGGTATGGTTTTATATTGGTATTGCAGTGCTTGTATGTTTTGGTTGCACATGCATGGTTTGGGATTGCATATCTGAGTATGAGATAGAGGAGTAGTTATGCATCCTTGGTATATTAGATGAACATGCTTCATTAGAGAGGTAATAACACATAACGAAGGATGAGGGCTTCCATTAGAGAAGCATGTTCTTTAGTTGAAGATGTGGTTAAGTATCTTAGTGCTAGTAAGGTGATGTATTTCATCTTGATGCTTTTTTATATTACATGGATTATTATTGTAATGTTTTTGTACGAGATTTGGGTGCTTCTTGAAATGACTGGCTTCAACACAACTATCGACTTTGGTCAGAGTAGGCACCTGGTTTGGTGTATTATGCCAATTTTTTGGCATTGTGTTTGTTCTAGCAGCACCAACGTCAGTTAGGGAACTGATGTCGATCCACAAGGAACCGATACTCGGTGTGACCGAGGTTGGTCTCTATGGCAATGAATATGTAGTAGGTTTTTGCAGTAGGAGAGGGCATGGATGGTTTAGTGTCTTTTTGGAGGATCAAGTTTTTATGAGTTTACATGGTAGAAATGGTGTAGATCACTTCAATGTTTAAATAAAAAGAGGACAGAGTTGGCTTGGTTAGTCCAGTGAGACTTTGGGTTAGGTATCTCTATATGGTTCATGTTTTATTTCTTTTATTTGAAGCAATTGGTATTATGTTTGGATTGTGTGCACAAGTAAAAATTTACACCATGGATATTTGGTGGGTTTGAATTTTATTTCTGGGATGTGTTGGAATCTTGAGGACAAGGGTATCTAGTCTAAGGATGAGATCCTCAATGAAAAGTCATGATTAGACACACAATTGCAGGTAATGAGAGATGTTAGTACACATAGATGAAAAGAAGGTGATTCACCTACTTCACAAGAAGTCCAAACTTTTATGATGTAGAAGTATTCTTTGTTAAGAAGGGAATCAAGTTTATATTTCTTTCATCTGGTTTTATTTCTCACTGATATATATTGAGAGCTTTTGAGCTTGTTATTAGAGGCAGTGTAGGGAGTTCATGTTGAGTGGGAGCAAGCCATGGTTATTGGCATTGCAGGTTGGACACATATGCACATGTAAAGTGAGAGGAGTATGCTACTATTTAGAGTGGTATGAGGCACAAGTTGTTTTGGAGGATAGTCATGGTTTTGTAGGTATTTTGTGATTAGTGCATGATGATGTCACTTCTAGTTTTATTTTTAGTGCTTGGATATCCTTATGGGATGATAATTGATGGTTGTTCAAAGTTGGGTGAAGAAGAGAGAGCAATGTTTTAGAGTTTGAAGGGTGGAAAAAGGAAAATCTATTTGTTATATGAGGTTGGCGGAGATGAGTGTAACAATAGTGTATATTTACATCTTATTAATGTTTCCCTTATTTGCTTTCATCTTGGATGGTTGTGTAGAGTATGTTGATGACATGTTTGTTGGTATTTGCACTATTTTTTAGTAGCATGGTTTAGCATGGTTTTTGTTGTTTACATTGATGAGCACAAGATTCATATTTGGCTTTAAAGTTAGTCGATGGCGAGACTTGGAGCTTCCGGAGCCTCGTGATATGGATGGATGTACATGGTGAGTTTGTACATGTGTATAGATTCTATTTTGTGAGTCTATGATGATGAAAAAATTTTTTTGCACATGGATTCCTATGAGCATGGTTTAGATGCCCTTGAGCATGAGTAGGGGATGTTTGTATTTCCTCTTATTACTATGTTACTCCATGATAGATATTTTCTATAGATAGTTGTCTTGGACATGTAAGTTTTTATGTAGGGTTGGATTTGCATAATGCAGTGTTTGGATTCTTTGAGTTATGCAGGTGTTGTGGATTGATCACCCATTAGTTGCATGTAGAATTCATTTGGGTTGTCTTTTCCCAAGATCTTGTTTTGCTTATGCATATTCCAATTTGACTTGTCTTTGGTCAATTGCATTGGTGGTTGCATGGAGACATGGATAGGTGGTGAAGAACATGGTTGGTATGGCTATGGTTGTGATTGAAGCTCAATACTTCAGTTTGAGTGGGAGCTCTTGCAAGTATGATTAGTCATGGTGACTTGGTTGCATGAGAGGCGTGGTGTTATGATTCAGTGGGAGCTTAAGATGTATGGAGAAGCTTCGTGTAGGTATATGATAAGTTTGGCATGTTATCTTTCGTGGTTTTAGAAGATGGTTTAATCTTCCGATTACTAGAGAGAATTTTTGAAGTAAAGAATAGATGCTCTTCATGGTATGTAGAGGATAGTGATGTACATGTGTATGTAATGGAAAGGTTTGCAAAGCTATGGGATGAGGTTAAAGAACCTCAAGATTGACTAAACTCAACCATGCACCATAAGATTAGAGCTAAACAAGAAACTATCTATGCATACATAAATTTGAAACTAACATTCAAACCCTAGCATATATACTACTCTCTACTCCATGAAAGCTTAATGAAAGTAAACCTAGTTAGATTCTAAGCAATCAAATTATGTATTGTTTACTCTCAAACATAGTGAAGATATCTCTCCAAGTTGGCTACATGGCCAAGCTTTAGATCTTCCCTTACTAACTATATTTGGAATGGATGGATGCAATATGGGGGAGCTCTTAACAATGGAGTATGGCCAAGATCCAAATGTTTAGTAGCTTAAAGCTATCCCAAATGATTTCTAATGCCAAGATCTCCAAATATGAGAGTTTTTGTTATGAAAACAAGGTGTAAGGTTGAGAGGGAGGGGTGACCCTTCTATTTATAGTTTTTCACTTAGGAGAGTTTGGAATTTAGGTGCATGTGGGACTAAAGCTCAAAAGCACTTTTAGATTAGATTAGGATAAACATGCTTTAGGCTTAGATAAGCTTGGTTTAGGCTAGTTAACTATGATTTAGGCTAGTTAAACTTGATTAGCAAGTGATTAGATACTCATTGAGAGTTGGGAGGGTCTGGATAACCAATTGTGACTGATAGATAGCCTACGAAGCCAATAGAAGTGGTCTAGAGAGAACTAGGGAGGTTCTGAATGGTCGAAAGGAGGAATGTTTAGCTAATAAGAGAGATATTAGCCAAATAAGTTGAATATGGGAAGAATACGACCGAGAAGGTGTCGTAAATGGGCATCCGAGAGTGGGGTGAAGAATGGGGAATTAACGAAGTGTCGTTAATTGGTTGAATGGGAGGAAATGCTAAGTGTAAGCATATTTTAGGTGTCTACAACATGTACACATACAAGTACGGAGTTCACCAATTTATCTCCAAGTGGGAGATTGTTGAGTTGTGGAGCTAAATTGCTTCACAAGTAGCATGTTTTACAACTTTCAAGTTTACACAATAACCAACATCGGTCATGGAACCGACATCGGTCACCTAGGAGGAATCAACATTGGTCATGGAACCAAAGATCGGTTAGCAGAACAGGCGAGGAGCGAAACCGCTCAGTGGAACTGACATCGGTCAACATCGAGGGAACCGACACTGGTTACATGTGCGTTTATTTTTATTTTAGACATGGGATTAGATCTAACTTTTAATTATAAGGTGATATAATGTTTGTAAATACATAGCTAAGGTTCCCTAAGTTTGTATAAGCTTATATAAGCTAGAAAACTAGGGTTAGAACATAAGGATAAATGAAGAATGTTAATTCTCCTTGGTTGAAGATGAAGAAGAAGAAAAAGAAGAAAAAGGTTGCATGAAGACAAAGCTTCAATGGAGAGAAGTTAGGGATGAAGGAAATAAGCAGGTACATATGAATGGTGAGAAGGTGGTTATGGTTTGTACTATATTTCCTTTCTATTGTCTTATCTCAATGTAATGGCTTGCATAGTATACAAAGCATATAGTATTTCATCTTGTAGATCCACATGTTGTTGTGAGATCTTGTATTGTAGATCCACAAAGTTATGTGAGATCTTGTATTGTAGATCCATGAGATTATGGTGTATTGTTGGTCTATAGGAATCTAGTATTGTAGCTTGTTGGAGAGCTTATGAGTACTAGATAGTATCTAGATATAGTAGGGACGTTATCTTCTCTTATGCATGAGTTGATGCAATGAAATAGAGGAGAGACTTACTTCTTGGTGTATAAATATGGTTGCACACAATTATAGACCCTTGTGAGAGGTCTTGTTTGCAGATTCACATAAGAGCTTGGTTGCGGTTCGGAGATGCAAAGATAGTTCATGGTTATGTGAGATTCTTTGGTGGTTTGGAGGCATGGTTGTAATGCACACATGTAGATCTCGTTTAGAGATCCGGAGGAGAGGATATACTCTTGAGAGATGCATTGTACTCTTATAGTGAAGAGTTGGTTTGTACTCGTGTTATATTATATATATGAGATCTCTATCTTTGGTGGACTTAGCCCACATTGGGTGAATCACGGTACATGATGTGTTATGTGTGTATACTTTGTTTTGATTTGGATTGTTCTAGCTTATACTTCCACTGCTATAGATTTTGGGGAATTGTTTAGATCCTGTGTGCATGATTTTGTTTGTTATTGAATCATAACACTATTCCACAATTCTGAATTCCCAACACCCTTCCTATGCATGTATGCGAGAAAATGCAATCCTTTGGCCCTTGAGTGAAATCTATATGGATTTCTTGATGCTCTTATAATGCCTTTAGATTCAACCTTAGGTGATAGTAATAGATGCTTAGTGCTCGGTCTTTTATTATGGTCGCATAACTTTATATTTATATGATTCTCTTAGTTGAATTTCACAATTGACAACTGGAAGGCCAACCCATAAGAAAATAAATTTCTCAAAAGAGAAAAGAGACCCAAAAAAAGTGAGTAAGATAGAAAAGGATCAGGGGTGCCCACAAGGAGGGGGTGCTTGGGTGCGGCATCCTATCGGGCGCTGGTGTCTAGAGCCATAAAAGATAAGTAAGTGAAATATCGGCTTGTAGGGTGTGCAAGACTAGATAGAAGACAAGAAAGAAAGAAAAAGGCCAAAGATAGTTGTCAATTACTAGTTTTCTCACTTAGGAATCATATGAATAGTAGTATGTGATTAGGACCTAGAAATGTACCCAAGTGCGTGATTTTGTGTCTACACTAAGACATAAACCCTACATCATGACATGGAGATCAACTAGAGGCCAAGGGAAGGGTTGAACTACTAGTAAGGAAGGTGTGGATATCGAATATTTAGCTACGTGGACATCAAAGATAGTCCCCAACTTAAGGACATAGTAAACAACTAGATGAACAATGTGCATGTTAAGTTTGGTCATAGCTTGATCGCAATGAAGGGTGAAATGATGTCAAAATTGGATAATGGATTGAAAATAGTGAAGGGTGACATGAAAATGGAATTTGAGTCATTGAAGAATGGTATTATATAGTTGATCTCATGCACGAAGTCTATCAAAAATTTACATTCGAGTTCGTATGGGTTTCTCAAGAAATGCACACTTCGATTCAAACCAAACCAACCATGGTGGATCATTTACACACACCACTAGATATTCTAACCAATGGTGTAGCATTATTCCTAAAGTGGAAATGTGAAAGTTCAATGGGAATGATCTAATCACTTGGATCAACCAAATGGAGAATTTATTTGATTTGCATCAAGTCCCAAATGGACAGAAGGTGGTAATGGCATCCTTGTACTTGGAGCCGAACAATTCATTTATTCTGAGATAAATGCGTCGACAAAAGAAAAATAAGGTTCTCCTGTTGTTATATATGTTCACTGATGAGTTCAAACACATTATAGTAATAGTGTTACAGAGAACTATTTTAGCCATATCGCTAAGCTATGACAAATAAGTTTAATCAAGGATTATATCTAATAGTTCCAAAATATATCTTTATGAGTGAATGAAATATCAGAGGATTATATAAATGATCTCTTCTTGGGTGGACTCAAGGATAACATCCAACATGATGTTTGCCTTCTTAATCTATGTTTGATATCAAAATCCATGATCAATACTTGTCGTGTGGAAGAAATATATGTGGTAAAATGAAGGAGCTTCACTAATCACAAGGAATGCACAAATCTAACACCATATTTTCCCCAACCGACATGATTGACTCCTCAAAAATTGTAGAGAAACAAGTAAAAGGCCTATGTTACAATTGTGATAGCAAGTGGAGAAAAGGACATAAATGTCTCGAGAAGAATTTATTCTACATTAAGGGTCCTAATGAGGAATAAGATGATAAGAAGCAATTGATGCAGAGGAAGAGGCTCCCAAGATTGAGGTTGAAGAATTTCAACCAACTATTTCTTGTCATGCCATTTCAAGAATCAACACCCCACAAACACTCAAGGTTGTTGGGTTCATGAAGAAGCAAAGGGTGACAATATTAATTGACTCGGGAAGTACTCATAATTTCATCAATCATAAGTTGGTCATACGCTTAAATTGTTTCATTTATCCAACACTAGAATTTCAAGTCGTGGTTCTGATGATACGATTAGTTGTTCAATAAAATGCCACAAGATTAAGCCATTTATGGGATATTCACTATTATAGGGCCCTGTGTATGCCATTTCAATGGGAGGAGCAAACATTGTATTGGGGGTCCAATGGATTACTACCTTGGGAACAAGTGGAGATGAACTTCCAAGATTTGTTCATGTGGTTCCATTATGAAGGAAGGACTTTTGAGCTACATGGGATGAAGGCTAAATATCCATAGTTGGTAAGTTCTCATCAAATGTAGAAAATGCTTAAGAAGGGTGTAGATGGGTTTGTGGCACAATTATTCTCACAGAATCTCAACCATCAAAAGGCCCTATACCATTAGATCTATAGGTCGTTATTAATGAGCACTCAGTTGTGTTTGGAGATATGTCAAAAGGGTTGCCACCTAAAAGAGATCATGATCATGCTATTAAATTAGTACCACGCAACCAACCATCCAACATTTGACCTTATAAGTATCCTTATCTCCAAAAAGATATTGAGAAGATGGTACAAGAGATGT
This sequence comes from Taxus wallichiana var. yunnanensis, assembly GCA_018340775.1. Taxonomy (NCBI): domain Eukaryota; kingdom Viridiplantae; phylum Streptophyta; class Pinopsida; order Cupressales; family Taxaceae; genus Taxus; species Taxus wallichiana. The sequence continues at coordinate 440,607,074 of CM031244.1, forward strand.
TAGAAGTAGGTATTATTCACCATAGTCAAAGTGCTTACTCTTCTCTAGTGGTGATGGTCAGAAGGATGAAGGTTGGCGCATGTGTCCAAACTATAGGGAACTCAACAAATACACAGTGAAAGATAAGTATCTTATTCTTGTTATTGAAGATTTGTTAGATGAATTACATGGTATTGTTTATTTTACAAAATTAGATCTTCAATTAGGATACCATAAAATAAGAATTCATGATGAATATATTCATAAAACAACATTTAGGACACATGAGGGCCACTATGAATTTCTTGTAATGTCATTTGTCCTTACAAATGCGCCATCTACTTTCTAGAGTTTGATGAATTCAATATTTTGGCCATTTTTGTGGAAGTTTGTCTTGGTATTCTTTGATGATATATTAATCTACAATAATACTTGGGAGGAACATTTACAACATGTCAATAAAGTATTGGACACTCTTAAACAACACCACCTTTATGTCAAGCCCTCCAAATGTGTTTTTGGGGTAAGAGAGGTAGAATACTTGGGTCATATTATGTCTTATGAAGGTGTAAAATTGGATCCTCATAAGATCCAAGCTATGGTGGATTGGTTAATTCCTAAAACCCTAAAAACACAAGGGATTCTTAGGGCTTACGGGTTATTATCATAGGTTTGTGAAGAATTATGGTAGAATTGCAACACCACTCACATCCTTATTGAAGAAATACTCTTTTCATTAGAATGAGGCAACAACCCAGGCATTTGAATCACTAAAGAAGGCCATGTGTACCACTCCGTTCTGGCTACCCCAAACTTCTCCAAAACCTTCATTGTTAAATGTGATGCTTCAGGGTGTGGCATATGCGCAATACTTATGCAAGAGGGCCACCCCATTGCATTTGAGAGTCATCAACTCAAAGGTAAGAACCTCTCAAAACCAACTTATGAGAAGGAAATGATGGTTATTCTTCATGTAATCAAATAGTGGAGACCGTATCTCATGGGTCATCACTTCAAGGTAAAGACAGATCATGACAACTTGAAATACTTCTTAGAGAAAATACTATCATCGATGAACAAAAAAATGGGTCACTAAGATGTTGGGATATGACTTTGAGATCATTTACAAAAAAGGAAAAGAAAATGTGGTAGTGAATGTATTATTCAGAAGAGGTGAGTCCCCATAAACATTATTGAATGTCATGTCCATACTATAGTTAGATTGGGTGGATCAGGAAATATTTGAATGACAAAATGACACAGAAACCCAAACTCTCATTCAAAATCTCCAACAAGATCCAAGAACTTTAGAAAAATTTGTGTGGAAGGGTGATGCATTGTGGTATAAGGACCGGTTGTACTTATGCAAAAACTCTATCCTTAACAATCGAGGTTATATCGAGCTCTATGCTTATCTAATGGGTAGCCATTCTAGGTTCTTAAAAAATTATCGCAGATTTATGCAAAATTTATTTTAGGAAGGGTTGAAAGTAGATGCCCAAAAAATTGTGGCAGAATTATTAGTATGTTAGTGTAACAAGGGTGAAACTATTATGTCTCCAGGATTTTTGCAACCTCTATCTATTCCTTGTGAATGATGGGAAGAGGTTTTCATGGATTTCATCACAAGATTTCCAAAGTCTGAAGGGAAAAATTTAATTTTGGTGGTGGTGGAAAGAATCACCAAGTGTTCTCATTTTTGTGCTTTACCACATCCATTTCTGATGATTACAGTTACTATATCTTTTATGGATACAATTCACTTACAATGATCCTATATTTACTAGTAATTTTTGGACTAGTTTATTCTCATGTATGGGTACTCAATTGGCTCATAGTTCATCATATCATCCCCAAACTGATGGAAAACTGAGGTAGTAAACAAATGTTTGGAGGGGTATTTACGATGCTTTACTTCAAATAAGCAAGAGAGATGGGTTAAGTTTGTCACTTGTAAAATGGTGGTATACATTTCATTTCAAACTTCATCCAAAATGTCCCCATTCATGGCATTATACAATTACCATCCACCATCCCTCACTTCCAATTCAAGGGTTCATCCTAAAGTAAGAGCGATTAAATATCACATTCAACTCCAATAGGAGGTTTTTTGTCTAGCCCCAAAGAGAACTTGGTCATGACATAAAACAACAAGCTGATTAACTTTTGTAGTGAACAAAGTTTTGAAGTTGGAGACTTGGTTTTTGTGTGATTATAGCCATATAAGTAACTATATTTGAAAAAACACAAAAAGATAACAAAATTTCACCCAAATACAATGGGCCATATCAAGTGTTGACAAATATTGGTGGTGTGGTATATAAACTAGAGATTCCTCGATCAAGTAAAATACATTTAATTTTCCATGTTTTTTCCCTAAAGAAGATCATCGGGTAGAAGGTGTCTTCTCAATTAGTATTTTCAGAGCTTGATGAAGAGGGACATATCATCTTAGAACCTAAAGTCATGTTATAGACACACGCTAAGAAGTTGAGGACGGGGGTCATTAATGGGTTTTTGTATTCTCCGATCATTTAACTAACATATTATTTTGCTAGTGTCATTATAAAACAAGGGTTGTGTGTCCAAGGTTGTATGCAATGAAGCTTTATGCAACTCAGTTGTTCAGTGGATTCTTTTTGGTGGGTTTTGGTTATTATGTTTCTCTATCTCTACTAATCTATGGAAATGTAACACTAAACTACTAAACAACATTACTGTAATGAAATACATTTAATGGAAATACTTTGTTGGACTTGAAATGCACACACCAAATTAATAGAAAAAAATTCAAATAACACACACTCCGAATTGAAATTGCAGAATTGAAATGACACACTCATAATTGAAATTGCGTGAAACGAAATAACACACACTAAATAAAAATTGCAGTAAAGGAAATAAATAATTACATTCAAATTGTAACTTATCAGAAACCACGAGCATGTATAAACGTAAAATCCTCCAGTCACCTTGGTCGAGTGGGCCCTTGCTCTTCTTAGGGACAGAGGTAATCTCAACACCACAAGATATTCAAAACAACATATAATATATTGATTTGGAAAATTTCCGTAACATACTCAATACATAAGCGGAAAGTAGATACTAAGCTGCTATAAATTATATTACAAATTACTAACATCAACTAACTACCAAATTATTCTTCAAGGAGATGTCTATATAGACGTGATCGGTTACATGTCATGCCAAAATTGCGGCAATATGTTTCTCCACTAATGATCCTATTAAAGTTCATTAAATCCTACATAACTGCTAGAAACAAGATCCATGTTTATAGGTTGTCAATGGAAAAATTCTTCCATGATCTGCATGATGGCTTCAGAATCGGACTCCTTGATTACAATTCCCAGCATTGGTAGTAAATGTCCACTATTATCCTCCACATTTCACTCACAAAGGTGATTAGTGGGAGGTTCTATGGTTAACAAGTTGCATGAAACAAAATAAGAGAAATGCATTGAACTTACTAGGATATAACTATATAAAGCATCCCCATGCACTAATTAATCATGTTTAATGACAAATAAATAATCACATAGATGATATAAACAAGTCAAATAATGCACTCATCATCTCCCCTGCACTTTACCTGTTGCATGTCCCTATGTAACTCATCTTCCCTGCTCGTGGCCAAGTGTTGTGACATGTCATACTCCTCAAACTGATATGCATATTGTTTCTGGTTCCTTTGCATCCCTGATTGTTTGAAATAACTTCCACCCAAGCTGTGAAACTATCATGTGACTGGGCAACATTATTCTGCCAGGTAGTAATTGGATTTAGGAGAAGAGGTGGCCTCACTTATGTTCCTACCCACTCATCATTGTATTCCTTGTCATTTTTCTCAGACAACTACCGAATTATTGTAACCAATGCATCACCCCTCCGCATACACCAACTAAGATTATGAGGGGAGATAACTTCCCTCCTTTTTAATGGCAAGTTTAAGGTATCCCACCTTCTATCACAAGCCTGTCTTGCTTCACCAAAATGTTGCGACTATAGGCCTCAAAATCCTGCACACATTTCAGTAGAATATTTGAAGTATTTTCCCCAACACCAACATGATAATAAAGAGATCGGAAATTTTTCTTCATGGCCACATCATTGTGATGGGTAGGCCTAATGTAGAAACCTATGGTGCGAGTTGTTTGATTGAAAAATTTTGTTTGTTCACCCCATGTGATTTGGTTCCTGAGAAATGACTGAAAGGCCTTCAACTGGAAATCTCCCGCAAATAGATTAATAAATAAATTAGGCACATTGGTGACCAGTATGTTGTGGAGATAAAATTCACATAGTTGATTTTGTATCTCAGGAATACTATTTTGATAAATTGACAAAAAGGTTTTGCCATCAGGAGTTTCATGAGGTTCTTGACTGCACATTCTCATTAATTATCAAGCATAGAATTACTCTTGGACAAACATGTTATAGACAAAAGAAGGTTTCCTACAGGCCAGAAGCTTACAAGCCAATGGACAAACAAAGTATAAAATAGATTCTAACTTTTTCTTTTCATTTGTAGTAGCCTCAATCTCCTCTTTTAACTTTTTATTTTCCTTTTTAATGCTTTATTCTGAAGAGATAACAGATTTAAATCATCCCATACTTTAAGGCCTATATCTCTTTGTCTGAAGGAAAAGTGAAGAAAAATGAGAAGAAAAGGAGGTTTTTACCCTTATAATTTCACGGCATATAAGATTATCCCGACTACCAAGTTCTTCCACAATCTCTTGTGAAGGCAAGAGCCGACTCGAGCTTAGGTCGAATAATGGGAGATGGTCCATTCTTGATTTTCTTTTGTTTGTGATTAGGGATCGAAAACCACTTCATCAACTCCCAACACTAAGAAGGAAACCTGAACTTGGGTGTGATCCATAGGGATCCAAAACCACAAGAAAAATGAAGGAAAAAAGAAAAATGAGGAAAAGGAGGTTTGTCAAAGCATTTTAGCAAAACCACCGCTGGCAGAAAGGTCCTGTTACAGAACCACCACCTAACAGGGGTGGTGGTCTGCACACTTGGTGCGGCACAAGTGGTCCTAAAACCTTTGGTTTACACGAAACGATCCGACACTTTTGAATAGAAAAAAAAATGGAGCGTGAATGGACGTGAATTTGAAGCGCCAAATTGTATCTCTTCCCTCCCTGACCTTTCCCATTCTCCAATGTACATGAGAGGACATGGGAGAAGGCTATAAATATAAGGAGGAGCAAGAGAATTGATCATTCGAAGGTCCAAAGAGATCAAGAGCAAAGTTTAATTGTATGAGAGCAAGTGAGCAAAAGACTTTTAGTGTTAGAGTGGATTTGTAGGAGCAAGGTGCAAGAAAATAGAGCAAGCAAGTAATTGGAGAGAAGGTTTACATTGTTGCTTCTTTTCATACTTATTGTAATCTATAAAATTTGATTAATTGGCCAATACAAGTGGGAAGAAAGAGCAATTTCCCTTCCTAACTGGTTTTCCCTCATTGGGGGTTTCAGAGATAAAAAACTCTTGTGTTGTGTGAATTCATTAGCACTCTCTACAATTTTTTTCTAAGCACTAAGTAATTCAATCACTAAGCTCTAATCTTCAAGCAAATCTGTCATTTTCCAAAGTTGAAAGTAGAACAACATAATTGTGTGATTTGTAGAGTTCCAAAGTAGAAGTTTACAGATCATTTTGGTATCAGAGTTGATTATATATCCAAGAATGTGGTATTTGATTCTTTCTTGTGATTTGTATGATAGTGACAAGGTCCAAAGGCGAATAAGTTTTACCTTGCGAACCAAATATTTCTATGAAGAAGTGGAAATAAAGAATTCGAGCTCAAATGGAGGAAGAGAACTTGGTCCGTAGAGTCGAGATGCTAGAGACCATGATGGATAGGTTACATAGAAAACAACAAGAGCTTTCAGATCTGCAAAAGATGGATTTGGTTAAGCAAGATTCCATGGACTTAGTGGTTTGAGCACTAGCCAAAAAATTTGGTATCGGAGGGAGCCACGATGAGGAAGATTTGGAAGGGCATGAAGAAGAGACTACAATTGTAAGTGAGAAGGTAAAATCTGCTCATACACCTTTTAAAGTAAAACGAAAGTGGAAATAAAGAACTTTGAAGGACAAGTAGATGCAAAATTACTTGATAAGTGGCTAAAATAGTTGGAAGTCTATTTTAGTGTGCATAATGTCACTAAGGCACAAAGGATCACCTTTGCACATCTCAAAATGGAAGGTCATGCTCTGGTTTGGTGGGAAACCCATCTAGCCACTTGTGAAAAGAAGAAACGTCCTATTGTTAGTACTTGGAAGGGTTTTAAAGAGTTCTTAGAGCTAATTTCTATCCTATCGGCCATAAGACTAACCAGATGATTAAGTGGTAGTACTTTAGGTAGGGCAAGTGGTCAAAACGTGCAAGACTATACTACGGAGTTTCAAGACAAGCCATGTTGCTTAATATGGACTTGGAGGATGAGGACATTCTGACCAAATATTTGGGAGGACTTCACACTCACCTTCGAGGAAGGTAATCTCCACGAAGCCCAAGGATCTCAATGAAGCTTGCATGCAAGCATACTATATTGATGATGAGAAAAAAGCAAGGAGAAGCAGAGCCAAAGGAAGACCAATCAACAAATCAGCAAAAAAGGAGCAAGGATCAACAAGTTACAAAGGTAAATGGAAAGGTAAATAGCCGCCACCATTGCTTTGCATACTTGTAAAGATCCTAAGAATTTTTGTAAGAATTGTGATATAAATGGACACACTGACGCCACATGTTGGAAGTTGCATCCGAATTGCACCCAAAGCACCGAACCAAGGATTCCAAGAAATCCATGGCCACTGTGAAAACAAAAGAAGAGGTGGAGATTGAGGATGATTCAGATGTAGATGAGAGGTTGGGATGCACAACCACTAACATGTATGGGGAAAAGAAGAAGAAGAGATGAGTAAGCTATTTCAAATCAAAATCCAAATCAAGAAGACTAAGGTAAATGCTTTAGTAGATTTTGGTTCTCAGTCAAATTTGATTTTTGATACGGTTGTAAAAGAGCTTGGTCTAGAAACTTATGAGCATCCACATCCATACCCATTGGGATGGGTAAAGAAGGGTGTAGAAATCCAAGTAACAAGAAAGTGTAAGTTCAGATTTGGGATAAATTCCCAATACATAGATGTATTAGAGGTTGATATCATTCCACTTGATGCATTTGATGTTGTCTTTGGAAGTCCTTACTTGTATGTCAAGGATGTTGTGTTCACAAGGAGGGAGAACGGTATATAGATGGGTCAAGGATAGAGTCAGTTTCAACATCCGGGCACACCAGAGAAAATCAAAGAAGGCTATGGTAAGTGCAACCAAGCACAAAGACTTATTCAGAAAATCATCAATTTTGTTTACTTTCATTGGAAGAAAAGCAAAATGGACTTGAGAGCACAAATATTTCTAACCAAAGGATGGAGAATTTGGATAGCACTTGTCATTTTTTGTAGAAGAAGCCACCATAGGAACTGCTCATTCAAGGAGCAATACAAACTTCCGCTATATGCAATCACCATATCTACCTACTAATTCATTGGACCTGACTGTGGGGCAAGTAAGGAGAAAAGGAGATACAAGGAACAATGGTGACTATAACAACAGTGCATACATGGAGAGGATTCATCAATCCATCTCAAGAGACAAAGACAACAAGAAGGACTAAACCACTACAGTATGGGACCTTCGCCATACTTGAGCGGTTGGAAAAGAAACCTTCAAGCCACACTTCATGTAGATGCATGTGATAGCAAGTTGCAAGAGCTCACACCTACTAAAGCCATCTATGCATGAAAAGAAGGAAACATACAAAATCTTCCTTCCAAAGAGGATTGTACTCAAGGAAACTCGGAGGAGGATGTAGCACTAGAGTAAAGAAACCAGAGATCCATAGGAGTCTTGGCAGGTTGGACGAGAGAAGACACCAAGGCAAACCTAGTGGTACTCGAAGGAGCAAGAGAGGGAGTTGATTCCTCTACCACTCCCCCACTAAGACTTTTGTGGGACCAAAATCCTCCTAAGAAGGGGAGGTATGATCCATAGGGATCCAGAAAAACACACCACTTCATTAGTTCCATCAAGCACAAGAAGGAAAAGTGAAGAAAAATGAGGAAAAGGAGGTTTTGTTAGCATTTTTAATAGAATCCATTTCTCTGCAGCAGAGTGGGATTGCAGAAACCACTACCCAACCTAGGTGGTGGCAGTCCTATAATCGCCCCCTGGCAGTGAGGTGTGATGGGTCCTGAAATGACCAATTTTCACAGGTGGTGGTCCGACACTTTTGAACAGAAAAAAATGGAGCGTGAATGGACGCAAATTTGAAGCGCCTGATTGTGTCTCTTCCTCCTCGACCTTTCCCATTCTCTAGTGCACGAGAGGACATGGGAAGGCTATAAATACAAGGAGGAGCAAGAGAATTGATCATTCGAAGATCCAAAGAGATCAAGAGAAAAGTTTAATTGTATGAGAGCAAGTGAGCAAAAGACTTTCAGTGTTGGAGTGGATTTGTAGGAGCAAGGTGTAAGAAAACAGAGCAAACAAGTAATTGGAGAGAAGGTTTACATTGTTTCTTCTTTTCATACTTATTGTAATCTGTAAAATTTGATTAATTGGCCAATACAAGTGGGAAGAAAGAGCAGTTTCCCTTCCTAATTGGTTTTCCCTCATTAGGGGTTTCCAGGATTAAAAAACTCTTGTGTTTTGTGAATTCATTAGCACTCTCTGCAATTTTGTTCTAAGCACTAAGTAATTCAGTCACTAAGCTCTAATCTTCAAGCAAATATGTCATTTTCCAAAGTTGAAAGTAGAACAACATAATTGTGTGATTCTATTTCTGTCCCACTTTAATGACTACATCAACTAAATATTCAAGTAAATTTACCCTAAGTGCAAGGTTTATGTGGCCTTTCTTCAAATGAATTAAAATCTTCAGCGAATCCCCTCTAGCACAAATGGTTTTCCATCACATATGAAGTACTGTTGACCCATTTAGCAACTTCCTTCCAAATACCAGGAAAAATTTCCCACTTAATCCCCTTCTGAGTACCATATGAAGTGAGGATTACTTCTGGAAGAGCTTCATCGTCCTCATGAAATAGGGGAATTAGGTCTTTAAGAGGAGCATTTGTCATAACCTTGAGACCGAAGTTTGGTAAACTAGATAGGTTAGAAATAACTTGACTACTTATTTCTACTCTTTTCCCCCAATTCACGTAAGCAGGTGGCTTTAAAATTTATCAAAACTCATCAACTAAAATTTCACCGAAGCCCCGAAGTCACTAAGTAAAGTCTAGCCACCCAACATCATAAAATACCTAGGAAATTGCAACATTCTACGGAGTAGTGGGTCTGGAGAGTCTGGTTCATATTTCTTCTTCTACCCCATAGTATAGACGAATTTAAATAGTTGTGCAAAAGAAAAATGTTGTGTTTGAACTCACAGAGCAATGACATGAAGTGTTTGGTGAGTGAAAATTTGAAATATACCACAATATTTTAATTACCTTAGGTTGGTGCAAAATTGGCAGCGTGAAAATTTGACAGGACCAAGTATGTGTGGGAAGTTTTAATGCATGGTACGACACACATTCTATCATATTGAATAATAATGCCACATGTCCTTCTTATAAAGCATCCCATCCTTTTCTTAGAAATTTGACACATGTGGTATCATCGCTAATTATGATTCATTACACCCCACTCCACGCGTCACAAGATTTTGAATGACATTCCCAATAAATGCATTGAACATTGTGTATTGATTTAATCATGCTAAGTAAATGCAATGGGGAGTGCTTTAAAAGTTAATATCCGTAGCAAAGTAAAATGCACTTACCCTTACTAGCTCAGCTTCCCAATATCCATAGATTTCCACATCCTATGCTCATAGAGAAAATGTGATTAGTGTACATTCTAATAATAGACATGCCCACCTTTATTGAAAGCATGAAACAAACAAAACAACTACAATCTAAGGGAAAGAAGATCGAAAGCATGATCATCTTTCTTTATTCAAATTTAAAAATGAATACTCATGACGAGAAGAGCCAGGATCCTCCACTGAATCCATTTCCTCGCATAACAACATATCTTTGTTGAAGGTTTCTTTATCCAGAGGACGCCGATGACATACTTAAATCTATGTCCATTCATTAAGAAGCATTCTTTTATCTCCATCAATCGAGTAATAATCTCACAGAGCCATTATTAAACACTTTTTCGATCTGGTATGGTCCCAACCATCTTGTCCTCAGCTTGCCTTTGAACTATTGATACTTTGAGTCAAAAAGTAAGACCCAATCTCCCTCATTGAACTTCATGTATTTGATATGAGCATCGTTGTAAGATTTTCTTTGGTGTTGAAGAATCTTAGTTTGTTGTTGTGCCTCCATCCTCATTTCATCTAGCTCATTTAGTTACATTACTCTCTCACGTTGTGCTTCATCCAAATCGATGCCAACTTCCATTGTTGTCCTCCAAGTCTGTAATTCAAACTCAATGGGTAACAATGGCTTCTTCCCATACACCAGTTCATATGGGGAGAAACTAGTAGTGGTCTTCAGGTGTATTGTAGGTCCAAGCCACTTCTGGGAGTTTTAGTACCCAATTTTTTTGTCTGCATTCAAAAATTTGGTTAAAATATTCTCCAGCTATATGTTTGTAACTTCTACCTACCCATTGGATTGGGGGTGATATGGTGATAACTTGCGATGCTTGATTCGGTAGATCTCCAGGAAAGCCTCAATCATGTTAGATACAAATTGAGGTCCTTAATCAGATACAATAGCTCTAGGAGTGCTAAATCGCAACATAATCTTATTATACAAAAAGTCAACTACAACATCTTCATTAGCAGATGCCAATGCTTGAACATTCAGCCCACTTTGTGGCATAATCAGTTCACACCAATAGGTGTTATTTCCAAAGGATGGGGGATCAAAAGGTCTAACGAAATCAATACCCCACTTCTCAAATGGTCCTAAGACCAGTTGAGGGTTAAGAGGCATTTCCATGGACAATGTAGGCTTTCCCATTCTTTGACATGCATCACACTGCCACACGTACTTCTTGACAGACTTGTGAAGAGAAGGCCAAGTAATACCCAGCTCAAGGACCTTGTGAATTTTCCTCTTCACTGAGTAATGTCCTCCTCTAGGCTCATCATGAAAAGCTCTCAGTATGTCATATACTTCATCCTCATGAACACACCTGCGAAGAACCATATCAGGAAAACATTTAAATAAAATTCCATTACACCATTTATATGTTGAGTTGTTTTTAACTAATCTCTTTTGTTCCTTATTGGTAAAGTAGGTGGAAACTTCCATGTAGTTAGGTAGTTTCACAAGATCAACAAACCATGGAGGTTGAGTTGATATTGCAAACAAGTGTTCATATGGAAAATGATCTTGATTGCTTCTTCTTCTCCTGAAACATTCAATCTTGAAAGGAAATCAGCAACAACGTTAGTCTTTCCTGGCTTATCAATAATAGTTAAGTTAAATTATTGCAACAAGAGTAACCATCTAATAATTCTACCCCCCACTATTGGTTTATTCATCAAATATCTTATGGTCGAATGGTCAGTATAAACAAATATTTTGTATCCAGTAATATAATGTCTGAATTTATTCAGAGAGTAAACAACAACTAAAAATTCTTTTTCCATAGTGGTGTAGTTTCTCTCTGTAGGGTTTAATTCTTTGCTGATAAAATAAATGGCATACATCTAATCTTCTTCATCCTTTTGTCCAAGAACAACTCCCATTGTTGTATTAGATGCATCAATGTGAATATGGAAAGGCTACCCCAGTTGGGTCCTCTCAAGACTGGAGTGGTGGTTAGCTTCTCTTTGATAATCTTGAAAGCCTACTTGACATTGAGGAGACCATTCAAAAACACAATATTTTGTCAGCAAAGAAAACATAGGTGCAACAATTTTACTAAAGTCTTTGATGAACCGCCTATAATACCCTGTATGTCCAAGGAAACTCTTAATGTCAGTCTGATTTGTTGGTGTAGGCAGTTGAGTAATTACTTCAATATTTTTGGGGTCGACTTGTATTCCTTTGGCAGAAATATGATGACCTAAGATAATTCCTTGATCAACCATAATCAAGACATTTTTCATGACTCAAGGAAAGTTGGTGTTGCTCACATCTAGTTAATACTTTTTCAATATTGTTCAGAGATTCATCAAAAGTGGAACTGTGGACAGTGAAGTCGTCCATGTAAACTTCAACACAATCATTTGTAAGATCTGCAAAAATGGCCAAAAATGCTCTCTAGAAAGTAGCAAGTGCATTACAAATCCCAAATGGTAGGAATCTATATGCAAATGTACCCTGGGACAAGTGAAGGTGGTTTTATCTTGATCAGCAGGTGCAATACTAATTTGGTTATACCCACTAAACCCATCCAAGAAGGAGAAATATTTCTTACCTACAAGATTGTCCAAAACCTGATCAATAAAGGGTAGGGAAAGTAGTATTTCTTGGTGGCTTTATTAAGTTCCCTATAGTCTACACAGATTCTCCATTTACCATTTTTCTTGGGAACTATAACTAGTGGTGATACCCACTGACTATCAGATATAGGATAGATGAATCCTACCTTCAACAATTTTTCTATCTCATTTTTTACTATGTCTCTAAGTGTTGGATTAATTATTCATTGTGGTTGTCTTACAAGTTTAACATCCTCAATGTAGATATGGTGAGTGTAGATGCTTGGATGGATCCCTTTCATATCAAGTATAATCCCAAGAAAAATCTTGGGAATGCTTCCTCAAGATTTCTACAACCCTAGTCTCTTGGCTTGGCCTCTAAGTTATTACCAATGGTCAACTCTTTTCCTATGTCAACAATCACTTGTTTGGTATCTTTCAAAATAGCGAGCTCTGCATCAACAATTAAAGAATTCAAGGGAAAAACATGAGGTTGAAGCATGTGCAAAATAGTCATATTTTCAAGAGACATAACCTTGGTTAAAGGACAATAGAAATCAAGTGATTGCACATTCCTCATGATAAGCATAGGTTTCTTTACAATTTTCATTGGAAATGTCACTTACCAAGGTAATATTATCTGATGTGTTTAGAACAGATGGTTTTGTAGCCTCAGTTCCAATTTTTTGTAGCCTTAGTTCCGATTTCCATAGCCATGATGTCCTCTTCATCAGACATTGTGTATGACTCAACAATTTCTTCCATGTGATTTTTCACTGCAATGGTGGCTAGATAAGAAGAACTCAGATGATTAGTATTTGAATAATCTACCCATACATGTTCACAAACATCCACATATGGTTGGGCAGGAGGATACAATGAAATATTCTTTGATTTTTTTCCCATTTAAAATAGTCATTTTTTTACCTACTCAATCATATATATGTAACAAAGAGCCAACCAGGCCTTCCTAAGATGACTGGATATCCCAACTTCCAAGATTTAGGTTGTAAGACCATAAAATCGACATGATACTCCCAAGATTCAACCATGACCATTACATCCTCAATCACTCCATCTAGTATAACAATAGATTGATCTGCCAATTGAAGAACGATATTGGTTGGTTGCAATCCTGTTAAAGACAACATATTGAACATATATGTTGTTATAACATTGATGGAAGACACCAAGATCCACCAAAACGTTAGATATTGACTGACCATTTACAAAAATAGTAATGATTGGACTCCAGGATCCCCATATTTTGGTGAAATAAGCTTTCCAACAACAAGATCAACTAGATTCCCTTCCACTTTGACCATTTTTGGGTATTTATTCTTTCTTCTGGTGTCTTTATGCACTTGGTCTCTAATGGTCTAATTTAATTCAGAATGTCCCTTATTTCTCTCGAAGTGGGACCTCAATGTTCATCTTTTTCAACTCTTGAACTAGTGTTGTTTCTTCTGCAATTCGAGTTTCTTGTAATCATTCTGGAAAAGGAGTTGCATGTGCATTCTTATCTTTTCCTTGACCATTCCTAGTGGCTTGCGTTTTTGGAACATGTTCAATTTATTCATTTTCCTCAGGTGTCTCTTCTTTCTCATTTTCCTCAGGTATTTTGTGATAACAATAGGAGGATTATTCACTGTTCTCCCAGACCTTAGTCACATATTATTGATAGTATTAACCTACATTGTATCACTTTGTCCTGCTTCATTAATTGAAGTTGTTTGTTGATTTTTAGGGTTCACTACAGGATGGGATGGAAGTTGAGTTTGTGTTGTTTTCCCATGTTGTTGGTAGTTTTGTGGTGGGGCCATTAAAGCTTGTTGTGGTTTTTGGAACCTCCTCTATTGATTAGAATTTTGTTGAGGTGCCCATTGTTGGTTTTTCCATGGATTTGCATTGGCTGGTGGTGTCCAACCCTGCTGATTGTAGGGAGTCATCCATGGTGGTGGATGTGGGTAAACCATCCAGTTTGGTGGTGTCCACTCAGGTTGTCCCCAAGTAGGTTGAGGAGCCTGACTAGGCCATGACATCATCTAGGGTTCGAGCAGGTCTAGGGGCATACACAACTTGATTATTTGGCCTTTGAACAAAGTTTACCTCTGCATTTTCTTGAGACATGAAATTCAATATTTCTTTCAACTAAGGTAAGAAAGTGTAATGGTTAGTATCGTGATCAAGTGACATCACGATCAAACACATGTATGTGACATCCAAAGGACACTCTCTCAAAGGATGTCTCTTCTTGCATTTAGGGAAGTATATGTCTAGAGGTTATTTTGTAGCATTGGTCTTGGCTTTCAGCCCATCTATGGTTGATGTTAATTATGACAAGATGTTTGTTTTCATGTTAGCCATTTCCTCCAGAAGTTATGAGGTACCTAGGGTAGTCTTGGATGTTTTTCTTTTCCTTATACCTCCTCATGTTCTAGAGTAACTTCTACATAGCTTAGTGATATTTGTCATGCTAAGTTTGTGCACATCACCTCCTCCCATAAGATGGAGGGAGTCCTTGGTTTCCTCATCAAGTCCTTTAAGGAAAACTTGTCTTAGTGATTTTTGCATGTAACTCATAACCACTCCTCCGATGGAGAAAGAGAAATCTATCCAGATAATCTTCTAGATTTTCATCTTCCTTTTTCTTTATCTAGAAGAAATCTTCTTTCCTATCTCTTCCCCTGTAGTAGTCTTGATATTTGTCCAAAAAGGTTGTCTCCATGTTCTCCCAAGAATGAATGGAGTTAGGGGACAATCCCATGAACCACCTCATAAGAGTCTTTGAGGGTGGAAGGGAATAGTTTGAGTTTTTGATTGTTATGTTCTGTAGTCATATGTCTGGCAAAGAACTTTGAATTCAAACAAGAATTGATCTGGGTCTTCTGTAGACATTCCTCGGAAGATAGGGAGGATGGATGGAGAGATATTTTTCATAGGTGCATCCTCATCTTCATCTAAGACAATGGGATAGGTAAAGGTTCTACCCAAGGGTCGGTTCTCATTATTCCTATTGTCTCCCATTTCTGAAGGTTGTTTACGGTTCTAAATAGGATGATGCAGAATGTTCGAAGGGATTCTAGGTGTTGTATTAGATTCAATGTCACTTTCAACGTGTTCCCTACTTGTACTCTATTTAGAGATATTATTTGGATATTATGAGGTATAAATCTCCCTTGAATGTCTTGTGGCTGTGCATCAAGGTTGGTTATGTAAACAAGGCCTAAGAATTCTACTAGTTGCATAGATTAACTTCATTAACACCCATAACATGTAAGGTGAATAAAATGGCATGTTGTGCTTATGGTGTCTCGACAACAATGATGCCAAAA
Organism: Taxus wallichiana var. yunnanensis; assembly: GCA_018340775.1. Classification (NCBI taxonomy): domain Eukaryota; kingdom Viridiplantae; phylum Streptophyta; class Pinopsida; order Cupressales; family Taxaceae; genus Taxus; species Taxus wallichiana. Next base: position 440,622,879 of record CM031244.1, read on the forward strand.
ATGATGGTTCGTTGTATTCTCTAATCATTTAACTAACATATTCTTTTACTAGTGTCATTATAAAACCAGGCTTTGTGTCCAAGGTTGTATGCAATGAAGCTTTATGCAACTCAATTGTTTAGTGGTTCTTTTTGGGGGTTTTGGTTGTTATGTTTCTTTGTCTCTGCTAATCTATAGAAATGTAATGCTAAACTACTGAAACAACATTACTGTAATGAAATGCATTTAATGGAAATACTTTTTTCTTGGACTTGAAATGCACACATCAATATAATAGAATTCAAATAACATAATTGAAATTTATAGAAAATAAAACACACTCATAATTGAAAGCGTGTGAAAGGAAATAACACACACTAAATAAAATTGTAGTAAAGGAAATAAGTAATTGCATTCAAAGTGTAACTTATCAGAAACCACGAGCATACATAAATGTAAAATCCTCTAGTCACCTTGGTCGAGTGGGCCCTTGCTCTTCCTCGAGACGGAGGTAATATCAACACCACATGATATTCAAAACAACATCTAATATATTGATTCAGAAAAGTTCCATAACATACTTAGTACATAACTGGAAAGTAGATACTAATTGTTATAAACTGTATTACAAATTACTAACATCAACTAACTACTAAATTGTTCTTCAAGGATATGTCTATATAGACATATTCGGTTACATATCATGCCAAAATTGTAGGCACTGAGTTTCTCCACTAATGATCCTATTAAAGTTCATTAAATCCTACAAAACTGCTAAAAACAAGATCCATGTTTATAGGCTATCAATGGAAAAATTCTTCCATGACTGCATGATAGCTTCAGACTCGGACTCCTTGATTACAATTCCCAACATTGGCAGTAAATGTCCACTATTATCCTGCACATGTCACCACATTTCACTCACAAAGGTGATTAGTGGGAGGTTCTACGGTTAACAAGTTACATGAAACAAAACAAGAGAAATGCATTGAACTTACTAGGATATAACTATATAAAGCATCCACATGCACTAATTAATCATGTTTAATGACAAATCAATAATCACATAGATGATATAAATAAGTCAAATAAGTCAAATAAAAAAAATTTTGGGTTGATTAGGGTCTTGATAGACATTCTAGGTGTTTTAACAAGCTTCCCCACCTCCTTAGGTTCCTCCATGGGTAAAAAGGAGTAAGTTTAAGTTTTCCCTCCAAAATATATTCTTTTGAATATTTGAAATTGTATTTGGTTCTTATTAAGAGGTCTAATGTCAAGAGAGCACATAAATGTTGATGTAAAAAGGTGTGAGAGGTTTATATGATGTGAGAAGAGTGTTCTCACCTAACCAAGAGTCTAGGTTTTGGGTATAGTTACTCTTATGATGGTTAGGGTTTCATAAGTTTAGTAACTACTTCCAAATTAGTTTTAAAAAAGAATATATTAAAATGAAATAGGAAGAGAGAGGTAGGGAGAGTTTAAAAAGAGGAAAATGGATTTTTACAAATTAAAAAAGAAGCTTGAGAGTCTAGTTGTACTAATGGTGATATCAATGTAACAAATTTCTTGAGTATGAGATGATGAAAATGTACAAAGAACTCCGATTACTTGATGAATGATGTTTAATATTTGTTGAATATTTCTTAATGAATGTTATTTCAGGTATGAATGAACTCTACAAGTTGAAAGGAATGTGAAGGAAATGATTGAAAGTGTTAGAGCTTGATGAATCCATATGCATACAAGGAGTATTGTTATCGTGGTATACAAGGTAAGAGGATTTTTGTGTTGTCCATTTATATTATTGAATGATTGAATAGACTTCGTAGGGCTTTAGGTCTATAAAAGATCAAGTTAGTATGGTCAATAAGAGTGTATAATGGTATCTAAGAATACATTCTTATAACTATTTGGAAAAGACTTAAAGTTGGTGAAAATTGTTAACATAGTCTACGTGAGCACCTTTGGAAAGTCAAGGTTGTAGAGGTTTTGAATAATGTTATAGGACTTTATTATGCGAGAAGGAGGTTATCGAACTTGAGAAGGGTTTGTAGAGGAGTCTCAAGCCTTGAAGAATCTTTAAAAGTCTAAAAAATGAAAATAAACCTAAACTACTTGTTCTTGGCATGCGTAAACCCAATATAATGTTTAAAAATAAGAAAAAAACATTTCTTGAAAAATATCCAATAGAAAAGGATAAAAATTGGTGAATAAGGAGTTTTAGGGAGATATAAGTGTGTATAAAGTTTCAAGGAAAATGGAATAGGGTTGTAAACATAATGATAAAACTCAGTTGTGTAGGTGCATATAAACCTTGTTTTGAGGGTTTGGACAAAGAAATTGATGAAATAACTAAGTCCTCTCTTTAATACTTGTTAATACTTGTAAAATAGATGGATCGGGGTCTTGTCTACAAGTGTGGGGCTGGTTGAAAAATATGACATAAGTGAGTAAGGAAGCAATTGATGTTTACTGATTATAATACTTTGTTTTATGACAATCAAGGTTTAGTTTGAGAGGTAAAACTTGTAAAGGGTTCTAAAGTATTTGATGAAACTTATATAAAAGATGAATGAAGACCTCCCGGGAGGTGGAAGCTGGGCTGTAAGGATAATTATTTGGGGGTAATGAGATTCATAAAGTGTCTAAGGTGGAAACTCGATAATCTGATCATTCACCCTTTGATTTGCATCAATCAAAAAGTTCTTATAAAGAGCAAGTTAGAAAGAAGGAACTATAAGTGTTGATGCGACTTGATATCTAAGTACATAGAGGCTATAGGAAGATAAAGACAAGGTTAAAGGACGAAGACTTGAGGTTTTAACACCAAGAATCAAGTAAACTCGATTAAACCCTTGTAAGACAAAATGATGAACTAAATGATAAGAAGGTGAAATATTGAATTTGAGAGTGAGTGCGAGTTTGGGGCTACAAAGAGTTGTAAGAAGTTGGTTTAAGTTGCTTAAGGAGTTAACAATTGTCTATGACCGGTGAAAGCCTATAAATTCAAAAACTTAGTCAAGAACTAAGAAGGACTCGATGGGGTTAGTTGGAAACAATGACAATCTAATTAAAGAACTTACCTCAAGTTTTGAAACTTGAAATTTTGCATGAAGCATGAACTCCATAAAGGGTATATAAGAATGTAGTTGTTTACCTCTAAATCCTCGGGAGATGTCCTAAAAATTAATCTTTTCCTAAAAATAAATTTGGTAGGAAGAGACTTAACGAGGAATGGAGGAAGGCCGGTTCGTGGATTTGCATAATGAGTTAGACTTTGAAATTTATCAAGTGACATAAACAAGTTAAAGGATTTCCAAAAGTGGTTTCATATTTTCAGGAATCCTTGCGAGTTACTCCAAACAATAAGGTTTGCATTAGAGGAGGGTTAGTGGCTCTTAATATGCTTATAAGGGTGAATGAGTTCAAATGAAGTCGACTCCTTCCGAAGGATTTAAATCATGTTTATACAATTAAGAATTTGTTACTTTTATGCACATTGAGAGTTCTTAAGCCTTGACGTGTTTTGTTGGTATGGATGATCTTGAAACTAACTTTTTAAGATGTTGGTTTGAGTCTACCACCTCCTCTACATTATAAGCATTCCGAGAGAAGCATCCATAGCTTACCAACATTAGGGACAATGTTGCTTTGAAGGGGAGGGGAATGTTATGCCTTTAACCCTAATTCATATATCAAGATATGGATAGTTGACCTATGGTTAACATAATCTTATATCTTGTCATATCATAATTATTTATGCTTTCATATGTTTAGTGGGTCACCTTAGGGCTCTTAATAATATAATAGGGTATATAGAGGAGTTAGAGAGTAATATATTATCATCATATTGAGCATTTGAGTCTTATTGTATGGTTTGGAGGTTGCCTCGGAAGTGGCTACGTCATTCTACTTGCATATTGTGATAATTTCTCTATATTTTGGTATTCTTTGGTGTTTTATTGTTGTTGATATTCATATCTATCTAAGTAATTTCATTAGACTTACCTTTACACAAAATTCTATTGTGGCAAGTTCGACATAACGAGAAACAAATTGGGAAATTCGGCCAATCAATTTTTGTTTTGCATGACACGAAGCCAAATTTGCAAATGAATATTATTTTATGAGTCGATCTTTCCCTTTTAGGTTGACCTTAGTGCATAACATTACCCTTATAGCAATATAAGTACAAATCAAACCCACTTTTTACTCACATGACACTTATCAAGAGCTCATTTAGAAAATACATATCAAGTATCAAACAAGTTACCCTATTTTTTTCTTATTACAAGTGTAGACACTAAAAGTATCCCCATGGAAATCTCAAGGACTCTAAACCGGGGTAATAACAAGCATCACCAAGCCCAAAACATTCAAAGTCAACTCAAAGAAAACATTATCAAGTATCAAATATCGAATTCTAGTTGTGTACATGTAGATGAGAAGATGACAATTGTACTTCCACTAGGTGGAGAATTATGTGGATTTGATGTCTCTTCAAAGTAATGTTAGGTAGGTGCGATGATTGTCACTCAACCCAAACTAATGACCCATTTTTGTAGGACTTTTGAGAAGCTGGGGTTTTAAGAAGAGGATAATGATTTGGTAACTTGTGTGCATCTTTCGAATCCTAGATCACACATAGAGCTACACATTCAACAATTATAAGGGGTTACTCATTCACAAATTTATTTTACGAGAGATGAAAAGTTTGTGCAATTGATGAAGCACTTATTGGTCAATTTTGTCCTAGGGTAGATAAAGATTTTGTTTTAGACACAAACCTTCTATAACAATTTTCTTGTATGTTTCTCTCGGTTTCAAGTTCAAATAAATCATCAGAGTGTAGAGAAAGTTAAATGCACTTATCTTCTTGTGATTTTAAAAAATATTTAACATGACCTAATTGATTAAATATCTTAATCATTTATTTATGTTTAGATTTATACACGAATACTTAAGTGCGATGGGTGTCACTCAACCCAAAATGTCGACCCCCTTTTGTAGGACTTTCGAGAAGCTAGGGTTTTAAGAAGAGGAGAATGATTTTGACAACTTATGTGCATCTTTCAAATCAAAGATCGCATATAGAGCTACACATTCAACAATCACAAGGGGGTTGCGTAGTCACAAATTTATTTTATGGAGGGAAAAGTCCGTTCAATTGACGAAGCACCAATTGGTCAATTTTATCATAAGGGAGACAAAGATTTAGTTTTAGAAACAAACCTTCTATATCAATTTTCTTATATGTTTCTCTCAATTTCAAGTTCAAATAAATCACGAAGAGAGAGTAGAGAAAGTTAAATGCGCCTATCTTTTTGTGATTTTTAAATATTTAACATGCCCTAATTAATTACATATCTTAATCATTTATTCATGTTTAGATGCGTACATGAATACTTAATTTAGTAATCTAAAAGTACATTCTTTCTAGATTTTAATCACAATTAAGGTTTTATATTAGTAAACAACCTAATTTAGAATGGAATCAACATCATACTTAACATTTTAAGCTCTCTATAAAACAAAAAAGTTTTCACACAATTTCTTCCCAAAAATTTATATGATAATGATACTCAATAAACAACCTAATTAGAATGGAATCAACATCATACTTAGCATTTTAAGTTATCTATGGAACAAAAATAAAAATAAAAATTCACACAATTTCTTCCCAAAAACTTACATGATCATGATACTCAAACATTAAAAAAAAACAAAAACAAAAACAATAATTAAAATTTGAATTTGGTAGACCCCCTCCACACGACCGCATCTTAAAACGAGTCCAAACAAAACATTCTCATCGCCATTAAAACCAGATACATTAGGTAAACTTAGTTCGGCTGTGCTATAAGCAACTGTAAAAGCTGCAGGTTGTGCGTCTGCGTCGTGTGGATGATCGAGTATGGAAATTGTAAGGTCAAGTCTTCACTCCTTCAACACTAGGGTTGCTTCTCCCTCTCCCTCGTATTGGAAGAATAAAAATGTGTCACATCGTCATTGTTTAAATAAAGCGCGGATTGCTTGCCAAGCTCCCGTCGCCGCTGCGCAATCTTTAAATGAAGGGCTTCAATCACTAGGTGAGTATTCAGTCAATCTTCGTTTCCCAGGGTTTGGTTTACATTTACAAGTGAAATGGTTCCACATTAGGGTTTAAGGTATAAACCCAATAGCACTCAACTTCGTCCACGCGTTTCTTACGCCCTCGGGCTCGGCCAATTTTTTCTGGGAAAATTATTATTATTGTTTCTTCTTTCATTGTTTGCGGCCAAAATTGCCTAAAAGTCATCTCAAATCGCCATCAGACCTGTATACAGCCGATCATATTTATTTTTATCGAGTGGGCAGCAAAACAGACATTAATATGTTAAAATGAGGGAGCGACAGTTTTTCTTTTTTAGCTCTGTGTTTGTTTGTTTTTAATTAAGTGTTAAGTCTTCCGATTTATGGAGAGACGCTGAGTTTTATAACCACGGCAACACGAAAAATTCTGCTTTAGATAGCCCTTTTAACGGGATCATATAATTTGATTCTTTTATTACAATGGACCAAAAATGACACTGCCTAGTAGTTGTGGCATACTGTTTTTGAAACGCTATCTTCTTCGAAGTATTCTGGTTTTTAGTATAAAGTTTGAAATGTTCATTTTGGTTGCATTTTCAAGCGATTTTTTGGGGGAGGGTAGAGAAAAGCCTACCTCTCAAAAGAGGCCTCATGCCGGAATTATGAATGCGGGCCCAAATGCGAATAGCTTCTGATGGGGGTAGAGAAAAGCCTGCTTCTCAAAAGAGGTCCGCATGCCGGAATTATGAATGCGGGCCCAAATGCGAATAGCTTCTGGTATGCATGTGAGACAAAGGGAAGGTTTCCGACATTAGGCGAGGGATCGATGGCGGGGCAGCAGGGCCACACACTGTCGGAGTCTGGTAATTCGGGTCTAGTAAGGGTGCCCAGGGGCAAACGTGCCTCCACGCAACCCCACACCCTGAACAAAGTGACAGCCATTTACCCATGTTTGGCTTATTACGATACTTGCTCGAGCCAATTTACAGGCGGGCGGGGGCAAACAAATCTATGATGTAATGTGCTCCAACTTAATTGCATGGAAATTTCTGCTTAAAACAATTGTAAGATTATGTTTGACACATAGAAATTAATGGAGGTAAGCCTTATTTATTGATAAATGGTATTATGGGGTAGAATAAATAATTATAGATATTTATGTAATTTATCTAAGTTTTTGATATTTTTAACAAAACTCTAAATATTAATATAACACTTTGAAATATGTATATTTAAATAAATACATCGACAAGGATGTTAATAAATATTGTTGTTGTTTCGTGTTCCCTACGAATACGGTTGGTAGACAAGAAGATGCAACTTTTGCTCTTTCGTCATCGGCTCGAGATGATGCCGTTGATGCCATCGGAGGTGACGATTTTGACGGACAAGCTTTGTGATGTGGGCTGGATGTATCTTGGAATTTCTTCTACGACTCTAAAAACCACATTTAGTCAAAAAAATCAATCTTGCATTGGTCGATTGATGTGGTCAACCTTATATCACGATCCTTATGCCAATATATGCCAAGTCGCATAGAGCTGGCCCTCTCACTAACATAATGGTCGATTGGTTGTGGGATTTGTATGTTTGTTGCCTATCTACCTAGGTTAGATATGCGTCTTCAATGCACCTTAGAATTTCTTCAACAACCCAACAAACATTACATGCCTTAATACCAAAGTCAGACATACCTCTTGCATTCATCTTGAAATTGCTTTGTGACTCTATAAACCCTCATATTTTACTATCGACATAACATTGCACGTCCTTTTGGCGCAAGTGCTAGTAAGTAAATATTTCAAAACATGTAGCCTATAGATAACTTCATTCAATTCAAAACAATAAAACTGAAAAATATGAAGTCCAGTGAGGTTATAACAAGAGGGTGGGTTTCCGCAGTCAAAGGAAATGTACGTTTTTCTAGTTGATTTTGGAGGTATATTATTCATATATAATAGATAAGCAAGCAAAACTCTAGAGCCTAGATTTTAGTCTACATATTCAAATATATAGGTAGTTCTATATATGTAATTCACCTTTATTTCATGAATTATTTAGTTTTGTGGATTGGAAAGATATTTTCTTACAACCCAATTTCACTCTGATTAGTAGTAAATTTCATAATGGAATTTAATTAGAACTATATCAAATTTAGGTGCTACTTTTGAAATTTCTTGGGCCTTATCGACTTCCCGATAGAAATTTCATCTATTGGTGTTTGGTCAAAATTGATGTTTTGAACGTGGGAGAGTATTCCCACACTTCTAAAAACATGCTAAAAGCTCCAAACAACACTTTTCTTGTCCTTATCCCTTAGAAATATGATATGACATGATTGGATAATTTTAGGTTGATGGCCCATTTTGATATCGTCTGCAAAGCCATCACCAAAACAATCGTTGAAAGGCTGAAAACTGTTTTGGAAAGGATTATAACAGCCCAAGAAGCTATTCATTGTATGCAGGAAACAAAGGCAAAGAGTGTGCTTGCAAAACTTGACATCTCAAAGGTTTATGACTATATGGATTGGTTCTTCTTGAAAATGATGATTTCAATGTTTTGCTTTGTAAAGAATGGGTTGGATGGATGACAAGCTGTTTCTCATTGGTTTTTTCTCGGTCCTTTTAAATGGTGACTTAGGTATGGGGATCCTCTTTCTTTTCCTACTTGTTTCTCTTATTTTCGAAGGGTTTGGGTAGAGATGTATCCACTTTGGAGACAATCTTTGGGTCTGATCAAAGGAATCAAAGTTGTGAGTGAATTCCCAATCCCACTCACTTGGAATTAAATCGATGACATTGCTCTTAGTGGAAGAAGCAGCGGTTGAATTAGTGGCTTTTAGAGAATTTTGGATGTTTGCTTGAAGGCCTCGAGTTAGGTTATTAAAAAGAAGTATGAATTTCATTCTTCTATATTGTAGATGTACTGAATATTAGTTGTTGAAACTCTTAAGTTCGAAGAGCCTTCCTCGGCTCATGACATACCTAGCACTCCTATTTGTCTCATCTCTCAAGAAAGACTCTTGGAGGAGTTGGTTGGTGAGATTGGATGGAACAAGGATAAATTATTGGACTCAAAGATGTTTAATGCTAGTAGGACTTTTTTGTCGTTCATCCCTATTTTCATCCTTGTAGCTCTTGTTGCCTCCAAGTCAATCTTGAAAGAAACCAAAAGATTGATGTGCAAATCCCGTTTTAGGAAATCTCTTGAAGTAGAATTTGGATTTTTGTGAGTTGGGACAAACTTTGTCAACCCCACAATAGAGGTGACTTTGGCTCGAGTCCCTTCAAAACAATACTGCCACATGACTCCTATATCATATTAGACTTGGAGGTTGTGTATGGAACTGAGCAAATTATGGAGCAAGATTCTTATTAGCAAGCACCTCAATAATGAATGAAATATGTACATTCCTAGATGGCCAATTGTGAGGCATGGGTGCCCTATTTAGAAATGTTCGCAACTTTGTAGAGACCTTGTGAAATAAAGAATCTTTTGGATTGCCAATGTTGGCGGACAACTCTTGTTTGGAATGATGATTGGGACCAATACCGCCCTTAGTGTTGGAACACCCTAAGCATCTTCCATGAAGAGATTTATTTTTGCAACATACATGGGTTATAGTTGCTTGTTTTTTGTTGCTTACTTGAAGCACGGGTGGAAAGTAGTTAGTGGACATAGACCTACTATAAGTACACCTCCGCTTGTGCCTGGCTTCTTTAATTATAAGTCATATTGTCAACTTGTAATAAAGTCAACTATAGGAGAGGCATCCACTTTGTATAAATAGATGAGGGTTATGCGCTATTTATCGTTAATTATCCAATGTGCTAAAGTGATTGTGTTGTCATAGGTGTTTATGGTCCGCCCATAATTTGATGAGTCGTTGGTAGGCCTTTATAGTGGTAAACTCTTGATGATTTAATATTATTTTGAATTAAATCTAACATCACTAATGTATAAATGCTAAAATACAATAAATGACACAAGTAAATAAGCGTGTAAAGTATGAAACCCTAAGCAAGAGAGAGAAAGATAACTTAGTTGGTTTCTATGCAATTTGGAAGTGATATGGACTAGGAAAAGTACCGGACAAAGTGGGCGAGTGTCATAAATGTTCGGTATAAATTTTGCAACTCACGACAGAGCCGGACATGGGCGCTGAGAGGCCCCATTCTGCAGGCGCCCGTGACAACGCAAATAGTCGAATTTGGTTTTCATTGTGTCATAAGGGTGTCATAGTTGTTCCCTGTTCATCGCTTGATGGTCGCTCCTTGATTGTCGAAGGTACTATAACCTTCAAGACAAAGATTCCGCACAAGCCCAAAACCACATCAAACCTAAAAAGAAAGATGTAGAATGGGGAGTTGGATTGACCTCGACGGTCACCTCGAGAGTGAACTTACAACCAAGCGCTACACTACATCTTAGACTCCATGTAGTTCTTGTGAGTGTGTGTTGCCCTAGGATACCCTTGTGCAAGTTGCACTTGATAGCGGGTGTAGCTAGAATGTAGAAATGTATAGCATGTGTGGATGGAATAGAATGAACTTCCCCTTCCTATGTAGTGTATGCAGAGTTGATGCAACCCTTATCCCTTGAATGGATGCTAGATGGATGCCTTTGAAGTACTTTAGTGCCTTTGGATGCAAGCTTAGGTGATGATAGTATATGCTTAGTGTTTGGTCCTTCATTTTGAACACATAACTATGTATTTATATGATTCCCTTGTTTGAATTTTGTAATTGACAATTGGAAGGCCGACCCATAAGTGAAAAAGATGCCCAAAAGATAAAAGAGACCCAAAAAAAGCGAGTAAAGTAAGAAAGGGTTAGGGGCCAAAGAGAAAACAAGAAACAAATAAAAGAGGCCAAAGATAGTTGTCAACCACTAGTTTTCTTGCTTAGGAATCATATAAATGCTAGTATGCTTTTAGGACCTAGAAATGTACCCAAGTGCGTGATTTTGTGTCTACACTTGATGGATGGGGAGATCTTGATAAAATTTGACGGATGGATGCATGTAGTCTTCAATATATTGATTGGTTCTTTTGGCTTCTATGTCTACAAACACCTCGTCATGAGATGATTCTCTTGAGAAGGTCTTGTTGAAGATTTGTACTTATGGGTCTACACATGTTTCTACGCTTCTTCTTCAAGATCATCAACTGGTAAGTTTGGTTTGAGGAGGAATGAGTTTGGGTAATCCGGTCTTGGCTTGCGTATGGATGTTATTGATGCAAGTACAATTTCAATAAAAAGCTTTGGGTTTTCAAGTGGTGAAGTGCAATGCATGAAGTGTAATGTGTGAGTTCTAGTGATGTGTTTTTACGGGGAGACTAGGGCAAGTTCAATCTGTCCCGAGTTAGGAGGAATAAGTTGGGATGTTTATCCATAGCGAGCACCTTATTGTGATCTTGCTTGTTCGGGTTCTTGAATTGTTTTAAGCTTGGTTTTTAGTTTCTTGAGGCACCATATTGCGTGGTGGCTCTTGGGTTTATTGTCACACTCCCCCTTGTATCTCGAGATTCTTCAATTATAGGTCATATGGTTGGACATGTAATAAAGTCAAGTACAAGATAGACATTCACATTGTATAAATCTATGGGGGTTGTGTCTTATCTATTATTCATTATACAATGTGTCAAAGTGATCGTGTTGTGATAATTTTGTCTCTCGGTTGGTTTATTCTATCATAGCATGCTATTGTTAATGTTTATGGTTTGGATACTATGGAGTGTTGGTGGAGTAGATTAGCTGTCCATCTTGTCTCAATAACCTTGGTTAGGATTAAGTAGATAATATTATCCATTCCAATAGGCTGATAATCTCGATCACGCTTTTAAGCCATGGGATTTTCTTAGGTAGAGATGTTGTTCCCTTAGTGATGTTGTTAGGGGTTAGGGTAGGAAGGGATTAGGGTCCCATATTGTAAGGTGAGTACAAGATGTTGATTTTGGGAGTAAATACGGAACCCTTGGGGTTGGCCAAAACTAATGTTTCTCATGCTCATCTACCCACAATAGATTTCTCACTTTGAATAACCTCACAAAGAGAGTCTTTACAAAGTGTCTCTATTTGTGCCCTTTGCCGGTCTAAAGGTAGATAATAGAGATTGTTTTCTCTTCTTGCCCTCTTTCCATCACCTTAGGGAACCTCTAGCTGATATTTTTGTTCAACCTTGGGATTCCTTTATTCTCGATCGTTGGAATGCCTGAAGAAAGCCCCTTTTGCGGGTATGATTGTTAGAGAGGCTATGTTTGTGAGTACTATCATCATTTGGTGGCAAATTTTATTAGGAAGGAACCAAAGAATTCACCAAGGTTCTTAGAGATCGATCTTCCAAGTTTGGGCCACGATTGTAAAGATAGGATAAGATAAGATAAATATATTAATGTCCAACAAATGACCACAAAAGTAGGTCAATGGGATTGAAGTCCAAATAATATACAAAGTGCGAGCGGGGACAACTCAAACGAGTTCCCAAAAACCGAAGAAAGAAAAAGAGATGAAGTAGAAAGGAAACCCGAAGCAAGGACTCCCACACGGTGGGGGCAATGGAGCAAGCGGGGAGAAAGATGGGAGAAGCAAAGAAGGGAATGGAGGAGGGGGCAAACGAGGACCGGTGGGCAAATGAAGTAAAGAATATTAGAGAAACTTGCTTTGCCTTTCGTGGCTACTCAATGTTAGCTAGTGAGCAAGAAACTAAAAAGACAAAGGCTCGATGTTAACCCATCTTGGTTCCTTAATGATGGACCGCTCACCTATTAACATGATGAAAGTTAAATATATAGATGAACCCTCCAAAAGTCATCTAAGAGCTGCTAGAGAGGGTTGTGTTTGCAAGGATCACAAAGAAAAACCTAATTTAGGGTACGTTGTGGGGATAAGACATGCACTTTGGGTGGCTCGTGCGACATATCCTTGTGGAAGTTGAACCCCAAATTATGGCCTCACATCTTCAAGTTAATAGTTGAAACATCTCAAGTAATTGGTGACTAAATCTCTTTCTTAGGAAATCAAGCTTGTTATGAGTAAATTCCAAAGAGCTATTGTTTCTTGCATTTTAAGAGAGTATAATAAGGTGGTGGAACTCCTTCTAAACGAAGATGACTGTTGAGTTTGGGAAAATGCCTCATTAATAAGGAAAGTGAAGAAGTGAAGTATAGGTAGATCCTTGACTTTTGCACTTGATTCCGAATAACAATGAGTACAAGAAGATCCTTCAACTTTGGCTAGCCTATGTAGTAGATCCTTGTGGAAGGCGAACCTCAAATTATGGCCTCACATCTTCAAATTGCTATTTAAAACCTCCCGAGTAATTGGTGAATAAATCGTTTTCTTAAGGAAATCAAACTTGTTATGAGTGAATTCCAAAGAGCTATTGTTTCCTACATTTTGAGAGAGTATACTAAGGTGACAAAGCTCCATCTTGTGGAAGACAACTATTGAATTTGGGAGAATACCTCACCAACAAGGAAAGTGAAGAAGTGGAGTATAGACAAATTCTTTTGCACTTAATTCCAAATGACAATGAATCTCATGTAGATGAACACTTATTGCCTAGTAAAAACTAGATATATTTCTATTTCTCTATTGACATCATGGTTGGGGTTTTAGTTTGAATATTGCAAATAATCGTGAAATTTCACCTTGTCTATATCTCTACCTTGGTGTTTCAAGTGTGTCATAAGGATGGAGAGGAGCAATTTTTTTGAATATGATAATAATGGCCTTCATGCTCTTATAAGTGATTTGACAAGTTTGTTTGTTATCTTTAATTTAGAACTTGCTCCCAAGCATTATGCTTGCTGCATCACCTTGGTTCATGCACGCAATTAGACCTTTGAAGCTGGTAATAACGTGTCAATAACCATCCTTCAGCCTGTTGCTCATCCCATCATTGTTCTCCATGTCATTCTTCAACATTGGAAGGATATATACTTCTTAATACTATTGTTAGTGGGAGAAGGACTTGTATATTTTATTGTTGCTTTGGTTTTGTGCCCCTTGCCTCAAAGTTTGTGACTTTTGTGTCAATATGTTTAGTAGGGAGTGGGGTTAGTGGTGTTGAAGTGCTCATCCAATGACAAAGGAGCTTTAAGAAAGAAGGATGTTACTTCTAGTAGTAAACTAAAGAGAGTGATTGATGAAGCTATGGTGTAACATTCGGAGGAGGAACAAAAGGAGGATTATGTGATGCGGTTGTGGTTAGGTTTCCCACTAGAGGGACACCTTACACCATGAAACCTATATTAGAGTTAGATCTCATCGAAGAAGGATCTCATGCATAACTCTTTAGAAGGTAAACAACAAAGTTTCTTCTATTAATGCAAGGAAAGACTATAAATTTAGGCACAATGATACAACACTCTAGCTAGAATCTTATGACGAGACTTTGCAAGAACTCTTCTAAGAATCCCAATGCTAGACCTATTCTAAGCTTGCATACTTTGCAAAGCTTTTGCCAATCAAAATTGGCTCAACTAGGCAATCTTACATTGGACACCTTACGAAATTGGAGTATCAAATTCTATTCCTCTCTGTCTTTCGACACTATGAGCTGCCTTATATTTATAGAATTTATAGAAGCTTTTGGTAGGAGAACAAAGATGCCACTGCAGTGAAAGCCTTGAAGAATATTTTCATAGATCGCCTCACATTGCCATTAATTTGTTCCGGAAGTTCCCGTAGTTGGGTTGAGCTCAATTAGATCATTTGATTGGCCCCAGTCGCGATGGATGGATCAAGAACCATGTGTGCCCCCCGCTAATTGTATCCGTGTTGATAGGAAATCTTGTTTGACATAAATCTCATCATTGGAACAAATTGGAGTGATTACGCAGAAATACAAAGGTGTTGCGGCTTTGATAGTGAGCGATGGCTTAAGAAGTATCTTGTTGTGGTGGGTAAACATCAACAATCTCGGTTGCATTGGTGGCTTGCGTAAGTTGTGTGTGGCTTCATTGTGTTAGATAGTGTTCTATTGTGTCAGGATATTGCACGGCTAACTTTACCTTTGTGCGGTTAAGGCTAAGTCTTGTGCAACATATGCAAACATGTTTGCTTGGCAATGTTTTGCATAGGTGAGACAATGTTTTCCATAGGTGGCTTGGATAGACTTCCACCTTCCACAAGAATTACTAAAGCATTGGTTCTTTACGTGGCTTGCTTAGGAGTGGTGTGGCATTTGTGCAAGTCTTTATTCATCAATGCTAAATATTTTTGGGTGACAAGATTGCTTGTGAACTTGGATGCTCTTGTATCAAATGCCCCGAGTAAGAAGAAACTCGAGTCCTTGCTCAAGTGGGTTTCTGAAGTTTTGCAATGGAATGACCAAGTCTAGCCATCTTTGCTTCAGTAAACCAAGGCACATCTTTAACTTCTTTGCCTCTCCATTTCATCAGATGTTTCTTATGCTCTTTCCTACACGTTGTCTTCACTGTGCAGTCAACTAGAATCAATTTTGCATGCATATGCGTTGGTAGTTGGTGTCTCAATATACTTTTGTGCGTTCCTCTCCTCCACTTATTTGCTCCTTAAAATAAGGTTATATATATGCTACATTAAAGATAGGTGAGATGTCTCTCTTTTGGCAGCTCCAACTCATGCATTCTTCGCAAATCTCTTCAAGGATTATGTCTTGTACAATCTTGTTCCACTTGAGTTTGTCATACATTCCTAGCATGAACTATCTTGCAGGCAGTGCGCAAGGACTAAATCACCTTGACCTTAAACTCCAAGTGTCTTCTCCTTACATCTGTGTGCTCCTTTACTACACATTTCATTCCCCGATTATTTGCACACTTGCTTATGCACCTCCTTCATGTACTATGTGAAATCTTCAACTATTGCACTTCACCCTTCTTTTGTGGTAGCTCTTGTAGCTCGCATGACTCCTTGTGGGCTTGTTCCATACACATTTTGGAAATGTGACTTCCCATTACTTTTATTGATAGAGTTATTGTATGCAAACTCTATTCGCATAAGAATTGAATCCCATGTACCTACCTTCTTTGTCACTAAACATCTTAGCAAATTGCCAAGGCTCCTATTGACAACTTTTGTTTGGCCATCCGTTTGTTGATGATGCGTAGAACTGAATTGCAACATTGTGTTCAACTTCTTCCACAAAGCGCGCATTAAAAGTGGCCCACAAACTTGGTATCTCTATCGATAGAATCGTGCACGACAATCCATGTTGTCGCACAACTTTCTTGAAAAACAAGTCAGCAATATTCATAGCATCATTTATTTTCTTATAAGCAATAAAATGAGCCATTTTTAAAAATCTATCTACAATAACAAAGGTAGAATCATGACCCTTCTATGTTCAGGCAAATCCTAAATCAAAATCCATACTCAGATGCTCCCATGGTTATTTAGGTACTAGCAGTGGTTGATATAACCTTGCATTCTGATTCTTCCCCTTTGCCAACTAACATGCTTTGCATCTTTGCACATATCTGCACACATTTGTAGCCATCGTGTTTGGAAATATCTTTCTCCTCACTATGCAAAGGTGTCTTGTCTATCCCAAAGTGACTTGACATTCCTCTAGAATGCTTCTCTGGATCAAATTCTCTCGCATTGACCATTGTTGTACGCACAATTATGTGCCTCTAAACAACAATTCTTCCTAAAGAAAATCGTTTAACCATGGTGTGTATTCACAAATTTTGTGCATGCCCTCCATGCTTCCTCAAATCATCTTTGTGTAGAGCTTCTTCTTTGTGTAGAGCTTCTTCATCGCTTCACCCTTTTACATTTGCTTACATTTCATTTGTAAGACACATTTCTGCTCGCGCGCCTACTGACTCTATTGGATCTCCCACTTTTGCATTTAAGGCAAATGAATAACTCTGCAAGGATTCAACCCATTTCACTTGTCTTTGATTTAGCTTCCCCTGGCTATTAATGAATTGTGGAGCTTGGTGTCTGTATACAACACAAATTCCTTGGGCAACCAATTATGCCTCCACTTCTTCAGAGTTTGCATAATGGCATAAAACTCTTGATCATAAATTGAATATCTTCTTTTTGCATAATTCAACTTCTCACTAAAATATGTGATGAGTCTCCCTTCTGGACTCATCACAACTCAAATGGCTATTCCACTAGCATTGCAATCAACTTGAAATACTTTATTGAAATCAGGCAAGGCCAACATTGATTGTTCTCCTCCAAAATGTCCCTCATGGACTCCCTCATCAGACCCACGGTTCTCACAAAAACATTGCTTGGGGACCCTCTTTCTTTGAGTCACCATGATCCAGGCTTCCATTGAGAAGGTCAGACTCTTCTCCTTTGCCGCTTCATCGGTTGGAAGCAATCTATACCCTAACATATTATTTTGGCAGAGTTTAGAGCCCATCCTTTTTGTACCTTTGGAGACCATTTTTGACTTGGTTTCTTTCTTACACCGTGTTCGGGGCTTCGTAGACAACTTGCTTAGGGAGGGGGACAAGTACCCATACTTGGCATATTGTTCTTCTGAGGCTATTGCTCTTTCAAATTCCCCTCGTCGGTGTCAAGTAGTTAGTATCTTGAGGTCTCAAAACTTTGGGGGCAATTGGCACTCAGATGGATCATCTTCCACCTTTTCGGTACTCCTTGGACACTCCAAGCCACCTTTTTGTCCACGAAACAAGATATGAGCAGGGATCATTAGAGAGGATATATACAGCAGTTCATCCATACCACTTGGGTAAACCCTCGGGGGTTTACGTCCCAAGATGGCCTTTTATGCTAAGCATTTTTTAGAGCTAAGGGACGGTCTCATTATCTACCCTCAGTACACTTTTTGACACTAGATGCATGCCCTTAGCATCCCTTGAGTGATTCATGGTTGGTTCTCATAGGTTTCATTTGAGAAGGATCACCACCTGATCGCTTAGACATGATACGCCAGTTGTAGGTAGCCTTCAAAGGAGATCATGAGACGGAAACACACTTTATATCTTTTGATGCCCATTTACTAAGAGATCGAGGGAGGTTTCATTGTTTGTTTAGGAGGACACAAGATTTTTCTAACTACTTTAGGTTTGAGGATCGAGGCGTCGGCTTTATATTTATTGGGAGGCTTTAAGGCTCCATGACCACACTCTTGACCGCATCCTAGACTGGACTCTACCTAGTGGATCACTTCCTTCTTCACAGTGTTATAGGCAGAGAGAGGCACTAAGCGCCCTGGTGAGACCGTCCCCGCTTCTTCCTCTAGATTGGTTCGGCCTAGGGAAACCATCCATGGTTCGCCGAGTCATCACAGGCATGCCCGTACTAGGCTTGGCCTAGGAGATAGATGAGACCCACCAGGCATCAAAGAGATAATATTGTATCCAGACAACGACATAATAGACAAACTCTTTCTTCGGTTGGTCGCGTTTTATTCTCGGCTTATTCAGAGATCGGCCTTACAATGTTAGGAGAGTCGGATCTTCCATCCCTTAATGGGCTTTCCTCTTTTCTTCTCCTTGGTCGTCTTTCCCCCTTCTTCCTCTCGCTTGTTTTTTCCACCCCCATTTTGGGTGTGTGTGGTTTCTTCTTCTTGTTGGCCACCTCTTCGGCTTTTGTATTTCGTCTTACTTGGGAACTCTTTAGTTTTCCCGCCTTGTATTAGTGGTCATGGCTGTTTTCTACAATCCCTTTGATCTACCTTTGTGGTCAGTCATTGGACATTAATATATTTATCTTATCTTATCTATGACCTTCTTCAAGTTCTAGAATTCCACAAAAACTTCCTCTTGGCCTTCCGCATCAGCTCGTGATTGGTTCACAAATCTTATTGAATGCTCGATTAAATTTCCTATAGATGCTCTCAAGTCCATGGAAGCTTCGGGCCTCTAACATTCTTGGGTGATGGCCAATCCACAATATCTCGTACCTTCTCAGGATCCATCTTCAACCCATATTAAGATATCATAAATTCCAAGTATACTAACTCCTTTCGCATAAAATTGCATTTCTTCACATTCACCAACTTCTCTTGTTAAAGCTCTTAAAACTTCCTGCAAATGGACTAGGTGCTCTTCTTGTGTCTTACCAAAAATTAGAATGTCATCCAAGTAAAAAGTGACAAACATACCTAGAAAAGGCTTCAACAGTTTGTTCATCAATTGCATGAACGTTCTTGGTGCGTTAGTTAACCCAAATGGCATGACCAACCACTCATACAATCCATCATGTGTTTTGAAAGCAAACTTCCACTCATCTCCTTGATTCTTATCTAGTGATACTCTTCAAATCAATTTTTGTGAAGAACTTTGCTAAACTCACCAGTCCATCAAATCATCCATATGTGGCTATGGGAATCTGTACTCGATAGTAATCTTATTGATGGCTTTGGAATCAATGCACATTCTCCACTCTCCTTTCTTTGGTGCCAATATTGTGGGTACTGCGCATGGGCTCAAAGATTCTCTGATCAACCCCTTGTCAAGTAGCTCTTGTACTTGCTTTCTCATCTCCTCATTCTCCATAAGTGTCAACCTATATGCAGCCTTGTTTGGTAAACTAGCCCCTAGTATCAAGTCCATTTGGTGACTGATACTGTGTATAGGTGGTAAACCATTTGGGATATCTTTTAACATTATATTTGCATATTCACCTAGCATCTCATTCACCTTCTACGAGATTCCCTCTTTTGTGCGGCTTTGCCTTTTGTTTTTTTTGCACGGCCTTGGAATGAATGCAAAACATTCACTGTCCCCTTTCATAGTACCCAAGAACTCCTTTCCTGAAATCAACAATATTTGCAGACTCCTCTCCACTTCTACATTTGAATCCTTCAAGGGCTTCTTAGTGTACTTGTGTTTGTCTTTTACCAATGTGTAGGTATTTGTGTGGCCATCATGAACCGTTTGTCTATCATATTGTTAAGGTCTTGAACAACACATGGCATATGTCCATGGGTCTTCATATGATCTAATCTTGATACACACTCTATTCATATGATCTAATCTTGATACACACTCTATTTTGCTCATTCACAAGAAACGATGCTCCTTCAATAACCACAATACCTTATACGGGTTCGGGTGCACAATTCTCTTCAGATCAAGCTTCTCAACCATCTCATTAGAAACAAGATTATCATTGCTACCACCATCAACGATGATTTTACAATGCTTACCTCCGGATTTGCAAACGGTTCTAAATACATTTTTTCTTTGCGCAACCACATTCTCTTCTTTTGCAGGTTTCAATAACACCCTCTTCATCATGAGCGCTTTTCCATGTTTGGGTTCTTCAACGCTACTATCAGGATGTGTGGTTCTCTATGTCTGTGTGTTGAGAAACATAATTGCAAGCATTGTTCCTCCTATCACCACCGTTTTGTGTGGCTTGTGTACACTCAAATGTACACTCAAATGTTCCTCCTATCTCCACAACAAAAACATGTTTCACTAAATCCTCTTTCGTGTCCTCTTCTTTTGGAAGATCAACCTCCACCTCCCTGCGCATGGCTTTGTTCGTGCGAGCTATTTGTTGTTCCCTTGTGCACATGATTCGGTGCATCATTCCACAAACTTACCTTTGTGCGGAAATTCCCTTTTCCCAAGGGTTGTTCTGTTGTGTTCAGGACAACTTCTCCTTCTCTTTCAGTGCAAATTGATAGGCTTCCTCCACAGATCTTAGCCAACCATATTGAGTTCATCTTGAATGGAAATACACAATCCATTAACGTACCTTGAGATCTTTTCCACATTGTCCTCCACATGCCCAGCTCAGATGTTAAGCTGATAAACTACTTGGTATACTTCGTAACACTGAGTTTCTTCTAACGCAAGTTCTACAACTACTTGAACAAATAGGACTTGTAATCGACAGGCATGAACTTAGCCTTTAACTTTGTCACCATTCGATCCCACTTCTTGATCTTATCTTTGCCTCTTTGAACTCTCTTAGTCTGCACATGATCCCACCACAAGGATGGATTTCCTTTCAATCAGGTACTTGTAAATTTCACCTTTTTGTGATCTTCTACACACTCATACTTGAAGTATTTCTCCATTTTTGATCCAGTTGATAAGATCTTCTAGATCTAAGTTCCTAGAATAACATGGAACTTCTATTTGTGGCTTACTTCCAACCCTTGTAATTGTGCGCAATAATCAGTCCTCTCGCTCATCTACATGTTCTACTTCAACCTCCTAATCTGCAACACTCTTGCTTCACTTACATCATCACTTGCATCTTCATCAACGACAAGTTTATGTTGCAAGGTCTCCATGGCTTTCAAACGGGCTTGCATTCCTCTGATCAAATCAGTCATGTCCGCATTTCTTGGTGCTCTGTTTACTCTGGCAGCAAACTCCATTGTGCGTGCCATCTCTTCTTTCCTCCCAAACTCTCAACAACAAGATTCTGCAACCTACAATTTTTACCCAACAATCCAAAGTGGTGGAAGATGTCTGCAACTACTTTCTACCTACACCCCTAGCACAGAAAGTAGCAAAGCTTAAGATCACACACACAAAACAAATTGATGTCAATACCAATCTCTTCAGTAGGATTTCAAAATCCTTGCTCTGATACCAAAAAATGATGCAGTTGTAGTCAGGGTTCCCACTGAGGGATGCCTTACCCCACGCGACCTATATTAGAGTTAAATCACACCGAAGCAAGATCTCAAGCACAATTCTTTAACAATAAAACAGCAAAGCTTCTTCTGTCAATGCAAGGAAAGACTACAGATTTGGGGACAATGATTCAACACTCTAGTTACAGTCTTATGATGAGACTTTGCAAGAATTTTTTTAAGAATCCCAATCCTTGACCTTTCCTAAGCTTGTAGACTTTGCGAATCAAATTGGCTCAGTTGGGCAATCTCATACTAGATACCTTTTCAAACTAGAAGATCAGATTCTATTCCTCTCTACATGTCTTTTGACACTCATAGCTCCCTTGTATTTATAGAATTCATAGAAGCTTCTGGCGGGAGAACAAGGATGCCACTTGCAAGTAAATATGCCTTGTAGAATATTCCTTAGATTGCCTCACATTGCCATTGATATGTGATGGAAGCTCCCCTTCCAATCAGAGCTCAATCAGATCATTTGGCCAGTCCCTGGCAGACAGAATAAGAACCACATGTGCTCCCTGCTAATTGTATCAATGTTTATAGGAAATCTTGTCTGACATAGATCTCATCGCTGGATTGACATAGACCTCATCATTGGAACAAATGGGAGCGATTTTGCATGAATACAAAGGGATAGTAGTGACTGGTGGCTTTGGAAGTATCTCACGGAGATGGATAAGCATCGGTGGTCTCGGTTAATCATTGGCGGTCTACACAAGGTGTGTGTGGCTGTTCTGTGGAAGGCATGTGTGCATGGCTTCACTCCACAAGATAGTGTTCTACGGATTGGGATACTGCATGGCTAAATCTAGCTTTCAGCAGTTAATTTAAGGTCTTGCGGCATATGCAAGCTTGTGTGGTGTTGGCAATGTTTTGCGCCGGCGAGACAATTTGTGCAACTGAGGCTAAGCTTTGGGGCTTGGATAAGATTCGCGGCTTCCACAAGAATGGCTAAGATGTTGGTTCTTCATGCGGCTTGCTTAGGAGTGGTGTGGCATTGCGTAAGTCTCAATTCACTAACTCTAAATATTTTTGGGTGACGCAGGATTGGTCGTGAACCCAGATGCTCCTCCACCATTATGACAGAAGCAAGTTGGAAACAGTTGAAATGGATTTGAGGAACTTGACAAATTCCCTGCTATGGACCCAACTGAGCTTTCTGATTCAGAACTGAGGTGGATAAAATTAAAAATACTCTGGGCACATGGTGGGTTAGAACAATGTGTTTCCAAGAGTAGCTGTTGTGAAAGAAATGATGGTTAATTTTGCCTTAAGAATGGGTTGTCATTTTGATGAGAAAATTGGGGAAGATCATGTGAATATGGTGGGAACTATCAGAGGCCTAGGCTCTCATCTCAAGCACTGGCCGGAAGCCGCCATTGACAATTTTGCAGTCCTCTGTTTTAACTGCCACAAGAGGGTTTGACAAGGTCGGATACCAAAAATGCAGCTCCTATAGCGGTGAATCCCCATCAGCTTTTGTATGAAAGTTAAGAATCCCTCCTCAACTATTCCTGTTGTTTTTTCCACTGGAAAGAATTCAGGTTGCCTGTTAGATTAAGACGTATAGACCTGGAGGTGAGACTTATGTCAAACTTGAAGACCAGTCAGTGGAAATTGTTGATATTAGTGTTGTAATGGGAATGATTAAGGAATTGAAGGTGGAAAGACTGGCTCAAAACCATACATTTCTCAGCTGCATTCTAAAGGAAATTGAGAAGGAAACTTTGGGAACAATGGTAATTTTCGGCCACTGGAAGGCCCAATTGGAAGTGGCAAAGTCTTTTGGATTTTGGAGTTGATATTGACTCTCTTAGAATGATGCAAAATGAGGTGGGGGTCTTGATCTGCCAGATGTGTCAGTCAATATCCATCATCTTGAATCCTGAAGTCTATTATGAGTGATAGCTATTAGAAGGTGAATAAAGATTTGGTGAGTCAACATGCCAATGATGGGACAGCGTTGGCTGTCAGTCTTCCCAGGCCATGGATGTTGGTCAGACATGTGCTCCAAAGGAAAATGAGGCAGTTTAGAGCCGTTTTTACTATAACCCTGCCTGTTTTGGAAAAAGG
This sequence comes from Taxus wallichiana var. yunnanensis, assembly GCA_018340775.1. Taxonomy (NCBI): domain Eukaryota; kingdom Viridiplantae; phylum Streptophyta; class Pinopsida; order Cupressales; family Taxaceae; genus Taxus; species Taxus wallichiana. The sequence goes on from CM031244.1 coordinate 440,646,588, forward strand.
TAAGTGAACTGTGGCTTTTGGCTGACTATTGCCTTTTGTGTCAACTCTTTTCCGGCGTTGGTAGCATACTCAATGGTTAATGCGAAGAAAATGGTTGTCAGAGCCCTTAATAATATTGCTTGTGGCCTTTTCACCCAGTGTAGTCAGCAGTCATCTATGATGGATTTGTATTTGGCATGGTAGGGGTCAACGTAATGTTGCTATCCTCCTTAGCTATCTTGAGCTTGTGTAGACTCCAGCCTGTTTTGGATGGAATGGGACAATAATACTCATGTGGACAAAGATAGCTCCAGTTGCTTTGAGGGATGATGAAACTAGGAGGATGAATGTGAATTGTACCTCTAATTTTGAGGGTTCTGTTACCTGTGTTCTGTAAAAAGATACTATCTTAGTTGTAATCTCCTGCATATCTCTTATGTAGTACGTCTCTTGTGGATTTGATAGTAGGATCTATGTTAGTATAGGTAGCTGTAGTCTTTTGGTTGCCTGGTGGTATGTATATCGTAATGCTGTGACTATGCATGTGTGGAAGATTGGAACTCCAGTAGACTTAAACTCTAGTTAGCAGCTTCATGCATACAATCTCTATTTTTAGCAATATGATACAATCTGTTCTTTTTCCTTAAAAAAAAATATTGGTTGGTGTGTGGGAGATCAGGTTATATAAATTAACAGGCCAAGAAATTGGAAGTTTTAAAAACAAGATCAAGGCCTATTTAATCCTCTTGCCTTCATGTTTGTTGGATTATCTGCAGGGAACCCCAGCCCTAAAGGGTTTTTACATATTAGTGATTTTGACAAGACTACAATAATGCATATTCTTCAAAGGGCAGTGGAACTGAAGCACATGATTAAATCTGGGGACAGGACGTTCCAGCCTTTAAAGGGAAAGTCAATGGCTATGATTTTTGCAAAACCATCCATGAGAACACGCGTCTCTTTTGAAGCGGGATTTTTCTTTTGGGTGGGCACGCCATATACTTAGGCCCAGATGATATACAGATGGGAAAAAGAGAAGAGACTCGTGATGTCGCTCGTGTGCTATCAGGTTATAATGACCTCATTATGGCACGGGTTTTGCCCATCAGGTATGATGGTGAGTCACACGGTTCTGTATTTGTTATAATACTAAGATGATTTGATTGTTGGCTTTCATACAAGTGCATTTTCCCTAGAGTTGTGATCTAATTTGTGTAATCACTGCTCAATGTTTTGTCTTTTATTGATTAAATAGGATATTCTAGATTTAGCAAAGTATGCCAGTGTACCTGTTATCAATGGCTTGTCTGACTATAACCATCCTTGTCAAATTATGGCCGATGCTCTAACTATTATGGAACATCTTGGTGGATTGGAAGGTGTTAAGGTAATTTTCGAAGGCTCCCTTTTCATGCAGTGTTTTAGACAATGTGTTTTAGTTTTCAGTCTTGAATGCAAGAAACTTTTGTTTGGTTGGATTAGTGAGCTGCTGTATGGTATGTATTATCCTGGAAGGCATCTAGGTTTCATAATGGGTATGGGATATTGAGTGAGTGCTTTTGGATGTTTCTTTTACCTATGGCAAGTCTGTGATGATTCTTTCATTATTAAGGATCTATTCATAGTTTTCTGGGTTTAACATCTTTTTCATTCAGGTTGTGTATGTTGGAGATGGAAATAACATTGTGCATTCTTGGCTTTTATTGGCCTCTGTGCTGCCATTTCACTTTGTTTGTGCATGCCCTAAAGGGTTTGAACCTGACCATACAACTGTAGAGAAGGCAAAGAATGCTGGGATTAGTAAAATTGAAATAACGAATGATCCTGCAGAGGCTGTAAGGGGGCAAATATTGTATATACAGATGTATGGGCAAGTATGGGCCAGAAGGATGAAGCAGCTTATCGTTATGAGCGCTTTAAAGGCTTCCAGGTATGAGATATAACGGTTGTCTATATAGGACATTATATGGATTCTCTAAACCTTTTTTAATCTTTTTACCATAAAACTCACTTGTATTTTATTGCGGTGTAAAAAAGAGATCACGTACTTATAAAGATATACCAACATCTACCCTGCAGATTAATGAGGCTCTGATGAAGTTGGCAGATCCAGATGTGTTATTCATGCACTGCCTTCCTGCTGAAAGAGGGATTGAAGTCACTGATGGTGTTATAGAGGCTCCCAATTCTATTGCTTTCCCTCAGGCAGAAAATCGGATGCATGCCCAAAATGCAATTATGTTGCATGTTCTTGGACTATGAACATTGACTTACTATACAAGTGCATATATTCGCTGCCAAGCACTTCCTATAGATTTTGCAGAGTTTGCATCAGCACTTTTCAGCAGGGTAACCAACAGTGTAAATTGTGGGTTACAAATGGTTAATAAATGCTGATGTTTTGTTTGGGAAACTGAAAATTTTAAATTTTCATTATCATGAAATTAGGTCAGAAAAGATGTGAAGATGTTTAGGTGTGTCAATTGATTAGATATCTCAAATGTTGTTTTTGAGTACTTACATTTAAGGTAATGATTTTGAAGCCGACTGGGAATATCCTTCTTTTCAAAATTGAAGCTCATATCACATAGATAGAAAAAATATTCAGGATATGTTATGAAGCAGATGATTTCTTGAGTAAGGATAAAATGATTAGCAATCCAAAAACAAGGAATAATATCTGCAGCGTAGAGACCCTCTACGAAAATCTTAATGTTGGAAAAAGTTCTGGAGAGCCAAACGAGGAGCATACTGTGGAAGCAGTTAAATTTCAATTTTGTGGAGGTTATAGTATTGTGATTAGGCTCAAACACAAAATGAGAATTTTCACCCTCCTTGTTGCTCTCTATAATAAACGTTTGAACTTCGTTAAGATGTGTAGATAGAATTGATTATGATGAATGTCATTCAGCATATGTAACTGTGTATAATTCTCCGCAAAGATGCATATTATTAAGCTTCATTAAATAGATTAGGATGTTGAAGTCATACCTTGTTTGTTAGTGAATGCCATAGATGCCTTGCATAAGTGGAATAATCTTTGGAACAAAGAACATCACAGTGGCCCTTCGGAAGTCCTTTATCTTGTGTGGGACTTGCACCATCACATATGCCCTCATTTCTGCTTTTGCTACTTTGATCAAATAAGTTTTTTTGTTTTTACTGTAATACTTAACCATTTCTTTGCTGACTGTCCACCAAAATATTTACTACTTACTAAGTTACTGCTTATGTGCATTTTTTTCTCGATTGAATTTATACCTCCTTAAAGAGCACGTGGTGCTGTTAGAGGATAGGATACAATTAGGTGGACACTCATTTCTTTTATACCTTACAGTCAACGCTCAAAGGAGTTACAATTTTATGCATCTCAAAATGAATGTAAACTTTCACATGAGTGAAGAAATAAATTAGAGGCAAAACTTAATCTGAAATGTATAAGGAGAGGAGCCAATCTTTGAGTATGGACCAATACATGTGAGGGTAGATGAAAATAAAGGAGCTAGTACATGTCACTTTCCCACTTAAATTTTTGAAAAAATGCACCCTATAGAATATGTCACATCAAGTCATATCAAACCAATTAACCAATCAAATGATGACAAATAAGTAAAAGAAAATGTATGACTTAACTCTCAAGTAATGGCGCACCTTGAAATTTCTTTGTATTTCAAATTATCAAATTTAAATATTAAAAAAGGTCCCTTCCACAATTATTTTTTTAAAAACGAAATATTTATAATAGGGAGAGCATGATCTATTAAAGGGTATTTTTGTTTTCAGTTATATGATATTTAGGTTTCTATGTGCACTCATAAAATTAGGGTGCACAAAGATTGGCTCCTCTCCCTTATCTAATGATCTGAAAAAGGTCTAAAAGGTATAGTGTAGCATTGTCATTATTTATCAACACATTGAGAATAACATAGCATTGATAATTTATTTTTTTGACTCTCTTTTAGCTAGGTGAACAAACCCCGGATAACCTGTCCCGTGGGAATACTCCGCATGAATGGAGGGCAATCTACAATGTCAAAATCACCAGGAGTTCGCACCCATCCCTGACCATTTTTACCCTTATTAGTGCGCCTCTCTTAATGTAGGGGAGGTAGCTATCTTAGTAACATCGCTCCATCTTTGTAACTAAGCCTTTTGGTTGTAATTCTTGGTAATGGGATATATTGCCTTTTGGTTTGAATACAAATTATTTTGGGTGATTCATCCAAATGCCCGGGCAAAAATAACAGATAAAATAGAGTGCTATCAATAATTAGATTGAATTTGACATAATTTGACAGTATATTATGAAGTTGTTTCTTTCCACATCTTCTAACCAACAACCAAGCAGGTCATTGATACATTGCTTTCGAGATAGTTGGGAAATCTCTTATAAATTGGATTTGTGCATGCTCATGTTTAATGCGAATTTTTCTGTGAGTTTGGAGTATATTATATCTGTGAATGGAGAACCTTGATAATGTGTTCAATTTTTAGTTCATCCTTCTGCGGGGGATCATCTGAACTATTCCGTTATGCATGTCATTCAACTAGGCATCTTATATTATTTTCTTAGCGTGTCATGGGAAGTCACACTCCAATCTTAAATATGAGCTTTCTGGCAAAGGTAGAATGTATGCAATTTACATGTTACTTCCAATCCTCATATTTTCTTATATATTTATTGTGCCAAAAGTATTAAGCGCCTCTCTCTAGTCTTGCAAAGAGTTTTTCTGGGGTTCTGGTACAAGGTGTATTTTCACTGTTGTCTTTGACAATATATATTATCTCAACTTAATATCCTCATTTATTTGCCCGACTAATCTTCCCTTCGGTTTGCCTCAAAGCTATTCAATTAGACTCGTTCCATATATTTTTGAAAATTTAAAGGCCTTTATAGTTACACTTAGAATGAAGACAAGCTAAGAATAAATACCTTAACTAACACCCGTGTTCCATATACATTTCCAATTATCTAATCCAGCATAAAGAGTCTCAAGCCAAGAATAAGAATTAAAAATTTATATGCAGTTTATCTCTAATTATCATCGTACAAAACACCTTTGTTGGGTGCATAACCGATCATCTAATCTTGCAGATATTGTATATTGGTATTTTACCTGATTTGGGTTCTCTGCATGCAACCTGGGTTTGGACAACGATGGATGTCTTTTGAAGGATGAAACCGCCCACGTGTTATCTAGTTTAAAGTTTTTGTCAAGTTCTTTGTTTGTGATGTTTGTGGCTAGGTTTTATAATTCAATATCCTCCCAGAATATGCATTAATAAAATCCATAGTTTTGCATCCTGTGACATTGATTCAAATCTTTCTAAAAAGTGTTTGACAATTTCTTGTAAGGTGAGTAGATGTGATTTTGCATGGATTGCAACTTAGTCATTGGTGTCTTCCTGTAGAAGTCCCAGGGTAGTAGAAATGCAATTAGACGTTCTAGATTTATTGGTTATTGTGGCAGAACGTTGTTTCCTGTGTTCCTGATGGAATTTACAAATTCCAGCAAACATTAATGTGGATCTAGTATCACTGTTTTTCTCAAGAAATTAAAGAGCACTAAGGATAAATATAGAATTGTAAAATATATGTTGGTGACAATTCTGTGCAGAAAAGCTGATTCCGTGATTTGAGGTAGTATAAGATGCACTGCACCTTCAACATTCTTTTGCAACTATGTGTTGTTGGGATGAATAATGGTTATGTGATCTCCTTGCTTGCCAGAGGCTTCTTCAGCAATCACTTTAATTTTGAATATGCTGTCTTATAATTTACTGTGTTCCTAAGCTGTGACTTAAATGAACTTTTCTTATTGGGAATTTGGCAACATGCTGTCTACATTCCAGTCTTACTAGGCTGTCTCTTTCATATTATCTATTTCAATCTTCTGTTTTCAGAAAGACGGTTCTCAGTCAATTTTTTTGCATATTGCAGTTTTTGTTCAATGAAACTAATAAATTAGGGCTTTAATAGGTGGCTCATTTTATCTCTTAGCTTAGCCAGTTTCCTATATGCCCATGAAAGTTCATTATGGAAAAGGCTTAAAGTCAAAATCAGGCTGTCATGACCATGATAAATTTCTCTTTTCTGTTGCACTTTTTTCATGAAAACTTTAAACAGAGCTTGTTCATTATGGAAAAGGCTTGAAGTCAAAATCAGGCTGTCATGACCATTGATAAAACTCTCTTTTCTGTTGCACCTTTTTCATGAAAACTTTAAACAGGGCTTGTTCATTATGGAAAAGGCTTGAAGTCAAACTCAGGCTGTCATGACCATGATAAAACTGTGCTCTTTTCTGTTGCACCCTTTTATGAAAGCTTCAAACAGGGATTACCTGGGTGATTCTTGTAGCCTTCCGTTGGGGTATTTCTGAAGTGAACAAGTTCACAAATGGTCTTTATATTTATTTATTTGCTTGCAAGGAAGAAATTGTTTATTAAAATGGCATGTACAAAGATTTTGCTAGAAGTTATTAAGCAAAGCATATTCCCCCATCTCATACATGAGGATTAAACGTTGCTAAGAATTTTTACAAGGATTACGCATGGATGGAACGTTCATCATCCTGGGTTTCTTGCTTTGGGCCGTGGCTAATGTTCCATGTGAATGCCTACTTATAGAAATGCTTATCCATAATAATTATGAATGAAATACAAGAGCCAAATGGAAATTCTGGAAGAAGTCAAACTACAGCTTAACATGTGAAAATCAAAATTGAAGGCAGCAAAAGAAGATAGAGAAACTTTTGCAAATCTTGTTGATATAAAAAGGTTGGTAGATAACAAAAGTTGAACCCTATTGATACCCCCATTCTTACGAACGTTTTGTCATACAAATGTGTATTGACACCCTCATTACTATGAAAATCAAGTTGTACTGTGGAACCCCATCTACTTCAAAATAAAACATTGTTGGGTGTAGGTTTTTCTTCATTAATAACAATTCTGAGGAAGAAGTCTTAAGAATATTGTGATTACAGTAGATAATGAGATGTTTGTGACAGGTAACGTTGAGAAGATTGCAGTGGAGGATGGTGAAACAACAGCCACTGAAAAAGATGGTAAATTGGAAGCAATGGGAAAGAGTATAACCAAGGCAGTTGACGAACAAAGTGCAGTTGACGAACAAAGTGCAGTTGACAGCAAAGCACAAATTCTGATTGAAAATGGTTTGGTAAAATGGGAGATCACATAAATTCTTTCCATCAAAGATCACATAATGACTTTTCATCAAAGATTGTTTTAGCAAAGGAATGCAAGGGACATTAAAACTATGCATTAGAGCATAATGTGGAACGCCTGCATTCAACATTATCTCCCTCAAAGGAGTCCAAGTAAGCCTATTCTTCTCGACTCCCCACTATATTTATGCCGAAAGGCATTTTCCCAAGTAAAATGGCCCCTCCTTAAGCTGACAGGCGACAGACCAATCAATAGTCTGAGGCAACGCCGTGGAAGAGGATTCGTGTGAGCCGCTGATTGCATTTTTAGATGTTGTTGGTGGCCTAAACTGACATGGAATTATGCTGATGGATGGTAAAGATGAGGTGTGTGGTTGTAGATGCAGGACACAATCATGATGACGTATAGGAGCTTGGGAATGGCGAATTAATTTTCTGTGTCATCATCTCATATCTCTCGGTTTGAAAAGTTTTTTCATCTGTGGCTGCTAGTCCTGATACAAGTGCACAATTTTTTTACAATTCTATGCAAGATATGGAATCTAAACCTGCAGTGTTCACCTTTTAGACATATCTACTAGTTGAAAAATGCCCTGCCATTCCACTCGTAGGTCTGCTTCCCATAGGTTGTCTTTAGTAGCCCCGCAAACGTTAAAATATTTTCTTTTTCTTATGACCGTTTTAGAATACGAGTCTCGAGATGGTGTTCGAGTCCCAGTGTACAACCCCTCTCTTTCTACTTCAATTGTCACAATAACTTTTCAGGATGTATCCCAAAGTTGCAGTGAAAGATGCTTATCTCAAGCGAGATCAAGTTCGATCATGTAGAGTTTGTGACTTCGTTTCAAGTAAATCCACATAGTGCTTCTGTCGTGGACTTGCTTCAACTGCGGAATACTTGTAATTCCTGCTGCAATAATAGGGATTGGAAATCCGTTGTAGGATATTATTCTAAATGCATTCAGTCGGTTATTGCTTACAATTTTTACGTGGGAAATAATTTCCAAGCTCTTATAAGGTAGAATTTTTTAGAAGGAAATAAACGATGCCCTTTTGTATTCACGTTCCAAAAGGGCAGGATGCGAGAGAGCTAAGCAGAATTTGTCTCACACTTTTATGCACAGATTAGGAGAGCCAAATTTGAAGAACTAAACACAGGCTTGTTTGAAAAGTGTATGATGATCTTGAGGCAAAGTGGACGTTGACATAAGCAAGCACCAAATCAACGAGCTCATCTTAGTAAGGGCATGGTCCTATGGAGTGGGGGCTCCATAAATATTTTAGCGGGTGCTGTTGAGAAAATTCAGGAACATTTTAGCCAATTTAAGGTCCCATGTTTTTACCATTTTCCTCTACAATTTCTGCTGAGATATTTTAGGAACCCATTGCAATTTTATGGTCCCATGGAATTTCATCTGTAGAGCCTCTAACTGCTAAAATTATACCATATTTAAAATATGAAGTTTATTTCTCTCCAAAATGACCAAAAATAGTGGCAGGAATGCATTTTTGGTGCCACATGGAAACAAAACAGCCTAAACAGTAGGGGAAACTGTCACCCCCCTCTCCAGCCACCTCTGAAGTTTAACGGGCTAAAAATGTGGAGCTCCTGATTTCCAAGTCAAGATTCAATTTTTTCCTATAGTTGGTTGAAAAAATCAACATGGGACCATCTGCAACAGGATAATAGGAGCTGGAGTGGGTCCATGGGACCATGCTCTAAGGGGCTCCTCTTGAATACCAAAGCTCCGGGTGTTTTTGGACAATTCTTCAACAAAAACAAGTTATGCAAAAACATAAATCCGGATGAGGCAGTTGCTTATGGTGTCATGTTACGGGCGCGTTAAACAAAGAAGTGGTGAATTTAGTGGCGGCTAAACCTACCCCCTTTTGAGTCTTGGAATTGAATGCAACGGTTGTGTTATGAATGTAGTTGTTACTCGAAATACTCCTTTTCCCACATAGCGGACGACAATTGTTGGCACAATTTCGACAATTTTGAGCGTCTTTTGTTTCGAGTCTTTCATGTCAAGAGACCATTTTAATGAACACTACTTTTCTTGGTGAAGTTTCATTGGCGGGGTTCCACCTAATTCATATACAATCGTAGATATTAAAGTTTGCTTTGAAGTGGATGTCGACGAAATTGTAACAGCTTTTTTGCCGCCGGAGGCTATTCTCCCCACAGAATGCACCACATACATAAAACTGACCCATAAAAAACACCATAAGACATGCAGGCGGGACTCGCACATCGCAGAGTCACATCATCGTTTCTTGTTTTTGAATATACCCGATTGAAATCAAATGGTGGCATGTGGTAGGGCAGAGGTGGATTGGTAGGCCCTGTGTTAATAAAGAGCAGTCGTGTGTTCAAATTCTTGCAGACATTTGTACGCACCTTGTTGTAAAACACACCGTGTTTTTCACCAAACTAAAATCGTGAAAAAAATGAATGTTGAACCACGCGCCACGTGGCAGCGGATGGGCATGATGGTCGCGATGATGCACTTTATGGTCAATTTTATGTATGCGGTGCATTCTCGTGATGAGAATAGCCCTCACCGTTGGAATTTCAAATTATCATTGCATGTCTTCAATATTTTTATACATATTTTTATGATTTATTCTTATGTTTATAAATAAGATTTATATTTTAACAAATTATTACGCCGAAGGCGTTCCCTATGGGAAAGGGACTTCGGACGTTTCGCGATTGGGTTAAATTTGATGGTCACTTGGACGTTTTTACTTTTTAAAGTTGTTTTTAAGTTGTTTTCATTGTTTTTGCGATAGTGGCATGTTTTTAATAGGTTTATATTCATGCGCGATAACTTTCTTCACTCAAAGCGCATAGAACCTCTCGATTGGGCCTTCTCACGCGCGGCGTTCAGCTTCAACATGATTCAAGGGTTCTTCTCGGCCATTTGCAGGCTTCCTTCCTCTTTTCCGAGGCTTCTTCTCGACAACAACTTCTTCCATTTCCTTGAATGATGCAACTTCAACATCAGAATGCTCTGACTCAGCACCAAACCGAACACCACCAAAGAAAGCACCAGAAGACATTGAAGGCAAGGAACCATGCTTCTCATCAAGGGTCTTTGCTTTTTCATCTTCTCTTCCATTTGGTTATGAGATTCTCCGTTTGCAAGAGTTTCCCGCTGGAGACTGCCATTTGTAAAGTGAAACATGGGTTTTGAATTGTCCACTTCCTCCTTTGGTATAAAAACCCCCTTGTTCTCCATAGGCTTCTGAACAACGAATGGTGATGCATTGCCATTCTGTTCTAGAACTTGCACAGTAGTGTGATTTGGAAACTGCGAAGACCCACTATCGACAATGGGTTTCAGAGAAGTCAAATATGGGATATAATTGTGATTGTCGTCACAGACAGCAGCAGGCTTTTGAGTAGCAGAATACAACAAAGAATTGTGATTTTGGGCAAGCTTCTTAGTAGCATAAGGGCACAACAAAGAATTGTGATTTTGAGCAGGCTCTTGAGTCACAGCAGCAGGATACAACAAAGAATTGTGATTTTGGGGAAGCTTCGAGCAGTAGCAGTAGGGTACAACAGAGGATTATGATTTTGGGACGGTTTCTGAGCAGTAGCAGCAGGGTACAACAAAGAATTGTGATTTTGGGAAGGCTTCTGAGCTGCAGAATACGGCAAGGCACTAGACTTCTTATCGAAAACCCCAGTTTTATGCACAAATGATAAGGATCCTTCTAAGAGGGCAGTGTTCTGCGCAAGTGGAAAGGAGGGGAGCTCTTCGTGGGCTACTACAGGCTTCTGGGCAGGAAATGGGACAGGGCTCCGATCGTCCTCCGGCAGCGTTTGCATTTGCCTATTGGGAGGGAAAGTAGAGGGGTTGGCATTTTCAAGGACAGGTAAGGATTTTTGAACCGGCAAAGGGGTCGGCGTCAAGGTGGGATTTGGGTGCCTGTTTTCTTCCGAAGAAAAATTTGAGTTTCGACCTTCCTCTACAAAATTTGACAGGATTTGGCTTCAATGATCATCATAGAAGTTCAAGTCGTGTCCGCCCTTTCTAATCTTGGATTAGGGTTTGTGGGCACCTGAACTGTGATGGATTTTTTAGCCCTTTCGTTTACTTTTGCGGACTTGTCTTCGAGCCCCCAATCGGTTGCAACGTTGAACACAAAAACCCCTATTTTTGACGGTGCACAACATATTGATCGGTGTGAGTGTGTTGCATTTTGGCCTGTGCGTGCCAGCATTTTAGATTGCCTATTGTTAACATTTGATTTTATTTCTTACAATTTGCAGGAAATGAGTGTTGTGAGCGATTGGCATACTATGGCATCAATATAAATTTGGTGACTTATTTGACTACAATATTACATCAGGGGAATGTAACTGCAACAAAAAATGTAACTTACGATCTTGTCAGGCACATGCTATCTCACACCACTTTTGGGGGCAGTTTTGGCTGATGCATATTGGGGACGTTTTGGCCGATGCATATTGGGGATAATACTAGACTATTATTGTTTTCTATTCGAGTCGGTGTAAATATAGTCAAAAGTCGAGATAATTATCGATCGGTTGTCGATTTGAATTTTTCGCCATGTGATTGTGATGACGATGACAAGACTACATGAATTTTTTGGGCATATCATTACGCCTGTGAGGTATGTTCATGTTTATTCCTCCCCTTAAATTTGTGGTCACAAACTTCAATAAAATCCTTCGTTTTTATTAGTAGGCGTTGTTAGTTTGGATTTGGTTGTCTGAATATGCCAGCTCTTCATCGATTTATGTAAATGGACGCTCTTGCCTTGATCCTCTATTACGTCCCATGTTCCAGGGAAATTAGTAAAAAATGCTCTATAATAGTACAACAAATTGTAATCCCATTTTTGTGTCATAGGAGCATAAGCAGATCTATAAGATCTGAGACTGGTGGTTGAGTCCTAAGATTTTTTTCACAAATAAACAATGTATGGCCATTAGCAAAAGCCTCTGTTGTAGAAGCTATTCCAGCTGTTAGTTCACATGAAAATGCATCTGCAATGATAGAACGAGAAGAGGAAGAGCATAAAAAAATAACTGGAAATGCATAGATCAAATTAGACCAATTAAGATAATGTATATTGACTGCAAATACTCTGTGCAATTGTGCAATTTTCAAAGGTTATAGCTGGACATGTTGATTTTGCATCTGATAAATGGTCAAAAACCATAAACATCTTATGATGGTCATGGTAATTTAAATCCAGAGAAATTACACAAGTTGTTGCCTGTTTTCTGCTTTGCTTCTTTTAGATGCAACTACTAAGAAAATGATATATATACAACAAAATTTAAACATAGCTTATACATCACAAACATGGTTCTTTAGTAGCTAGGAGCCATGCATAGTCATAATTGTAAGCAATTTGTCATAAAATACAATCTTTGTGTCCCCTATCTATGTTGCCATATTGTTCATATTCTTCATATAACCTCTATTATGAAGCAGGCATAATATTTCTTAGGTTCATTTCAAAGTTTTTAGACTCTGTATCAGTATTGGTTCTTGATATGATACAATAGTATGATCTTATTTCCATGTCAAAGACCATATTGATTACACCCCAACAATAACTAAAATTGGGACTCATTATTTTTGTATTTGATCAATGATTCTATATCCTTGTAAGTTACAAATGAGAGTAAATGGAATCTCATACACAAAAGCTTTAGGGGTAACACTAGTATGCATGATAATTAGTATTGTGGAAAGTTTGGACAAAATACTCCGAACTATTGATGCATTGTATGATTACCGGGATTGATAGTGTCTTTGGCACCATACTTCCTTTGGATCAGCCCAAGCAGGTTTCAATCTGTCGACCTCTATGGTTAAAGACGGCTTCGAAGAAGCCTCCACAAATCACATGACACTTCGGCGATCGGTTGTCACCCAATTGCTGATAGTCCGCACGCTATGATGCGGTAACTCAACTTAGGTAAAAAAATTAACTATCATTTGACGAGAGTTAAAGGAATGGAGAAATTTGGATTCGGGGTTGGATTAGGCAAAACATTAGTTGCTGGCTCCATATTAGTTGAATCCTTTTCATGTCTCATTTATATGTTGTTCATGCAATGCCTCTGTATTTCTACTGCATAACCAACAAATGCGCAAAGATTATGACAAGCAGGATTTTAGTAACCATTGAAAATTCATTTACCTATTCTCTCCTACTAGAAGACTTCATCTAGAAATCAAGCAATTCATTGTTATGTTTTTCCTGCCTTGCTAATTCCCTGTAGATGTAAGGGATTTATGAATTGCATATCTTTTACTCTAAGAGTTTACAGGGAATAACATGTACATCCAAAGAGTGAGAACAAACAGTCTACTTGTATCTTTTCCATCTTTGGAGGACACAATTTGAAAGGACCCTCTTTTAGATGTCGATGGAAGGAGCTGGGGATCTTGATCCTTTGAGATAATTTTGGACTCAATGCATTGTTGGTCCCCCAAGATTTTCTTCTGATATGCTAACCTGTGGCTTCCCGAGAGCTTCTCAGGATTAAGACTATTCTCAGCATGCAAAAGGGCACATTTTTTGCAAATGAATGAAGGTGATGTTTAATGAGTGCATTAAGGTTGGAGAAAACTTACGGTTTAGATATGCAAGGGCCATTGTCAATAAAAGATTGAAGACCACTGAAAATCCAATTAATGTTGTATCTCCTAGCCAATACAAGTATCCTTCTAGGTTGATGTTGCGCCTCTCAAGCACATCAATACCCAAGTTTGCCAAACCCTCTGTACTGATGTGCAATATAGATCTAAAATCAAGAAACTTATTTAAGAAAGAAACCATATAGTTTATCCATCCTTACAAGTGGTTCAATCATCCAAGCTCTAAAAGAAACCTAATATAGTGTAACCCTTTTTCAATCACACATTTGACAACAAATACCGATGTTACATATGTCCCTCATCGTAAAGACAGTGGCTTCCACAAAATGGTTCCACTCAATATTTTCCTCTCTAGATTTCTTCTCCTCCATCCAACCTCAATATTTAATACTTTTACTCCAAGTGACATCTTTTACATATTAATATGTTTCAGACGGTGAAAATCCTAAACATAGAATATAGTGGAGGAAGTAATAACTTGTTTAAGTTCAATGTATTTAAAACCTAAGATATAGATCCATCCCCCGTATTAGGCTTACGAACGAAAATGAAAACGAAACTAGGAGCAAACCATAAATAACAACGGGGTGGAACTGGAGGTGATCCAAAATAGCAAAAGGTGACATGATCAATTTTGCCTTTGTTCAAAGCGAAGAGCATCATCCCAACTCGAAACTTTACTCCTCATCCAATGGCGATGATGGCATGGATATCCCCATAATCAACCTGGATTAATCAATAAACCGGGCTTAATTAATAATTATAACTATTATAGAATAGAAAAAGTAATATCTTTAGTTTATGATTATTTGATTATATCTTGAGATTTGATGTTAATCGTTTAAATTTGATAGTGAAATATACATTTTTTTGGCAACACAATAATTTTCGATTTTAGAGAGTGGATGTTAACATGAAAGTTTGAGAAAAAAATTTCCCCATCCTTTAATACGCTTAACAAATAATTTGGCTTTTTTGCATTTAAAAAACAAAAAAATCTAAATAAATGTCAAATTTAATCCCCAATTGTGCCTGCGCCTACCCTTCACATTCAGGATCAGCAATGTGGCCATCGCATGCATAGATGTTTTACATATTTACATCGAAAGGCATGTTTACAGGTAGAAAGCTCGGGGGATCTAACAACATATTGTAATTGACACCATCCATATGATAGACCACATAAACAATTATGTCAGTAATCTGAACTGTGCAATGGGATTATTTCTATCCGCCTGGGATTCAAGCTATGGAAGAACCAATCGACAATAGTGAGTTAACTCAAGTTCTACACTAAAGTGAATCTTTTTTATTATGAGATGGGATCCATTACTTCCTTCTTTTGAGAAAACATTATTCAATATTGTCAAACATGGGTTGGGGTAGATCCTTATCCGACAACAATGACTGTCATAATAGGAAGTGAGAGGAGTAGACAACCATTTACAATATGATTCCAAGGATTAAGGAAGATAATTGCTCCACCTCTTTCAGTAACTTTGTGACCCCCATAATGAAGACAAATCAATGATACCAATGACAAGAAGAGACACCTTTGAAAGCTCCAAGACTCCCACACATATGCATCACTTTTGCAGGCTTCATAGACATGAAAGCTCTGGAACAAGGTAAATAAATATGCTTCTTTTTGTACATACTATGATGATGCTAACACGGCTTCAGAACATCAATCTGTCGTTCCATTTGAGGTAGATCAACAGTGAATGGAATCTTTCTCAATTTCTTTGGTTTCAACGGAACAACTGGTGTTTGGCGAATAAAAGCTCTTGAGGAGTCTGGAGGATGGCTAGAAAGGACAATTGTTGAGGACATGGATATTGTTGTGTGTGCCCATCTTAATGGATGGAAATTTATCTTTCTGAATGATGTTAAGGTACTTCTTGAAGACTATTAGCACTAGGGAAAGTCATATTTGTGATGTTCTAATTCAAGCAACATTTTGATAGTCGTACTCTAACATTTTTTGGGAATATTTTCTTCCCTTTGATGTGTCTTTGGTTTTGGTACTACCTTGTAACACAAAGTGCTACTTTAGAGATGCCACAAGAAACAAAATTTGTTATGGAATTATGTTCAATTTTTGTGTCCAACAATATTTAGCTCTAAAGTCTTCTTAAATTAAATCTCTTTGATATAGAGAGACCTTCAATGGAACTTCTGGTTTTACTACTAATTTGAAATGTTATATTACTCTAGGTACTTTGTGAAGTTCCAGAGAGTTTTGAAGCCTACAAGAAGCAACAAACTGATGGCATTTTGGGCCTATGCAACTTTTTCGCATGTGCCTTCCAGACATAATTTATTCCAAGGTATATTCAACATTTCTATTATAATGCCACCAAGGCAGAAGTACATGTTATTCTCACTTCTGGCCTATTGTGGCCTTGACATTAAGACTGTATCCTGAGTTGCAAGTCTAGAATTAGGTTTGTCCAAAATTCAACTATCATTTGAGTTCATTTGTTCTCTCCAATAATTGCTACATGTAAACCATATATGTATTATTGATTCAATTGTGTGAATCACAAGGAAATCATTTCTTGGCTATTAGTCTTAAATAAATACAATTTTTTTAGCATCTTACACTTGTTTCTATTTAACCCATGGCACCTCTACCTGTTAGTCTTAATTGAAGACAAACCGAGGGATCCAGGAATTCATGTGAAGATTGACTTTGGATGCTTGATATTCATGAAATATTTTCTGATTGAATTGTCTGCTCTTAGGTGTCTTTCTTTTTGAATTCCTAAAGATGTATTTTATCAAATTCTAACTCAAAATTGCATGTCCAATTACATGTGGAGCTCCAAGCTTTCATGTAAAGCCAACTTTAATTTAGAACAACAATAATATATTATAAAGTTTCCTTGTTATCAAATGCTTATTCTTTTTATTTTTCTAAGAATCACGTACTTTAGATCTTCATGTTTTACTTGTCTTCATTACTTGTACCAAACTTCAGGAGTTCAAGAGCCAAGTGATCAAAAGAACATTCTCTTGGCTTCACACAAGTTGCAATATTAGAAACTGGGGGCTATTTGTATATGGGACAGGTTGAAGGGGTATTTTTTGACGATAAAGGTTTAACCAAGAGCTCTCTAAAAGGGCTTCAATTCCTATCTTGCAATTTTAGTTTTGAAATGGTTGTTTTGGCTGATGTAAATCATGTTCAGAACAAGACATCATATAAATGTTAACAATATTTTAGAAAGCCTTAATATTTTCATCAAACTGTGGTTTTGCTCTACTGCCTCCACATTGTTTAACAAATTCTTACCAGGGAACGTTTTCCCGGAGCATTCAACTTTGGATCTCTCACTTTATGTTGAAAACAATATTTTTGTGAAGTTCTTTTATTGAAGGAGTATATATTACCGACTGTTGATCTTTGCAATTGTTTCTATTTCTAACTTAGAAATTGGGAGGCCTTTAATGAAATGGGGGTATATGCCCACCGGTTTTGGTTATCAAGGCTCTTGGTGATTACTTGAGAATTCTTGTGCAATCTCTTGTGTTAAAGATCCAAATTTTTTGGAGAGAAGACACAGTCTCACATTCTTGCTCCAAAAGGTAAATATGCTTCGTAATAAAAGTTGGAAAAGCTCTTCGGAGTTCATACGTATTTTTGATGTTGCAAATTTGTAATCCTATGTTCTATTTATCAACATAGAATGCTATTGATTCATATTAAGATTGCAGCTCGTGTGGTTGATTTCTTTTTACTTTTTGGATATTTGTTAGATAAGGTCTCAGATCCATAGTCATTTAAAAGTAACTCTAATGCAATCAAATTTCAGTTGTGCTTAATTGTAAGCTTGTGTATAGTTAATTATCAATGTTTGATCAATTGCTAACTTATATATTTCTTTTTCAACAAACAAACAAGTGGTTTTGACATGGCACCTCCTGGTGCTGCAAACATGATGATGGGGGCAACTTTACCAGGTCTACACAAAAGGGCTTTTCTTCTTTAGACAACCATATTTTTTGCATATTAGGTTGGCTTAACACCAGTTACATTTTGGAGATTCTATGATTGTGGATCTGTAGCAAGTAACTTCAGCAAGGGAAAATAATACTTGTACTCTAAGTTTATATTATAAGCTTTAAGTTTAAGTTGTTTTTAATCTTTTGTTTATGTTGTTTGCTAGCTATGCATGGGTTAGTGCTTGTTATGATATTTATGTAGAACTAATCATCTAATTCAAGTGCAGCTTTTGAGAACTGATTCTTATCCTAATTGATGGTTTGTGTAGAGTAGAGAAGAGAAATACTTTATCCAAAATCATTTGACATATGATGTAAAGTTTCACAGGGACATGGAGACTGATATTGCACTTATTGTTGGTTTTGAAGTCACACCTTTCAGGTAGTATGTTCAAAAATTTCTTTCCATTGTATTGTTGGTTTTGCATTGCTCTGAAATCATTGAAAATATACACCATAGAACTTAGATCATTTGAGAAACTGTTATTCTAACCACTGAAAATCCTAACCAAAATTACATGAAAAATAGACGAGTATTTAATATTTATAATGCACAGAGGCTAATGGTAACAAATTTTAAATGTATAGATAGAAACTTTAAATGTAATGCTTCATCTATATTCCTACACTTACAAAATCAATCACACCCGTTATGAACATCAATTACAAAAGTAATAACTATTCCTCTAAATCAAATAACATAAACCGTTCGGAGTTCACATTGCATTGTAGACATGTGATCGCTAGTATATATATTTTGTAAGAATTGGTTAAAAAATTGTAGGGTTTTCTAAATTTTTACCATTCATCGTCTACAATTTCCTAATTTTATTATCAAACCGCCCACAACCTATTACTTTCCAGAACTGAGTGAATGTTTTTAGCCAATCAACATTTACATAAACAATTTTTTAATGTTATTTATTTAAAGATTGAGCACTTTCATATTTGTAAACATTGAATATGTATTTGTAAAAATTAGTTTTGTTTTCTCATTGACTAAAAAAGACAGGTAGTAATAATTTGTTGAGCAAACTTGAAGGAAATAATATTGCCTCGCAATACAAAAAAGGCAGGTTAAAATAAAGTGCGATGTTGAATTTGTAATTTTTTTGGTTGGCAGGTGCTGAAATGGTGGATATGGAAATGAAAAAGTGAGTGGCAGGACATAAAACTGAAGTAGTTGTGTATCACTTTCTAGATACGTTAGGGATGAGTCATTAAACATCCCTCTGACAACCGCTCAGATGAACTATATAATTATTTCAGTGCAGAAAATTCAACAATGTTATATGATTTAATCCATTTTTAATTTGAAGATTATGTAGCAGAACATAAAAAGTGATAGCCTAAAATTTTACTCAGATGAAACACTCACTCTGTAAGTGCTATTTTTAGTGAGAATTCGATCTCTGAGTGAAGGCGGGGAGAATGTGGACTTAATGGGTAACAACTTGGCCCTTTCTGCAACAACCTGTGCATTTGCTTGAGGTGGTGTTTTGATTTGCTGTAATTTTTTTGTCGATAATTTCATCCAAAGCATTCAAAGGGTTAATTCCTTGGTCATGGAAAAAAATTTATTCGAAGTTTATAGTTTCGAAAGTCAAATAAATTTCTTGAAATTACAAAAAAACAAAACAAGTTATAGCGAAGTCTAGTGCTTAGGCTCAAATTTACACGGCATTATGTAAGTTTTATATAAGTGACTTATGAATGTTATATATTTTGGGTTAATCTGTACCGAACGTTCAATTTATCGTAACTTACAGAATTCTTGGAAATGGTAGAATTCAACCCGTGATTTCTCTATGCTTTATTGCTACGTGTTTCTAAAATACCTGTTGCAAAATATGCTTTGTAGGTGGAGCAATGTTTTGAAACTTATCGTTAGATGCTTTCCAAATTTTCAAGAGATGCTGAGGCAAATTTTCCATCACGTATTGGCATTGGTAAAATGCTTACTGAGAGTGTTATTGAGCATGATATTAGTGCACAAGAAACTTCCCACATGTTGTAGAAATTGCCACTTGTTTTGTGTAACCATTTTTGTTTCGTGGAATGTGGGAAGGTCTTGAAGTGGGCCGCCTAATCAAAATCTAAAATACTTGTAGCGCTTATCTTCCTTGACGCCTATATATGGAACACCCTACAACTATGGAACCACTTTCTCCGATTCAAACTACCCGAGATTGGAATTATACCGAATTTCGTATTGGGGATAGATGGAAGCTTCATGCCTCTCCAACAATTGTTCATGTCTCTCCAAGATTTGTCTAGGTCCTAGTACAAGAATTGTCATATTTTGAACTTTTTATTGGAGTGAGCTCCTTTTATAAAAACCTTTCCACATCATTTCTTCTAATATTGGTGCCATCCCAAAAGAAATAATTTCTAATTACAACCTATTGAAGAACACTTACCAACCTTTGCATGTTAGCCGCTATAGCTTGACAGCTGAACAATCTTCAAATGATGAATCCTCATTAGAAGACTAGAGAAAACATGCTCACACTCATTTGGACGAGTGACAATTTTTTTCGCATCTTTGTCCTTAAAACAACATGGGTCTTAATAGTCTAGATATATTGGGTCAGTGAGAGTTTGATATACAACACAATTGGAGCAATCACGATGTTCTTCATTCTTTATAGGAGTTGCGTCCATATTTCATAGAGGTGAATAAGTTGTTAGGAATATAATTATTAGTGCTTACATATTAGTAAGTTATATTGTTTGGTTAGTGAGGTTGTAACAAACTACGTAAAATAGATTTTAATATTTTACTAGTTGTTTTAACAATTGTCTGTATTGTATATGCTGTTGCAGCTCCCTATCATATCAAAAGATACAACACCTATAAAGATGTAAACCATCCAGTATGGAATAATATATAGAAAATATCATTACTGTGTTTATTCTGTTCAACTGGGCTGTTGCTATACCATCATTTGGTATTAGAGCAAGAATTTTCAGAGCGAGATTAGTATGGAGAGTTAATTTGTGAAGGGGCAACCAATCTTGTAATGCCCCTGCATATGAATTCATCAGGTATGAGATGAGATTTTACAGTATATAGCGATGAATAAGATCTGTAACTTTTCCAAGGCCGTATTATCATGCATATGCGATATGTAATCTGAGTTTTGTTTTTTTAGTCTGAGCATCTTATTTGATTAGAGGAGCAGCAGCTGCCAAGAACGCCTGTGAATTTCAGATCAGTAAAACCAGTCTATGATTTGTGGAATGCAATCGATCCTTAGGTAGAACATAGCTTGCAGTCTGGTAGAATAGATTTGTGATCTGTGTTGTGGCATTCTAGCTGCTCCAACATGTCTAACAAGCTTGGATATTAACGGCTTAGCTGTTTTAAATTCATTTTTTGCGGTAAAAGAATAAGTTTGTATCTTCTAAGCTTCATCCGTGCACCTGTAGAGATGCCAACACTATGACAGATTTGAATTTCGTGAATCATTGAGGAGTCCAATCTTTGAATTCTCCCGACATTTACATATATTTATGCATGTAGATTCTCATACAAATTGCTCACCGTCTAATTGAGGACCAAGCCAAGGTGTGGAGGATTAATATTGGCACTACCATCATTATGTGTGTTGCCCAAGTGTGCACATGCACTACGCCAATGTGCTATAGTGAAAATTTTCTGATCCGTGGATAATGTGAAGTTACAATTCTCAGCTTTGGAGTCTTTCTCCACCGCCCAGTTGAAAAATCGACTGATACACCAGCTTGTTCAACGCGTTCAAGTGTCACTATGTGCATGTGTGGATAACAACCGTAAGTACTGTGTCAAGCACATATTTCATAGCGCGTCATTTTCTGTTAGTGTCATAAGTCTCTATTAATGTTATTATCCTGCCGTAGGCAGGTCTTATAGGCACCAAAAATTCATTTCATTTGTATGAAGAAACCAATTACAATATTCCACATGGCACTTTATATATTTATTGTATAGTTTTCCATAAATGTATATTTATTTATTCTTTTTAAAACATCTAATTCAATTTCCTGATTGGCTGAATTAATTTTATAAGCCTTTTAGAATTTTTACATTAAAAAAACAAGATTTTTGAATTTTTGCCTTTTTATAGTTTGAACATTAGAAAAGACAATAAATGTCATAAATATCATAGTCATTACACCAATACTCTGACAATATCATATAAATCTTATTTATGACATTTATTTGCTAGTGGATGCGTGCGACTGTAAGGCTGATGTGAATGACATTTGAGCTAATGACTGTGGTGTTCAAAGTACGGCATTGAATGCGTTACTATCATTCGTTAACTCTCTCCTTATCAGCACATGATTTCATAGTATCCTGTGATCTATTCAATAAAAAGATTGTTTTTTCATTTGTGATTGCATGAGCAGAGCATGCTCATCCCCCAAACACAACTCCAAGTTCTCCCGAATTGAATGGTGACTGTTCACCAGGCTCTCCACATGAAACCTGATGGCGTTCAGATCCTCAAGCTTGGCAAAAGTCATGTTTACCATTTCTTTCAAAATCTTGAGTTGTTCCTTATATGTATCAGAATGAAATGAAGCTATCAAGGAAAAGGAATTGGTCGTCGTGGAGTGAAGTGATAGCCAAGCCATTTGGCTAACTTTGGCACGATCATGGACACTGCACAACATAAAATGACGGAAACAACAAACGTGGGACCAAAAATAATGCTCAAACACTTGATCTACCAGCACCTATTCTCTAGTTGCATTCTTTTCGCATCGAGGGTCTCCAACATCTAAGAGTGTCATGTTTGGAGGGTGTAAACGGGTTCGGAGCCGTCTTAAAATCATTCAATTTTTCAACAATCTTGGTGTACTGCTCCTTCCAGAGAGGGGATCCTTGAGGCGTTATGTTTTGCGAAGTGATCTGAAGTTTAAGTTGCTCACTCCTCACGTTTTTCAGGCAATTTTCCAGCTCATCACAGAATCTCAAAGTCTCGAGACTATTGTCAAAATATTCCTTAATGATCTCTTTCAAATCTGGCGTATTCCAAATATATTTTTTGTTTTCTAGTATAAGCTTTGCAATTTTCTAGTCCACATCGAGGAAACAGGAGGTTATATCCTGAAAAAACTGGAGGGAAAAGCCCTCACTGGGGAGGGCGTCCAGTGCTCACTCTTTGAGATCTTCAAAAATCTTCACATCCGTATACGTTTTGTAGGCATCTTTGTAAAAGTGGAGCTACCCTTGGAAACCCGTGTCCCTTCTCACACTGCTTCCAATATCCTTCCAAACCTGAAGAAAAATTAAAGGAATAAAAAGTGCAAGTTTCTGATAACCGAGCAACGAGAGCAGATAAAAAGACTCTCGTGATGACCGCGTCATGGTCTAAACCACGTGGAATTGTCTACCACTCACTTAATTCCAATCCACAAATTCTGAGCCACATATTTTGAGTCTATCGATACTTCTTGTAAATGTCTTCCTGTGTCGTTTATCCAAGCTATTCCCTGTCAATCTTGACTCTCCCTCCTCTATTTTCTTCCACTAATATGGATGTTTTTTCGTTTGTGTTTTAAATGTATTTTACAGTTTGTAAATTTGTATCCCATGTCTTCACAGAGAATAAATGGGATTTTCATAGATAACAACTGGTTTGTAGTATCCCATCTCTTTATAGAGTTGCATTTCAGCCCTGGTTAGTTTATCTAGCTTCCAATTTTGCAATAACTATTATGTCACTTGACTTGTCCATGGGACCCTACCCCTGAGTCACATTGCAATTCTAGGTAATCTTTAAAATAATCTATTTTTTACGTTTATTTTCTAGTTTTTATTTCAATGGAAACCCAAAGAACTACTTGACTACATAGGGGTGCCATTTTAGTGGCTACTGCTGCTGGTCCCTTACAGCAAGAAGTCCCACTCCCCATGTAATCTGTTCAAAATGAAAATTGGCCAAAACGAAAAATGTAAAATATATAATTTCCCTCTATTCTTTTGCAGCATGCAGTCCCATGTAAGACATATAACAAAAAAATTTGCAAGCCTAGCTGTGGCAAGAAGCATCAAAACAGTGATTGGTTTCATAGCTTTTCCCTTACTTCTTTTTAAGAGTTATTCCCCTACTCTTTTATAAGAACAACCTCCACTGATATGGCAACTTTAGAACAATTTATGGACATCCGTCAAAGCATAATTGAAATCCAATTATTATTTGATGTTGTTTTTGCAAATGCTTTTGTAGTTGTGTATGCAAATTGTGGAAGCATACACAAGGTGCATGAACTGTTTGACAAAATACCTCAAGAAAATGTGTTCTCATTGACAACAATGATTACATGATATGCATAAAATGATTTTTTCAAGGATTATCTAATTCTCTAACCTTGTTCCATGTGCCATCCTCTAATATCTCACTCATAAAAACTCTTTCTCATTGTCTACGTTTTTGATCTTGCAAAAAAGTTCGTCTATGCTATATAAGAGGGTACGAAAATCCACTCCCAGCTTCTACCAAAATTAGAGCTTTGGAACAGGGCATGGAAATCTATGACAACATAATCTAGTGTGATTTCATGGGCTACAACTATTGTGACATAGCCATTTCACTCTTATTAGCCATCAATGCAAACACACTCATTCATAAAATACAATTCGTCATCAATTCAATTCTTTCCCTTAAATGTATTTTTGCCTCAAGAGATTTGCCATTTCATGGCCTTGTTTGTCTATAGGATATTTCAAAATATTAATGTCAAAAGTGTTTTTGTTATTTTGAAGATATATTTTTTTAAAAAAAAGGGGCCTAAAAGTAATTAAATATTATTTTCTTTGACCAAAATTGATTATTGTTATTATCGTTTTATAATTCATTGTGTTGACTATAGTTTTTCAAGTGTCGTTAAAAGAGTCAAAAATAAAAGTCAAATGTCTTTTGTTGTCAAGAGTCGGTCATTGTAAAAGTTTGAAAAATAATAAATTTTTAGCCTTATGGACGCATTTTCGGTGGAATTTGATGTTTATTTAAGGCATGTTTTTGAGCTTCATGGTCACATTCCACCTAACGTAGCAATGTCATTAACTAGAGGACGGAGGCATCAGAGGTTGGAGGTCAATTAACGACCTCTCGTCGTTAGTTGCAAACACGGGGCCACATATCGATTACGGTGGCATTTTTGTGGTGTGTATTTTTATATTTTGCTATGATTTAGTGTTCCTATTTTGTATGGTTTTAGATGTTGGAAAAGAGTTGTGTTAGAGTGTTGATGATCGGTGATCCTCAACCGACGTGATCCTATGGATTCCGTACTTCGTTGGAAGATGGCCCGCTTGTGAATACGTTCACTTGTAATGGTGACCATGTGCAACAAGATATAACTAGCAAGATCTCGGTCAATTGTATGTCTTCGATACAATTTGCTTCTAGTGTTTGTGTGTGGAAATTTCACATTGTGGGGGGGACATGACACCAATGTTCCATTTCCATTATGAACCCAAAACGACTAAAGTAAAAGGCAACTTCCAGTGGTAGTGGTAGTTGTCTATGTTGTTCGAGATCGAGTGGCAGTGATCAACAATAGTGGTTGTAATTAAGAACATTGCAATTCTTATAGGAAGTAATGTGAAATATCTTTCTGTATATGTTCTATTGTGTAGTTTTGTAATAAGCAAGATGTGATTCCTATATACTTCCCTGATGTACAAGCATAGTGGCGAAAAAACACCAGAGTAAGTCAATTCATGGATCTTGAAAGGGTTTGTGGGAGGATCTAGAAAACCACACGAGGTGGACAATTGATGGGGCTTGTTCACGTCAAGGTTTGTGGTAAGCTTGTTTAAAACCATGGAAGGAGAGAGCCTTTCTTTTGATCAAGATCACGAGTCACATTGTAGGACATGTTTCACATGGGTGATCATACTGCAGATGAGTGTGTGGATGTTTTTTACCATGTTTGCACTAAGGGGGAATGTTAGGAATATAATTATTAGTGCTTACATATTAGTAAGTTATATTGTTTGGTTAGTGAGGTTGTAACAAACTACGTAAAATAGATTTTAATATCTTATGAGTTGTTTTAACAACTCGTATATTTTGTATGTGTTGTTCTACCTCCCTTATTATATAAGAGATACAACACCTATAAAGATGCAAACCATCACGTATGGAATAATATATAGAAAATATCATTACTGTGTTTATTATGTTCAACCGGGTCTTGCTATACCATTATAAGTGCACAAGAAATATTTCCATGCGCAAACGTCCTCCACAACATCTGCTTCTCCTTTCTCTTGGAGCAACAATTGGATTTCGATACTATTCTCGACCATTTCTCACACAAAACCCATCTACCTCCACTGAAATTAATAATTCAAGGTACCATGGACTAAGAAATCATATCTAATAAATATTATGAGGTCAACAATCATGTATCGCAACACCTACAAATCAATCGCCTCTCCTTCTACTTGCCCTTGCGGCGTTCCAACATTTAACATTTCGCATCCATGATATATGCTTGCCTCCATATACCTATCAAAGAACTCAAACCCTTAAAAGGACAAGCATTGTCATCTTTTCAAGACTCCCTAAAGCATGTTGACTATATTCTCATTAATGAAATGAGCTTCATTGGACCCAAATTGCTTAGCAAGGCCTGAATTCCGCCTCCGTTAAGCTTTTCCCCATTACAAGACATCCAAATTTGACAACATATCTATCATCTTCTTTGGTCACCTAGGCGGTTGCCACCTATCATGGAAATTCCATTGTATGTGATCCACTCATATGACACAAGCCTTTAAAGGGGATTTCATGCATCAATCTCCTTACAAACAATTTTCTAGAAATAAGATTCCACTTGCACACATGTTTCCTTTCACCAACTACTTCTCCACATTTGTGATGTTATTCCTCGTTTTGAGGATTGAGAACTCCTTATGTCTCGCACTTATTCACACCTCTTTCAATAGGAAATTCATAGCTTTAATGATTCACCCCATTTGTTTGCAAAAAATGACCATGTCAACCACCACAACCTCAACATGTTGAAAGCATTGAACCTTCCTATTGCCCATTCCATTGCACAAATTACTCGGATTAATTCAGGGAAGCCGATGATGATCAATTGTAACACAAAGTTATTCTTTGCAAAAATAGAAACTCAAGTTGACAACTAATTTATGGGTTGAGACGAGCCTTGTAAATGGTGCAATAAGCACAATCGTTGACATTTTTATGACATTTCCATGGTGCCACAATTGATCTACCACTTTTTTGACGTGAAATTCGACATATATAACGAGGCATGTTGGGATCCTAAAAACCCTTTCATATTTCGGTGCCACCAATTTCCGGGAGTTACAAACAATTCTTTGATTAAAATGGCTTGGGCTTTAACTATCCACAAGCCTCGGGCCTTACTTTGCATAAGGCCAATGTCAACATTGACAACATCGAGAGATAGGGTCTTATATTCACACCTATCTCTAGATTCCCCTCTCTAACAAATCTTTACATTTCACGTCATTTTTATTTTGGGAGTACTCAAAAATGGCCCATGCCCCTCTACTTTCTCATATGAAGAAATGAAGAAGCATACCTAAGTTCTCTCCACCATTTCCCCCTTCTAAAAGAAAAACCTCCCCTTCCTCCTTCCCCAAAGAATAGACATACTACAATTCTTAGCATGTTGTATACTAATATAGTTTATATGTAACTTTGTATGAAAAATGAGGGTCATATTTTAAATATGTAAGTTGTATGAGATAGTCAAATCATATATTTACAAATTTTTATGGCTAAAATCATACAAAATATCTAACCGGATGTCAAATTTAAACCACGAGTATGATTATAAACAACATGATTTTATTTTGAAATATAATATGCCTTTATTGCACCGTGAATGTTTCTTTTTCTCTTTTTCAAGTTGTACCACAATGTTTTTAATTCACAAATCTTCATCTAGGGTTTATTCAGGGTACGTTTGTCAACACACTCCAACACTTACATTTATAACTCATGTTTGTTGTGGGAATTCATTTCCCTCATTTCTCTGTAAATAGAAATTCTTGCAATGTTTCCTCAATGGGCCGACAACAAAATACAAAAGATTTCTTCACTTTTCAAATCAATTGATCCTCCATTTTGTCTCCACATCGCTTCGCTACATTTTCCAAATTTTTTGATCACTTACATGCACTCAAATTTCATATACCCCTTCAAACAAAGTTTTTAATAACAATGCATTTCTATGCTTACTTGGGATTAGTGACACTTTTTGTACCTTGAGACACAACTTCAATTCTTCCTTTACTACTCCAATCCACATTTGATTCACCCAACGCTTCCCTTTCGATGTTCACATTGCACTGCTCACGTGCAATTGCTAGTTTTATCCCCTAATATTTTGTCGTACCCTAAATTTTGGGTTTCATTATCTTCAAATGTGCTTGAGAATAATAATTCAAGACCCATATAACACATTGGACGCTGAACTCAGATGTGAAAAAAATGATAAAATACCTAATTAGCTCTATTAAAAACCTTAGATATATCAGGTCGTTAAGCATGTTTGGTAGTTTGAAAGCATGATGGAATGCTTTATCTTAGGCAATGAGATAATCATATCCAAATATATGCCTTTCGTCGACACATCTAGTTTGATGTGGATACATAATATGAGAATTGATGGACTCTAGTCTATTTACAATATTTATTGCAAAAATATATGCACCACCA
Organism: Taxus wallichiana var. yunnanensis; assembly: GCA_018340775.1. Classification (NCBI taxonomy): domain Eukaryota; kingdom Viridiplantae; phylum Streptophyta; class Pinopsida; order Cupressales; family Taxaceae; genus Taxus; species Taxus wallichiana. Next base: position 440,675,139 of record CM031244.1, read on the forward strand.
TGCTTTGGGAATGGGAAAAAGATGTGTGATGTTAAGCTTTCCTGGCACATCCTCTATAAATCACAATCCTTTACAACAAATAACAAATTCGTTAACATATGACATCAAGGATGACACAACTGGAGCTAAGCAATTTTTTTTTTCCAATTTGGAAGAACATTACAGAAGGAAATAGATTGCAATTGTACAAACAATTGGAGACATGAATGAGTACGGTAACATGGTGCATGAAAAATGCAAAAATTAGGAAGGCAACAACAGAATTGGAGGAGGAGATCAAGCCTATTTCTACAACTCAATATCTTCAAATATACCGGTACTAGCAGTCCGAAATGCAAAATTACAAGTAGATTAGAGGTCCACTACTAAATTAATGGCTTGGAAGGAGTTTGAACAATGTATAACCACTCGATTTTCTAAATACATGCAGAAAGAGGTGAGTTAGGTTTTTATAATTATAAGGATACTTGATTTTTGTGGAGTGACACCATTTTCCTTTCCCCAATCAAGCAAGTCGAGTGGAGGTACTCTGTCTCATTATGCCAGATGGATAAGTTTTGGGCGGTTTATGGAAGGATGTTACCTTGAAATAACTTAATAACGGAATAAAGAAGACTAAGGGAAAAATAAATTTCAAAGAATTGGAGGGTTATTGATCTGATGGCTGTATAGAGGAAAATACTATGGTTTAAGATCGAGGATGATGTTCGCAGGATTTATCATTGGGTTGAACTAGAAGACTTTGATGGTAAAAGCCCAACGAGTATATTTCCTGGGTCGGAGGAAGCTGTACAACACTACATGAGCCCGTAGAACACTAGATATTGCTTGAAACTTAGATGAAGACGTTGAATGTATAGTGGAGGTGAAAAATAGTCACGACTTTCTGTAATAGATATAATTTGTACAAATACAAGAGAGGTTATAGTAATTGGAATAATTTGTACAAATATAAGTGTTTGTGTGTGTGAGAGAGAGTGTATGTTTGAGTACAAATGAAGTATTGAGGTGGAATTGAGATGATACCTATTCAACAATCAATGTTGTAAATTAAACTTTAGGGATAATCGTAAATTGAAGTATGTATTTTGATTGTTAATATGTACATACATATACATATGTGTGTGTGTGTGTGGGCGCGCGCGCGTATGCGTGCGTCTACCTTTATTTCAAAAAACAAAAAAATTAACGTAAAATAACACAAGACACAAATTTATCTTCTTTAACTATGTTTTGTGTGTGTGTGTGTGCTGTGTGTGTATATATATATATAGAGAGAGAGAGAGAGAGAGAGAGAGAGAGAGAGAGAGAGAGAGAGAGAGAGAGAGAGAGAGAGAGAGAGAGAGAGAGAGAGAGAGAGAAAAATAACACATAGATTTCTCTATTTTAACTCTATTTTGTGTCTTGAAATTTGTGTCTTGTGTTATTTTTCTTTAATTATTGTTATTTTGTTGAAATAATAGGCCTAATTCAAAATTTGAATGTGTATGTTTAATATATTTTATCTACCTTTGCGCATCTCGGCGCTAACCAAGCTAAAAGAATAATATAAAATAACAAACGCGTATAGTTTATGCCAACACTAAACCATAGTCCATGGATTTTGAGTTACTAAACAAACCATCACACTCATTAATGACATATAATATCCATGATATAATGGGAGAGATCAATCACCTTAAAAACCTCTATCAAGAAATAAATGATATGTTATGATACCTTATAACCTATCATAATGATGAACTCGTTTACTTTTCCTAAATAGATATCTAAATTGTAAATGAAGTGTAGATATCCTGAATCGTCATTCTTTTCAACAAAATCCTAACCATGCCACTTAGGATGACTAGGGAAGGATAACAAGTACGTAATGAAGAAAGGTATTACGTGGTCACTATCTTTCCCATAGGGATCCTAAGATGGGACTGATAGGATCCTTTCGATTAGAAGGATGAGTCATGATTCCTACTTCTTCAAAACAAAAACTTAATTTCTTAAACAACGAAATGAGATCCAAATAACTGTGAAGAGATGGTTGTGCGGTGACGGAGACAAGTTTTGATGACTTGTGTGCAGTCATGAAACTAAGCTTGCAAAGCAACACTTGAAAACTTGGCCAAGTAGTGTAACTAGTTGAATACATTGTTTGTTCACCATACCCCTAACTTGTTGTGTTGGATACCAGATGGATTGCAACTTGTCTTGATTTCTAGGTTGACACTTAGGAGTTGCACATAGTTCTCAAGACACTGTTAAAAGGTTTAACCAAAAGTATACAAGTTATACACACTCAATTAGAGTGAAATAAGGGGGATCGAGTAGATCCAATTGACCATTACAATCTGCTGGCGTGGTTATCATTTGTTAACATATGGATTGTAAACATTTAATTTATCTTTGGATTTTATTTGCTGCAAGATGAAAAATCATTGAAGGCATTAATTGGGATTAAAGGTTTGTTTCAAAAAAATCCCTTAATTTGGATGATTAATAACTAGGGTGTTACAAAAATTGATTTGCAAGTTTCTTGTACACAACTTAAAGTGTGAGTTTCATATTGGATGAAAATGTGGTGTTAGATAGACTAACATATAAAATGCAATCTATAATGCAGCAATTACCAATTTCGCCATTAGAAATCAACTAAATAATAAAGTAGAATTCTAATAATATTTTACTTAGAAATTGGTTGAACTCGAATAAAGCCCTCATTAAAATTAGGTTACATGCCCATTTGCCCAAGTATTACTAAATTCATAGGTTAGCTAGTATTACATGATGTTTTCTCACACATTTTTTTAATTAATCAATAAATAAATAGTTTTAACCATTTCTTAGATAACAAAGAGACAACTTTAGAACGTAGTTTTATCGAATCTTTTTCTTATTGCTCCCTCACAAACCTCAACTATTTATACATGACTATTTATTGCAAAATCAATAACATTTCCAAGAACCATAGTGATTCTAATCAACATAGGTTTACATTGATCACAATATATGCACAAAATGGGTATGCCAAAAAGTGCTTGTGAATTAGATCTGCACTACCTTTCATTTCTAATAATTCTTTTACTAGCCTAACACTTTCATACCTAGAAAAATAGATTAGAGACTTACCTATATGTTAAATTCTATTAATTTGATTTTTCTCAAATCTAAGTCAATTGTTTTTATCATACATAACTTATATTGTTGGAATATTTAATGATAACATTTTTCCTATATAGCCTTTCCATTGGATTAACAATATTTAATTTTTTTATTGTTAGTGCAAAAGACTATGACATACAATGTTTTGACTTTGTAGGAGTAGACTTATCCTATTTTCTTGATTCATTAAATGAGGGTGATAAAGCTTGCACAATAGAATGAGGTATAGTATATTTCATTTTGTTTGATCCAAATGCTTAACATAGTTTTTCCTTTGTATTTGTGCTTTAAATTTGATGTTATATTCATATTATTTGTTAGGCTTTCATAGTGTAGTTCTATTTTGGTTTCTTTGCAATATGGTGAAAATGAGATCTAAAACTAAAAAGTGAAACCATCTTATCCATGCTATGTTAGCTGACCATATCACTCTTGAACACTATAGGCCAACCAAAAAAATAAGTGTGGGCATTGATGATGTACTAAGACAATATAATCTTTATAGAAAACATGTGTTCAATTACAATGTTGGTGATTTCCTATTCAATACTTTTGTTTTCTTGTTACACTTTCAATATAACTCCCTTCAACTTTGAAATGGAATAATAGAACATTTCTTGTACAATTTGGAAAGAGGAGATGCAAATACATTGAAATCACTACTGATTAAGATACCAAGACACTTTACGAATTGCATCAAATTCATGATATTGAAACATATTTTTGGTGAATGAAGCTTTCTGCAAAAACTACATCAAATCAAAATGAACATGGGTTATAGGTGACATTTTTTTCATAAAGCTGGTTGTCTAAGTGGGTTAAGATACTGATATGGATTTGGTCAATGACTAAATGAAATAACTATCTTAATTTCAATGTAGAATATTGTATACTTTCATACTGTGTTTTGTTCCATGATGTTAATCCCATTTGTGGCAATTATGAGCCATTATATTGGATTTTTTTTACATATAATAATTCAATGGAATGTACCCCATATAAAAATACCGTTGACCTTCAACTCACGGTGCCACCATTTTCCAAATAATAGAAATTATAGGCCTCCATTGAGTAGCAAAAAACATTAGGGAGTGTGGTGAGACTTTGTTCAACTCTATTTGCCACTTATGTAATGGAGAATTTGGCATTCAATGTTTAAGATGATATGCGGCACAATCTTTTGCAATGCATATTTTTCTCAAAACACGAAGGCTATGTATTACTTGCAAGATTATCTTAACATCCATGCCATAAAAATATATTGGATATTGCAAATTGGGAAGGGTATATCATTAACATGGCGATTACATATCAAAAAGGAGGAATTTCAGTTAATTTTTTTGCCTACAATGGATAACAATCATGCTTAATGTGAAAATGCTATATATCATGCTAGAAAAACATACCCTACATCTAACACCAATTAACATTGTTCTAAGAAATTTTCACACCTCCTTTAGTGCAAAAATAAATTTAAAGGCGTGGAAGCACAAGCATAGGTAACACTAGGTAAGTTCTTGCGCAAAAAGCAGGATGATACCTCTCTTGAAAGGAGGCACACACATAATGTATTGTGTGGCTCTCCCTAAGGTTATCTCTCACTTTGGGTCTTGGTGGCCATAGCGTTTACTAGGAATAGATCAAAGGCTTGATGTATGTTGTTTGGTTTCAAGGGCGTTTGTTGGTTTGTTATAGGATGATGCACAATGGAAAATGCCTAAAGATTTAACCTCTAGATGTTTGGCACATGTTCATCTCCTTTCATGAGAGATGTTTTTGATGAGTATCACCTCTAACCAAAAATATTAACATGATAAAATGATTATAAAATTTAGTCCTAGATTCATCTTGATCTAGCAAAGGGGATAAAAATTGTAAAAGATAAAAGAGACTAGGAGAAAAGAGAAAGTGAATTTGATGCCATGCTAGAAATACCCACCTAGTTGGTGAAGGCATATCATAGAAACCATACTCATGCTCAGACAAATATTCACTTGATCAAGAAATGACCATGTTTAAGAGTATAAGGAAATTTTTTTCCAAGCTAAGGGGAACACAACATTGTTAGACACTTAACAAGTGAGAATAAAATCAAAGTAATGTTCAAAATATATATTAATTGATATACAAAATAAATTTGTTCTAGTCAAGTGTAAAGAGTGTACACAAACATCAAAATTGAGGATGAAACATAGAGTAGAAATAAAAAACCTATGGAAAATGCATTAAAATGTTTCAAAACTTCTTTCTACAAGGATCCAACCATTACATAGTCCCTCAAGTAGATATTTATAGGAAAACCATATCCATCATGGGGAAAATTACAACTGTTACAATAAATTCCACCTTCATGGTATATAATCACAAATAGGTTGTTGCTTTCTACCAATCATACATGCACACGAAGAATTTTAGGTGGTGGTAGCCACATATTCAAATAAAATTGAATTCCCATTGGTCATTCTAGAAAATATCAGATATGATTTCTTAACATTCAATATTTTATGGCATGCATAGGGAGTGCGTAGGAATAAGTAAGTTCTCATTAAGTTTTTTCCCATCTGCTTCCTCACATGGAGTGTCCAAGGATATCTTTACAACTTTGAATTATCTCAAATAAATGAAATCTGGATTATCTAATGAAAATTTCAGCTCTGTGCATGTGATTACAAAAATATTGAATGAATAAACTCTTAATTCTATATTATGTAACAACGCTGAATATAAACAATTAAGTACATATTTGATCTAAGCAAACAAGTAATCTAAATTTGAAACCCTAGTTGCAAATGAAAAGATAAAGGACTTAGATAATTCGCGGTGATCTTTGAAGGTGTGTAGAGCCGGAAAACTATTGGAACCACGAGGTAGGATGTCATGCAATCGGACCCGAGAAAATTGTAGAGATGTTGGAAGTGTCAGGACTAGGGCACCTAGGGAGGATTAGGGGCACCAGGGGCACCAAAGATATGTTCTAGGTGCTTGTGACTGCTCAGAAGCTGCGGAACTCAATTTCATAGGGTCATAATATGTTTGTTGCTTGTCACCTTTGATCACCTATATGTCGTTGGACTTCATTGTTATTCACATGAAAACCTGTAATTAGAAAGAAGCACATATAAAACCCTCAAACCACATCAAATCCTAAAAATAAAGATGCAAAATGAGGGGTCAGACTGTCCTCAATTGTCAACAAAGTGAACTTACGACCGAGTGTTGCACTACATCTCAGACCCAATGTAGTTCTATGTGTGTGTGTGTTGAAATTGTGCCATCGTGTGTGTTACACTTGATAGTGAGTAAAGCTAAATGTAGAAAATGTAAATAGATGTGTTCATGAAAGAATTAACTTCCCCTCCTATGTGTGTATGCAGAAATGGAAGTCCCTTGCCCTAGTGTGGATGTTTGAATGCTCTTGATAATGGCTTTAGATGCAACCGTAGGTGGTGATTGCTAGTGCTTAGTGCTTGGCCCTTTATTATATTCATATAGCTTTTTATATGATTCCCTTGTTTGAATTTTGTAATTAACCACTAAAAGGCAGACTAGTAAAAATAAATATGCCCAAATAGCTAGAAAAGACCTAAAATATGCGAGCAAATTAGAAAGAGGTCAAGGGCACCCGGAGGGGATAGGAGCGCCTAGGATCCGGTGTCTGGTTGGGCGCCGGTGTCCAGAGTGAGAAACTTCAAATTAAAAAAAGACATCTGGGCAAGGAGTATAAGAAAAAAAGAGGAAACTAAACGCAAGCAAAGATGGCTAAAGGCGGTGATCAATTAGTAATTTTCTTGCTTAGGAATCATATGGTAGTAGAGGTATGTGATCGGGACTAGATAAATACTCAAAGTGCATGATTTAGTGTCTACATTTCCCCCACTTAATGTTGTTAAGTGAATTATCGATAACATAAAATAGATAAGAGATACGTACCTAATATTCATGTAGATCAATGAAAAAAGTGCCCCAAGAGACAAGGAAAAGCGTGGAGTGATAAAAATGTGAAGCGTGGAAGCTAGAGAAGAGAAAGTAAAAAAGTGATGATGATGACCCTAGGGTGAGAGTGTATGTGTAGATGTCGCATTGTACTTGTTATTGATGTCGATTGTTGTGTGATTGATGATGTAATGATGTGACTACCGCTTCCCATAAGGACGAACCTGCAAAAGAGAAGAAAAAACAAGTAGTCAAATATGTGTATATGAAAATTTTGATCCAAACGAGTAAAAAAGTGTGTAAAAGTATGTAAAAAATGTGAAAAGGAACATGTGCACCTGATCCGTGATGAGTAAAAAGTGTAGAAAGGATCTTGAAGATGTTGTAGAAGAACAAGTTTTTTGGGCGATCTCACGCCAAGAACGGAAGAAGTGTAGGGAGAAAAGTCTGGTGTCATTCTCAACCTTTAAGCTTTGCTTCCCGAAGTGTAACACCACCGCAGAGATGGTGTGTAAAAATATGATCCATTTCAAACAAGTCCAATCTAACGTGAAAGTAGAAATGTGGTGTAGTGCATGCATGTCGAGTGCTAAAGGACTATATGTCATGTAAAAATGACAGTGTAAACTATCGAAAACTATGTTGAACTAAGAAATGTTGTGTAACTTCCCTTGATCACGGGTGTCTAGGAATGTTCGGGGGTGCCTAGGCACTATTGTCCAAGTATGGGCGATGGTGTCGTGTTGTAGTGTTAGACCTAAGTCGGACATGGCCCATTCTTAACGTCTTTGAGTGTTGTGCTAAGCTGTGTGGTGAGATGTGTTGTCTTGTGGATGTAGAACATTGTATGGGGTGGTGATTCACCCAATGGATGTCCCCCTCTTTTGGTGTGCATGCGACATCCCAAGGAGTATGTGGCCTAAAGGAGGACCAGACGTTGTGCTTTGAAAACTGAAGCCTTGTTGGCGGAAGGGAGTGTGCTTGGTATAAATCAAGGCACACACAAACAAAATGGTTAGAAACAAGCATTAGTGCAAACAAGACAAACACACATGTAGAAGACAAGATGTTAGCTAAGAATGCAAGAAGATAAGATGCAAACAAATAATGTAGACTACAAAAAATGGATGAAAAACATGGGACATCACTCATGATGTCGCAAGACAATCGAGGCCGTAGTGGTGAGATCATACAAGAAATCGAGAGAACAAGCAAGACATTGGGCAAAGCCCATGCAAACAATGGCATATAATGACAAGCAATGACAAACAATGACAAGTAATTTAACAGACAACCATGGTAGCAAATAGACCTACAAAGAAATTCTCCACATGAAACACCCATTAGCATGTTAGAAAGATATAATGTATGTAAAAAGTGTGTATAAGCCAATATAGTAGTGTGTTATGTAAAGTGTAACAATAACACCTGTGATGTATGGAAGTGGATGCCCCAAGAGTCATTGTGGGACGGGTAAGAGGTACGATGTCAAGCATCTTTGTTGTTTGTATCGACCTGTATGAAAGCTACATCCACAAATAGAAGGAAAGTGAACGCGCATGTGTATATATAAAAAGATAATGACATACAATGTATATGTCTAGCATGTGTAAAAAGGTGTACATGTAAGCATAAAAAGAAAGAGTAAATGTGACCAAGATATGTAATATGTTGTGGATGATATGGAATGGAATGTAGAGTGAATGTGATAGGAACAATGTTCCCCCTTAGTGGATGTGTATGCATGAGATGAGGTCTATTTATACATCCCCCTCAGTGATCGAGAATGAACCATAGAAAAGGAGTGCGTCATCGGGAAATGGTTTGAATGTGTGCACTAGAAAGATATGATTGTTAAAGTGTAGAGTGTAGAGTGTGAGTGACGTGGTGGGGTTAATTTTAGATTGAAACCCTCAAAGCAATCGAGTATGAACTGTAGAACTAGAGTGCATCATAGGGTAATAAGCACAACGTGTAAAAGTAGAAGCAAGAAATGCGTATCGTGAATGCGTAGAGTGTAGAGTGTGTATGATGTGATAAATACTGCATAGAAAGAGATGTCATGAATGTGTGATGTGTGAAGTGTGTAGTGTGTGAGGTTCAAGTGTATAGTATGCCCTCAATAGCCAAGTGTGAACCATAACATGAGAGTGCATTATAGAGTGTATCAATATGTGTAAGACGTGTGTGAGAGATTAGATGTGGTGTATAGAGTATGTGAGGCACCTGATAATGCTAGAAGGGTGGGAAGAGTAAGTTCGATTCCCCTAAGTGTTAAATGATGAATATACTATCGATAAAAGTGAGAGATGATGTTCCTCCACCCGATGCTTATGGAGATACAGGCATGTGACCATGTTCTAAGACCGTCGGTGTATGAGACAAACGATGTATCAATGAATGGTACCTTTGTGCCTTAGACATGGACAATGATGGACACTTATGTGAAGGATAGCACGGTGGTGATGGACACCGATGTGAAGGATAATGCGGAGGTGATAAATTCTTATATGAATTAGAATGCGAAGTGATGGAGACATATGTGTAGGAGAAGGTGGAGGAAATGAACGCCTATATAAAAGAACCCGAGGAGGTCAAGTATACCTATGTGAAGTAGATTCCTAATAAGGGACCTACACGATGTGATGGAAAAAATAGATCGATGAGACCATGTAAGTTGCGTGCGAACATGATAGCTAGGAGCATATTGTAATTTAGATTTGAGAGGTTGTGGGGACCTAGATGCTCTAGCGAGTGCAATGACAACCCCTAGAGGAGGTTGCGACCATGGCGTGGATGATGAAACACCATTGATAGTTATGAATTTCCTATTATGAATGAATTTAAGACACAAGTGATTTATAACGACAATAGCTTTGAGGTGCATGGAGCCAGGGGAGACTTAAGAGCATGTCACACCCTTCGACTAATGGTGCCACAAGAATAGGTACAAGCATGATGAGAGAAATGAAAATGACCGGAAGCTTGAAAAAACCATATGATTTAGGAATCCGATATGAAATCTACAAAAGTGGATAGCCGATAGCAACAAGAAGTGTAATAGAACACACACGATGATGCGAAATGATGGATCAACTATAGTGTTATTGATTAGTGTGGTCCCAATAGAAGCACTAATGTGTAAGTGATCAGAAGATAATGAAGCATGATACTCATGATAGGAGAAAGTAATGATTGGTGGAGATGTTTCTCCATGAACAACTAGAAAATCGAGAGCCCTTGATGCAGGAGAAGGCACTGCATGATATGTAAGATTATCTAAATAATCAGCCACTTGTCTATCATGTTTTGGAGAGGACTATTGAATATTTTGATCTTATAATTTTAGTTGAGTGGTGTAGAAGCCGTAGGCTCTGGAATCTCGATTGCATTATTATTGATAAGATCTTGAATAAGATTACGAAGTTTAAAACATTGATATGTAGAATTTCCAATACATTGATGATAGTCGCATATGAAGTTTTCATTGTAATTATGACCTTTAGGATGATATGGGTCCAAATTGAGCGGAGGAGGAAGTGTAATAAGATTTCTCTCAACAAGTTGTGGCAATAGAAGATGTGGAGCGACAATCAATTTTGTATATGTATGCTTAGGCGGTTGCCATTGAATCTCTTTAGTGTTAGATACAACGTTGACAATGGATTTAGCTTCAGTAGGTTTAGTAGATGGCTTGAAAGTTGATTTACTTTGAAAGCGTGTAGAAGATGAAGCCTGCTCTTGATACTTAATTTTCCTATAGATAAGAGCTTAGTTTCGTGTAGCTTAAGAGTATGAAATAAATGATCAAATGAAGGAGATGTATCAAATATAACACTCTCCTAGAGAGGTGGTAATAGAATTTGTATAAATAAAATCTTGAAGCTTAGAATCCATGAAACATATTAGACATATTAGCTAAGTTGTTCTTATATCGTAAGACATAATCTGCTAGATGTTCATTAGATCCTTGCTTAAGTTGCGTGAGTTGAGCATATGATATCTTAGAGCTGATATTGATGGAGAAATGAGAAAGAAAAACATCAGCTAGATGCGTAAAATATGTTACCGAGTGGACAGGTAGATCATAAAACCAATGCATTGCATAATCGTGAAGACTTCTAAGAAAGAGCTTAGCTAAGAGAGTATGATCATCTGCAAAATATAGACATGCAACATGAAATGCTCAGAGATGATCTTGGGGTCACCATGACCATTGAAAATGGGTAACTTGGGAGTGACGAAATTAGGTGGAAGTGCATAAGCAGAAATGGCGGGTGCGAAAGGAGTATGAAGTAATAATGTGGAATCCAGAGATGGAGATGCATGAGAAGTATCCTTTTTGCAATTGATGGATTTGAACTTAATTAAGAAAATATTAAATAAATAAATTCCTAATTCTATATTATGCAACAACACTTAATATAAGTAATTAAGTAAAAATTTGATCCAAGCAAATAAGCAATCTAAATTTGAAACCCTAGTTGTAAATGAAAAGATAAAGGACTTAGCTGATTCGTAGTTATGTCGAAGGTGTGCAGAGATGGAAAAATACTAGAATCGCGAGGCGGGATGTCACAATCAAATCCATAAATATACAAATATGTTGGAAATTCCAGGACCAGGACGCCTATGGAGGGTCGGGGCACCAGAGATCTATTTTGGGCATCGATGATCGCTTTCGGAAGCTGCGGAAATAAGTTTCACAGGTCGCAAGATATTCGGTGCTTATCGCCTTTGATCGCTTTGCATGTTTATGGACTTTGTTGTTATTCACCGAAACATGTAATTAGAAAGAAGCACTTGTAAAACCATCAAACCACATCAAATCCTAAAAATAAAGATGCAAAATGAGGGATTGGAATTTCCTCGTCTCATCACAACAAGGTGAACTTACGACTGAGCATTGCACTACATCTCGAACAATGTATGTAGTTATATATGTGTGTGTGTGTCGAAATCATGCCCTAGGTGGCTCTTGTGCGTGACACACTTGATAGCGATCGATATCTAGATGTATAAAATGTAAATAGATGTGTGCATAAAAGAATGAAATTCCCCTCCTATGTGTGTATGCAGAAATGGAATTCCCTTGCCCTTGTGTGGATGTTAGATGGATGTTTGAATGCTCTTGATAATTCCTTTGGATGCAACCTTAGGTGGTGATAGCTAATGCTTAGTGCTTGGTCCTTTATTATGGTCACATAGCTTTGTATTTATATGATTCCCTTGTTTGAATTTCGTAATTAACCACTAAAAGGTCAACTAGTAAAAATCAAGATGCCCAAATGACTAGAAAAGACCCAAAAGATGCGAGCAAAGTACAAAGAAATCATGGGCACCGGAGGGGACGGGGGCACTTGGGCGTGGAAATCCTAGCTAGGCGTTGTTTTCTAGAGTGAGAAATGCAAAAGGAGTGTAAGACCGAAAGAGGAAATTGAAAGCAAGCAAAGATGGCCAAATACAGTGATCAATTAGTACTTTTCTCGCTTAGGAATCATATGAATAGTGGTATGTGATCAGGACTAGATAAATACCCAAAGTTCATGATTTAGTGTCGAAGTGTACTATTATGTCTAAAATGATGGCTCCATTGAATTTTGTGGTCATATTTTATCATCTAATAGACTATGTTTTCTTTATCTTTTTACGTGCTTTGAGCTTTGTGGTGTGAAAGATTCTTGATTTTGTGTGATTATTTCATGCTCTCATTTTAGATGTTGGGGCTTGACTATAGTTTACATGGCCTCCTTATTTTAGAAAGAGTTTCATTGACATGAATGTGAAACCTTAATATCTTTTATGAGTGACCTTATTTCTCTACGTAACACATCAAAATTGTAGCTTCATTGTCACAAAATGATCAATCAAACATTTCAATATAATGTGTCCACTACACTAGTGCACATCTTATTTATTTGTTATGTGTGCAAGTTATATGTGCTCTTGATGGCTCTTTAGTTTCACATGACACATAATATATAATTTTGAAATAAGCCATGGACTTCTCTTTAAAATAATCTCTAATACTTTGTTACACATTCTTTTAAGATATCACAAATGTGTGTATATTATCCACACAATATAAATCTTTGAAAAACCAAGTGTTAGGTGTTAGATATGCCTAAGTTGGATTAATTTTATACAATTTTATAATTGTATTGAAGAATGATAAGGCCATGACAAGATATGAGGTGGAAATTCTACCTAAGAATAAGCCACAAAGCATTTGAATTTTTGTACAGTACATGACGAGTTGTGGTATAGAGGAACTAGACTATACGAGATTTTTTAGATCTTAATGCTTCATATTATTATGATGGATTGAGACTCATGATGTTACTACATAATAAGGTGAGGGACTTAGTTGACTGCAGGGGATCTTGCAATGTTGCATGACAAAAGGATAACACCAAGGGTTGTGGAAATGTTATGGGACAAGGTGTAAATTTATGTATGGGCCTTGAAATAAAGGATGATTCCATAGGAAATTGTGTAATGTTTTATGTAGGCTGCGAGATGAAGGAAATGCCAACGGAAAACATGCAATATTTTTCATGGGAAGTAGGCTGCAAGGTAATTACATGTAAAGAATTGGATAATGTAAAATGTTGCACAATGTTTTGCTTGGGAAGTAGGCTGCAAGGTAATTATATTGAAGGAAATATTGTGTGGAATTTAAAGAATGCATATACGTGTGCCAAAAGAAGTGAAATGGGAAAGGAGATGAAAGAATATGTGACAAAAATGTTAGCAAACATAGACAAGTAACTGCACGAAAGATAAATTATAAATTTCAGTGCTGATTTGAGTTACCTTGAGAAAGGTCCAAAGGTTCCACGATTTCACCTATGAAATTAGGGGCACATTGGAAGCATTTTTTTGGAAAGTTCTTTTCATTGTGTTTTGTCGGCAACATTGTGATCACCAAATTTGTTGCTTATGGAAAAGAAATATTATGTGGTAGCATAATAATGTAATGTTAGGGATATTATAACCCATTTTCATCATATGTAAGTGAGCTTTGATATAACATCCAAGAATCTATTACCTTCCCTTTATTTAATCATATGTAATAACAACTTGGTTTATAGTATCAAGGGAATTTTTAATACCCTTGTGAATTGGTAGTGGACATATTTGTTGCGTAATGTTTCATTAAATATTGAAATTTGATTTGGATTTTATAAATCTCTCGATCCTTCCTTTACGTTTACAATAATTGAGGTTTATTTTGATGACAGAGATGTCATTGTCATTTACATTTTGCTTTAGCTGCTCTATTAAAATTTGACAATGAATTCAATCACTTTCTTCATTTTCGTATGTTAATGATTATGGGCTTAATTTAGTCTCGATTGGATCCTCTCCAACATTTTGTCGAATAGTTGTAGGTTTCAAATGCCCTTTGTTTAAACCGAGAATGATTTGCTTTTCTTTTATGTATCATTGTGAAGATAAATTACGACCCAATCTTGCTTATGGAAGTTTGTCACCTTTGGTCTTGTATATGAAGTTCTTTTGAGTACCATGTTGAGTCCTCTTTAGCCTATGTATCTCTCCTTTCTATTTGTGTAGATATTTAATAGTTTGAAAAAGAGGTCAAAATGACACCCATTTGCATTATTAAGCATATTTTTGTTGAATAAGTAACAATGGTTTGTTTGTTTTCTCTTCAAATGGAGTGAAGTAAATTTGATAAAGTTGAATAGAGAAAATATCATAACATGGTTTTTTTTTGTTTAATTTGGTATGAGAAATGATCTATTTCATTTATTGATATGGCTAGGCCATAAATAAGAAAAATTTAAGAATTCATTTAAGACCAATTTAGTTTAATTACCAAATTTGAAATACTAAACTTCCATTACAATGTTATATATTTGGAATTAAAAAATAATAAGAAAGGTGGTTGTTTCAATTTCTTGTTTCTTTCAAAATTAAAGTTTGTATAGTAATACGATGCATGTTATTAGGCCTTGTGGCACCTCATCATTTCTGTTATTTTGTCCTCATTATGGTGCCTCTATTATTGGTGTTTACTTCTTTGAGTGCGAGCTTAGGATTTATAGAGGCAATACAACAATCTGGTTTATTTAGTATATCCAATCTAGATATGAAGTGTTAAATAATTCATAGTATGTCATTTAATTATATGATCATGTTAGTGGTTGGAGTGGTATTCCTTAAGGAGATTGATCGTTATTCAATATGATAATCTTAAGTTTTTTTATTTCATTTGATTATGAAGGTTTAAAATCAACACTTGGGTATATGATTGCATTCTCTTAATGATGTTAGATTCATAATGGTGATGATGTTGGACTACTTCTTTGAGATAATAATATTTTTATTGGTTTATTCAAGCACATGGTGCTCATTGTTCCAAAAATTGACAATTGTATTTTTCTCATTCTTTTGCGGATGTTGAATGTTATCTAATAAGTATATTATTTTGTATTATTTGGTATTATGATGAGTAACGATGTATGTATATGAAAGTACTAACACAATATCTTGATATGATAACTAATTATTTCATTTGAGATATGGAATAATATCACTTTTTTCAAGGGTTAACATTCTATTGTGATTATGATCTCAATTTTTCTTTGATAATGCTTCCTTTTTAATATATTTGGGTGTAGTGGAGATAGTTAATCTTGAGGTTCTAGTTCTAACTCATGGTTGGGGTGTTGATAATCCCCAACACTTGAGGGGTAAATATTCTATCCGAAGGGGATATGAAATTATTTGGGAGCTAGATCCTCTTAAGGCATGTATGGTTCTCATCATGAAATTCCCATGTCAATCTACTTTGTCACATGTGGATTGCTGACTATGGTAATTTTTCGCCATGCTTGAGAGAACTCATATTGAACCATACACACACGGTGTTCCTAAGGTTAGTGCACATATAGCTAGCCTAAATGAACCTAGTCCTAACTTTTCCACTCTTGATAATTCACACTCAATATCATTGGTTCACTCAAGTATCCTAGTGACTTTTTGGTCATGCTAGATGCAACATGTGGTTTTTATGTTTTGTGATCCTTGTACTAAGATACCTTTGCATAATGTTGTCACTTTGGGAATCACTACTCATAAACACATAACATCTTCTAAAATTCCTACCACTTTACAAAATGTCACACCCTCTTCTTTTAAGTATGTCAAGTTCTCTTTGATGTGCCCCTAGTCATCTAGGTGTTAAAAAGGTTAATTTGGAGGTCGGGGATAATGTTGGCCACATCACATGTACTTGAGATGGAAAGAACTCCCTATGAGCATCTTGATTGTGTAATCAATATCGATATGCCCTTCTTGGAACTTTCACAATATGATGATGGATTATTAGAATGGTTGTTTTATCTTTCAACTTTTTGGTTTTATATTTGGTCATTCGTCTTTAGACAAAAAAATTCAAACTTCCAAGCATGACAACTAAGCCAAATGTGAAAATCTACTCCTAATGCCTTCCCAAACCCCCTCCCGGTCGGTTTGTATTCTATGTCATAATAATATTGGTATTAAAGGTAATTCCAATATGATTATCAAGCATATGTAGGTGTTTGAAATGGTGTGACAAGATCATCCTTTTTCATTCAGTCAAGTTCTCCTGAAGACTAGTTCTCTAAGTAGGCCTAAAAAGGCCAATTTTGGCCATCTAAAGGTAGGTGTGCATCCTCTGAGAATGATATCAAAGCTCATAATCATCCAGATGTATTATTGGATAAATAATAGGGTGTTGGAAATGTTTATGAAGATTTAGGGAATATTTAAAGGTTTAGGGACAGATTGTGCAACAATGGGTTTTTCAGGTGTAAGGAGTATAGAGCTAAATTTGGAACTTGACCTTCACTAGATGATTTCAAAAGATCCATAAGGAATTATGAGGTAGTAAAATAGGAATTTAAAATATTGAGGAATTATCTACATGGCACAATCATCATTTTTGTTCCAAGAGCTAAGTGATTCTTAAGGCAGCTCAATTTGTGCGGACACATCCTGCCGTCTGAAGAAAAAGGGGACATTTTTGGAGATTCAAGAAAATTTGGGTTCTAAAACATATCCATTTTTTCATTAAATGGTAATGGGAGTCAAAACAATTTAAAATTTCATTTGAAAACACCTTCTGGAGCTCTGAGAATCGTTTCGTCAAGTTCTTTCTTGTGGAGGTGTGCTGCTTGTACTTAGCCAATTTTTTGTGTGACACATGTCACCTTATGGCTTCATGGCACAATTTTTGTCCCTCTTGTCCCTTTCCCAAGGGGATATAGGGGACATAAAAATTCACCCCACCTCATCCCTATCTTGTGGTCCCCCATGTGACCCAGTTCAACTCAACAGAGTGCTAATCAAGCCAATCTCATCTCCCCCTCATTGTATCACACTTTGTGACACTTGGCATCATCGGTGTGGGAAAATTTTATTTTCCCTCTTGTACCCATTACCAAGGGGATAGAGGGGACAAAAATTTCACTCCATCCCATCCCATCTTCAAGTTCTTCATATGATGAGATGATAGCTCCCAGTGCAAGGCTTATTTTTTCCATCTCTCCATCCTCTCACCACACGACACTTGACATGATATGTGAGGGCACATTTTCTTGTCCCTCTTATCCCCAATCCCAAGGGGACATATGGGACCAATTTTTTCCCCATTCTAATACATTAAAACCACAGCTTTAAAGCACAAGTGGTTTCACACCCATGAGCAAAAAGTAATCACAAATAGCTTGAAAACATCATATAACTTACTTCCGGGCATGTTTCTTCATAGATTTCAAACAGGATGCCATTTTGATGCCATGAAACCTAAAAATACCTAAAAACACCAACCATGCTACCCAAATCATTATGGTAATTCATGAACACGAAAACAATGATTTTTTCATAGTTTCTAACTCGAAACCAGATTCCAATGAAATTTTCTCGGTGGATCATCCTCCCAAGAAAAATTGTAATCAACTAAGCTTCAAGAATCCATTAATGGCTTCCATAAAAGTTTCATACCTGAAATAATCCATCCAAAGAAAATTCTTTTTGATTAGCAAGAGTTCCGGCATGGGTGGAACACGATGAAGAATGGAGCGAGGATCGTAGTGTATAATCGAAATAAAAAATAATGTTTTTGTTGCAAACCGACACCATTTTTACCAGTTACTAAAAATATCATATTCTCTACACATTCACATGCTAAAAATAGTAAACCCCTCAAAATTGTAAGCTCTGATCACTCAGAACATCCATAAATAGTGAGGAACAACAAGTAAATCAAAATTGATAATTTTCCCAAAATAACAAGTTCGGAAAAAACAACCTGCTAAAAATAGAAACTTCCTAAAAATAGTAAAACATCATAAATGGAGGTGAATTGAGTGTTCCAGGAGGTTTTGAAGATCAAATTTGAGCAGAAAGGAAAATTTTCCCAAAAAATCGCTCTTGGTCCCTTTGCCAAAAAATAGAAAGTTTCGGTTTTACAGTGTAGAAAGTTGTAGTTGGCTCTGTTTTCACTCATCTCACTGATTTTTGACATACTAACAAGGTTGTAAAGTTTTTTGCAGCTCAAACAAGAAAATACAACCTTCATGAGGATCTTGAAGCATCATTTTGACCACTATTGTGCCAAGGAACAAGGCAGAGCATATCGAGGCACTGCTTGGTGAAAGCTGGGAACATTGTGTAGTTGGAAAGAAGCTAAAGAGGACCAAGAGATTCATTTAAATTTAACTCATCAAGAGGATGGTCACCATAATCATGATGAGAAGGATTCTTTGTGTGTAAGGAAATAAGGAATCTCAGGAAATTAATACCCCGTGAAGTGTTTCTAAGTACTTAATCCATGCCAGATAAGGAGATCACATCTTGCAAGTCAATGGTGATAGAGTTTGTAGTGTTTCAGTGTAGTATGCGGGACAAGAACATGAAGGTAATTTTCCATTCAAGGATCAATTCTTCATGAGGAACAATTGAGAAATGTCTGAGTACCATAATCATGCTTCCACCCAAGTGGCATCTTGGTTGAGAAAGTGAGTTGTGAAGTAGGAAAGGATGTCATCATGATCAAAATGAAATGAGAGATTCATAGATAAACTGAGGACAATCTCTCCTAAAAGAGGGTTGAACTAAGAAAATTGAGCTATCAAGGCACTCAAGATCATCATGTGTAAAGAATCAAGGAATCACCTCATTCCCATTCATTCCTTCAAGTTTTATCAGGGACCAGTCTTGTTATCACCTACTTACTTCCATGAGAAACATGTTCACAAAAAGTGTATGAATTGATCTCATTCAGGAGTGTTCTAGAGCTGCCCCTATCTATAGATGTGTGAATCCCTCCCATCTGCCCAGATCCCCCCCCCCCCACCCCGATCTTATCTTCTAGTTCTAGATAGGGCTCCGATAAGGATATAATAGAGAGGGGCTCGGGAGCCGAGATAAGATAGAATAGAGAGGGGGGGGGGAGGGGGATGGATGGGGCCGCCTCTCGGGTGCACTCGCTTTGGATCTCCGACACACAGGGGAGGACGTTCTCTAGATCTCGCCCGGCCGATCATTCCGCATCTCGCATTCACGCCGTTCCACTGCCGCTCGAGGAGTTGCCATCGACATCTTTGTTGTCGCCCAAGAAATAAAGAAGGTGTGATCTTCATTTAGAGCACCATAGTCATAAGAATGAGAAATCATCTCTATTCCATCCACTTGGTAGTGTTTCTAAACACTCACCTCAAACCTTGTGGTGTGGTCATTGCCATCTCCTCATATCATTCCAATTGGTGGCCACTTCTCAAGAATTCCATTCATAGGTCATCCCTTTCACATGTATATGAAGGCCTATTTCAGTAAGTGAGAGACATACACCAGGAGGTTCAAGCATCATAAATATGATTTGTGATCACAAGGGCCGATTGTGGAAGCCTAAAGAACAATAAAGTGATCCTCACTCTCATTGTGAGATCAAGAAGGAACCATCATGAGTGATACACATGGTCGTCTAAAGATCACATTAGAAGGTCTCATAACAGTGTTTCTAAACACTCATTCGGAATTCAGTGTGTCTCGTACATATTATAGGAGGAGATTGTGATAACCATGACTCAAATCAACAAGCTCTTCATTAGCAACAGATCAGTCAATCCATTCTCTTCTTCTCTCTCTCTCTCTCTAAATATTCTTATTTTCAATTGAGAATGTATTTTTGCTATTTTATCCTATTCACTTAAGTGACTCGTAGCTAAAAATTGCACGAGTCATTTTTCAAATAATAAGAAAAAGAATCACTTCCTAGGAATATGAATGGTCACAAGTGATGAAAATAAGTGAAGAGCCATGTTGGGGGGTAGATGAAAGGAAAAATTGTAAATCTATAAATTAGAATGGATTCTCCATTCCAAGGGGTTAGCAATTGTTGATTAAATGTATGTTGTTGAGAGTTCCACTTCTACATCAAACAATAAAGTGTAATTTTTCTATTTCTTGTCGGTGTTCCTCTACTATCTCTTTCTAACTTTGCATATATGATAATCTTGTAAAACAAAGAAAGGTGGTTTTGCTTTGACAAATGAATCAATGGAAGTATGTGTTTATGTTTTGTTTTTTCTTATCATGGATTACATTGTTTTGTTCCTCTAGAATTGGATGTAGACTTACTCTCGGTTATTGTGTGTGAGATCTGTTAGTGCCTAATCACAACAAGTGATAACCCTCTCTCTCGATTTCCCCAACTCCTGTTTACCTCTTCACCGCAATTTCCTCCCTTATAATTCGTACAAGCACTTTATTGTAGGTTTAGTGGAGTTTTTGTGTGATCCTCGACCTATTGGCCACCCCACAACATTTAGATAGTTTAGGTAGTTTACATTCAATAATGGGAGCCTCCCCATGCACAAGGAGGAGTTTAGCCTCATACTGTCGGTGAAAACCCAATAATTTTCCACATGACAAATTATTTTGCCAACAACAAAGAGCTATCATATTTTTTAAAATGTAAATAGTGTGTAATATTTATTTTAAGCAATGTGGATCTATCTTATTAATTTTTAAATTAAAATATATGTAAAAATTTGTAGTTTATTTATTTCAACTTTTACATTTTTCCCCAATTTGGGTTATAATTACGCGAAAGGTTTGTCCAAGTTGGACTAGGAGTTGTTGTGGAGATAATGAAGGGGCATGATTTGCAGAGAGCGGTCATTGACAGGAGTGACCAGGATCATTGATTTCTTAGTAGTCTTTTAACAAGTTTTTAGTAGCCTTTTAGCAGTTTTGTTGCTTATCGACTATCTAATCTTTACCGCATCGGCCTCTTCGCGAGGGATTAATATTTTTTATTACTAGCGATTACTCCATGGGAAGCAAGTATATGTCAAAAAGGGACTTGGCGGAAGGGACGTTGTGGGAAGTGGTGTGTGTGCGAATGTGAGAAACTTAATGTTATCGAGCACACAAAACTTGTAGTTTTTTCCCCTACTTGTATTCTTTGTTTTGTAGCATGCAATCGTTCGAAGTCCAATGTGCATTTAAGGTTATGAAATTATTTTTGAAGTAAGTTTTCATAAATACTATAATAGGTTTGATAAGTCATTTTAAACATTAGTACGATGTAATAATACTATTGTTTAGATATAGAGCGAGCATTGTGATGTTCTATTTATAGCTAAGGATACCACTAGAATACTCCATAAACTTGTAAAAATCTCCATAAACTTGGTGAGTTTGATGGATATGAGTTGGTGTTTTAGCTAAATGAGTTCGCCCTATTCATTTTGCATGCAAGAGGATTGAATTGCGCCCTTGTCCAATAGAAAAGAGCATTATAGAAACCATAATAAAAGGAATGTAAGTCTTGGGTCAATAATCAATTAAGAAGCATGAGCCATGAATTTCATAAGGCAATGAATCATTGCATAGTAGCCCCCCTTTAATATTGTGAAAAATAATTTGAATAGTATTTTGTTGAGTTCTAATAATGGTTGCAATATTTGTTTGGAATGTATATGGTGGTAGACTACAACATATGGTAAATAAATAAGAGGCCAAAGTAGTCATATGCAATCCTATATACGAATCAAATAACTAGGACAAATTTTTGTTTAATTTTGTAATGGTTTAGCATCATGTATACTAATAAAGTGCACTTTCACAGGTGATTAAGTGTAGCGATAGAAAATAAATATAAATGCAAGACATTTGGATAGGAAACGAGAAGTGCCCATCACTTTCGTGCAATGTCACCATTATCAAGTAGAATAATGTGAGTGTGGGAAAATCCTATAATATACGCGAATCTAAATTTTACTATCTCTCGGAATTTTTTTAGTGAAGAGTTGTTTAGAAAAGCTCGAGACCATTCATATTTGACATATTAAATTATTATAATCCTTAACGTTGTAAAAATGTTTGACATGATGCCCAAAAACTCCATTGTCATCCACCATTGCAAACTACATCCAAATTAGATATAACAACATTAATCCTGTAATTGATTGGGTTGAAGCATCTCGTCACGAATGTTCATTTATAAAGTCAGATTATAGTGGTAGAAATTTGTAGGAGTAATATGATACAATAGTGGTGTGGGCCTACGGTGTAGAGTTGTGTGTAAATATAACATAGTGGGAGAAAACCAATAATACTTGTGAATGTAAGTAGGAATTTGCTAGTGTATGTGAATGAATTAAATGATAGTCTGGAAGAAGATTTTACAAAGGAAGTAGGAAGAGTGAAGGCGGGTATCGGTTGTTGGCATGCTCATTGGTAATTATGTGCAAATATGTGTTATGTAATGCAAATGCTTTTCTTTAAGAGAATGGTAGATATATTTACACGTTGCAAAATTGTTGGTATACATATGTGAAGGCCTACTGAGAGTTGTACATTTTATGGGGTGATTTTATAGTATTGTGCATAAAATTTCTCTCTAAGGATTTTTGGGTATCCTCGATTACAATTACTATTTGGTGTAGCATTTTTGTGCTTACTCTAATTTTTTTGAGTGAGTTGCATTGTGAAAATTGTATCTTCAGCCACAAGTGTGCCAACTTGGTAGTGGTCTGCTACACATTAAGATAGTAGGTGTTGTATGTAATTATTGTCATTCTCAATACGTGTATCTATGTGTAGACACAAAATCATGCACTTGGGTACATTTCTAGGTCCTAAATACATATTAGCATTCATATGATTCCTAAGTAAGAAAACTAGTAATTGACGACTATCTTTGGCCTCTTTTCTATGCTTCTTGTTTTATATTTGGTCTTACATACCTTAAAACCCAATCGGTATTTTACTTATTTATCTTTTATGGCTCTAGACACCAGCGCCCAACCAGGACATGAGCGCCCAAGCGCCCCTGTCCCCTCTAGGCACCCCTGACCCTTTTTCACCTTACTCACTCCTTTTGGGCCTCTTTTATCTTTTGGGCATATTTTTCACTTATGGGTCGGCCTTCCAGTTGTCAATTACAAAATTCAAACAAGGGAATCATATAAATACATAGTTATGTGACCAAAATCAAGGACTAAGCACTAAGCATTACTATCATCACCTAAGCTTACATCCAAAAGGCACCTAAAGTACTCCAAGCCATCCATCTAGCATCTATTCAAGGGACAAAGGACTGCATTTTCTACATACATAACATAGGAAGAGGAAGTTATTTATTCCATCCACACATTTTACTACATTGCTACATTCTAGCTACAACCCACTATTAAGTGTAACTCACACAAGGGCATCCTAGGGAACAATTTCTTCACACACTCACGAGAACTACATGGAGTATGAGATGTATTGCAGTTCTCAGTCGTAAGTTCACTCTCGGGGTCAGTTTGACTCCCCATATTGCGTCTTTATTTTTAGATTTGATGTGGTTTGTGGGTTTTTGCAGGTGAAATTATATTTTGCATGTTACAGGTACCCTTGGCGATCATTGTGTGACTTTCAGGTGATCAACAAGAAGCAACAACGACGATCTTGCGACAACACAAAAATCAGTTCTAAGTATTTACACGGTCACATGCACCCAAAAGAGGTCTCCAACACCCGGTGGTCATGTCCTATCACAAGAGACCATTTCTAGCTCGTCCATGAGTTACATAATTTATTATGAGTAGTAATGACACTCCACTCTCTTTGTTCATCATTTTTACTAGTCCATAATAGTTCCGGAGTTAAGTGTAAATAAGCTAAGTCCTCTTTCTCTACTTCTTTCTTAGGGTTTCAAATATTAAATCTTAGTTTTCTTGTGTCATTTCCTCATTTCAAAATTTATACATTATTTGGTTCAATAGTGACTCTGAAATATTTAGATTTAATTCAAATTAAATTAAATCACTATGTTGTAGAAGTTGTCGACCATCTTTAGGGTACCTGCATATGGATTGGATAGAGTTTGTATGTTAGAAACACATGGTGAGGTAGATCATAACTATACATTATGTATTGAAGTATTTGGGATCCATAGGGAGATGTATAGAGCACACATGAAAGATATGTACAATAGTGTAAGGTTTAATAGATGTCTTTACATGAGTTGTGTAGGGGGAGGGGCGATGTCGAAGGAGTGTCTTTACTTGTAGCCAATCTGGGCATGTCCATATTCATGTAGTCATTTATACCGGTCGAAGGAGAATGATGGATAAGTTTGTAAGTCTTCAAGAGCAAGAACACATTAGAGAGTCAAAATTTGGGACATGTCATTGGTCCGCCCCTATATCAATGGTTTCCTTGTCGAGGGTGAGCCCCTATGACTTATGAATTGTTAGTGCCCACACCATTTTAGGGGGACCTGACGATGGGTGCCTCTTGTGATTGGTGGAACCGAGAAGATGTGTTGGGTTTTTGTGTCCCATGTTGTTCTGTGTAGTTTTGAAATCGACAACTACATACAATGACAAAGTGGGGCCTACACTGGAGCATACATTATAGTTATGACTTGGCCCCAAGTTCCATTTACAAGGCTGACTTGTACCCATAAATTTTTAGTTAGCATTTCTTCTTCACCTCGCAAAGGAGGAATGGACTTTCAAGTTACATATTTTTTGTTTTGTATCGATTTAGTATGCTTTGGTTTTGTTTTGCTTTACTCAAAGTGTAATTGGGATGTTAAGTGTTTGCATCCTGTGTTTATTCTCAGTAGCATGGATAATGAATTGATAGTATACAAGTGGGTTGCATATTTGAAATGCTCTTGTTCGTAGGGGAGATGTGCGTTAGATTTATATACATCATAAGGTTTGAGTCTTTTTTGTGGTAATTGCATTTCTAATATTAAGTAGCGAGGTTTCGAAAATGATTTGAATAGTGGTAGTACTTTGTTCGTGAAGTTGGTGGTTAATGTTATTACTATTATGAATTATAACCACATCATGTGTCTGTAAGTGCCTACAATGTACAATGGAGTATCTTTAATCGGGGGAGTTGTGCAAGGTCTCCAATGAGTTTGATTAAACAAACCCTAGATGGCTTACACCTACAACTAGGGAATGCTTTTTGTAGGAAATTATTTATATGACCTAGCAACTTTAGTCCAATGAAGCTCATGTCATCAATCATAATGTATGCCCCATTTCACATTTCTTCATGTAAAGTAGCAAGTGGTGGGCCTCGAAGGGCTTTAGCCTTTGAAATGGGGGTGTGAAGAGCAAAACATATAATGGTGACAATAATATTAAATGTTGTTATACTCGTAGGAGCTAAAAGAAGTAGTTGGTGTGCATTTGAATTGGGCAACATGTGGAGTGTATTTGTAATTTTTCGTACTAAGTATGATTTCCATGTGCCAGTTATGCCTTGGATTATCATGTAGAGGGGTGCTAAGGTGGGCTCTACAAATGCATGTGTGATGATTATTTGGATTGCTCGACTTAGCTCCTCTAATAAACGTAGGCGATTGTAATAGGGGATTCATAATTGGAATGGTTATATTAATGATATGGGTAGCTTTTATAAAATTTGGGCCCGATTCTTGTATTGTGATTCTTGTTTCAAATTGTGGCCATCTATGAGTAAGATAAAAGTCATGCTTACCAAGTAGTTCTAGGTCATTGATGTTGGTTGTTGGGTGTAGGTGCAAGAATAGTTCCCATTCCTACGTTTGTAGTAGTTCTATTTATGGTATGTCCGCCTTGAGCTAGTTGTATCGTGAGCTGCAAGTAGTAGTAGGAGTCACACATTCTATATGTTAAGGCTGATACATAAGTAGGAGTAAAGCCCAATTATGGGTTAAGGTTTATTTTCATAGGCCTATCTCATCTAGAATATTATGAAAAGGTTTGTATAACAATATCTTTGTGAAACAAAAGTCCTCATATGATGTTGACCCAATAATAGGGGTGATTGTACTTTAGTGAAATACTCTAACAACTACTTTTATTGATATTTGTTTAGATTGATTTATTTTCTGTCATCTATCGCATGGCCATGATCTTGTAAATTTTATCAAGTTGCATGGTTCTAAGCATGCCTTTTCAAGTACACATCAATAAAGGTTGATAGTAATCCTCTTAGTGGTTGGCTTTGCAAAATCTTCTTATATATATTTTTTCCTACAAAGAGTTATAAATGTACAAATACATACCTACAACATTAGTTTGAGTAGCATGTGACATGTTTCTTGTGCACCTATATCTTGGTCAACAATTGATTCATAAAGTAACTTTTTTTATGCGAGTCTTTACAATGCTCTCAGTTGTTGTGATATTTGTTATCCTTACTAACATGTGATGGTATGTTTATGATTTTTACTCTTCCTTAGCTATGTATTTAGTCATATATTTCAAAACTACAGTGAAGAATAATGTTGGGGAGGCTAGTTGATTGATCATATTAAAAGTTCATTTTTACATTGTTCCCAAGATTGACATTGAAGCATATGAGTTGATTTGATGTTTTCTCATTTGGTAGGTGTTCCAATAAAGTGTGTAGGTCCTCAACAGTTGTAGGTGAGTTGTCTTCAATGTTATGCTTAGCAAATATAGATGACACAACCTGACCTATATGGCGCATCACAAGGTTCAGTAGGAAATAACAAAATTGTGGGTGATTTGCCAAAGTGGTTGTCATGGTACCACATTAAGTGAAGGGTGTATTCATGCATTTGGACTTCAGTGTTGCAAGGTTAGTGAAACATAGCCACACCAGATGGGAATAGAGTTGGAAAGGCCATAGAAAATAAGCCCTCTATTGAATATTCGTTAATGGGGTCAACACTTATTTGGGGCCAATCAACTAAGGTCGGGGTGGGGTGACCTTTGTTTTGCAAGTATCTCTTAATCTCTTCAACCTCTATGCGAGGTGGATGGAGCGGATGTAATAAATGATGAAAAGGTGAATGTGGGGGTCCCTATTACTGGTGGTTTAGTTGCAGCTTTGGTACAAGAAGGTTGTAGTAAGACAAAGGATTGTTCAAACATGGAAGGTAGGGTAGCGAGAGATATCTTCAAAGCAATAACAAATAAGCTTGTAGAGAGGCAGGTTTGTCTATAATGACATCCATGTAGTATGGGTCATGTCATATTTTGTATCGAAGTGCATCACTGACATGTGCCCTACTTACAAAACATTCATATGATTTTCCTTTTTCTCTTAGTCTCTTCAAGTATTAGGATATCTAGGTCTTGTGGGTGGCGAGGTAAGTAATGCACTATGGATGAAATGTCTTGGGGAAGCTTATGGTATGTCCATTATACATGTTGGCCCCTTGCAAGCATGGGTGACTGTAGAAGTGGTGTGACTCTTCTTGCAATAAGCATTTCTTCAACTTGTGTTAAAATGGCTAGCTCTCTATGTTGGGGCCCAGAATCCATATTGTTCCACGTAGAGAATCATTGGGTGTTTTTCTATTTAACATACCTACAACACATAGGCCCTGTATTTGTAGGTTTGATTTGCATCCTTGGGCATGATTCATTACATATCAAGTAGATATGTTTACAAAATAAGGAATCTATCCGATTGAGGAAGCTTTTTTTATTCATTGGAACTAATAAGGTCACCATCAAGTGGTAGGGGGCATGTTTGTGTGGAGGCATGTGTGTCTTGCTTGTTGCGATGTGTTGCATTGAGAATTTCTTTGCATTCAACATAGATGCATCTCGCTTCATTCATTTAGTGCATCTGTAGTCTGAGCATAGGCCATCCGACGGTGCGCATTGATCATAATGGTCATGTAGTTTCGATATTTATAGCATGGAACACCCACAATAAACAATTGGAAATGAGCAAGTACATGGAATGTGAGTACAACATATTGGATGTATTTCATGCAGCAATTACACATGCATAGCTATGTTGGTAACATATAGAAACATTAGAATAAATGAATCAAGTAGTTACATGAAGTAAAAGTTGAGTAAACAACAACTTGTTAAGTTTTATGGACAAAGTGTTCTGCTTGTTAAGAGCGTATGTAGGTATGGCTTAAATAGGAAGAAGGAATGATAAATATTACATCGGTGAGTACCTCTAGGTGCCTACGATGGTTGTGACACCGTTGGTGGAAAAGTAGGGTAGGTTGGAAAAAGTTGGGTTTGAACAAGGCTCTTTTTTATTTTTTTGGTATTGGTTAAAGTGTATGCCAAGTAATGTGCCAAGGCGTACTTTTATGCAGCGAAGTGCCCATTCATGGGTTACTCTATATATGGCATCTAAACGTGCACAACACATAATTTTCCCTCAATCACCCAATTGATATTGTACGGACACAATTTGTTAAAAATTGTTGTGGCAACCACCTGTAAGGGTTTGGCGATCACGGTCATTTATGTGAATTTAAAATAATAGATGCAATGTAGAAAACATGTATTTTTAGTAATATGAAATACAACATGGAAGTTGTCAAGGATGATGCTGATTTAAGAGAGACAAATAAAGAGCTAAACTACACTAATGAAAGGCTGATGCAACAAAACCAATAACATTATTAATATGAAACATGTGTACAACACAATATGGGCATGCAAAAGCGAGAGGAGGAGGAGGAGGAGGAGTATTATAGTCGTAGAAACATTTCCAAGATGCCACAAGAGTAGGCATAACCAAATTTATTTGGGGTAAGCATGCTGATAAAACCAAATAAAGGCATAGTGATGTTGATGCTTCCTCCATATGTTGTTAAAGTGGTCGTATGAGCGAGACTAAAATTGGAAGTGTAATGTACTCTCTTTGACGAGGTCCCTTCCAATGCATAATCAACACCTACATGAATTTGAGGACTTTAGAATGATGGGTATGCTACCAACATGATAGGTATTTAATTTCCAAAAACTGTAAAAAAATAAAATAAAGTAAAGTAAAGCTCAATTATCACTCATATGATCAACCAACTCAAATATGAATGATTGTTCGTGCATCACCTTCTTCTCTACGTTTACTTGAGCCCTACAAAGTGCTACAAGAAGGAAGTGATATGGTTGGGTTTTGAACCTTGAACGTATTGTATTTTCTCTTTTTTTAATTTTTGCCCCGTTAAGAGCCAATTCCATTCACGTGAATCATGCAAGTGAGATTGGGATGACAAAGTGGAGCACATATAGCATATATTATTTGGGTAGAAACAATCTGAGCCATAGAATAAGTGTAGGACATAGAGGTATTCAATTGCCACCTTTTTATTTCAAAATTTCCATTTACGTCTTCACCATATCTAACAAATTAAACTTCATCCAATCAAAAGAAAAGGCCATTTTATGATAGTCATCATGTGCTGCGAATGGGAAACGTTATCATTTCCGGTTCGGTCGGGTCTAGGAGCTTGTTTCTCATCGGTTCCACCGATTGTGCGGTTAAAGTGTGGAGGAGGCTCCAGACCACCCAATACCATAGTGTCACATTCCTTTGTCCATTGGGGCAAATATTCGTAAGTTTTAATTAAAGATGGTTAGTTGCACATATCCTTTCTTGAAATTACTCGAGCTTAAAACTAAAAGGGGGGCTAGAAAATGATATAAGAAAAAAGCTTTGCAATTGTGTTTTGAATCTAGAAACAATTTGTTGTTCCCATGTTGATTGAGTTTTCTTTGTCCAGATTAGTGAGCTAGATAACCAAGAAAATCAAACAACCTCAAATGATGGAGGGTTTAAGGTACTGTTGATGACCATCCTTAGCGGATAGAGCTGTCAAAGTCGTGGGAATCCTTAGGTTAGTGGGACGTGTGCCCTAAGGAGACCTCAAAATTTTAAAGAAGTTAGCTCTTCTCTGCAGAGGGGAGATAGGGGTGAGAAGAATTTAAACAAAAACATAAAACAAGCTAAGGCGATGCGCCGAACAAAGCCTGCTAGGGAATTCAATCGAGTCCATAACTTCCTGAGAAGGGAAATCTTGAATAATCGAAGAAGGGCGGACAAAATGTGCCACAAGTTAGAAAATGTCACACATAACACTACCTCAAACTACTTAAGCACAACTTCAAGGATAGTAACAACATTGAGAGATGCACAATTTCTATGTGAAAATAAAGGTGATCAGAGACAATAAAGCTATGTGAATGATGAACAAAAAACACCACAAGGCATATATATCACTCCAATAGTTGTGCACAGTATTACATTAGAAAAGAGGCAAGATTGATATTACAAAACCCAGGCAGAAGGCTAGAGTTCCAAGATCTTTGGTTCTTACAAAAGAGAGACTTACGACAGAGAAGAAAAGATTAACTCTCCTAGTACCTAACTAAAAATATCCTCCATTTCATCGAACTTCGATTAAAATTTATAGGGGGAGGAGGAGGTAAGAGAGAACTTTCAAACTCCTTCCCAACTGCCCCTCAATTATGATAAATGATATGAAGTGACAGAAATAGATTTCCTCAAATCTTTCTCACAATTTGACCCCTTCAGAAAAGTGAGAGCCATGCCTATTTAATGCATCTTAATTATCCTGCAACTGAATCCCTTGAGATGGACTCGCCTTTTGAGAAGAAACTCCTTTGACTATTTATTACATAACTAGATATTTTGACCCTTTATGCATTGGTTCCCGGCCTCTTGATTCAAACGACGTGTATTTTTGTAATGAAATGACCCTTCACCTCCGATCTTTTGAAAAAGCTTTGAGCATTAAATCTTATAGATCAGACCCTAAATCACTTATATGTGGCGGATGGCTTGTCATATTTTATGGCCTACTTTGAAAATGGAGTCTGTTGTTGCAAGATCTACGTGGAGGTCTGTCATCACCACTCGGTACTATGATAATTCTTCACGAACTCCTCGTCTTTATGATTATTTACTAATGCACAGCCTTTAGTTTGGTGGATGTAATCTGGAAACACAACAACAAACATAACACAAGAATACCATAGACTATGATAAAAAGGAATGATGATAAATCTGAAATATCAGAGTAAATTATAATATTAGCATGAAATTGTTACAATCTCACCCATGAGGTACTTCAAGTGTT
Organism: Taxus wallichiana var. yunnanensis; assembly: GCA_018340775.1. Classification (NCBI taxonomy): domain Eukaryota; kingdom Viridiplantae; phylum Streptophyta; class Pinopsida; order Cupressales; family Taxaceae; genus Taxus; species Taxus wallichiana. Next base: position 440,706,631 of record CM031244.1, read on the forward strand.
ATTGACTTCACTTGCATTCCACCAATACTATGGGAGAAACTTCACAATTACACCTCTTAATGGCTTCTTCAACACACCTTTAAACTGATGGCTTCCTTTACACACTTACTCATACAATATTTCTCACTACTTCCTTCTATGCTAAATGAGGGGGGTGGCCTCTTTATTTATAGACTTCTAGGCTTATCCATCTTATCTCTAAGATAGGATAAGAAATCCACTCTGACGAATCATATTCCATACCTTAACTCTATATCGTACATGTAAGCTTATCTTTTAAGATAAGATAAACCTTATCATTTCACATGGGTTCCACATGTGAAATGATAAGGTTTATCTTATCTTAAAAGATAAGCTTACACATGCAGATAAGAGTTAAGGTATGGAATATGATTCGTCAGAGTGGATTTTATCCTATCTTAGAGATAAGATGGATAAGCCTAGAAGTCTATAAATAAAGAGGCCACTCCCTCATTTAGCATAGAAGAAGTAGTGAGAAATATTGTATGAGTAAGTGTGTAAATGAAGCCATCGCTTAAAGGTGTGTTGAAGAAGCCATTAAGAGGTGTAATTGTGAAGTTTCTCCCATAGTATGGTGGAATGCAAGTGAAGTCAATAACACTAAGTACCTCATGGGTGAGATGTAACAATTTCATGCTAATATTATAATTCACTACGATATTTCAGATTTATCATCATTCCTTTTATCATAGTCTATGGTATTCTTGTGTTATGTTTGTTGTTGTGTTTCCGATTACATCCACCAAACTAAAGGCATGCGCATTGATAAATAATCATAAAGACGAGGAGTTCGATGAAGAATTATCATAGTGCGGATTGGTGATGACATTTTGGTTCCGTTAAGGACCATTCCTCGTTAAATCGTGGATTTTCTGGAGAGATATTCCCACTTAGTCAAAAATCAATTGGAGGGTAACCTTATTTTTACTGTGCATAGTAGTTACCATGGTAAAGTCATTTTTGCCGTGAATAGTAGTTACCATGGTAAAGTCATTTTTGTTGTGAATAGTATTTATCACAGTAAAGTCACTTTTTACCGTGAATAGTATTTACCGCAGTAACTTCACTTTTTACTGTGAATAGTGTTTACCACAGTAAAGTCAGTTTTTACCGCAGTAAGTCAAGTTTTACCATAGTTACTGTGGTCATTTCTATTTTACTGTAGAAAGGTGTAAAGTCACTTTCTATTACAGTGATTCCAATTATTCATGCACATAAGTCTTGTTGATTGTACTTATGGGTTGGTATTTTACGGTGGTTACTTTTGAAAATGGGAAAGATTCCTATTTTTTCAGCCCAATCTAATGAAGATGCTTCCTCTTTCATTCAAGAGTTTAAACGATCTTGTATTTGTAATGGCCTTATAAGAAGGAACAATGGGTGAATTTTTCCTACCTTTTTGGATGGTTCAAAGCACTTAGGTGGTTTGAAACACTAGGTGAAAATTGAAAAATTCATGGGATTTATTAACCGAAAGTTTTCTTGAAGAATTTAGTAAACAACAAAAATATGCAGATCTCATGATCGAGATCACAAATCTATCCCAAGGAGAGAAGGAGAAGATAAGGGATTATCATGCTCGTGTTCTAGGGCTAAGGAGGAAGCTCGATGCCCAGATCCGGAAGGAAGGATTAGCGGATGGGTTGATGAATGGTGTGGATAATCTCCTATGTAAGCACTTCATTCTTGGGATGAAGCCAAAGATCAGACAACGAGTGAAGTATGACCGCCCAACTACCATTAAACAAGAAAAGGAGATTGTAAGAAGGTAAGAAGAAAGCATGGAAGAGGAGCCCAAAGAAATTGTTGCTAAAAGTAGAGCCTACAGCAAAGCACCTTTGGTCCATAATCCACAACCACTCCCGGTGAGCACAAATATTTCTCCTAGTACATTTACTGAGTATGAAGATCTGCTCAAAAAGATGGGTCAGTTAACTATTAATCTTCTTCAAGGAAAAGAATTTAGTTCTCAGGGAGGAGATAGAGGTCCACAAAGAAATATTTCTGAAGTTGTATGTTATGGTTGTTATAAAAAGGGTCATTATAAGTATAATTGTCCAGATAGAGCTTCTACATCTAGTAAAGGAGATAATGATAAAGGAAAAGCACCTGTGAATTCTTTTGATGTAGTAGATAAGAGCAGAAATAATGAAGTAGATGTGTTTGTAATAAAAAGAAAGAAAGAAAAAGATAATCAAGATGGAAATGATCCTAAGAAGATGAAAGGAGAAACTAGTAAGAAACATAGGAGAAGAAAGTTGGGTGTGCAAGATTTTTGATTTCACAGGGGCAAGGACCATACTCCATCTTGGAAGATCTATCCAAAAGGCCTGCAAATATTACATATGGTCAACTCTTGGCTATGTCTTCTGAGAAGAGGCGGGAGTTGCGAAGTGGACTCAATGCTCGACGAAGGAAGGAGGTTGAGGTCCCTGTTTTGGAGGCAGAGGTAGATCCCTATGCTCCACAAGCTGAGGTATTATGTAATGGTATTTCAATTCATGATGTCTTAGTTGATGGAGGTGTTGCAGTTAATGTAATGGACCGAGTCGTAATGAATATGTTGGGTTTAAAAATTGATCGCCCTTCAACACTTATGTTAAGGTCATTAAATAAAGGAAAAACTAAACCAGAAGGTGTAGTTTCAAATGTGGCAATATTTGTTATGGGTGTTGTATGTGTGGTAGACTTTCAGGTGATGAAAAATGGTACTTTGCGTACTCCCAATGTCTTTGGGAAGACCATGGATAAGGAGAGTTCATGCAAGAAACTCTGGAATGAAGGTTTCATGACACTTGGACATGGTAGAGAGAGGGTGAAGATAAACGTGATCCTCGACATCATAAGGCAGAACTCGTGGATTCAAGTGATGAAAGCGATGATTGGACATCCTCGATTACTCTAGTACAAAGTGAAGTGGACACCGAAGATAAAGAAATAGAGGTTGATGTTTTAGTCATGTATATCCTTCCATCACACCAACTCATGACCCCATAAAATTATCTCGAAGAAGAAGTTGATGATTGTCTCCAACAAATAAAGATTGGTGATCTTTGTGATGGAGAGTGAGAAGGAATCCTACCTCCGGCTCTTTCGAAGGTACATACACATATTCACTTTTGATTACAAGGAACTCCGTCAAGTAAGTTGGGTAGAATATTCTATTAATTTGGTAGATGGTGCTAAGCCCATAAAGCAAATGCCATATAGAATGAATCCTAATTTTTCCAAGACCGTAAAAGAAGAAATAGATAAGTTGCTTAATGCGGGATTCATATTTTTTTTGGAGAATTTAGAATGGGTTTCTCCCATTGTGATCTCAATAAAAAGAATGGGAAGCTACACATTTGTGTTGATTACAGAAGCTCAATAAGGCAACAAAGAAGGATCATTACCCTCTTCCATTTTCAGATCAGATCTTGGACGAAGTAGCTGGCCAGGAGTGCTATAGTTTTGCTGATGGATATAGCGGCTACAACCAAGTTCGTATAGCAGAGAAAGATCAGCTGAAGACCACGTTCACCACTCCTTGGGGAACGTTTGCTTATAGAGTTGTACCTTTTTGGTTGTGTAATGCTCTGGTAACATTCTAGCGTTTGATGAATAGGGTGTTCGAACCCTACATTGGGACCTTCATCAGAGTATTTCTGGATGATTTTTGCATCTATGGGAGCAAGTTGGACCACTTGCACCAAATGGAGACAACATTTCAAAGGTTAGATGAAGCACAAGCCTCACTAAACCCTACAAAGTGTGTCTTTGGATGTTCTAAAGGTGTTTTGTTAGGGCATGTTGTATCCAGAGATGGTATTGGTACTGATCCTGATAAAGTTTCAAAAATCAAAGAGTTACCATTTCCTATGAATAGAAGTAAGTTGAGATCATTTTTAGGCCATGTGGGGTACTATAGAAGGTTCATCAAGAATTTCTCAAAGATTGCATAACCACTAACCCAGTTCTTGAAGAAAGATGTTACTTATGAACCAGGAAATAAGGCGCATGAAGCTTTTGGACAACTGAAGGAAGCCCTGGTGTCTTCACCTATTTTAAAGAATCCAGATTAGAGCAAGCCATTCATTATGTACACTGATGCCTTAGATGCAGACTAGGAAGTACTTTGAGCCAAAAGGATGAAAATGGGAATGAACATCCAATTTACTTTGGGAGCGAGACAAATGAGTAGTCTTTGAGGTAAATTATATCAGAATCGAAAAAGAGGCTCTGGCTATCATTTTTTCTTTGTAAAGAAGTTTAGGAATTACTTGCTTTAGGCAAAAATTTCTAGTTGTGCATCATTAGGCTCTAAAATATATTGTAAATAAGCCTAACCCATCAGGGAGGATAGCAAGATGGATAATTTTGCTACAAGAATTTGAATTTGATATTATAGATAGGCCAGGAAAGAAGCATGTCAATGCAGATGCACTCTCTCGAGCCTATGATGGTTTAGGATCATCTTGTGATGATGATGATTTCTCGATGCAGCATTGTTATCCCTTGACACAATCCCTAGTGAATACATAAATATTTGGAATTATCTGAATGAATTCAAGTTTCTTGATGGTGCCAATGCAAAGATTAAGAGAAAGATTACTCAAGCCAGTCGTCCATATTCTATTTTGCATGGAGTATTATTTTGAATAGGACACGATGGACAAAAGACAAGAGGGCGATTGGACGTGATCAAGGGAAGGAATTGCTAGAAGAATTCCACAATGGTACATGTGGAGGGCACTTCTCTGGACAACTTACAAAGCAAGAAGGATCTTGGATGCGAGTTATCACCGCCCACTCTTTTTAAAGATTGTTATAATTATTGTAAGACATGTGATATTTTTCAAACCCATGGTAACCGTAAGTCTTCATCACTCCATTATACCCTATTCTTCCACTTGGTCCCTTTGAAAAGTGGGGAATAGACATTTGAGGTCCACTTCCAACTACCTCACGCCAAAATAAGTATATTGTAGTTGCACATGCATTATTTAACCAAGTGGGTTGAAGCTAGGCCATTGAAAACACTTCCATGGATGAAGTGGCAAAGTTCATATATGAAGCGCGTTGTCACTAGATTTGGTTGTCCATTAGAAATTGTAACAGATCAAGGAAGCCACTTCATTAATGAGGTGGTAGAAGCCCTAGTCAATAAGTTTTCTATTAAGCACAGGAAGGCAACAACATACAAGCCAAGCACAAATGGACAGGTGGAACGAACAAATTTTGTGTTGTGTCAAATTCTAGCAAAAGATGCAGCCTTGCAGGTACATAAATGGGATAAAAGGATTCATGCAACATTGTGGGCATATAGGGCAACATCAAAGTCAGCAACAGGATACTCCCCATTTCAGTTGGCTTATGGCATTGATCCAATTCTTCCTATTGAGTTTGATATTCCCACGGTCAGAGTAATGAAAAATGAAAGAATGGATGAAAGTGATTCAGTAAAAGAAAGGTTGGTACATCTTCATTTGTTAGAGGAAATGAGGGAAATAGCTAAAGATACAAGCTATAAGAAGAAAAGAAGGAAGGAATACTTTGATCAAAAGATCCGGTGGTCTCCATTTCATGTGAATGACTTAGTTCTAGTATATTATTCCAGTATAAAAAAAGAAGACAGAGAGAAAATTTCTTCCAAAATGGATGGGGCCCTACAAAATAGCAAGCTTGTGCATAAAAATGGTACGTATTGACTGGAGGAATTCGATGGCACTCCCATTACGAAATGGGTCAACCACGACAAGTCGAAGATTTTCCAAGCACTGAATAGTCTACTCCGAGGATGGAGTAGAAGCTATGATGAAGTCTTACGGTTACCATGGGTTTGACAAATATCACATGTCTTACAATAATTATAACAATCTTTAAAAAGAGTGGGCGGTGATAACCCGCATCCAAGATCCTTTTTTGTAAGTTGTCCGTGAGAAGTGCCCTCCACATTTACCATTGTGAAATTCTTCTAGCAGTTCCTTCCCTTGATCACGTCCAATTGCCCTCAGATCTTGTCCATCGTGTCCTATTCGAAATAATACTCCATGCAAAATAGAATATGGACGATCGGGCTTGAGTAATTTTTAGACTTTTACAAATAAAATATACAAAATATTTATGACCTCGCTCCTTGTCCTTATTACCAATATAATATTTCTAATTCCTAATCATGTAAACCCTACTTCTCTACTTACCCCAACTTTGACATTTTAACATTCTTTGGACCATTTACGACAACTATTTACTTTTTACCACAACATTCCTATTGTACTTTTGACTATTTCCGTACTATACATTATGGCAATCATCTTTGGTAGCGCCAGAAATTATCTTCTATTGGACGCTACTACTAATTATACTTAACAACATCCTATTCCTAATACATACATTAATGAAATAGAAATTATGGAGGAAAATTTTAGTGTCGACAGTCCCGCGCATCCTTATGAATCTGCTTTTCTTTAGGGCTCCTGGGGAGCGCCGCGTACACTTGGCACCATCAGCCGGCTTGTTGTCCTACTCCATTGTTGACTCCATGTGTCACTTTGCGGGAGTTTGAGACTTTTTCACCTCTTTTGACCTCTCGAAATTACGCTTGCTTGACACTTGGCACGTCCACGGGCTTCTCGTCTCTCTTTGTGTTTTGATTAAGTCCTTTCTACTTGGTGAATATTCGGCTTTAAAAATGCATAAATATTTTGTTTCGGATTTTAAAATAATAGTTTGGTGACTCACTGGGACTATTAGCATGCTAAATGAAAAGAACCCACGATCTCTTGCTATTAATTTGCATGCGTACTTCATTTGAAGTTACTCGAATCGAAGCTTGTGGCCATTTAAGCTTTCTGTGGAGCGTTCATAAGTCCCACTTGACTCTTGATCCTTCCTACTCTCATAATGAAACTCAGTAAGTTTTATTTTTTTATGAGAGTAGAAAATTAAAAAGATGGCCAATGGAAACCTTTGGCTGATTTTAGTTGCTCTATATTTTCTCGGAGTGAAGCTTGTAACCGCCTCAACTAACTATTGATTCTCAATCGGGTGGAGTCTTCATAAGATCTAGTGCCTTCCTAATAGAGTAATATAAGCATGGGCCTATACAAAAGACAAAACATACATGTCTCAAATGAGTCATGTAGAGTGTGCATAAGCACTTATTCTGCTGAAAGCAAATCTACTCCTACTCCTAATCTAACTGGCTTGATACATACTAAACGAAACCTGAAACAGGCAAGGAAAAATAACTTCCTTTTCTTATAAAATGCGGCCATGCAATCAATTTGGCTAGTGACATGGCTTGTAGTAAGAGTGAAAAATTAACCTTCACTCTTCCACCTGTGGTATCAACGAACATTATGCATACCTCCTCTTGTTCATCTTTTGGTTGGAGGTGTTGTAGCTGACCCTCAGGGTCTTGAAAATCATCCTCATGCCCTGTAGTGAGCATGATAGGTATGAAAGTTTTCCTTGGTCTTGAGGAGGACCATTCTTCGGTGGGGGTGGTTTGATTCTCCATTCCTTCCCGTGGTTCCGGGGTCATATTTTTGGAACGAGGCTTCCTTCGGGCTTCTTTGACGAGTGTCATCCCTATCTTCTCCTTCTCCATTTTTAGTAGCTTCACTGTGAATCCAGGCTCTTTGATTGAAAGAAAAAATCTCTCAATAATACTTTCTTCTAGAGTCCTAGGATCAGTCCAAGGGGAGCTATTGTGAGCGGAAGGCTACCTTTGTTGCGGAGTCGATGAAGCGGTGAAGATTGTTATCTCCACAAGCTCTTCCTCATCGAGCCATTCCCCCAAATCTGATAAGCACTCGAGCTTATCCTCTTCCTCCTCTGTCAAAGATTTATGCTTTGATATGATGGTTTTTGAATCTGTCAAATTCTCCATCATGTGTGGCTTCATTTTGTAGAATGAAGCCCGTTGATAAGGATTTTTTTCAGGATCTCCTTTATGGGAGGAAAACAAAGGCAACCTCTCTGCAGCCTTTTTCTCTAGTCGGTGATGACGGGAACTTCTCGAGATTGTATCACTTCTCACCATATGTCTTTTTAGAAGAACAACAAATGTGGGACAAGAAGTCCCTCCTCTTTAATGGGAGAGGTTCCTTATCGAGACACAAACTTATTTACAAATATACGTAATGTCATTTTATGGTTGAACTTGATACCACGAAAATGTTTTCCACAAAGATCACGGGCCATTTAACGGCCGAGGAAAGAGGGTACGAAGATAAGAAGAATAGCAAACGTTTGGAATTGTAGATAACAGAATAATTCTTTACGAGTGCGAAGTTGCAGGGAATTTGGAACAAGATTATTTGTATTAACTGAATAAGATCAAAGACACAAAGTTCTTCAACGACCTTCTTCAGATTCATTAATCAAAGACACAAAGTTCTTTCTTGGTCGTGCAAGATCACTGTATTTGCAAAAGCAATCAGCAAGACTAACGAATTAGGTACAAAATAATCTTCACAATACTAAAGGAAAACACAGAGATACAGAGATTCAGATAGAGAATGAAAAGAAAAGCCCTTTTGTATTGATACGTTCAAGATCTATTTACAATTTCGAGAGTATGCCAAGTTCTTCCTCCTTTCAAAATGGCGTGGAAAGGCCATTATATAGCTTACAAGTCGGTTACGATTTGTAACCGTTTCTTTTAAATAAAGAATAGTTAAGTATCACGGTTGCAATACCTTAACTAATTACAACGAATACGAAAAGAAAGGAAAGAAGAGGAAAGAAGAGAGAAGGAGACAGGTGGCCGGCTACTGGGAGGGACCCACTGTCTTCAGAATCCGCTGCCTGAACTTCTTCAATGACTCAGCTATATCTCTGCCACGAGGGACTGACGTGTTAGTTGCAGACTGAGTCCAAAATCCTGCATTTCTCCATCTCTTTATCGAACTCGACGTGAGTATGATAGTCTTTGTTTGCTTCTTCAATGGCAGACTGGAGAGAACAAATTTCCTTTATCTTGTCTTTAGAGATGGAGTCTTCCTTGAAAAGATTATCTTTGACAAAAGCTCAATCGAGCTTTGATTTCGTGCAAGGACGAGGGAATGCTGAGTTCTCATCCCAAGATAACAATGCATATCTTTGAAAGCAAAGAAATGCAAGCGCTCAAAGCTTCTCCTTTTGCCGCCTATTCTTCATTTCTCCTACACCTCTTCCAGACTCGATTTTCCACTCTACACCGTAGACCTGTGGATTTTGATAGATTATCTTCGGCATCATCGAAAATCTTACTCGCCAAGAAGATGTTCTCATCTCTGTCTGTCCCATGAGGCGAAGGTCTACAATGCAATCGCCCAAAGTTTAAGCTCCTTATTCATAACTTCAATGGTAGAGGATAGTTTATGTTGCAACTTGTCTACCTTTCCATGTAGCTTAAAAGCTTCGCCGATGAAGTTTAGCCCTAAGAACAAGCATGTCATCCACCATGGCTTCGATAGCTCTACCATAGATGTAATACTTGTGCATATCTTTAATTTCTCGTACTTCATCTTGGCTTAGAATTACAGGAGGGGGAGAGCAACAAGGGAGTGGGGTCTAAAACTTTGTCCTTAGACAAGAGTGACTTGATGAAACTCGTGAGAACTTGGGCTTGTTCTTCCACTGCTCAATCGCCTCACGCCCTTTCTCTACCCTTCCAATGACTCGTGATCTGCTTCTCGGAGGTTATGAATCTCACCTTCAGAGTAGACTCTCCCATAGGGATCCTGAAAGTTCCAAGTCGGATGTCAAGCAACTCGATTCCGATTTGTTCATCGTGGGCTTAGCAATCTCCAAGAATTGCTGACCTCGAGCATCCGACACAATCCTGGAAGTAGTTCTGGCTTTCTTGGCACGAGAAGGAGTGGTGCCCAACAAGGCTGCTACAGCATCAAAATTTGGTCCCAAGCTTTGAGAGGAGGATTTTCTCTTCCTTTTATCAACCAGAGGTTGCACCCAAGCAAAAGAGGAAGAAGAATCTGCAGGAGAAGCAAGGGGACCAAGAGACAGGGAGCTCATGACACTCAAGGTCTGTGCAGCTGTTGACTCAAGCTGAGATGTAGGCAGAACACTGGAGGTAATGGCGGCAGAAGAATCAGTAGTACCTGGAAGTTCGGTGCTCTGGACTTCTTTATCTTTATCTGCTGGATTTTCAGGAGCACTTGCAGGAATTGGCACCTCACTGTCTTCACTTTCACTGAGAACGATGATGTTCTCTGGACCCATAGGCAACTCTGCCTGTTTTCTTGGAGGGTCATCCTCTGCAGGCTCCTTCTTTACCTCTTTGAGTTTCTTTCAGATACCCGGGTAGATGGAGAAGGAGTAGATCCTACAAGTCCCCGAGCTATTGAGGCAGGAGGGGTTTTCACCGGTGTCCTGCACTGAACCGATGCTTCTTTATGGGTGTCGAATCATCTTTGAGCTGGATTCTCCCGAGTGCCTCTTGAATTCTCTGATCTTCTTATCGAACTGCACCCTAGTTCGATCAAGATCGGGGCAATAATCTCACCAGATCATCTCTTTCTTTTCTGCTCCAATCTGTGTCCTCCAGAGGGGTGTGCTTAATCACATTTTCGTATTCATACGAATATAGCTCAATTGTCATCCCGAGACCTTCAGAACTTGGCATGACCGAGTTCTTGGATCAATCTGCAGGAGAACCCGCCACAATGCCTTCTTCTCGGCTTCAAAATCATCTCGCACAAATGGCCCAAAGAGTCTCTCAGATTCCCCCGTGATGATAGACTATCTTGATGTTCCTTTCAATGAACTTCTTCAAGTCAAAACAGTTCTGGCTTCAAGAAATGAACAAAGGATAGGATCGTGGCTCTTTCTACGCTCCGAGCATCCAGGCCGCTTTTGCATGTGTAGTTTCTCGAGAGATGGGAAAGTGTAAGCCAGAAATCTTCTTGTCTCTGCAAGTTCTGTGCAACTTGTCCAGTTGCCTGCATATCTCAATCAAGGCCATTTTGTCGTTGCAGAACATGGGAAGCCGCAGAGGAGTGTTCTCATAGCCAGCAAGCCTGATATAAGAGAATTTCCTGAACTGAATGAAATAGGCTCCATATTGTGATATCAGGTTCATAGCTTCGTCTGAAAACCTCCTGGCGGTGTCACCTTCGAGCAATCTGACCACGTACATGGTGAAGGCATCATTGACCCTTCTGAAATTCCGATTGCTGGTCTCTAGGGTGAACTGCGGGCAATAGGCGTACACTGGATCGTCTTTGTGTGCATCAATGTAGGAAAAGCCAAACCATTGCCGTGACGCTGCTAGGGTATACATCAGATACGAAGTCATGAAGAACTTCTTTGTTTGTTGCACATCGATAATTGCTTCGCCAAATTCATGCTTATGATTTCGCCAATTGATGTTTTGCATTCCTCGCACACCATGCCGATGAGCGGCACATCCGTAAATGAAACTCATGGTCGAGGGCAAACCCATAACCCGAGCCAGCAGGATTATAAAATCTGACAATTCTTCATTGAAATCCGCCCGGAAGAGGGTTTTGGTCAGACGAGAAGCTCCTTTCCTAGGGTTCTTCAACCAAGACCTCGCCACTCGAGCTTTATATTTATCACTGTCTTGGTCAAACATGGCCTGTGCTTGATCCCGAGAGACGACTATAGCATTGTCCATCTCCGAATCCTCGTGAGCAGCTCCAATGGCAAAAGCTGGCCCGGGCCTGGCAATGAGCTCCCGTGTACATTTGTCAAGTCGCTCGAATCGGGTCAAGTGAGCTCCGCATGAAAGTACCGCATCAAAGACACCGCACCGAGATAGGGAAACCTCCACAAAGCCAAACCGCTATCATTAATCATCTCGTGCCATCGGCGTAGGGTTTGCATCCGTCATTCTTGACCAAAATCGCCAAGTCGAGATGACGAGCTTCACTGTCTCCGATATTGCTAACGGCAGACTCAAGTGGAGAAATTTGCTCCTGTCCCTGAAACTTGATCTTCATATTGATAGATTCGGAGCTGCGACCCAGACTCTGGAAGGAATTTGCAAGGGAACTAGGTTGCAAGGGTTTGAGCAAATGATAGCAAGAAAGCAATGTGAAAAATGCGAAGGTGGTATGCTTGGTTATATAGCCGTTTGAGGAGCGGAATGAATTTAATGCGCATTGAATACACCACCACCAATTTGAAAGAGCGTCATATTCGGAATGAGCGGGAAAAGCTAAGTGTGAATGACACTTGGTACGCTTGGAACAGGTGAGACGCGAATGCGCGAAACACGCGGCTCGGGCGAAATGGAGAGAGAATGCACAAAAGCTTTTGGAACAATTGGGACGAAAATGCGCGAGGTACGCGGTTCGCATTTCTACGAAATTGGGACAAAGAGCCCATTTGGACTTGGGACTTTTGGAACAGAAAATTCCGGAGTACGCGACTAGGAAGCTTCGGCCGAAAAAGAGGAAGCTTCGCACTTTTGACTTTGGGATATTTGGGACGAAAATGCGCGAAGTACGCGGTTCGGGAGTTTCGGCCGAAAATGGGAAAGCTCGCACAAAAGTTTTGGGACACTTGGGACAAAAAGTTCCGACGGGCCCGAGAATGGGACAGTTTCGGGGATTTCGGCCGATCGGGGAACAACTTGCACTTTCGTACTTGGGACAGGTGGGACAGAAAGTTCCGACAGACCCGAAATACTTACAAAATGACCCAAAACTTAGATTCTTTCGACTTCACGACCTGGGTATCTCAGAAAAAAGCACTTAGACTCAAAATTTTCAAAATTTGTTCTTGTTAGAGAGGGGAATTTTGAGTAGACAACAGCTGGCTCCTTCTGGGGATGACTTGGCATAAATTCACTGAATGAAACAAGGCAAGAACTTAGACAAACTTGGTGTAGCAGACCAGTGCCTTATCCATTGGGCGAAAGGAGTCAAAAACAAACCAATACAAGGGCAACACACACAATGTAAGGGAAACACAAAAAGAAAACAAAACACTGTACATAATATACAAAGGGACTCCCTAGTCACCTAGGACTTGAACAACTTCAAATACTGCCCACTATAAGGAAGTGGGAGGGGGGAACCATCCATGTAATCAAGATAGAAAGAGTTCTTACCAGCAAAGTGTCTTATCTTGAAAGGTCCAAGCCACAGAGAATCAAATTTTCCATGGCTACCACGAGGTTCGTGTCTTTGTCCCACAACAAAGACGCAGATCACCAACTCGGAACTCTCTCGCTCCTAGCTTTCTTATCAAAATGTAATCTTCACCTTCTCGCTGATGTGGGCAGCTATTCTCACAAGAACCTCCAATCTATCCTCGCTCAGCTTTGTGCAGTACATGATCCTTTTGTCCAGAGCATCACCGAAACTAGTGTCTTCAATGGCCTTCATCGTGTGCAAGGTCGGTAGTTCCACTGCCACCTGCAACCGAGCTCTACTCCATACACTATTTGAAAGGGGGACATTCCAATGGCTCTTTAGGTGTGATCCCGTCGCCCAAAGAGCATCGTAAAGTTTCTTATGCCGCTCCGAGATTCATGACCAACTTTCTTATGATAGTCACCAGATTCTTGTTGGTAGATTCTGCTTGTCCATTTCCCTGGGGATAATAATCTGAAGAATGAGCCAGAGAGATGCCATACCCGTAGCAGAAATCCATTATCTCAGTTGAGGAGAAGTTTGAGGCATTATCTGTTACAATCTTGTTAGGCACACCATACCTAACCAAGATGTTCTCTTTAATGAAGTTGCACACTACTTCGGAAGTGGTGCTCTTGACTGGAATAGCTTCCACCCATTTGGTGAAGTAGTCAGTAGCAGTTAGCACATGAGTATGTCCAGCGCTGGAAACAGGGTTGAGTGCACCAATGAAGTCTAGACCCCACTGTTGGAAAGGTTCTTCAATCACAACTGGTTTGAGAGGCAAGGAAGCCAATTTAGGTCTTCCCACGAAAGTCTGACAGGCCTCACATTTATCCACCCACTTGGATGCATCTTTGAACAAAGAAGGCCAGTAATACCCTCCACGGAGTATCTTATGAGCTGTGACTGTTGATGAATAGTGCCCTCCGCATGCCTGATCATGAAAAGCTGAGAGCAATTTTCTCTGTTGTTCTTTGTCTACACACTTCAGGAACCTCCCATCCAAACCACGCTTGAACAAGGCATTTTCCCACAATACATATCATTGGCTGATCTCAACTTAACAAATCCTCTTTTCTTTAGCAGCTTAAATGAGAGGGGCATTCCCGTAGGTGAGAAAATGAGCGATGTCGCGTACTCATTCATCAATCGAACTCAGAATGAACAAAAGTAGGAAGGTCAGCTTTCTCCTCCAGTAACTCGTGTTGGGCTCCTTCAGCAATGAGCTCGCAAAGACCTTTTCCCCGAACCAGCTTGGTTGGCTTGATATCAAGGTCATACTCCCGGACTTTAGCCACCCGCTCCTCTCGATCCAAATTTTGTTGTGTGAGAATTGACTTTACAACCGTATCCTGGGACAAAGACCAAAGAGTGAGAGTCGAGGATATAGAAACGAATCGCTGACGGCTTTGACTACCGCAAAGGCATGCTTCTCCATCATGGTGTACTTTAGCTCATGGTTCTTCGTGATATAGCTCATGAAGGCAATTGGTAGCTCATGTTTTTATCGTGATCCTCCCGGGTTAAGACAAGCGCGAGTACTATCTCAGTAGCGAAGAGCAAGAGATAATGAAATCCTTGCTGAAATCGTGTAAGGTGCCAAACCGGAGTTTTAGCAATAGCTTTCGATACCCTCAAGGATTCCTTTCCTTCGTAAGACCAACCAAATGCTTGCTTTCCTTTCATCATCCGAGAAATATTCAAAGTTAATTCAGCAAAATCAGTGGATGAATCTTCTTAGAAAATTGATCTTACCGAAAAGGAATGCACGCCCTTTTACTAGTAGGGAGAGGAATCATTGGATGGCTTCGAACTCGCTCAGATCAATCTTGATGCCATCCTTCGAGACAATGTGTCCTAATAGCTTTCCTCCGTAATACGTAAGATGATTTTTTAGGATTTAAGGAAATCCCATGCTCTCGTGCATCTTTGCGTAATCGCTTCTGTGTGGTCAAGTGATCCGCTCTTGTCTTTGAGAACACCACAGTCATCAAGGTATATGACTATGCATTTTCCTTTCAAGCTTCCAAAGCGATCCATAGCTCTCTGGAAGGTGGCACCGGCATTAATCAGCCCAAAAGGCATTCTCTTGTAGGCAAAGGTACCCCAAGGAGTTGTGAAGGCTGTCTTATGTTGATCAGCAGTATCGACCTCTACCTGATTGTATCCAGAAAAGCCATCAAGCATAGATAACATCTCAGAGCCTGTTACCGCTTGCAAAACCTGATCCATCATAGGCAGAGGGTAGTTATCTTTCAGAGAGGCCTGATTCAGGTTCCTGAAATCAACACAGATACGGATCTCCCCATTCTTCTTCCTAACAGGTACAATGTTTGCAATCCAAGTCGAATGGTGAATGGGAAAGATGATTTTAGCCTTTAGCAGTTTCTGAATCTCCTGAAATATGGTGTCAGCTATCTTTGGGTTGTACTGCCTCTGCTTTTGCTTGAAAGGCTTGATTCCTGGCTTGAGAGGGATAGAGTGCTGCATTTCCTTTGGCTTGAAGGCTTTCAGATCTTCATAAGAATAAGCAAGCACATCTTTATATTTCCTTAAAAGTTCAATTGCTCTTCTCCTTTCATCTGATGTGCAACACTTCCCGATATTTACCAGCTTCGGGTCATCAGAACTCCCAATATCAATTTTATCATACTCACTGATCACGAGGTCCAATGGAAGCTTTAGATCTCACGCACTGCCATGCTTATCAAACAACTCCTCCAAACTCACCAAACCTTTGGGGATCTTGTTTCCTTTGAGCTTAATGCACCCTTCCCGATCGCCTCTTCTCCTGGGTGACGGCTTGTCCAAGACACGCCTCACGAGGCAGTTGTCACTTCCTTCGAAATACAGTTGTTCAAAATTGCCCTTGAGCTCCAGGAAGGAAAGCAAATGCTGGTCGTCGTTGAAGACTTGCCAGTTGTTAGTATTGTCAGGGACACTAGGTCGGTGGACCATCTCAATAGTGAATTTATCCTGAGAGAATTCAGGATGAGGAATCAATAATGACCCTGAGACAGCCAGGGAATCAGCTCTGCTGTTCTTTTCTCTGGGAATTGCTTCAATGGAGAAGGCATCAAGGAATTCAATTGAATCCCAAACCTGATTCCGATAATGCTTCAGCCTCCCGTTCTTTACCTGAAACAGGTTTCTGACTTGCTTCACAATCAGCTCTGCATCACCACGAGCCAAAAGATTTTTTACACCTCGTTCTTTGGCCACTTGCAATCCAAGGATGAGAGCCTCATACTCTGCTGTATTGTTAGTGTTCTCGAACTGCAATTTGAATGAAAAGGGGTACAGGCAGCCCTCAGGTGATATTAATGTAACACCGCCCGTAACCACCAAGAACAATCGCCATCAAATTCTAAGATCCGACACCATTGGGATCTTTAGGTGATATTTTGCAGGTCGGATTTCATCGGGGACAAAATCATGTAATTACCATGGCCCCCGTCCTCATAGAGTATTTGTGCCTTGGGATCATCTCGTCTTCTCGCACAATGTACTGATCGCTTCTCGTAGTAGCTTCTTCATTTGTCCATGACAGTATGAGAGCGTGTGACCACCCATTTGAATCTCTCCACCCACATCTTTACAAGTTTCGCTAGCAACATTCCATAGGAAGGAGGAATGTCTCTACTAGTATGGTAGCCAAGACTTTCTTTTCAGGTAAAGCAGCAAAAGCCACTTGTGCATCTTTAATCCTTCCCACCAAAGGTACTTCCTTACTTTCCATGGAGTAGCAAGATCCATAAGTACGAGTAAGGGTCAAGCCTAAAGCATGAGCTACTTTGGCGGGCATCACATTATCAGAGGCCCCGGAATCTATGACACAGTTACTAAGCCTATGGCCCGCTATAAGGAGGGTAACATAAAAAGGCTTGATTTTGTCTCCAGGCGAGGTGACAGCAGCTACCAGACTAGGCTGTGGTATAGTAGGAGGTGTGGGCAAAAGGCCTTTGGAGGTGGTCTTGGAATGGGAATTCACAAATTGGATCATCTTGGCAAAAGCTTTTGGATGGGTTTGGTAGTATTCAGCTTCTGAAATTTGAACCTTAGTCCTTTTAAGATGATCAACAATATCAAAGGATCCAGAGGTGGATGGGCCATCATCATTTGGAATTCTAGATTTATCAACTTTAGGAGAAAAGGAAGAAGAAGAAACTTTGGGAGCAAAGGATCGACAAGATTTACCTTTGGTGCGATGAGGTCGGGATAGGGATCCTCTTCCGCAATTACAGAATGGTCAGCCGGGTCGCTCCTTAGATTTCTTCGTGGGTCAGGTTATTTTCTCCTCTCGCCTCGCTCTGTTCTCGAGTCATGACAGCAAAAGATTCACTGTTCATATCTGCTACCACTTCATCATAGTTATCTCCATCATCAGTGCCTTCGGTGGTAAAGAAATTAACCCGAGATCCTTCGAGTTCTTCCGCCTCATCGTCAAATTCTTCCAGAACTCCTCACGAGCTTCTTCCCATCATCATCCGGTTCTTCAACTCACAAGTCAGGCTTCATGTGGACTTTTTGACAGAGGCCCTTCAAGTGCCAGTCTGGTGTGGGGGGCTGGCAGACGGTTTCTGGGTTGAAAATTTCTTCTCGGAACATCTGCATATGGTGCATGCTGGGCTAATTGTTTCTTTATAGCCACTAGATCATTTGCAAGTTTCTGGACTAATGGATCAGAATTGGGTCCAGAGGTGGAAGAGGAAGAAGCAGCAGATTTCGATTTGAGAGGATCTCTTTTCAACTTCCCTGACATGATCAGGTCGTCCTCGATACTAACAGCCAGTTCTTGATCCAGAACTAGCGTTCCAAGATTAGCCCTTCTTAGAGCATAACTGACTTTAGGCGTTTGGGCATTCAAAAAGAAACATTTTTGAATTTGATCAACCGGCCGAGTATTTGCAGGAATCTTGTTGATCAATCTGTTGAACCGAGCCACAAATTCTCTCATGGGTTCTGATGGATCTTTCTTTATCTGAGAAATCTGGGCAAGCAGGGCATGCACATCTTCTGCCGGCTTAAAACGGTTTTCGAACCGAAGTTCTCATGGTAGTCCGGGCCGATGATGGCACCAAATTTAAGGTGATAGAACCAAAAAGCAAAGATTATCCTGTAATGTCTCAACGAACAGTCTTACTGAGACGTCTTCATGTTCAACCCCCAAGACCCCACATGCGACTATGAATGCTGCAATATGTTCATCAGGGTGAATTTTGCCATCTCCTTTAAACTTTGGGAAGTTCTTTCTGTTACCTCGAGGTAACTCATGCAAAGGTGCGAAGAGCCGCAGGTCCGACACGTTGTCCCCATGGTAATTGTGCCATTCTTCTTGGGAATACGGTCCGAAGGGGAACTTTAACACCAAAGAAGATCGAGCTCGCAGATTAGGCTAGCTCGGGCTCAAGGACTTCTATCTCGAATAAAGTGGAGTGCTCATTGAACGAGTTCTTCTATTTAAAGGGAAAGGAAAACCCTGTTGTTCCAAAAGCTGAAACTGAGAATCTTCGATACCAAGGGCCCTTCTCCCTCGAGTGAAACGCGGAGTCGCCAGATCAAAGGATGATCGAAAAAAATTATAGTACTGGAATGCGATTTTCCCCAGCGGAGTCGCCAAAAACTGTTGGTTTTCAAATAGGACTTTTTAGAAGAACAACAGTCAGGGGACAAGAAGTCCCTCCTCTTTAATGGGAGAGGTTCCCTTATTGAGACACAAACTTATTTACAAATATACAGAATGTCATTTTATGGTTGAACTTGGATACCACGAAAATGTTTTCCACAAAGATCATCAGTTACGAACGGGCTGAGGAAAGAGGGTACGAAGATAAGAAGAATAGCAAACGTTTGGAATTGTAGATAACAGAATAATTCTTTACGAGTGCGAAGTTGCAGGGAATTTGGAACAAGATTATTTGTATTAACTGAATAAGATCAAAGACACAAAGTTCTTCAACGACCTTCTTCAGATTCATTAATCAAAGACACAAAGTTCTTTCTTGGTCGTGCAAGATCACTGTATTTGCAAAAGCAATCAGCAAGACTAACGAATTAGGTACAAAATAATCTTCACAATACTAAAGGAAAACACAGAGATACAGAGATTCAGATAGAGAATGAAAAGAAAAGCCCTTTTGTATTGATACGTTCAAGATCTATTTACAATTTCGAGAGTATGCCAAGTTCTTCCTCCCTTTCAAAATGGCGTGGAAAGGCCATTATATAGCTTACAAGTCGGTTACGATTTGTAACCGTTTCTTTTAAATAAAGAATAGTTAAGTATTGCCGGTTGCAATACCTTAACTAATTACAACGAATACGAAAAGAAAGGAAAGAAGAGGAAAGAAGAGAGAAGGAGACAGGTGGCCGGCTACTGGGAGGGACCCACTGTCTTCAGAATCCGCTGCCTGAACTTCTTCAATGACTCAGCTATATCTCTGCCACGAGGGACTGATGTGTTAGTTGCAGACTGAGTCCAAAATCCCAGGCATTTCTCCATCTCTTTATCGAACTCGACGTGAGTATGATAGTCTTTGTTTGCTTCTTCAATGGCAGACTGGAGAGAACAAATTTCCTTTATCTTGTCTTTAGAGATGGAGTCTTCCTTGAAAAGATTATCTTTGACAAAAGCTCTGAACTGAGCTTTGATTTCTTGCAAGGACGAGGGAATGCCAGAGTTCTCATCCTGAAGATAACAATGCATATCTTTGAAAGCAAAGAAATGCTAAAGCGCCTTCAAAGCTTCTCCTTTTTGCCAGCTATTCTTCATTTCTCCTACAGCCTCTTCCAGGACTCTGATTTTCCACTCTACACTGTAGACCCAGGATTTTGATAGATTATCTTCGGCATCATCGAAAATCTTACTCGCCAGTAAGATGTTCTCATCTGTCTGTCCCATGAGGCGAAGGTCTACAATGCAACTGCCCCAAAGTTTAAGCTCCTTATTCATAACTTCAATGGTAGAGGATAGTTTATGTTGCAACTTGTCTACCTTTCCATGTAGCTTAAAAGCTTCGTCGATGAAGTTTAGCCTAAGCAACAAGCATGTCATCCACCATGGCTTCGATAGCTCTACCACCATGTAATACTTGTGCATATCTTTAATTTCTTGCACTTCATCTTGGCTTAGAATTACAGGAGGGGGTAGAGCAGTCAAGGGAGTGGGGTCTAAAACTTTGTCCTTAGACAAGAGTGACTTGATGAAACTCGTGAGAACTTGGGCTTGTTCTTCCAGCTGTTCAATCGTCTGCTGCCCTTTCTCTACCCTTCCAATGACTCGTGATCAAGCTTTCGGAGGTTATGAATCTCACCTTCAGGAGTAGACTCTCCCATAGGGATCCTTGAAAGTTCCAAGTCGGATGTCAGCAACTCTGATTCCGATTTGTCTACTGTGGGCTTAGCAATCTCCAGGAATTGCTGACCTCGAGCATCCGACACAATCCTGGAAGTAGTTCTGGCTTTCTTGGCACGAGAAGGAGTGGTGCCCAACAAGGCTGCTACAGCATCAAAATTTGGTCCCAAGCTTTGAGAGGAGGATTTTTCTTCCTTTATCAACCGAGGTCGCACCAAGCAAAAGAGGAAGAAGAATCTGCAGGAGAAGCAAGGGGACCAAGAGACAGGGAGCTCATGACACTCAAGGTCTGTGCAGCTGTTGACTCAAGCTGAGATGTAGGCAGAACACTGGAGGTAATGGCGGCAGAAGAATCAGTAGTACCTGGAAGTTCGGTGCTCGACTTCTTTATCTTTATCGCTGGATTTTCAGAACACTTGCAGGAATTGGCACCTCACCTGCCTTCACTTTCACCGAGAACGATGATGTTCTCTCGCCCCATAGGCAACTCGCCTGCTTTCTCGAGGGTCATCCTCTCGCAGCTCCTTCTTTACCTCTTTGAGTTTCTTCTCAGTATACCCGGGTAGATGGAGAAGGAGTAGATCCTACAAGTCCCCGAGCTATTGAGGCAGGAGGGGTTTTCACCGGTGTCCTGCACTGAACCGATGCTTCCTTTATGGGTGTCGAATCATCTTTGAGCTGGATTCTCCCGAGTGCCTCTTGAATTCTCTGATCTTCTTATCGAACTGCACTTAGTTCTCGATCAAGATCGGGGCAATAATCTCACCGATCATCTCTTTCTTTTCTGCTCCAATCCAGTCCTCCAGAGGGGTGTGCTTAATCACATTTTCGTATTCATACGAATATAGCTCTGAATTGTCATCCCGAGACCTTCAGAACTTGGTACAGATCGAAGTTCTGGATCAATTGCAGGAGAACCGCCACAATGCCTTCTTCTCGGCTTCAAAATCATCTCGCACAAATGGGCCGCCCAAAGAGTCTTCTCAGATTCCGCCCGTGATGATAGACTATCTGATGTTCCTTTCAATGAACTTCTTCAAGTCAAAACAGTTCTGGCTTGAAGAAATGAACAAAGATGATAGGGATCGTGGCTCTTTCTACGCTCGAGCATCCAGGCCGCTTTTGCATGTGTAGTTTCCGCAGAGATGGGAAAGTGTAAGTTTAAATCTTCTTGTCTCTCGCAAGTTCTCAGGCAACTTGTCCAGCTTGCCGCATATCTCAATCAAGGCCATTTTGTCGTTCAGTAACATGGGAAGCCGCAGAGGAGTGTTCTCATAGCCAGGAAGCCTGATATAAGAGAATTTCCTGAACTGAATGAAATAGGCTCCATATTGTGATATCAGGTTCATAGCTTCGTCTGAAAACCTCCTGGCGGTGTCACCTTCGAGCAATCTGACCACGTACATGGTGAAGGCATCATTGACCCTTCTGAAATTCCGATAATGCTGGTCTCTAGGTGAATCATGCGGCAATAGGCGTACACTGGATCGTCTTTGTGTGCATCAATGTAGGAAAAGCCAAACCATTGCCGTGACGCTGCTAGGGTATACATCAGATACGAAGTCATGAAGAACTTCTTTGTTTGTTGCACATTGGATAATTGCTCGGCCAAATTCATGCTTATGATTTCTGCCCAATTGATGTTTTGCATTCCTCGCACACCATGCCGATGAGCGGGCACATCCGTAAATGAAACTCATTGGTCGAGGGCAAACCCATAACCCGAGCCACAGGATTATAAAATCGACAATTCTTCATTGAAATCCGCCCTAAGAGGGTTTTGGCCGACGAGAAGCTCCTTTCCTAGGGTTCTTCAACCAAGACCTCGCCACTCGAGCTTTATATTTATCACCTGCCTTGGTCAAACATGGCTCGTGCTTGATCCCGAGAGACGACTATAGCATTGTCCATCTCCGAATCCTCGAGCAGCTCTAATGGCAGCAGAATGGCCTGGCCTTGGCAATGAGCTCCCCGTGTACATTTGTCAAGTCGCCAATCGGGTCAAGTGAGCTCCGCATGAGAGTACCGACAAGACACCGCACCGAGATAGGGAAACCTCCCACAAAGCCAAACCGCTATCATTAATCATCTGTGCATCGGCGTAGGGTTTGATCTCCGTCATTCTTGACCAAAATCGCCAAGTCGAGATGACGAGCTTCACTGCCTCCGATATTGCTAACGGCAGACTCAAGTGGAGAAATTTGCTCCCGTCCCCGAAACTTGATCTTCATATTGATAGATTCTGAGTCGCACCTGCACTGGAAGGAATTTGCAAGGGGAACTAGGTTAAGGGTTTGAGCAAATGATAGCAAGAAAAGCAATGTGAAAATGCGAAGGTGGTATGCTTGGTTATATAGCCGTTTGAGGAGCGGAATGAATTTAATGCGCATTGAATACACCACCACCAATTTGAAAGAGCGTCATATTCGGAATGAGCGGGAAAAGCTAAGTGTGAATGACACTTGGTACGCTTGGAACAGGTGAGACGCGAATGCGCGAAACACGCGGCTCGGGCGAAATGGAGAGAGAATGCACAAAAGCTTTTGGAACAATTGGGACGAAAATGCGCGAGGTACGCGGTTCAGGCATTTCGGCCGAAATTGGGACAGCAGGCCCATTTGGACTTGGGACTTTTGGAACAGAAAATTCCGGAGTACGCGACTAGGAAGCTTCGGCCGAAAAAGAGGAAGCTTGCACTTTTGACTTTGGGATATTTGGGACGAAAATGCGCGAAGTACGCGGTTCGGGAGTTTCGGCCGAAAATGGGAAAGCTCGCACAAAAGTTTTGGGACACTTGGGACAAAAAGTTCCGACGGGCCCGAGAATGGGACAGTTTCGGGGATTTCGGCCGATCGGGGAACAACTTGCACTTTCGTACTTGGGACAGGTGAGACACAAAGTTCCGACAGACCCGAAATACTTACAAAATGACCCAAAACTTAGATTCTTTCGACTTCACGACCTGGGTATCTCAAAAAAAAGCACTTAGACTCAAAATTTTCAAAATTTGTTCTTGTTAGAGAGAGACAATAAAGGCATACGAATGGTGAGCAAATGTAAAACACCGCAAGGCATATATATCACTCCAATAGTTGTGCACAATATTACATTAGAAAAGAGGCAAGATTGCTATTAAAATACCTGCACATAAGGCTAGAATTCTAAGATCTCCGGGTTCTTACAAAAGAGAGACTTGCGATAGAGAAGAAAAGTCTTATTTTAAAATCCAAAAAAAAATATTTCTACATTTTTAAAGCCTATTCAAAGTGAATCTTCACCAAGTAGAGACGACTTAATCAAAACACAAAGAGAAACGAGAAGCCCACTGATCCGCCAAGTGTCAAACAGTGCAATTTCGGAGGTCAAAGGAGGCGACAAAGTCTCAAACTCCCATAGAGATGACACGTGGAGTAAACAAAGGAGTAGGATAGTAAGCCCACCGATGGTGCTAAGTGTCCACCCAGACTTTCCCAGGAGCCCTAAAGAAAAACAGAGTCATAAGGATGTGCGGGCCCTCCACGTGGATCTTGCAACAACGGAATCCATTTTCAAAGCAGGCCATACAAGATGACAAGCCATCCACCACGTATAAGTGATTTTGGGTCTGATCTGTGAAATTTAATGCTCAAATATTTTTCAAAAGATCAGAGGTGAAGGGTCATTTCATTACAAAAATACGTATCTTTTGAATCAAGAGGTCGGGAAGCAATGCATAAAGGGTCAAAATATTTGGTTATGTAATAAATAGCCAAAGGAGTTTCTTCTCAAAAGGTGAGTCCATCTCAAGGGAGTTAGTTGTAGGATAATTAAGATGCATTAAATAGGCATGGCTCTCACTTTTCTGAAGGGGTCAAATTGTACGAAAGATTTCATGAAATCTGTTTCTGTCACTTCATATCATTTATCATAATTGAGGGGCAGTTGGGAAGGAGTTTGAAAGTTCTCTCTTACCTTCTCCCCCTATAAATTGTAATCGAAGTTTGATGAAAAGGAGGAAGTTTTTAGCTAGGTACTAGGAGAGTTAATCTTTTCTTCTCTGTCGCAAGTCTCTCTTTTGTAAGAACTAGAGATCTTGGAATTCTAGCCTTCTACCTGGGTTTTATAATAGAAATCTTGCATCTTTTCTAATGTAATAATATGTACAACTATTGGAGTGATATATATGCCTTGTGGTATTTTCTGTTCATCATTCACATAGCTTTATTGTCTCTGATCACCTTTATTTTCACGTAGAAACTGTGCATCTCTCAATGTTGTTACTATCCTCGAAGTTATGCTTAAGTAGTTTGGGGTAGTGTTTTGTGTGACATTTTCTTACATGTGGCACATTTTTTCCACCTTTCTTCAGTTATTCACCATTTCCCTTCTCAGGAAGTTACGGACTCGATTAAATTCCCTAGCATGCTTGTTTGATGCATTGCCTTAGCTTGTTTTATGTTTTTCTTTAAATTCTTCTCGTCCCTATCTCCCCGTAGAGAAGAGGCAACTTATTTAAAATCTGGAGGTCTCCTTAGGGCGCATGTCCCACTAACCTAAGGATTCCCACGAACTGACAACTCTATCTACCAAGGATGGTTGTC
Source organism: Taxus wallichiana var. yunnanensis (assembly GCA_018340775.1). Lineage (NCBI taxonomy): Eukaryota > Viridiplantae > Streptophyta > Pinopsida > Cupressales > Taxaceae > Taxus > Taxus wallichiana. The sequence continues at coordinate 440,731,683 of CM031244.1, forward strand.
AACATGTACCTTGGATGCAATATGGTGGATACAAGGCGCTAAAGGTGATTGATCTCTGTCACAGAAATGGATAGACCTGCAAAATAGAGGAAACTAAGAGAAAATGGATTCAATGGTATATGTGGGGGTTTCCCGATGAATTTGGTTCCAAGAAGCACAAGCTTACTTATGCAGATGTCAACCCTTGTTTGATAAGATAAAATGATATAAATGAAAGATAGATAGATAACATGCAGAAAATGATAAATAATCAGAACCTGAAAATTTCGATGTATAGAGGAGCTACTGATCTGATCCAAGTAAATGTAGAGCAAACCAAACCAAGAGAATCACAAGGGCATGAGGATGGTATTATGGTGATACAAGTGGCATCACAAGGGCACTATGATGAAATTATGATAAGCGAGGGGCTATAATGTCAGAGGTTTTCTATCACTCTTGACTTGTTTGAAAGAGGGGGGAAGGCCTGTATTTATAGCTTGGAGATGGGGTTAGTTTAGGGGTTATTAGGTAACCTAGGTTTGACAAAGTAACCCTGATTAAGTGAGTGGGGGACATGATTTGAGTGATTAGGTGAAATAATGGATTTGATAAGGATTTTTTTGCATTATTTAAATCATGAGTGGGGTTCATGATTTGAATGATTTTGGAGTATTTAATTATTAGGTGGGGTGATATGACTTAATTTGGAATATTTGGATATTAACATATAACGAGGTTTAGGTATTTGAAAGGGGATTAATTAACCAATTAAGATTGATTAATTAAATATTTATTGTGGGAAATGGGATTTATTCAAATTTAGGGGGAAATGGATTCGAATGGGTAAGCCTAATAGGAGGACAAATATAGGGTGAAGGGAAGGAATGATACCAAAAAACTGGTGTCCGCATTTTTCCCTTTTTGATGAGTGGTGGCATTGGGCAAGCCGTGAAACAAAAACAATGAAAATAGTATTGATTGAGTGTTCCCCTCAAACTTGAGATTGATGAACCAAGGTACATCAATCACGAGTTTGAAAGAGATAGATGTTAAAGAGTGGTAGGGTAAAGAAAAATGATAATGCAAGGCAAGATGCCCCCAAGCAAAAATGATTACAATAAAATTAAAAACCATGATGGTGACTCTGATATCACGTGGATAGGGGACAAAGGGTAGTCTCAATGGAGACAATGAAAATTTCTACATGCCACCGAGTGGGCAAAAATCACCGTGAAAGTGAGGGAATCCAACGAGAAACCCCTCAAATGGATGCTAGACGTGATGACCAAGGGGTCATAGGAAAACATCAAAGTATGCACAACCAAAAGCGAAATCCTTCGTATATGAGGAATCAAGTGAAAACTATGCATCCACAAGGACGAGGATGAAAACAAAGGTGTCCCAGCACAGGACATGAAGAGTGGCCGAAAAGGTGAGTTGGAATACGAATGGTGAGGTAATATGCCCCAGGTGAGGGGGTTAATAATTTTGAAGAGAGATTTCCTAAGGAAGATGTTATGTTGACAAGAAAAGACTAGAATAATAAAGGAGAACAAACTTTGATTCATGGAAATGGGGGAAGATTACGATTTTTATTTTCCAAACAAAAATTAGAGCATGCACTTAAGGAAAAGGTATCCTCTAAGACAAAAATGTCATAGAAAGATGTGAGGAGGGAGCTTATGGGATGACTCCCCCTTAGCGAGAATAGAAGAGATGACAGAGAAGTCACAAATGTTGTGGAAAGGAGGATGAGAATGGGGTGTAATGAAATATATCGGCGGTGGTGTAAAAATGGAGAAATATCATAATCGATCATGAATGCTAGGTGTGAGGATGTGTTGAAGGATGTAATGAGTAAGAGTGGAAAAAAAAGGAATGAACAGGAGTAGTGGTTGATTATGAGAAGAGCAAGAAATGTCAAAGGTGAAGGAGACAAGGGTATGGAATAGAGCGGATGGAGATGGAGGAGGAGAAAAAAGGAATGAAAGAGGGAGAAGAGAATAAGAGAGAGGGATGATAGGGGAAGAAGGAAATGATGAAGGAGAAGACAAGAAAATGACAGAGCAGAGGGTGAAATTATGAAAAAGGGAGAGAGATATTCAAAATGAAGGGAGTGAAGAAGGGTGAAGGAGATGAAGGGAGAGAAATGATGGAAAACGAAAGAGATGATAGAGCTGAGAAAAGAAATAAACTATAGAAGTAGGAGGTGAAGAAGACAAAAATAGGTGGAAGAGAATAATAGAGAAGGATGATAGGAGAAGGGAATGAGGAAAGATGAACAAGAAGATGAGATGAGAGTAGGGGAAAAATCAGGAAAAAGGGAGAGAAGGATGGAAAAATGAAGGGGATGAGGACGATGAAGAATTTAAAGAAGATGAAAGAGGAGGTAGAACAAAGAAAAGAAAGAAACGATGAGGGACTAGGAAGATGTGGAGAAGATCAGAGAAAAGAAGAGAAACTGGTACAAAATGAGGGAAAAGGTGGGGGTGATAGAGAAAGGAAGGGGAGGGTAGGAGGAAGGTGAAAATGATGGGGGAAGAAGAGATGATAGAGCAGATATAGGGAGAAGATTGAAGGGACCAGACATTCTGTGAGGAAAACCAAGGTAAAGAATATGGAACAGACCGCATGGAAATGCATGTGGAGGGTGAGATGATAAAAAGATGGGACAACGTTGAAGATCCAAGTTATCAATGGGGAAGTAAGAAGGAAACACAAAGTAAAAAGGGGAAGAAGATGATATAGAGGAAGTGAAATAAGATGAGGAGTAGAAAGGAGGGGAGGACAACAGAGAAAATGATGCAGAAGGAAGGAAACCAAGAACAGAGATATTTAATGAAGAGTGAGCGATGATCAAGAACGTAAAAAGAAGATTGAGGAGGATCGATACAAATTTGAAAAAGTGTGGAGATGCATGAGATGAGGATACAAGCATTATGAGACAATAGACAAAGGATGTATGATGAAGACAATAAATAAATTGGAAAGGAATAATGGAAGATGGAGAGGTGACGAAGAAGCGACAAGAAACGGTGGGGGTGGAGAAAAGGGATGTGAGGGAGGAGAGAATGGGGATAGAAGACGCAATGCCAATGAGGGGATATTAGGAGAAGTCCAATAATAATTATTGGCGTGGAAGGACAAAGATGAAGAGGTGGCGAGGAAAAGGGGAATGGATCTTTGTAGAAAGCATGGTTCATTTTAAGATACCTCTGGGAAATCGAAGGTGGAAAATCCCTGGTGAATATCCCTAGAACCACTTTCGCGAAACAGGAAAATTTTTTGGGGTTTGTGTGCAAAATTTTTGCCTAATAGAAGCTTTCATTTTCAAGTCATGCGACGCACACGGTGCAACATAAAGATTGCGATTATACGACAATAATTTTGTTATCGTACGGTAACAAATTTGTTGTCATGTGACAACAAGGTTGTTGTTGTGCAATAATAAAAACTTGTTGTCATGCGTCACCAAGGTTGCTTTCCCACAACAACAACATTTTTTTCATAGGACATCAAATTTTTGTTGCACGACAACAAACTTGTAGTCGTGTGACTCGGAAATCTCAATTCTCATGTCGTGTGTTTGGAGCCTCCTTGTGCATCAATAAAACATTATTGTCACGCATCAAAATCTTGTCGTATGCGACCAAAATCTCATGTCTTACATTTGCAGCTTCTCGTCGTGCATCAACAACACATTATTTTTATGTGTCAACAACCTCCAGACTCTGTTATGCGTCAACAACTTATTGTTGTACATCAACAACCTCTTGTTGTGCATAACTAACCTGCCCTACAAGTTCACATGGTACTTGATATGAGTATACTACCCGGTGAATTACCTAGGTTTATATAGGAGTAATTTTCAATGGTAGGTGAAGTTGACCCCCAAAAAAATTATATTGGAAATTTTAGGTGAACAGGACACTGGCCTGTTCCGAAAAATTTTCCATTTCAAATTTTCCTAAGGTGGAATTTTCACCAAATTATGAATATTCACCACTAAAAAAATACCTAGACTAGAAAGTAACACCAATGAAGGGACGTTAGGAGAAGTCCACCGATAATGATCAGTGTGCACAGGGGAAGGAAGGAATGAAGATAAAATGGAGGAGGTAAAAAAGAGTGAACAAGGCCGTGCAAAATGGGGAGGAGTGAATTTTAGAGAAGTCCACCAATAATTATTAGCACGAAAATGGAAGATGATGATGAAATAATGTTAGGGGAAGACCATCAATAATGACGGTTAGACATGGGGGTGGATATGTGGGAGAACTCGAGAAGATGGAGTGGAAAGAGTAAAGAAAGGAGGGATAACAATTTGTGTTAAGATGAAGGCGAGGAGAGGATGCAGTGGATGAGGATGAATGAGGTAAAGATGAAGAAACAAGACATGAAAAAAATGGTAGGAAGCGGTATGAAGGATGATGGATCAAGGAGGGGAAAATGGGGAAAGGAACATGATTACGGGTAGAAGATAGTAAATGCACTCTGTGATATGATAGGTTGAGAAAGGATAATGGTAGGATGAAAATGTGGTTGGTAAGGAAGACCAAGAGGAAGAAATGATCAACAAAGGGAATAAAGGATGAAGTGAGGAAGGAGTCTAGAACGCTAAGTCTACCTTAAGGGAAATCCTTAAGTAAGATAGTTATGTGACGGAAGTGGTTAAGTAAGATTGCCAAGCAAGGGATGATGGAGATGAAAAGTGGGCAAGTAGGAGGTAGTGTTTGTGAGAATGAAAGAGGAGGTGAGAGGATGTGATGATGGGGAATGACGAGAAAATGTGGATGGTGAGAATGTGGAGTGATGGGGGAGTGTAAGATGATAGATCATCCTTAAGAGGGACTCTTAAGTAAGACCGCTATCTTTGTAGGAGTGGTTAAGTAATATTGCAAAACCAATAATGATGATACGGAAGGTGAAAGACAAGAGTGTATTGGGTACAGGGGTGGAATGGTTGGTTGGAGTGGATGATTATGGCAAGGGGTGGGAGAAATAAGATGGAGGAAATATGATGGGATGGGGGAGGGTCGGATGATAGATCAACCTTAAGAGGGACTCTTAAGTAAGATTGTCATGCGACGGGGATGGTTAAGTAGGATCGCCAAGCCAAAAAGTGTATTAGCGAGAGAATTCATAGATGTTAACAAAATTCATGGAATTATGGATGATTGTAAGATATGCCATCCTTAAAGGTAAACATATGGATATAGATTTCATGGTTTGAAATTAGATATGCAAGAATGTGATCTTGATAAAAGATGACCTTAATGAGATAAATGACACATAATCGTAGTAAGGGGCATACAGGGAAACCATGCTTTGAACCAGATTGGAGGTAAACAAGAAAGGGTACCACTCAAGGCATTGCACTTGCAGCCAATAACATGTGTTAACACATAACCAACGATAGTTAGTTATACCAAAAGACCATGAGGGAAATATGGATGAAATATGCTCATAAACCTAATGTCGACACAACAAGGGGATTCTAGATGTAACTTGTATGCGGGAAGAGGGTTCTCCATAGGTGGTTGTTCCTAGGACTATGCCCCAGCTCTGGGAAGGGGAAGATGCAAACTGATCAATGCAGGAAGTCTATAATGTATATGAGAAAGTTGATTGATGCGGGAAGCTTTCTTAGGATGCTATGATATATAGAAGGCTGATCAATGTGAGAAGCCTTTGCTGCCATGATATAATAGAGTAGCCATCCTTCGAGGGTATGGTCTACTTTTTGCTTTTGTTTTGGGATTTTGACTTTTTTTTAGATGGCAGGATAAGATATGCATGATAGTTGTCCTTCGAGGGAGCAGTCTATACTTATTATATGATTTTTATGAACAATTGTCCTTTGATGGATCAATCTATTTTTGGATAAGATAGCATGAGATAGGAGCATCCATTAATTTTTTTTTTTGTATTTGATGGAGAAGAACTAGGTATAGCTAGGTAGACCACTTAGGAGGGGATGATGAATGCACAAGTGACACCCCTGGACCCTTTATGTGGTTTTGATAGGTAGATAGGAGGGTGATATATGTAATGATCACAGAGTTCTCACCAAAAAGGGAGAACCTATCCATAAGAACAATGTTATGATATGAGCCAAGTTGTGGTGCCCATATTTAAGGTCATGACTAGGAAAGTGACGGTAGACCACATAATTCCAAATCATTATAGTGATAGATGGAAGAGGCTAATGATGGAGGAATGATCTAAGGATATAACTAAGTGCTCATTGGTAGGTATGCTAACAATAGAATGGTCACAAGTGCAATGCATTAAGAGGTTCTGTCTCTGGTTTACCATCAAGGGAAGCCAAATGATAGACCCTAGACCCATACTTATGTGTGATAATGTAAGGTCCAATCTAGTTGGGAGAAAAATTTCCACGTTGGCTCCTTTCTAGAGTGTGATTGAAAGATAGGATAAAGTCTTAGGGGAGGAAGATATGATATGATAGGATATGATGATATAGATGAGTGAAGATAAAAATTATGCATTATCCTTGAGGAAGTGAAGAAAATATGTGCCCCTTAATGAGGCGAATAAATGGCCACAAAGGTGGGCTTAGGATGAAAATAAATGGTCCCCCAAGAGGGGTACAAATGTGATCACAAAGGTGGGTCTTAGGATGAGGAGAAATGGTCCCCTAAGGAAGGGAGAAATATGGCCATGATAGTGGACTTAGGATGAGAGGATAGATTGGATGAAATCGGATAAGGTAAAATATGCGCAAGATCTCAAAAATGAGGAAGTGAGAAACATGTGTATTAGAAGACAAGAGAATGACCACAAGAGTGAGCTTAGAATGAAAATAAATGGTCCCCCCAACGGAGAAACAAACATGGCCACAAAGGTGGACTTTGAGATAAGAGCATGGCCACAAGTGTGGACTTTGGAATAAATATGGTGCCCCAAAGGAAGGGACATGTATGGCCACAACGGTGGACTTAAAATGAAAAACATGAAAAACATGGTCCCTCAAGGGAGAGACGAATATGGCCACAAAAGTGGGCTTTAAAAAGAGATGAAGATTTGGACAAGATTAATTTGGATTTAAATAAGACGATGTAAAAAGTGAAGTCCCCTAACATCAAGGAAGTTGTATGGATGGATAAGAGATGAATTGATGCGGAAGGGATGCTAAGGATGAGGGGAGGATGTCCCCCTAGCAAGGGAGATTATATTAGATGCGGATGAGTTAGTGGATGTCGAAGGAGTTTAGATAGGATTGTTTTGGATTTGGATTGGATAAATGGTCAGAGACCACAAGGGTGATTGACAAGATAAATAATATTGATGAATAATGAAGGACCTTCCTTAGGAGGAATGTCATGTGCAGGAGAGATGTTAAGGGATGATATGGATGGAGGAATCGTGGGAAACCCAATGGATGGGATACAAATTGGATTAGATGTAGATGGAGAAGGATGTTCCCCCGAATGAGGAAATCGTCTTTCTCAATAAGGTTATGGATGATTGTCTAAAAGGCCTTACAATGTTCAATGTCATGGCCCGAGGTACGATGATAAGCACAAATGCAATTGGGATTGAACCATGATGGATTTGGACTATGGGGATTAAAATATTTAATGGGAGGAAGCGTGATGGAAGATATTCGAATTAAATGTTGAAGGATATTTGCGTAGGACCCAATCAAAGTGTCATGGGGAAGGAAACTCTTGTGGGTTTTGATAAAATATTTTGGCTTGGAGTTAGGGGAAGAAGTGGACGTAGATCGGATGGGTGAATTATATGTCTTAAAAGATGAATCAATTTTGAGAGGAGGGTTAGATTGTTTGGATTGGAATTTATCGTTACGAGGTGTATTAGATGAAGGGATTGACCTTAAAATAGATGTTGTAACATTGGATTGCTGAAAAGAGGAAGACCGACATCTTATGAGGATGCGCAGGAGACTTTTGGGGATGTTTACCATGAGCCTTAGATATTGATCGAGACGGTTTACTCTTGGCGGGGATGATAATAACCTCAACTGGAGGATCTAAATATTACGGTGTAGGGGCAGATATTGATGGAGAAAGAGGTGTTTGTATGATGTGATTAATAAGGTCTATGTGAGATTTGGATTGTGTAGGTTTTGGTTTGGTCAATGTGGAAATAGTTGATTTTGTAGAGGGAGAACAAATCCCTTTGTGTTTGTCTCGGGTGAAGTTGTTTGTTCCTTATATTTTCAAGGGTATCATTGATAGAGTTGTAAATCGAGAGGATATGGTTAGTGTGATAGAAGGATTAAGTAAAGAATATTGGGATAAAATAGGTGATGTGGCCATGGGAAAGGATATAGGTATAGGTGATGAAGATGTCAAGGTAGGGGTAAGTGGATTTGTTGATATGACAAATATAGGGGTAGTTGGGATGGATAGGGAGGTGGGCATAATTGGGATATTTGGATATGTAAGTGATGTGGTGATGGGTATGTTTGATGTAGATGTGGTTAAGGGTTGAATATGATAGGTTGGGGCATGATAGATGTGGATGAAGTGGTATGTATAGTTGAAGTTGATGTGGATGTGGTAAAGGTAGTTGGTGTGGTTGGTATAGAAAAAGTGTGGAAGGAGGAATTGGGATTGACTCTAAGGATGGTATAATGGGTAAAGGTGGAATGGATGTAGGTAAGGTAGTCAAACCCAATGAAGGGGATGTGGTAATTGATGGAGTAGATATGATAGGTAATGAAGTAGGTGTAGGAGTAATATCGGGTGTAGAAGTAGGTGGGAATGGTTGTTTCATAAATGTTTCGAGGGGTAAGAATGATATGTTTGTGAATGGGGTTGATGTTGTAGGTGTGGATGTATGGATAGGTTTGTTTGATGTAGATGTGGGTGAAGGAACAAATGTGAGAGATGTAGGGATAGGTGTGTATATCAATGGGGCTGAAATAGGTGCTAAGGATGAATCTGATGTGATAGATTGGGGCATGATCGAAGTGGATGAAGTGGGTGGTATAGTCAAAGTTGATGTGGATGTGGCAAGGGTAGGAGCAGGTATAGGTATAGGAAAAGTAGTAAGAGTTGATATAGGTGTGATAGTTGTGGATACAATAGGTTCTGAATAAGGAGTGGGAATAATGTATAAGGTAGGAACATGCAGAGTTGGTGATGAGATGAGATCTTGATTGATGGTGTTAATGGTGTAAGCATTTGATAGTTGAGATGTAAAAGGGGTGGCTTGATATGTTGGTGGTTGATTAGGAAAAGGTTGTGTAATTTTGTTGAGGGGTTGGCTAGGTGAAGTGGTGGAGCTGTCCATTTGGATATCCCCTTGATTTATAAGTTGTTGGATACGATATTTGAAAGAACAACATTTCTTAATGTCGTGACCTTTGACTTATCCATATTTTGCCCCCAGTGAAAAATATTGGATCGGTCGTGACCCCATGCAAGAATAAAGAGAAGAAACGAATATGTCACGTGAATCCATGTCCTAAATCTATTATAGGATTCTGTAAATATAAAAAGGAAAAAGTCAAAGTTTGAACCTAAGTCAAAGCCAAAGCGGGGAGGCGGAGGAAAAGGTGAAAAATTTCCTTTTGAAAAAATGGCACAAGGGAAAAAATTGGAGCGCACCTCCCCAACCAACCAAAGGGATGCCCGTCATCATCAAGGAGGAGTGGGGAAATGTGCAAAATTTGTCTGAGCCAATTTAGCAAAAACATAAAGGAAATACGCATGAGAAGCCATGTCTTTTGATACAAAGCTCCATTTTTTACAATCTTGGTACCAATGGAAAGATATGAAGATTCTCTTCATCATGGAGTCTTGGATTTTGGTAAAGATTTGTGGGAGGAAATTGCAAAGCGCATTTGGGCACGGGAAAAGACAAAACCAGTTTCCAACTACCATATTTAATGAAGTATGGTCATTTTCTTTGGTCTGTGAAGTAGATACATGGAAATATGAGCTTTGCATCGAGCCCATCAACGAGATGCATAATTAAAATGCATAACCAATTTTTAACTACCAGATTTAATGAAATATGGGTCTTTTCTCCCCGAGTGTAGATAAAATACATTTGGGAATGGAATATGCAGATGGAGCCTTGAATTTTCAACTAAATTTATGAATGTTGTTAGTGGTTGGAGTAGAGAAGACAAATTTGGGGCATATTTCATCCGAGGCATTAACAACGGTGGTTGAGCTTCAACTTGCTTTTCCCGCTTCTCTCTCTCTTCTTCTAGGAGATAAAATCTATAAATATGGGGCAATATTCATTGTGAAAAGTTGTTCATTTTTCTTCTCTACTTCCCCTTCTTTTCTTCCCTAGGGTCAAAATGGAGTTTGAATCTAAGGTGATAGTAAATGGCATTTTTCCTCTTGCTCATATATGAAGTGCAAATTTATGAAGCAATAAAACTCATTTTTGTGATCATGGCATCTTCTTGCCTCTCATCTGCAGAGTATTCTATGTATGTTTTAGACGTTTCATTTAGATTGGGAGAAGTGTGTTCGTGGGGAATGTAGTGGCATTCTTTGTGAAATCTATCTTTGAGTCGATGGGTGGTGCATCTTGTCCACCCTCTCCTCTGCTCACCTCTCTCCACTTCAAGCAGCTGAGATTGTGACTAGCACTTCCCTTTTCTTGGTGCTATCACCTTTGTAGTGTAGGATTTCTTTATTTTCATGCTCTCCCTCTCTCCTGTCTCCTTGGAATTGTTAGATTAGGAGTAGATAGTCACATTTCCTTCCTTAAGAGTGGTTTAGCATTAGGATTAGGAAAAAGAAGCCGACTTTCTTTAGAGGGCCATCTCAAGTCCATGAAGTCCCAGAGGCCTGGAGAGATGGTCCCATGTTATGTAATCACATCGAGATGATTCGCTTAGAAAATCATATCCATAAATCATCTCGGGGTGTTGTGATTTTACATTAACAAAGTGACCTTTGACTTGATGATATTTACTTGAGATATATCCATAGTGGGTTTCATGATACCAAATAGGCTTGGGTCACGAGTCATCCACAGGTCATATGGGAGGAAGTTGGATGGAGTGTACTATCATCAACTTGTCAAATACAGAACTATAGGATTCCCCAAGGGGTATAGTTAGGAGATGGTCTAGGGGCTTGTTGTTGAGGCCACGTGCTAGATGTAGGTGTGGATGAGGACTTAACAACCATGGTGTTGGCCACACCCTTAAATGTGTTGTTATGTGTGGATGGTTTAGTAAATTCAATTTTAGGTTTGGTCAATCTGAGTTTAAGATGACCTTGCTCAATGGCACATGTTTCAAGTTTGCGAGCCATGGTGAAGGCTTCACAAAGGTTTGGAATGATTGGATTTGCAAGGTAGATGATATATGTTTCACACATGAACGCGAGAAGATCTCGATGAGTTTAGTTTGTGGAAGAGAGAAGGATAGTTGGTTTATAACGCCATGCCATCATGCGAAAAAGTTTGTGATGGACTCGTCTTCAAACTATCGGATGGCGTATAGGTCAATGATAGTGATTTTCTCGCAATGTTGATCGAAAAGTGTTTTATGAAAATAGAAAAGTCAGTTGAGTGAAGGAAAATATTGAGTAGAGGTATACTATTGTACCAATGTAACGTGGGACTAAATAAGAACATGGGAAAGTGTGAAGCATTAGATCCTGATCATGTGCAATAAGGTAACATGCATGTTTGAAGCATGAAGATGTTTTTGGGGATCTTACTTGTTATTAAACTTAATGAACTTGGGAAACTCCAATGAGGAGGGTAAGGTTTGATAGGAACCAATGGATGAATTGGTTCATTATTTTTTTTTTAGGATAAAGTAACCTTGGGTGCTAAGGTAGCGGCTTCTAGACTAGCCAACCTATTCATAAGAGCGTGAAGATGATTGTTTGACACGATGTTAGCTGGGATTATATTGATTTGTGGCATGGAATATAGCTCAATAAGGTGGTTGATAATCTTGGGTGGGATGTTTATGGAATCATTTGATAAGATGGTTGATTAATTTATGGATCACACGGTCATTTATGGAATTGTTTGATAAGGATTAATATATGTCATGGGTTGAGATTGGGTAAGTTGCTACATAGGTTGATGTTGAGAAATAGGGACGTGATGTGATTGTTGAGATTGAGCAAGTTGTTGTGGTAAATGATGAGTGGGGATATGAGTGTTAAGAGATTGAGATGGTTGGAGCATATGGTGGGTAGGAATGTAAGTGTGAAGAGGTTGAGATGGTTGGATAGGCATACTAGTAGTGGATGGAATAGAGTTGACAAAAATGGACGTGGGGAATAGGATCCACCAATTGAGTATATTGATAGGATTGAAGGATTGTGGGGGATTTACGAAATAAGAAATCATATATGGGGTTAGGAGGAGGTCCAAGAGTTTCTAAAGGAGTGGGAGATGGGTGTGTAGTTGGTCTAGAAAGGTTAGACTGATGAGAGATATGAGTATTGGTTCCAAGATGGGGATGATTTTTGATGACATGGTCCTCATGAGGCGAGACCATGGAGACAAGGGGTTGGGTAACTCGAAGGTGTGGTCTCAAGTGTGGAATCTTGTTGGGAGATAACATTAGAGGAAGGGATGTCATTTGATGGAGTGGATTGTTGTGTTGTTTTGATCTGAGAAAGAGTGACAATAGGCATGAAATAGATGAACATTTGTTTATGTAATTTATTAACAAACAAATCAAGCAACAAGTTTCTTATCATCATGATTAATTAGAAGATGTGAAAAGAAAAGAAAAGTGGATAATGAAGGCACCTAAGGAATGACAGTCTAAGGCTGGTTTCTGGTAGTTTTGGCTAGGGATAGTCTCAGGGGCTTCCTGTTGGGTGATGAAATCCCAAACAATAAACCAGTAAGGAGATGTTTTGATGTGTTGATTTAGGTGCGTGAGTTTTAGGTTGTGTGTGATAATGTGAGATGCAGAAGGTTAAACCCCTATTTAAACTATGTGAGAAAACAAGATGCATGGGGTTATTTTTAGACCAAATCCCAAATGTGAAGTTTGATGTAGACAATCACCTAGGAAAGGGAAATCACAATGCAGAAAGGAGAAAATAGGGAAAATGAGGAATACTTGGAGAGCACTTTTCCTTTTTATCTATAATACATGTGTGTTTGGAGGTGCTAATAAGTGACCAGGAATGTCCAGGACCCTAACGTTCCATTGTTCACAATTATGAAAGGGCCTAGTAAAAGAGATTTTAGGCACGTTTATGTTTCAACAATTGATCTTTGACGGTGTAATTCGGTGGTCGCAAGTTTGTAGAGTGCACAAGACATTAGTGACAGGATTGTTGTGGTTAGTGTGTTGTGTATCGTTCGTATGAATATAAGCTTGCAAGAGCTACAAGGAGAAGTTATCCTACACAAAGAACCACAAAATCGATCGCGAGAAATTAAAATTAATTGTTAAAATTGTTAATGATGGCGTACAAATCTACCTAAAGCAACAACAATGTTTAACCAACCCAAGAAATGATGTAGATTTAATGTATTTTTGAGGGAATTAAATATATCAATAAATGTGAGATAGGCATGTAAAGATGTAATTGAAATAAGAAGTGAACTAAATGCCTAATAAAAACAAATTAATCAACAAAAATAAGCAAGTTCGAATCGATAAAAAAGTATGAATAATTATTAGGTCGATGTGAGTAGGATTGTAGTGTGTTGACTAAGGGAAGAGGACAAACTAAAAAGTGGGTGGGGAGAGTAGAATTTTAGGATAGGAATGTGGAATTTAAGAGGACAAGACAAAAAGTGGGTGGGGAGCGTAGACTTTAAAGACGAGAATGTGGACTTTAAAGAAGACAAATTTGATTTGATTTAAAATTAGAAATGTGAGGGGGACTAATGAGATGGAATTTAAGGAAGATGAAAACCGAAAAATAAGAAATTTTAACCTATATATGATGACGATGTCCTAAGTGTTGGACATGAAGGACGACAAATTTAAGTTGAGTGGAAAATTACAAATGGAGATAGGATATGTGATATTGACTAAAGCAGTGGACATAATGGCAAATCCGAGGAGAGTGTGATATGTGACTGGAGAGATATCTTAGTGACCTAAGGTGTGGTCGTAAAAACAAATCTAATGTGAATTGTCAACTGGAAAATATACGTAGTGACCGAAGTGTCGAAGGAATTAACAAAATAGATGCAAAGTTAAAATAGAGAAAGATAGCCCAGCTTGTAGGATCGATGGGAAATCAGGCGTGCTTGTGTGGTTCTCCCTATAAAAAGTGAATCTCATCAGATTTAACAAGCCGTGCAGAAGGAATTAGAAATAACAAGGTGACTAAGGATATAGAATTAATGATGGATAATCCGGACCACTTCATCTGTAATTTCAATAGTTTACTAGCTCGACAACATATTGTAGTGCTCCATGTAGAAGAAGAATTACTTGAAAGAAATGTGTACATTCTTCTTCCCGTGCACAAATCGAGATCTGCACCTAAGTCTCCGAGTTAGACATGAATGTTCTTTACCATTCCAAGTACAAAACCAAATCGAGGCGTCACATGAAGGTAATTTCTGACAACATCTCCAAAATTCTTCTAGTTTCATGATTGAACGCATTGAGGAAAAGAATTTGCCAAAAATGAAGGTGAGTAATGAGGAATTGCAAAGAATGAAGAATGGCGGGTGCAAATACAAACCGTCGTTGCACACAATTGAAGAGTGTGACAACTTAAAAAGTTACAAATACCATTGAATTTGAGTTTAATTACTTCTACACTCACTTTTGAATTTGACCAAACCAACAAAGGTTGGTTATTATGGTGTGGGAAACTATGAGGCCATTTTGTAAGATCAATCAAGGAATGCAATATGCCAATAGTACTAGTGATGGGTCGGTGGTTTGAGTATTGGACACGTGGAGTGTGTGTGGTAGAGGAAGTACATGGAGGGGCTTGGTGCGTGGGTGTTGTAGATGGTAGGTTGAATCGGGAATATGTGTGGGAAGTGTGAATGATGGTGTGGAGAGCTGTGAGCGGGGTATATCTTAGACGTGGATTGGTGTACAAGGTGATGTTGCCGAGGGTAGGTGGCTCGGATGGAAGAGCTCGGGTGGGATGGGTCGGTGCGAAGTGGGATGATAGTTGGGTTGGGAGAATTGGGATGAGTGGATAGGTTGTGGGGAGATGGGTTGACGAAGAGATGGGTGGTGAGTGTTGAGGATAGGTAAGGATATGGCTCCACCGAGTTATGACCGTGGGCCGGGGTGGGTAGTTTAGGATTTGGTTTAATGTATTGTTTGTTTTTAGTTTTTATTTATTAAAATAAATAGATATAGATGTAAACTAAGATCTTAGCTATTCAAGATTTTTGAAAAAACACCACCAAAAAGACTAAGATCTATATATATATATATATATATATTGTTTAGTGTAAACAAAGGTCGAAAAACATGATTTGTTGAAAATAATATATATATATATATATTCGATTAGATAAAACTAATATCGAGAACTAATATCAAGAACAGCCAACCAATAAGATTATTTTATAGATGAATTTCCCATGCCAGTAGAGCTCAAAGTAATTTTATTTTTGCTTTATTTATATTTAATAACAATGATTTTGGTTGTTTTGTTTTTACAAGTTTATATAAGATCTACTTAACAAAAACAGAAAAATGTAGTAATGTGGAACTAGAAAACAAGAAAAAAATTAAAAAAAAACAAATCCTCTTACCTCAAGGTGGATATAGACTACCGAAAGTAACATACCGAACTGACGGAGACAACACTAAACCCTGCAAACAAGTAAGCCTAAAAACAAAATATTCACAAGATATCTAAATGGACGACAACTATGAATAAGGATAACCGTTATAATACACGACATATGCACAAGATAAGTAAATTAAAAAACAAATGACTAGATCTGAGATCGGGCCCACCGGGCGTGCCATAATATTGATTGAGTTTTCTTCGTCCCTATCTAGATTAGTGAGCTAGATAGCCAAAGAAAATCAAACAACCTGAATGATGGAGGGTTTAAGGTACCTCAGATGTGATATGGTGGATACGGGTGCTAAAGGTGATTGATCTCCATTGCAAGCTAGATAGACCTGTGAAACAGAGGAAACTAAGAGAAAATGGATTAGATGGTATATGCGAGGGCTGCCCGATGAAGTCGGTTCCAAGAAGCACGAGCTTCCTTATGCAGATGTCAACCCCCATTTGATAAGATAAAATGATATAAATGAAAGATAAATAGATAACATGCAAAAACTGATAAATAACATAACCTAAAAATGTCGATGTATAGAGGAGCTACTGATCGATCAAAGTAAATGTAAAGCAAACCAAACTAAGAGAACCACAAGGGCATGAGGATGGTATTATGGTGATACAAGTGGCATTACAAGGGAACTATGATGATATTATGATAAGCGAGGGGCTATAATGTCAGAGGTTTTCTATCACTCTTGAATTGTTTGAAAGAGTGGGGAAAGCCTGTATTTATAGCTTGGAGATGGGGTTAATTTAGGGGTTATCAGGTAACCTAGGTTTGACAAAGTAACCCGATTAAGTGAGTGGGGGACATGATTTGAGTGATTAGGTGAAATAATGGATTTGATAAGGATTTTTCTACATTATTTAAATCATGAGTGGGGTTCATGATTTGAATGATTTTGGATTATTTAATTATTAGGTGGGGTGATATGACTTAATTTAGAATATTTGGATATTAGCATATAACGAGGTTTAGGTATTTGAAAGGGGATTAATTAACCAATTAAAATTGATTAATTAAATATATATTTTGGTGGGAAATGGGATTTATTCAAATTTAGGGGGAAAATGGATTCGAATGGGTAAGCCTAATAAAGGAGGGAAAACACGGGGTGAAGGGAAGGAATGATACCAAAAACTGGTGTCTACATCTCAATTTTTATTTTGACCCCTTTACGTGCAAATTGCACTCACATGAATAATGCAAGCTAGATGGAGATGAAAATGTGGAGCACATATAACAAATATTATTTTGGCAAGAACATTTTGAGCCATGGAATAGGTGTGGGACATGCATGTATTTAATTCCTACCTTTTTATTTGTAGCTTTCCATTCACGTGAATGTCTTATCTAACAAATTCTACAATGTCCAATCAAAATATTTTCCATTGATTATCATTAATGACGACAATATCAAGATTGTTCACGAGGAAACCTTAATCATTACCTTGATAGCAAGAGAGAAACCCTAATCTCAAATGTGCATGAAATTTATACTTTGGGATGTTAGGTCCACTCCACATATCCATGTCTCTAAAGTGTCCCATGAGACACACATATTAATTCCCCATACATTTATGTGTGTTCTAACTAACCAAAAAATACAAGGCCTAAAATTACAAATATCTATTGACATTGGCAATATTGATTGACCACTTCTTTCGCTTTGAGATATCTCCAAAATATGTTGCCTCGGACGACTTGTACAACACGGCCTTTCTCTTTCAAACGATTGACAAAAATATCACGATGTTGTAGGAGAGTAGAGTTTTGTATTCCTTACCTATAATGCTTTCGCGTCACGCTTAGAATTCTCCTCCATCAAACCCCCCTTCATCACCCTCTTCCTCTCCTAGTGCTTCGATCCCACCATCTTATTTTCTTCAATACATCACCTTCAACATTTCCACTATACATTTCACACGTGTGATTGCTAGTTTTAGGTAATTACAATGAAGACATTTTCACAAGTGGAAATCCCAAGAGACTATCACTATACACCGTTCAACATAATATATATATATATATATTTGCAATGTCACACTCAGTTAGGTCACATTTAATGTGTGAATACGGTGTCTGTCATTTAATTTTGATAAGTTTGTTTTATTTGTTTAATTTATTATTTTAAAGGTGGTTTCATTTCATTTTATTTGTGTTTATATTTTAATTTAATTTAATTTTACTTACGTTTATAATTTATATACAATAATAATAAGTTTATTTTAGAGTATTATTTTCTATAAGTTTTTATTTATATTTGTTTCATTTCAAAGATAGTTTTATTTTATTTTAATTGGATTTATATTTTTCAATATAATAACTATTAGTTGAGAAAGTTTTTTTAATATTATAAACATTTCTTAGTTGGGGCAAGAATGATGAGGGAGGATTTACATGGTTATAAAAGTAGGATGAGCGAAGATTCTTACAATCATAAAAACAAATAAATCAATTATTTTTTTAGCAAGAGGGCAACTTCCATCGTATCATCATTTTTATTGACATCATAATAATGATGTATTAGAGTTTAAATTTTACTATGGAAAAATTCAATCATCAATTGGTATTTTGCAAATAATTTTTTTAAGGTTGGATTGGGTTTTGAAAGTGGAACCTATTGGATTTTCCCCATTATCTATTTTGGCCCCTTTAAGGGAAAATTGCGCTTACATGAATAATGCGAGTGAGATTTTGTCGATAAAGTAGAACACAAATAGTGGATATTACTTGGGTGTTATAATTTGATCGATGAAAAAAGTGTGATACATGCATGTATTTAATTTTCACTTTTTCATTTCTAACTTTCCATTGTTGTCTTTGTCTTATCTAACAAATAAAGCATTATCTAATCATAAACTCGACAACTTTGCATGGTTGGGTTTCAACCCTGAAACCCATTAGATTTTTCCTTTTTAATTTTTTTTGGCCTCTTTAAGCACAAATTGAACTCAAGTGAATAATGTGAGGGAGATGAAGATGATAAAGTGGAACACATTTATCGAATAATTATTGATGTTCGTTTGCACATCACCTATTTCCCGCACCTACTCGAGCTTAGAACTATAAAGGGGGACTAAAAAATGCCGAGACTAGAGCGCTTGGATTGGGTCGGGGACGCATATGCATTGGATACTAGTTATGGGCACTAGCATGCGAAAAACCTCAAAAACTGGTTTTCATAGTGTCGTAAGATGCTTGCTAATATTCATTGTTGATCACTTTTAGGTCACCCTGGTAGTCACCTAACCGAGTGAACTTATGACCAAACATTGTACTACATCTCGAGACTCCATGTAGCTCTTTGTGCACATGTGTAAAATCGTTCCTAAGAAGATATTGTGTAAGATACACTTTGAATAACGAGCAAGTAGCTAGATGTAACAATGTAAGTAGATGTGTGGATGTCAAAATAAACTTCCCCTCCTATGCGTGTATGTAGAAAATGTAGTCCCTTGTCCCTTGAATGAAACTAGATGGATGTTTTGATGCTCTTATAAATTCCTTTGGATGCAACCTTAGGTGATAGTAGTAGATGTTTAGAGCTTGGTCATTTATTATGGTCACATAGCTTTATATTTATATGATTCCCTTAGTTGAATTTCACAATTAACAACTAAAAGGCTGACCCATAAGAAAACAAGATGCCCAAAAGATAAAAAAGAGGTCCAAAAGGGACGAGTAAGATACAAACTTCGATGGATAATAATGGAATTGCAAGCTTTGAGCCTACTAGGAGGATGAGGGCACAGGCATTGGCGTTTTGGCTATAGACACTAAATCACACACTTTTTGTACATTACTAGGTCATAATCATAGACTATTATTCATATTCTTCTTACGTGAGAAGAATACTAATTGATCATTATATTTAGCCTCTAATTTCCTTTCCAACCTCCCTCTTGGCCTTACAAACCTCACAAACCTAGTCGATGATAATAATGGTATAGCTTTGATACCAAATGATAGAATAGAATAAGATTGCAATGACCAAAGAGGGACGGAAGCCTCACAAATATTATTGATCATGAAATCAGATTACATAACAATGCAAGAGCTGTAATATTTATAGATATTAGACTGACCTTCATATAGATAAACATGACACCCTATTAGGCACCAACTACGAGATGATAAGACCCATCTCACATGCACATGTAATTACTACTAATACCAATATTGAATGTTATCCAACATAACAATATTGAATGCAAGTCACTAGACTAGAGTGCACATGTTGCACATTATTAAATAAAAGATAATGCAATAAAATGCAATAAATATGCCTATACTAAATTATGCCAACATTCCCCCTTAATTTTGCATAGTTTTAATGAAGAGGAGAGGAACTCTGAGCAGGTGAATTTGTCACGTGCAAGTGACTTAGTGAAAACATCGCCTCTGCATTCGGTTGTAGGGTAGAAGCTGAGAGCTGTATGGTGTGCTTGAGACATGCTCGTGTATGAAATGAACTGTACTTCAATATGCTTGGTTCTCTCATGAAATCTTGGATTGTGAATAAGCTTCAAAACTCCTTCATTATCAACATATCTTTGGAGTAGATTTCTGCTTGTGGTAGACCAATTCCTTCCAGTATTCGGCGTAGCCATATTGCTTCACAAACAGCTTCACCTGCAGCTCGATACTCTACTTCTATAGAAGAGTGAGAAACAAAGTTTTGTTTCTTGCTTCCCCATGATATCGGTCCAGATCCCATAAAGAAGACGAAGCCTGATGTTGACTTCCTATCATCCATGTTTTTTGCATGATCTGAATTTGAATATCTGTCAAGAAGAATTTGTCATTCTTCTTGTACTCTAGACCAAGGTCAAGCTGTACCCTTTAGATATCTTAATATTCTCTTTCTTTGCTTTCAATGACATATTTTCGGTTCTTGCATGAAGCGTGATAAATAAAGCTGACTGCAAAGTTGATATCTGGTCTAGTATATGTCAGGTAAATGAGACTCCCGATCAAGCTGCCGATAGAGAGTTGCATTCACCGGTGGTGATGGATCGAGAATGAGATAAGCTGAAGTCTCGCTTCCATAGGTATAGCAATAGGAGTGCGAGTCCATCATCCGAATTTCTCGAGCATTGTCTTGGTGTATTTCAATTTGCTACACAAAGATATGATTCTCTTTTGCCATACTTCCGACCCAAGACAATAGTGCATGAGCCGAGATTTGTCATGTCGAGCGATCGATTAAAATCCTTCTTTGTTGCATCGATCATCTTCACATAACTACTTGTAATGACTAGATCGTCGACATAAACAACCACAATGACAATCTCCCCCCCATGATTTTTGAGGTAGAGATTGGGGTCATAAAGATTCCTTTCTAATCCATGACTTATGAGATGCTCATCAATTTTGATGTACCATGCCGGGGTGCTGTTTTAAGCCATATAGAGATTTTATGAGTCTGCATACCATCATCTCTTTCCCTGGTATTACATAACCCTCTAGCTGAGTCATATAGACTTCTTCTTGCAAATCTCCATTAAGAAAGGCACTTTTCACATCCATTTGGTGGACTTTCCAACCAAATTGTGTGCGGCTAGAGCAAAGATCATCTGATTGTCTTGATCTTGTTTGTGGGAGAAAATGTCTCCTCATAATCAATGCCTTCTTGTTGTGCATACCCCTTTCTTGCTACAAGCCTTGCTTTATACTTGTCAATAGTCCCATCGATTTGTACTTAGTCTTGAATATCCATCTGTATCAATGGGTTTCTTCCCTGGTGGAAGGTCGACAAGTTGCCATGTGTTGTTCTTCATCTTGGTGATACTCGAATCCATGGCATCTTTCCAAGCTTTTGATTGTAGGGCTTCCTGAACTGTAGATGGCTCAATTGTTTCAACAACTCTGCTCATTAGGGCATAATTGACCTCTTCACGAGCTTGACTACGAGTTCTAGGTCTAGGATTGGATGATGTGCTAGGTGCTTCATCCAAATTTACATCTCTTATTAATTGAGTATACCATTTAGGTAACTTCTTAGCTGTTCCATTGGCTTGTGGTGGATCCAAGTTTTCACCATCATCCAATTCATCACTATCATCTTCAGTGGGAACATCAAATTTTGTCTTCACAAGAGGTGTATTCTGCATGTTTGTTGAGTCGTTGAGTGGAGCATCTGCTTGTTTCTTCTCAAAGAACTCAACATCCCTACTTGTGTATACTTTCTTTACCTTCGGATCCCATAATCTGTACCCAAGTGCTTCTTCACTGTATCAAACGAATATCAATTTCTAGCTTTCATATCCAACTTGTTCCTGTTCTTCTTAGGTATGTGCATGCTAGCTTTACACCCAAATACTCTTAGGTGTGCAATTGATGGTTTCAATTTGACCATGCTTCTTGAGGTGTCACTCCTTCAAGAATCATGGGCACTCTGTTCAACAAATATTGCCGTAGTTCTTTGCAACTTACGCCCAAAATGTCTTTGTTAAACTTGAGTCATCAATCATACATCGCACCATTTCCATGATAGTACGATTCCTTCTCTCAACTATACCATTCTGTTGTGGTGTGTGAGTAGGAGGCATTTGTCGACGAATCCCATGAGCTTCCAGGTAAGTCTTGAACTCATTGCTTGTGAATTCCCCCCCTCGATCTGAGCGGAGAGTTTTGATCTTGCGACCAACTTCATTCTCAACAAGTGCTTTGAACTTCTGAAATGTCTCAAAGGCTTGACTCTTGTTTCTTAGACAATATATCCACATCTTTCTTGAGTAGTCATCAACACAAAGCATGAAGTATTGACATCCAAAATGACTTGGTTGCATGGGCCCGCAAAGATCGGTGTGCACCAAATCAAGCTTTCCCTTAGCTCTATATGTGTTCTTCTGGAAGGGTACTCTGTGTTGCTTTCCAGCTAGGCAATTGTGACACTTGTCAGTGTTGTGCTTGAGTGTAGGTAATCCTTTCACCATGTTGCCCTTTTGAAGTGTTTGGAGATAGCCAAAACTGATGTGACCATATTTGTGATGCCATAGTTCTGCAGATTGTGTGTCTTTGGCCACTAGAGCTTGATCATCCTTGTGGACAAAATCAAGTTGGAACATGCGTCCCACATTGGAGGCTCTTGCTACAATCTTGGAACCTCTTGACTTATCTCTTATCAAGGAAAATTTTTCTCCATTATTACTGTCAAAATCCAACTTCAAGTTGTGATCTAGGAGTTGACTAACTGATAACAAATTCTTGGTCAACCCATGTACATACAATACATCTGTGATTTTGCAGTCATACTTTCCAAGAGGTAGTGAAATATTTCCAATCCCCTTGACTGTATGATGAGTCATCACCTAATGACACACGGTTCTTGTTAGGTGAGTCACGTAGTGTGTAGAACCAATCCTTGCGTCGAGTCATGTTTCGAGTTGCACCGAGTCAACATACCGAGATATCTTGTGTGGACTTGGTTTCTTCATCAAATTGAGCAGAATACATGTGGTGTCCTTCATCTGAATCATCCTCATGTTCGGTAATGTACCCTTGTTGTTTGGGTTTTCTTTGCCAATTACCATTTTTCTGCCCTTGATTGTTGTTATTGTTGGACTTCCCTTGATTTGAATTATTGTTACCCTGTTGGTTGTTGGGTTTTGAATTGCTTGATGAACCCTTTTTGTAGGAATTGTACCAACAATATTTGATGTCATGTCCCCCTCTATTGCAAATGGGACACTTCTTGGTGTTGTCTCGTTGACTTTGGTACCTTTGTTGACTTTGATTTTGTTGGGACTTCTTGTGATTGGACTGAAATTTCCCCTTTCCTTTATGATTGGAAGATAGTGCTTGCTCATCTTCATGATCTTTGTTGTTCATTGCCTCTTCTTGTTGGAGTAGATTGACCAACTTCTCAAAGGTGACTGTGTGTTCACTCATATTGATAGTTGTCACAAAGATTCTGTAGGAAGGAGGAAGTGCTCGCAACACAATTGGTACGAGGTCTTCATCACTTATCTCTTTTCCCAATGCCAATAGAGATGCCCTCAAAGTAGTAACTCGTCTCAAAAAAACTTCAACCTTCTCATTGTGCTTGAACTTGAGAGTATGCAGTTGTGATAGTAGGTTGAGGATGGCATTCTTGTTCTTTACCTCATAGACTGTGCTTAACTTATCCCATGCATCCTTGGCCGATGTGGCATCTCTAATGTGGGGTTGCACATCATCTATTACGCTAAACAAGATGATCAACTTGGCCTTTTGATTGGCCCTGTCAAATTGAACTTGTTGTCTTCCATCATCAAGTGATCTTGTTGTTTTTCCATCTACATTGTCAATAGGTCTTCAAACTCAAGTAACATCTTGATCTTTGGTTTCCATGCAAGCATAGTTGTCTCCTCTAAGCAATTGTGAATCTGGCAAGAAGAATTTTGGTGCTTGTGCACCCATTTCTGCAATCTGAATTTTGAAACTCTGAATTTCTGACAAAGGGTAAGGCTCTTATCACTCCAGGTTTATGGTCTCCCTCTCAATATACCGTCAGGCCGATATACCAAACCTTTCTATATACGCTCCCTTCCGATATACCCGTCGGTACGTGGAAGAAGATCACCCTTTCAATATACCCGTCAGTACGGAAAGAGGTGTTAACGCACGTGAAAGAATTTAGTACGTGGTACTTAGACAGTACGGAGAGGGGTTTGTGCAAGCACAAACGGATGGGAGGGCTCAAATGTGTGTGTATTGTGTCCTTATTACTCCCCATCGATTTTATAGGGTCGATGCCCAGACGACGTTTAGGTAGTTGTGTTAGGTGTTAAGTGCAGTAGTAGTCGCGACGACATCACCTATAAGCGCTTCCCAGAGGCACCGTATATACTAGAATGTTGCTATGAGATCAAAGATCTTGTGTGATAGAACCAAACATAAAATAAAAAAGTTTACACTTTTTTTTTTTTTTTTTTTCACTTTATGCACCAAGATTAGTACAACATGCTCTAAAAGTACATCAAAATGAAGTTTTTGTGTCCCCCTTTTAGAAAAAAGGGTCTAGAATCACAAAATACACAATTTAGGCCAAAAATATTTTTACCCCCAATAGGTGTTTTTCCGCTAAATTTAGCGGTGGCTCTAAATGTGTTTGGTGAGCTTCTAAATTTGGAAATCTCCCAAAATTTAGTAATTTCTCCAAATTTTCCAAAAAAATAATTTAATAAAAAATATGGAGAGAGTGGGAATTGAACCGCTGACCTGTTTGTTCCCAAGATCCAAACAAACAATTTGAATATTGTTTTCACCTTTTCTCACAAACCGTGATCTGGGTTTTCTAAAATTTTACAGCAGTATCATACAATATTTTTCTTGAAACCCACAAAATTTCAGAAGAATCAGAATCTTATTTTTTGAGATCTTACCAATTTACCAGCTAGATCTGATTTTTTTCAGAAAAAATGATCCGACTTGTATAGACTTTTCATCACATGTAGAGGCCGAATCTGAAGATGATGTAAATTGCAAAGTTGTGCACCTCCTTCTTATCTTTCCAGAAAAAAATGAAACATCAATCCGACATTGTATGAAAAAGTTATGTCCTTTTTTCTAAGAGTTATCTGCTGGAATTTTGTTGTGGGGCCTTGACCTTTGCTCCGAATTCTTCACACCTCCACTTTCGGATCTTTTTTTTTTAGATCGATTTTTTTTTTTTTTTTAGATCTGCAATTTTTTTTTCAAGATCTCTTTTTTTTTTTTTTTTAAGATCTCTTTTTTTCACAAATTTTTTTTTTAGATTTGCAATTTTTTTCAAGATCTTTCTCCTTTTTTTTAAAGATCTCAAATCTGAAATATTCCGCCAATATGTTGGATCAATTGGCTATGCCAATGACTAATAAAAAAAAATTACCTTCCAAATAAGTGGATAGGTCAAATTTTAGTTGAGGGATGCTTGGAAGGAATGGAGGCTGCAGGATGCTTCAATGGCTCTCCTTTGATGCGAGATCTTCTTCTCAAATGGATCCTCTTTAATAGTGCTCCTCTTCAACCTTGCTTGGATAGAACCTGCTCTGATACCAAATGATAATAATGGTATAGCTTTGATACCAAATGATAGAATAGAATAAGATTGCAATGACCAAAGAGGGACGGAAGCCTCACAAATATTATTGATCATGAAATCAGATTACATAACAATGTAAGAGCTGTAATATTTATAGATATTAGATAACCTCATATGGATAGACATGACACCCTATCAGGCACCAACTACGAGATGATAAGACCCATCTCACATGCACATGTAATTACTACTAATACCAATATTGAATGTTATCCAACATAACAATATTGAATGCAAGTCACTAGACTAGAGTGCACATGTTGCACATTATTAAATAAAAGACAATACAATAAATATGCCTATGCTAAATTATGCTAACATCTGACCCTTCATACTTCACCTTTTCCATTTTGGACACCGAGTACCTAGCTAGGACTTAAGCACCCAAGAGCCCTCGTCCCCTCTGGGCACCATAGACCATTTTTTACTTTTCTCACTCCCTTTTGGGTCCTTTCTATCTGTTGGGCATCCCTATCTCTTAAGGGTCGGCCTTTTAGTGATAAATTATAAAATTTGAACAAGAGAAGCATATAAATATAAAGTTATGTGACCAAATTAAAGGACCTAGGTTTAAGAATCTATACTATCACCTAAGGTTACATCTCATAAGCACTCAAGAGCATATTTGCATCCATCTAGAACCATTTTAGGGACAAGGGCTAGTTTTCTGCATCACACACATATGAGGGAAGTTCATTTTATTCGATGCACACATATATTACATCTTTTTAGATCTATCTTTTTGATCGCTATCCAAGTGTGACATGCACAAGAGCCACCTAGGGCATGATTCTCGTGCACACAAACATAGTTAACTACATTGGGTCTGAGATCTAGTGTATTGCTCAATTGTAAGATTACCATTGTGACAGTTGAGGACAATTTGACCCCTTATTTTACATCTTTCTTTTTAGGATTTGATGTTCTTTTGAGGGTTTTGCAGGTGATCTCTTTATTGCAAGTTATCAACAACATCAATGATCATAGTGCGACCACCAACAACAAACAACAAGGGTTTTAAATCATCTAACAACCTTGTAAAATTCATCTTTGGTCCTCATGTGCAAACTCTAGTTCTTAGGGAGGGATCCTAACTCCCAAGCGCTCTAAGTACTACTCCTGTGCACCTTGTTTCTTGCTCCTCCTTCACTCTTGTACTTTTCTAGGTTTGGTTTTGAGGTCTTGTACTACCATTCTACCAGCCTTCCACCTTCACACATTGTCATGATATTTGCGGAATAAACTAAGTAACATAACCCTCTATTGCACTTAAGGTTTTACTTCCTTTGCTTATTTTCTTGAGTCATTATTGTACTTTACTGTCATATATTGTTTGTTGTACCATACATAGGAATTTAACAAAGTAAATCTACCTTATTAGTTTATTTAAATTGTTAAATCACTTTGGTTGGGTGTTAGTGTCCAGAGTGATAAAAGATGAAACAATAAAACATTGACTGAGATGTAGGGTGTAAGAGGCTAAAACAAAGACATGAACAAAGAAAAATAAGAAAAAAACAATAGCGTTAATTGATATTTTTATCACTTAGGAATCATATGAATAGTAGTATATGATTAGGACCTAGAAATGTACCCAAAGTGCGTGATTTAGTGTCTACATTTACCCGCACTTTATGTTGTTGAGTGAATACTCGATAACATAAAGTAGATAAGAGATGCATACTGAATAACCATGTAGATCAATGGCGAAAGCATGCCAAGGAGACAAGAAAAAGCGTTGAGTGATAAAATCAAAAGAGTAGTCAAAGTCGTGTATGTGAAAAATTTGATCCATGTGTACGATCCAAATATGTAAAAAACATGTAAAAGTATGTAAAAATGTGAAAAGGAACATGTGTACCTGATCCATGACGAGTGAAGAGTGTAGAAAGGATCCTAAAAATGTTGTAGAAGGGAAAGTTTTTGGGAGATCTCATGCCAAGAATTTTTTTCAAGCAATCACGTCAAGTGTGATTTTTTTGGGTGATCTCACGCCATGACAAAAGAAGTGTTGGGGAGAAAGGTCTAGTGTTATTCTCCAACCCTGACTGCTTCTCGATGATTTATACACCACTACAAATGGTGTGATCATTATTTGTTCAAGTTAGATCGAGTTCGATCCAATGAAAAATAGAAAAAAGGAGATAACATGCATGCTGATTGTTGGAGGATTGTGCATGTTTTGTGAAATCCACGTTGTGTAAATTGCTGAAAAGCGTGATGATATGAGAAAAATATTGTAATCACCCTTGGTCATATAGACCAAGGAAAGGTCAAGAGTGCCAGTGCTAATTTTTGGTGCGGGCATCGGCTTCTTTGCAAAACCGAAGATCTAAGTCAAATTCAAGGTTGTTTTTGTAACTATAGACTGTGTTGATCCCTGTATTGTGCAGGAGTTTGAATTATGACTATGTACTTGAATGGGGTGACTGATTCACCAAATGTATGCCCCCTCGTTTGGGGTGCATGTGATGTCACTAGGAGAATGCGGCAAAAAAAGAAGGACCCATTGTACATCTAAACTTGAAGCCCTACATGGGGAAGGGAATGTACATGGTAGAAACCAAGGCACACACAAACAAAGTGGCTAAGAAACATGTGTTAGTGCAAACAAGACAAATACACATATAGAAGACAATGTGTAAGCTAGCAAGCAAGAAGACAAAGTAGACTATAGTGGGTTTTAAACATGGGACATCACTCACAATGTCGCAAGATAATCAGGGTTGAAGTGGCCAAAAACATACATTGTGCACACAAGAGAAAGAGCATAGCTCACAAACAATGGCATACAATGAAAAACAATTGAAAAGAATGGGAAGAAAAGTATCAAACAACCATGGTGGAAAATAGACTTACAAAGAAAATGCCACACATGAAACACCCGTGAGCATGTCGAAAGATAGAAAGTATGTCAAAGCATGTATATATCGATGAAGTAATGTGTTAGGAAAGATATGGAATAGTAGAAAATGAAACAATAACACCTATAGTGTGTGCGAAAGTAGATGCTCCCAAGAGTTTGTTGTGGGAGTGGGAGTGGTAAGAGGTACAATGCCAAGCATCCATGTTGCGTGTAATAGATCTATGTAAATTTTGCATTCACAACTAGAAGGAAATTGAACACACATGTGTATATAGAAAAGATAATGACATACAATGTCTTCGTCTAACATGTGTAACAAAGTATGCATGTAAGTATAAGAAAGAAAGAATAAATGTGACCAAGATATGTAATATGTTGTGGATGAGATGGAATGGAATGTAATATGAATGTGATAGGAGCAGTGTGCCCCCCGAGTGGATGTGTATGCATGAGATGAGGTTCATTTATAAAAGAAACCTTGACGATCAAGAATGAACCATATAACTAGAGCGCATCATCGGGAAATGGTTTGAATTTTGTGCTATGACGATGCGATCGTAGTAGCATAGAGTGTAAAGAGTGTGAGAAGATGAGGTTCATTTAAGATTTATACCCTCAGTAGTCAAGTATGAACCATGGAACTATAGTGCGTCATATGGTAGTGTGATGTGAATGCGAGAGAGAGATATGTCACGAATGCATCAAGTGTGAAATGTGTAGTGTGTGAGGTTCATGTGTGTAGTATGCCCTCAACAGTCAAGTGCGAACCGAAGCATGAGAGTGCGTCATAGGGTGATGATGATACAAAAGTATATCATATTGTGTGATGATGTAGAGATCATAAAATGTATGAGCAGATGTAATAGATACCTTAGAATTCTAGAATGGTAGGGAATAAGCATGATTCCCCCAAGTGCGTGTTGATGATTGAGCTATCCAATAAAATTTTAGGGAAAGGGTCCTCCATGTGATGCATGTGGAGTTAAAGTCATGTGACCATGCTCTAGGATTGGCGGTGAATGATACGAGATGATGTGTCGGTGAATGAGACCTATGTGCACGAGGCCTAAGAGGTGATGAACACCTATGTGAAGGAGACCGAGGAGGTGATGTATACATATGTGAAGTAGACCGAGGAGGTGATGGAAACCTATGTGAAGGAGATCGAGGAGGTGATGTATACCTATGTGAAGGAGTAGTATGAGTAGTGGACCTAGATTGATGCGATGGACTAGTGGACTTGAGAGGTCTAGGGGACCTAGATGCTCTAGCGAGTGCAAGGGAAACCTCAAGTGGAGGTAGAGGAAATGGAGTGGATGATGGAACACCTTGGATAGAGATAACTTGCTTATCATGAACAAACTTAAGACATAAGTGAGTGATGGAAAATATAGCCTTAGTAGCGCAGAGCCAAGGAAGACCTAAGAGCAAGTCACAACCTTTGATTGAAGGTGCCACAACGAATGGCACAAGCATGGTGAGAGGACCAACCGTGATTGGAAGCTTGACATGACCATAGAAGTTGGGAATTGGATATGAAATTTTTAAGAGTGGATAATCAATAGCGATAATAAGCACAATAGAACACATGCAAAGAGGAGATGATTAGATGATCATAATATTATTGATAACATGAGATCCAATAGAAGCATTGATGTGAAAAGTATTGGAAGAAAACGAAGCATGCTAGTCTTGATTAGAGAATGTAATGAGTGGTGGAGATGGGTTGACATGCGCAATTAGAAAATAAAGAGCCCACAATTTAGGAGGAGGTACTATGCGTTATGTATGATTGGTTGAAGGATGAGCTGCTTTCTTGTCATGTTTAGGAAGAGGATCATTAAAGATTTTGAGATTCTTATTTTCACTAACCGATTGAGATGCCAAAGGCTCGGATAACTCAATTACATTGTTGTCGATCGATTTCGAATAAAATGTCAAAGTTTGAAACAACGATAAGTGGAATGCCCAATGCATTAATGATAGTCATATTTAAAATTTTCATTTTAATGTGGCCCTTAAAGCGAGATGGATCTAGATCGAGTGGAGGTGGAAGTGTAATAATATTTCTCTCAACGAGTTGTGGCAACAAAAATGCAAAGTGATAGGTAGTTTTGTAAATGTACACTTCGGAGGTTACCATTGAAGCTTCTCGAGAGTTGTAAAATACACTACTAACAAGGAAGTAAAATACCAATAATCATACCTCCTCCTCCTTCGCGTTCCGTAGAAAACCTCGAATGGGCTAGGAAACTTGGATGAGCCCCGATTTTGTGATATGTAGGTGCTTTTCTTCAAGACGGAGCAAGACCTTCCTGCAACAACGATCCTCTTACTTTGCACTAGATGGGAAAAAGGATTATGAGACTATTTTGGCATTAGGACGAGGCAAAAGGATGTTCTTTGCTCAAAGGATGCAAGAACTTAGATATGGCATGCAAGCTTATTCTCCGTGTGTTTAGGGGAGGGGTAAGGTTGATGTATTTATAGCCTGGGGGAGTGATTAACTTAGATTAATTTAAGTAATCATGGTTTGAAAATGTGGGCAAGATTAGGTGAGTGGTTTGAAAATGTGGGCAAGATTAGATGAGTGGTTTGAAAATGTGGGCAAGATTAGATGAGTGGTTTGAAAATGTGTGCAAGATTAGGTGAGTGGGGGCCACGAAGAATGGGTGAGGATTTGAATTATATTTTTAATTCATAAGTGGAGGATTTTAGGTGAGTGGGGACCACGAAGGGTG
The DNA here is from genome assembly GCA_018340775.1 of Taxus wallichiana var. yunnanensis. Taxonomy (NCBI): domain Eukaryota; kingdom Viridiplantae; phylum Streptophyta; class Pinopsida; order Cupressales; family Taxaceae; genus Taxus; species Taxus wallichiana. The sequence continues at coordinate 440,763,076 of CM031244.1, forward strand.
GGTGAGGATTTGAATTTAAATTTTTAATTCAATAATGGAAAAACATGGAGAATAATGACATGTGATGAGGATTAGATTATTTTTTGGATTTTGAAATGGATAATTAATCAAATTATATTTGATTAATTCGAAATGTATTTTTGTGGGAAATGAGGAAGGGGAATTAATTGATTTAGGATAGATGTGAAATTGGGGTGTCTACATTTGCCCCTCTTTGGAAGGGTACTATGAAAGTAGTGTCCTTTCAAAGAAAGTAGACGGTATGGGGGAAGAATTCAATCTACTTTTTAAAAGGTAGAGTGAATGTTTGTTGGGGAGAATAGAAAGTGGTGAGTGACGGATGTCATAGTATCCTCCAAGACAAAAATGTCATGAGAAGATGTGATTATGGATAGATGTGGTGATGCCCCCTCGAGAGGACTGACGAGAATGAAATATATGACAGAACTCTCGAAAAGAAAGGAAATGGATTCATGGAGAAGAGGATGATAATGGAGTGGAAGAGACTGGAATGACCGCACGACGCAAATGGAGAAAGGATTCAATCGACCTTGAATGCTAGGTGTGAGGGTGTGTGGGAAAGAGAAAAGGGAATGGATAGGGTTGGGGGTTGATTATGAGAAGAGTAAGGGAGATAGGGAGGGGAAAAAAGGAATGAAAGAGGTAGAAATAAGAGAGAGGGATGATAGGGGAAGAAGGGAATGATGAAGGACAAACAAGGCAAAAAGAGGAAAATGACAGAGTAGAGGGTGAAGGGATGAAATAGAGAGATGTGCAAAATGAAGGAAGCAACAGAGATAGTAAAGAGGGATACGTGGAAGTGAAATAAATGAGAGAGTGAAGAAAAGTAGGAAATGGGAAAGGATAAATAAGAAGGAGAAAACGAGGTGGGAGTAGGGGGTGAAATGGAGGGAAATGGAAAGAGGACAAAAGAAGAAGTAGAATGGAGAAAAAAAAGAAACTATGAGGGGCGAGGAAAGTGTGAAAAAGAGGAGAGAAAGGAAGAGAAACATATACAGAATGAACGAAAAGGTAGGGGTGGTAGAGAAAAGGAGAAGTGGTCAGAAGAAACGTGAAAATTAGGGGAGAGGAAAGGAAGATAGAACGAATACAAGGAGAAGATTGAAGGAATCACGTCATTGCGAGGAAGACCAAGGCAAAGAATATGGAAAAGACGTATGGAGATGCATGTGGAGAGTGGGATGATAAAAAAGACAGGACAACGCTGAACAACCAGGTTATCGATGGGGATGTAAGGAGGAAACGTGATGGAAAAAGGGGAAGAAGATGATATAGGGGAAGGGAAATAAGACGAGGGGTGGGAGAGAGAAGAGGATAACAAAGAAAATGATGTAGAAGGAAGGGAATACAGAAAGGGGGTAATAAGTGGAAAGGGAATGGTAGAAGGAATGTTCAAAGAAGAAAGAGGGGAGGAATGACATCGATTGGAAAAGATATGGAGATGCATGAAATGAGGATACTAGGATGACGGGAAAATAGAAAAAGGATGTATGATGAAGACAATAAAGATATTGAAGAGGGCAAAGAGGAGATGGAGAGATGGGTAAAAAGTGACAAGAAAGGGTGGGAGTGAGGGAAAAGAATAGGAGAGAAAAGAGAATGGGGGATAGAAGAGGCAATGCCAATGAGGGGATGTTAGGGAAATCCCCTTGACAATGAGTGGTGGGGAAGGGTGAAAAGAAAAATGAAGAAAAAGAGAAAGCGAATGAGGACTGGAAAGGGTAACGCCAACAAAGGGACGTTAGGGAAAACCCTTTGACAATGAGTGGTGGGCTTAGAGGAGGGAAGGAATGAAGGGAAACTCTAGAAGGTCCAAGGGAGTGAATGAGGTCGCATGGAATGAGGATTGATAATTTTTAGGGAAAACCCGTTGACAATTATTAGCGCGGGAAGAGAAGATGATGATGAAAGAATGATATAGGAGTGTTAACAATAATGGCGAATATGTGTGTGGGTAGAAATGTGGGGGGAATTTGAGAAGATGAAGTGGAAAGAGTGAAGAAGATGGGAGGGATGAGTTGGGACTAAGTGAAAGCGAGGAGAGGATGGGGGTGATGAGGATGAACGAGGTGAGGATGAAGAACCAAGACATGAAAAGAATGGGAAGAAACGGTATGAAGGATGATGGATCAAGGAGGGGAAAATGGGGGAAAAGAATGTGATTGTAGGTGGAAGAGATGAGTTGTATGTTGTAAGAGAATATGTGGAGAAAGGATAATAGGAGGAGGAAAAAGTGGGTAATAGGAGATACCAGGTGGAAGAAGCGATCAACAAAGTGAACGAAGAATGAGGCGGGGGAGAAGTTCACGATGACAAGTTAAGTGTAGGGAGGACCCTGACATAAGATTGTCATGTGACGGAAGTGGTTAAGTAAGATTGCCATGTGAGCAAAACTGGAGATGAAAAATGGTCAAGCGAGAAGTGGTGTTTGCGAGAATCGAAAAGGAGGTGAAAGGATGTGATAATGGGGAATGCCGAGAAAAAATGAAGGGTGAAGGGTGTGTAGTGATGGGGAAAGGCAAGGAGACAGATCATCCTTAAGAGGGACTCTTAAGTGAGATCGCCATGCCGGGTGAGTGGTTAAGTAAGATTGCCAAGCAGAGGAGGGTGATAGTGGTGGGAAAAAGATGTGATGATGGGGAATGAAGAGGAAATATGGATGGTGAGATTGGAGAGTGATGGGCGAGTGTAAGATGACATGTCATGCTTAAGAGAATCTCTTAAGTAAGATCGTCATACTGCTGGAGAGGTTTCGTAGGGTCACCCAACCGACAGGGATGATATGCAAAGAGAAAGACAAAATGATATTGGAGATAGGGGTGGAATGGTAGGGTGAAGAAGATGATCGCGATGAGAAGTGGGAGAAGGAAGATGGGGGAAATATGATGGGATGGGGGAAGGCCACAGGGCAGATCAACCTTAAGTGGAAGTCTTAAGTAAGATTGCCATGCGGCTGGAATGGTTAAGTAAGATCGCCAAGCTGAGGAAGAAGGATGATGTTAGAGTTGGTGGGAATAGGGTATGACAAAATGGACTGAAGGGGAACCCTCAAGTGAATTTGCCATACTACGAGAGCGTGTAAGTAGGATGACCAGGCATAAGGTGGATTTGGGGAAGGATGAGAAAAGAGTGAGTGAGGTATGCCTAAGTGGTATATGATATGAGATGAGGTGATAATAAGAAAGAAAGGACACAAAGGAGTGTAACATGAATGGATGAAGGAATATATGCAGTGGAGGGCGGAGAGTGTGAGGGGAATCCTTAATTGGGATGCCCACGTGGTGAGAGTAATGATGCGGGAATGGGAAGTAGAAGAGGTGGAGTTGGAAGATGTGTTTGGTGGTGATGGTTATTTGATGAGAGGGCAGGTGGTGAAGAAGCTTCTACAATGGGAAGATCTTAGGGAGAGGGTAAACCTCCACTGAGGATTCCATATAGAAGGGGTTATTAAGTAAGATTGTCAAGCGGGAAGAAAAAGGGTGAAAGGAAAGAATACCAATGGGTGAGAGGGGACAGGAATGGTGAGAAGGGTAATATGGGTATAAGTGGCGGAGGAGTAAAAATGAGAAGTGAGAATGAATGGATCAAATACATGGTGATCATGGTGGGGGAGAAGGAGCTGCTGGATAGTGAATGCTACTTGAGAAAGATCGTCAAGTAGGATTCGCAAACTGCAACGGTGATCAAGTAGGATTCGCAAACTGGAGAATGCATTAGTATGGGTGAATGGATGGGGTGCAAAGTAAGATGTTGATCATGCAGGAAGATACTCACGTGACGAAAAGCATCTTAATTTTAATATAGCACATAACAGGATGCATCATGATATAAAAGATCATGATGACTAGACTGTAATATGCGTGATAAATATAGACAGGGGCCATCAAAAAGGTTTGATGCCCCAGTACGATATGCAAATGGAAGAGAGCATAGACAGAGGCCATCAAGAAAGTATGATGCCCCAGTACGACATGCAATCAGATAACATAAGAATATTACAGAGAACACCAGGATACATAAAATCAAGATGCCCCCTGTAATATATCAAGATACAAGAAAGCAATTAATAATTTGCCACTAATAATGCAACACAAGAACTAGTAAACATGTCCCTAACGTGTTCCACAGTGATGATTGATTAGATGTGCCCCCAAGTAGGGGTACAAGGGATTGGGTCAGTCTCCTCAAACAAGGAAACAATGAGAGCCGGATTTTCCCCAAGCGAGGATTCACGCGAGGAGAAGTGGTTTGAAATTGGTAGTCATAAGGTGGTTGGACCATTTGTTTGGGATAATAGTTCAAAGGATGAATTGTGTTGCTTATTGAGTTTTTACGATTTTGTGGATGTTTTTGGTCTTTTGAAAATTTTGCAAATGTTTTTGTATTTTGGATATTTTCTAATGTTTTTGTTTTTGGATTTTTGGATTTTCTAATGTTTGTTTTTGAATTTTATAATTTTTTAGATTTTTTGGAGATTTTTGAATTTTTTTTTGGAGGGATTTTTATACTTGGGAATTTGACGATTTTCAAATGTTTTTGGATTTTGAGATTTTTACACTATTTTTAGATTTTTGACGATTTTCAAATGTTGGTAGATTTTTGACGATTTTCAAATGTTTTTGGATTTTTGACGATTTTTACAATGTTTTTTGATTTTGACGATTTTCAAATGTTTTTGGATTTTTCGATTTTCAAATGTTTTGGATTTTGATTTTTTTGACGATTTTCAAATGTTTTTGGATTTTTGACGATTTTCAAATGTTTTTGGATTTTTGACGATTTTCAAATGTTTTTGGATTTTTGACGATTTTCAAATGTTGGTATTTTTTTACACTGTGAGTGGCAATTTATGGCCCAGAGTGCAGACTTATTTTTGAGAGGCGATAAACCAGGATATTATTCGTATGTAGTGTGTTCAGTGTGGTAACTTATGCTCAGAATAACACAAATTCTCTTTCCATTGGCAGGATATGGTGGTGATGATATGATGAAAAGAATTCCAGCTCCATTCTTGACTCCACACAACTAGTAAGATGTGTGGGCTCATCACCGAGAATCAAGAAGGACGCAGAGAGGTGGATAATGAATATAGAGACAAATGCTAACAACAATCCCTTTGGGAAATTGTGACTCCATTCTTCATAATGGTACTGAACCGGTTTCAAAAATGGCTTTCACTTTATGAGTCACATGCTAGACTTAGACAGTTATGTGGCCTACTGATTGATAAGATATGAGGTTAAGGGATAGTTCTCTCTTCACTTAGGCATCTAAATTACGTGTTTGGGGATTCTATAATTTGTAAGCACTATAAGATTTTATATTTTTGAAATGACTCCCTATGCCTTGCCCCATGCTACTAGTGAGAAGCAAGGGCTCATCACCAAAGGCAAAATATAGGCGAGTGAATTTCTTTTTGGTTTTTTTTTTTTTTTTTTTTTGTTTTATTTTATTTTTTTGGAATATTTTGCAATGTTTTTATGCTTGTATGAGAATGACCCTCTACGCTTTGCCCCATGCCACTTGTAAGAGGCAAGGGTTTATCACCGAAGACAAGACGTAGACGAGTAAGGGCACCTTCCTCCATTCCCAGTCTCACACTACTAGTAAGAAGTGTGGGCTCAACACCAAAGACTATGAAGGACGAAAGATGTGACAATGAATTATTCATAAGTTATTGAATTGATGGATTTTTTTACAATAGTGCTTTGTATTTGGGAAGAAACATCTGCCCCCAATCTCAGCCCCACACGACTAGTAGGACGCGAGGTTTCAACACCGAAGACTGAGATGGACGACCAAACGAACTGGGTAACGAAGTTTAGAGCTTTGTTATGAAAGAGAGAATGTATTAGAAGGGGATATATTACCATCAGTAAGCTTCTAGGTATGACCATAGAGGAAAGCGACTGAAAGTGGAAGAAGTATGATGCTCACAAACTTAATAGGATTTATATTAGCACTTGTCTCATGATGATAAATATGAAGATGTGATTTTGATAAATGAAAATATCTGCCAATGGAAATGAATAAATTTAAATTATTTGGAGATAAGCAAGACAAAAGGAACAATGTACATGTTGTATCCTGGAATAGTGAACATCTCAAGGATAAAATTTCTTTAAATGAACTGCATTCATTGGTTCATCAAGATCTTGACCATCTGCAGTGGCCAATTTATAGGCTCCAGAGCCAAATTTAGCTGTGATTACATAGGGTCCTAACCAATTAGGCTCAAATTTTCCTTGTTTTTCTCGTTCTTTAGTGGTATTCTTTTGATTTTCTTTTAAAACAAGGTCACCAATTTCAAATTCTCTGGGTCTTACCTTTTTATGATAACTGCGTTGCAGTCGGTTTTGATAGACTTGAAGATGATTGAGAGCATTAAGTCATTTTTCATCGAGAAGCTCAAGCTCCTGAAGCCGTGACTGTCGGTATTCATCCTCATTAATTACATCTTTAAGGGAGATCCTCAAGGATGGGAGTTCTATCTCAATAGGTAAAATGGCTTCACAACCATAAACAAGGGAAAATGGGGTGGCTCCGGTAGGCGTGCGGTAAGATGTACGGTAAGCCCAAAGAGCGGGGTAAATTTGAGTATGCCAATTTCGTCCATGGGTGTTGACAATCTTTTCCATGATGGATTTTAAGGTCTTATTGGTTGCTTCCGCTTGACCGTTGCCCTGAGGGTAGTATGGAGTGGACCATTTAAGTTTGATGTGAAAACGTTTGGCTAGGTCTTTTACATCCTGATTTTTAAATGATTTACCATTATCTGCAACCAGAGCGGATGGAATACCAAATCGACATATGAGATTATTGAAAATAAATTTTGATATTTGGCTACCGGTAACATAAGTGAGAGGCATAGCCTCTACCCATTTAGTGAAGTAATCGGTAGCGGTAATGATGAACTTATGTCCATCGGAAGATGTTGGTCTGATTTTACCAATGAGGTCAAGTCCCCATTGAGAGAAGGGCCATGGTGTGGTTATCGATTGTAATGCCTGGGAAGGTGCGTGGATAAGATTTCCATGCTTTTGACATGCTTGACAATGTTTGACAAAATGACATGCGTCACTTTCCATGGTGGGCCAATAATATCCAACTCGCAGGATTTTCTTGGCTAAGGCGATACCATTCATGTGTGCTCCACAGATACCAGAATGGACTTCAGCTAAGACACTCGAGGATTCTTCCTGATTAAGACATCGGAGCAGGGTGCCATCATATCCTCGTTTATAAAGAGTTTATGCTAAAATGGTGTAACGAGAAGCACGTTGTGCTAAAGCACGTTTATGCATTGGTTTCATGTCGGCAGGAAACGTTTTATCATGAATGAAGGTATAAAGATCGTGGTACCAAGGGTTATTCGGACCCACAATCTCACATACCATAGTGTTTTCAGGAAGATCATAGGCAGGCATTAAGAGATGTTCAACGAGAAAATGTGCCTGGGGTTGACTAGATGCGATTTCTAATAGGGATCCGATGGTTGCCATAGCATCGGCAGATTTATTACGAATTCTGGGAATTTGATCAAAGCTAATTAATCGAAAATAGCTTCGAAGACTATCCACCATGCATTTATATGGGATAAGTTTTTCATCCTTGACCTGGTATTCATCAGTAACTTGCTTGATGATAAGTAAAGAATCACCAAATACAACTAATTCTGTAAGATTCCAAGATATAGCCAGTTTTAACCCTGCGACGAGAGCTTCATATTCTGCGATATTGTTGGTACATGGGAATGCTAAGCGAAATGATTTGGGGATAACATGTCCACTGGGTGTGATAAGCAAAATACCAGCCCCTGAGCCATGGAGATTACAAGATCCATCAAAAAATAGAGTCCAAGCTGGCGCGATGTCTATGTGTAGAATATCTTCATCAGGAAAAGAAAATCAAGTGGTTCTCGCGCCGTGAAGGGGTGCCTCGGCAAGTTGGTCGGCAAGGGCTTGTCCTTTAATTACTTTTTATGGAACAAACTCGACATCGAATTCACTAAGTAATACAACCCAACTAGACATTCTTCCCGTGAGAATGGGTCTGGACAACAAATACTTGAGAGGATCAATTTTGGCAATCAACTTAGTTGTGTGATTGAGCAAGTAATGACGTAACTTATGGAATGCAAAGGCAACCGCTAAGCATACTTTTTCGATTTGGGAATAACGTATTTCGTGCTCAATAAGTGTTCGACTAAGGTAATATACAGCCTGTTCTTTTCCTTGATTGTTATGTTGTGCTAGTAGAGCTCCTATGGCATGTTCAGTGGCAGATGTATAAAGCAACATAGGTTTATCGGCAACTGGTGACATAAGAACAGGTGGACTAGAGAGGTATTCTTTTAACTTAGCAAAAGAATCTTGGCAATCGTGGTTCCAGTGAAAGTGTGCATCTTTCTTGAGTAACTGATTAAAGTGATGGCACTTGTCAGCCAACTGTGATATGAAACGCCGAATAGATTGTATCTTTCCCTGAAGACTGCGTAATTCTTTTAGGTTTTGAGGAGGAGGCATTTCCATAATGGCTTTGACTTTGGCAGGATCCACTTCTATGCCTCTTCGTGAGACAATAAACCCTAATAATTTACCAGAGGTTACTCCAAACACACATTTCTTTGGGTTAAGACGAACCTTATACTCACGTAATCTATCGAAAATGCGTCTCAACACACTTGGATGCCCTATTCGTGTTTTAGATTTTGCTAATATATCATCAACATAATCTTCCATGATATCATGTAACATGTCATGGAAGATAACAGTCATTGCTCGTTGATAGGTGGCACCAGCATTTTTCAATCCGAAAGGCATGACCTTATAACAGAAGGTGCCCCATGGTGTAGTAAATGTCATTTTATGTTGATCTCCTTCAGCAATACGTATTTGATTGTAACCAGAGAATCCATCCATTAAGGAGAGCATTTCATGGCCTGCCGTAGAATCAACAATCATGTCTATATTTGGCAAGGGAAAGTCATCTTTGGGACAAGCCTTGTTGATGTCACGGAAGTCTGTGCATATTCTGATGCCAGGAGTTTTCTTGGCGACAGGAACTATGTTAGATATCCATGCTGAATAATCAATAGGTTTGATGAAGTCAGCTTCCAAGAGTTTCTCGAGTTCGGCTTTAACAAGTAATGCAACTTGGGGATGCATTTTACGTAGTTTTTGCTTTACAGGTTTTCACATCCGGATGTACCACAAGATGGTGTACTACAAGAGATGGGTCCAGGCCTGGCATGTCCTTATATGTCCATGCAAATATATCTTGGAATTCAATAAGGAGTGTTGTGAATTCCATGCATTCTTGGTCACATGACTAATGCCAAGTTGTAAAATTTTTGGTTGTTCGGTGGTGCCAATGTTTATGTCTTTTGTTTCTTCTACAAGCATTTTAGATGTATCCTTTTCAGAGAATGATGCTAATGGTTGATGTAGGTCATCAGTGTCGGGTGTTTGTTGGAATTTTTTGACATGTTTATTGGATAGGGTGGCGGTGAGGTTTTGACTATGGGAAATCCTCTGTTTGTGCTTTTGATCCAAATTTTCTGATGGTGAAGGATCTGAATATTTTATCTCTTCGCCAAAATAGGCCGATTCATTTAGATTGATTTCAAATCCTTTTCTATGGTCTGAAGTAGGTATTTGGTCGCGAGTTCCAAGGAATTCTTCGATGGCTTCATCATTTTGGAACATGTCCATGGCTGCATGATGTGGTTGGCCATGGTCTATGAGACTCGGATGTGTAGGCTCAAAATTGATGACATTAATAGAGAAATGTTCAAAGGCAAGATGTGTTTCAGCGAGGTCCTCAAAAAGACTACATGGAGACCTAATGTCATTATCAGAACTGGTGTCATCATTGTCACTCGAAATTATTATGGGAGTGACATCAAACACCTTGAAACCTAGACCATGTTTACCGTGATGTTGTGTGCAATTTATAGGGTCTAAACGACCTTGTTCATTTGGGCCGAGTCCTTTACCCTGCCATCGCATATTTTTCATTATTCGGTGAGCTTTGGTAAATTGAGGGGACTCATAACATGGAGCAAAGTCGTCATTATATAACCAAGATCCTGAAGAACTTGGAATATGTTCATTGTCAAGATGACCAAACTTTTTCCAAACTGACTGACCCATTTGGTAATTGGGATGGATTTTCAGATGTGGAGCGTTAGGTTTGCCATAGCTATGTGGGGATTTGGTGATATAAAAAGAGTCTGCCATCTTTTGAAATTGATATTCACCGCATCCCGTGTCAATGATTTTAAATGTGTGAGATGGGGGACCAATAGGTACCTCATGTGGTGGGGAAGTTAGTTTGGTAGTCTTAAAAGATGAAGAAAATGGGTTATAAGAAGAAGGGGGTGGATTGAAGGATGAAGGTTGGTTATTCACAGGAGGAGGTATCTTAATAGAGGAGGTGTGGTTGGATGAAGAAGATTGGCTTGGTGAAGAAGAAGATGGTGTGGTGGAAGAATAATTGTTGCTGGAAGAAGCTTGATTAGTGGAAGAAGATGATTGATTAGTGGGAGGAGGACTGGTGGAAGGTGGTTGATGAGCAGATGATAATGGATTGGAAAATGTGTTTTGGTTATGAGATGATGGTTTTGGATTACTGTTAGGGAGTGTATCAGGATCAATGCGTGTTTCATTAGGGATTATACGAGGTGGAGCATATTTATCTGTTGATGGACAATAGTGATCATGTCGATACCGTCCTTCAAGGAATCTACAATACTCAAAAGGTTGGGGATCTGCACGTAATGTAAATTCCTTGTCCAAATGAGGAAACTTAATGCATTGGTGGAATGTTGATGGGACGGCTTTCATGGCATGAATCCATGGTCGACCGACAAGAATGTTATAGGCAACTTCTACATCTACCACATGACAGATCGTGTCTAAGGTGATGGGTCCAACTTGGAGAGGCAACGTGATTGTGCCTTCAGACTTTCTTTCACTATTATCATACCCACGAATGGTTATGATATTGTTTTGCAAATCATTTTCAGTGTAACCTAGACAACGTAAAAGTTTCATGGAACAAATATTTAATGTTGATCCATTGTCGATTAAGACGCGCTTGATTTTACGATGAGTTACATAACCCTCGACGTATAAAGAATGATTATTAGCGATATTGGGATTAAGCATGTCATCGGGACCAAAAGATAAAATAGGATTGGGGACTGTAAGATGTGCAATTAAAGCCTGAAATTGTTGTGAATTGATGTCCTCAGGGACACGAGCATTATTCAATGTTTGCATAAGGATGCGTTGTAGTGCGGGAGAAGAATTAAGTAGTTCCATGATTGAAATTTGTGCGGGAGTCTTCTCTAATTGTTTGACAATATTAAATGACGGCGTAGGTTGTGGAGAGGAATTGGCGGCGGAATTAGATGGTGGATTAGGAGGTGATGCCGGGGATGAAGTGGCAGATTTTTTTGTTGTAGGGACCCATATTTTTTTTTGTCTAGTGGTAATTGCACAGTCAGTTCTGATCTTTATAGTTGCCACTAAGTCTTGGTCATAATCTATGGTCGAGATGACTGAGTCAAACTCGACATTACTTGACGATTGACCCTTATCTTTTGAATTGTTATCATGATTAGGGAATGGATTTTTGAACATGTGAAGTTTTTCATTAGGTGTTTTTGTCTCAGAAGTATTTTCAACTTCTATGTCTCCACGTTCAATCAGGTCTTGGACGTAATGGCGGAGTTGCATGCATCTATCTGTGGAGTGCCCTTTTATGCGATGGTAATCACAATATTCATTGTCTTTATACCAATTTGGTTTGGGTTGTCCTTCTTCGAAGGGTCTGACAATGGGATATGTAATCATATTAGCATTTGCCAAATGACGAAAGACACTAGATAGACTTTCTCCGAGAGGAGTGAACTCTCTTCGTCGATCCCTAGAAGGAACTTCCTTTCTAGGGATAATGATGGGTTGTTTCGATTTTAATGTGTTGGTGGGATGGTTTTGGACATTTCGGACATGGCGGGAATCAGTAATGCCATCGTTGACGATATTTCGATTCCGATTAAAGAATTTAGATTTGTCCTGGTTCTGAGGAGTGTCTCGATAAGGTTGGTCTCTAAAGGGTGCTTTAAGTAAGCCCTTAGAAATGAGGGCTTTTTCGATTTGTGTCCCCTTTTCGATGACTTCTTCAAAACTATTCAGACAATGCATTTGCATGTGGAATGATAATTCGGCATTGAGATTAGGGACAAAAATGCTAACTAGTTGTCTCTCGGGTACTGAGCAGGGAAATCGGCTTGCAATTCCGCGCCATCGTTGTAAAAAGGAAGCAAAATTTTCGTTTGGCCTTTGCCTAGTGTTGCAGAGATCAAGCATGGTTATTTCTGAGTCTAGGTTATAAGAAAAATGTTTGACAAATTTCTCCGATAAATCTGCAAATGTCGTGACCGACCCTTTGGGTAGATGGAAAAACCAGTCTAAAGCTTGTCCTCCTAAACTTTGGGGGAATAATCGTAAAAGGTACGTGTCTCGATAGGTAACTTCCTGACATTGCATGTAAAATTCCTTGACATGTTCACGGGGGTCACCTTTGCTTTTGTATTTATCAAACTTAGGGATTTCAAAGGATGGTGGAAATGGTAATCGTGATATCTCTGTATCAAATGGATAAGGACACAATTCTTCAAAGTTGAATTGTTTCGATTGTTTTTGCAGTCCCTGAATGGTGTCTTTCATAAGTTTCCATTCTTGTGCAAATGGAGAAGCGGGTGACGGTTTATCAAACATGTCGTGAGTATTGGAATCTAGATTGAGGTCTTTTAATCTTTCAGCTCTAATCGTTGTTTCCTCAAGTTTCTTTGTTAAATCTTGGATTTTAGTGAATAATTCTTCGACCGAAGAACCATTTGGATTGTTTGGTATTTCATTGTGATAACTGGATTCACCATTGTCGATGAGTTTGTTTAAATTTTCGGTCCCGAAGTCAGGGGGTAGTTTTGCCCCCATGGCTAGGATGCGTAACAGATATTCATTTTTGTTTTGTTCTATCACCTTATTGACTTGTTCTTGTTCTTCAGTGGTGAGTTCTGGTTGTGCGACTTCTTCGTCGTCATTTTCATGATTGTGACTACGAGTGAATACCATGATGACTTTGATTACTTTGGATTTATCGTGAATAAGCTTGTGATGACTGATAAGGAGAGTAACTCAAACAAGTTATCTCAATATGATGATGATGTAACTCGAGACGAGTTATTAGACGATTTGTTGCACGTTGTGTAGATTTGACTTAAACAAGCTCTGGACTATTGACGGGGAGAGTAACCTGAATAGGTTAATCATGATATGGTTGTGAAAGGATTTGTGTTGGTTGTGATTTGGATAAATGCGATGGTGGACAGAATAATGAGTGAACTCAAACAAGTCACCCAATATTAGTTTGATATAGCTGGAAACAAGCTATGAAGGATGTTTTGACAATTGACAATATGGGGAGTGAATGCTAGTCACTCAATATCAGTTGGATATAGCCGAAGACAAGCTATGACAAATGTATTGTTGGATGAGGTAAGCTAATGAAATTGGTGTGATGGTTTGATCTGTGTTGTTGGATTGTTTGGATGTTTTCGCTTGGTATTGAATTGGTCGAGAACTGATTTTTTTTTTGTGGAACACAACTAGGGTCTGAACTTTTACAATGAACACATTGATATCAGCCAAGTTTTATGATAAAATAATGCTAAACTATTGTGTTTTCAAACAGCAAGCAGTCATGTGGATTCAATTGTTTTGGCTTATGAGGTAACTTCTTCAGGAATGATCATTGTTTCATGCAATCATACAAGTATGCTGTGAAATGGTGGATGCAGGCTCTTATTACTCCAAGAAGATGCGTCCTCCGATATACCCTAGTCCTGATATACCTAATTCTGTACGGGGACAGAATTGGTACGGGGAACCCTTAGAGCACTGGAGGAGACTCACCAATTCTTACTTGCCTGTTTCGGAGTGAATCACCACGTCCAGAACAGGTTTTGTGAAAAGGTGGAAGGTGATGGAGGGATGAATGTGTATGGTGTCCTTATAACTCCCGAAGATTTACAGGGACGATGCCCAGGCTTCGTTGTTACAGCTATTTAGGCGTGACTCGCATGCGCTGCACGACAACATTACCTGTAAGTGAAGAGCAGCGGCGAGGTAAATACCGAACGCTGTGATGAGACTAGGTCTCAAAGTGCAATGCAGATGCAAATGTTGTTGGTGTGGTAGTCAAGTCCACGTCACCGGTGTAGCTTTGGTGGTGATGAAATCCACCTTGTCTACGTGCTAAAACAATATGATGAAGTGATTAAACGCAGGGTTCTTTCCAATTTGAAATAAATCACTAGCAGAAAATAATTACGTACCTGAGCGTACTTTTTTTTTTTTTGGTTCAGCAATTGTCTTTGAATGGTGGTATTTTTGTGGATTTTTGTTGTTTTTGTTTTTGTTTTTGTTTTTGACAATATTCCAGTAATGCGGTTCTACAGAAAACAAATTAGTAGTTATCCTGCAAATGAAATGTTAGAAAAGTGATCGTGGTTGTTTTTGATTTGCCAGATCGCTCAAAGGCGCAGGAAAAGAGCATACACAACCAACGACCAAACAAATATTAAGAATATGACAAAGGAAAATAATTATTAAAATGACAGTTGGAAAACAAAGCTAGAGGATCCTGCAATGTTAGAACAAGAAACTAAAAAAAATTGTGACCGTTTCTGATTTTCCAGATCGCTCGAAGGCGCAAGAAAAGAGCATACGCGGATACAATTGGAATAGTTTTTTTTTTTTTTAAATGTTAATAATTATTGCAATTAATCATGATTGCGAAATAGCGATAATGATTATTTTCACAAAAAAGAAAAACGATGAAAGAAGAGGGTGAAAACGTTACCTTGAAGTGTTGTCGTGGAAAAGTTAAATGTAAGGCAAAAAATTAAAAATAAAAATTGTTTTCTAGAGCTCGAGTGGCCTCACGTTTCTGATTTCCAAGATCACTTTTGAAGTGCGAGGAAAGAGCATACGTGTGAGGATGTTTCGTGAAATAAATAAATAAATAAATAAATAAAACTATAATTTTGTTGTTTTTTTGTTAAAAAGACAAGTGTTAGAAGAAATGAAACCAAATTTTTTTTGTAAGTCTAAATCTAAAAATTATTTTTTCATTGCATAGATCTTTTCAATACCTTTCCGTTAAAAAAAAATGAAGTCATTCCGAGTTCGGGAGCAAAAGTTATGGCTTCCGGAAGATGGGCTACGAGAACGCTCTGAATGGAAATTTTGAACGTGAGAAAAACGTCCCAGGAGCTGGTTTTTTTATTTTTGACTTCTGTACTTCACCTGAGAAGCTAAAATTTTGACAGCAAGGTTAAAAAATAACAATAATAAGAAAGAAAGAGTTAGATCATAAAATGATTGACTAAAATAAAAGAAAAAAAAAATAAATAAATGATTAACTTCCTACAAAGCAGTTATTTTAGCAAAAGGAAATAAATAAATATATTTTCCGGATTGGTTGTCCCATGACACTAAGATGATAAACTAATGATTAGTTCTTGTGTTTCTATAGATGACGAGTGAATAGCAAAAGCAAAATTAGAACTACTAAACACCAAGCACCGAGGAGATCAAAGACAGGATGAGCTTCATAGTTTCATTGTTGCTATAACCTGCAGATACACCACAAGACACCACACAACAAAAACACTACCCAAAGCGTGAAGGTTAACCAAAGAAGACCATAAGGAACAGAAAAGGAAATAATAATGAACAATAATAAACAAAGAATGATAAAACCACTAATTGGGAAATTAATGGTAATAGATCGAAAGTAACCGAGCGTGCCAGAATGTAAGCTAGGAAAAATACACTACTAACAAGGAAGTAAAATACCAATAATCATACCTCCTCCTTCGCGTTCCGTAGCAAACCTCGGAATGGGCTAGGAAACTTGGATTGAGCCCTGATTTTGTGATATGTAGGTGCTTTTCTTCAAGACGGAGCAAGACCTTCCTGCAACAACGATCCTCTTACTTTGCACTGGATGGGAAAAAGGATTATGAGACTATTTTGGCATTAGGACTAGGCAAAAGGATGTTCTTTGCTCAAAGGATGCAAGAACTTAGATATGGCATGAAAGCTTATTCTCCGTGTGTTTAGAGGGGAGGGGTAAGGTTGTATTTATAGCCTGGGGGAGTGATTAACTTAGATTAATTTAAGTAATCATGGTTTGAAAATGTGGGCAAGATTAGGTGAGTGGTTTGAAAATGTGGGCAAGATTAGATGAGTGGTTTGAAAATGTGGGCAAGATTAGATGAGTGGTTTGAAAATGTGTGCAAGATTAGGTGAGTGGGGGCCATGAAGAATGGGTGAGGATTTGAATTATATTTTTAATTCATAAGTGGAGGATTTTAGGTGAGTGGGGACCACGAAGGGTGGGTGAGGATTTGAATTTAAATTTTTAATTCAATAATGGAAAAACATGGAGAATAATGACATGTGATGAGGATTAGATTATTTTTTGGATTTTGAAATGGATAATTAATCAAATTATATTTGATTAATTCGAAATGTATTTTTGTGGGAAATGAGGAAGGGGAATTAATTGATGAGGGTCACCATGGCCTTTGGAAGGCTCGGAGAGATGCTCTTGAGGGTCACCATTTGGTGGGAAACTTAGGGGTGATGAAATTTGGAGGGAGTGGATATGCTACAATGAAGGGTGCAAAAGGATTGTGGAGAAGTAATGTGGAATCAAGAGATGGAGATGCACAAGATGTAGCAAGTTTAAGTTGGAAAATTTGAGTTTGCAGATCCTAATATAAAGAAGTTAAATCATGAGTATTTGAAGAAGATCTAGGTTGTGCATTATAAACATTAGGTTGAATGATGTGAGCGGTAGTAGTGGGAATGGAAGTAGGAATATGAATTGGCTAAGTGGAGACCATGATGACCAAAGACGAACCTACAAGAGGGACAAAAGAGGTATCTCGAGCATTTTAGTAGCTATCAAAGCATGTAGAATATGTGGAAGATGCGTAGGATTGTCACACAAAGCTTGATGAAAATGTACCCAAAGTGCGTGATTTAGTATCTACAATATGTTACTATGGACCAAGTCTTGATCAATGAATGTTATTTTGTAAATAAAAAATTCAGTTGGATTGGGTTTTGAAAGTGGAACCTATTGAACTTTTCCCATTATTTATTTGGCCCATTTACCGTAAAATTACGATTACGTGAATAATGCGAGCAAGATTTAGTTGATAAAGTGGAACACAAATAGTGAATATCACTTGCGCATTACAATTTTATCCATGAAAAAGGTGTGGTACATGCATGTATTTAATTTTCACTTTTTTATTTCCAACTTTCCATTGTTGTCTTTATCTTATCTAACAAATCAAACAATATCTAATCATAAAATTTGACATCGGTTGCGGTTGGGTTTCAACCCTGAAACCTATTGGATTTTCCCCTTTTAGGGCTAGTTTTAGCACAAATTGGACTCTGTGAATAATGTGAGGGAGATCAAGATGATAAATTGGAACACATACAATGAATAACTATTGATGTTTGTTTGCACATCACCTCTTTCCCTACACCTACTCGAGCTTATAACTATAAAGGGGGACTACAAAGTGCTCCAAGAAGCAAGAATTTTGGTTGGGTTTTGAACATGGAATATATTGTAATTTTCCTTTTTTATTTTGGCACCTTTATGCACAAATTACACTCACATGAATACAAAAACTCAATTATCAATGATTGTTCACACATTGTTTGTTCCCCTGCACTTACTCAAGCTTAGAATTGTAAAGGGGGGTTGTAAAGTGGTCCAAGAAACAAGCATTTCAGTTGGGTTTCGAACATGAAACCTATTGGATTTTCCCCATTATTTATTTTGGCCCCTTCAAGCATAAATTGCACTCATGTGAATAATGTGAGTGAGATCAAGTCAATAAAGTGTAACACAAATAGCAGATATTATTTGGGTGTTACAATTTGATGATGTCATGACCACATTTTCAACACCAAAATACAATAGTAAAATTATCAGAATAATTTTTTTGACTTTAATTACACGCTAAACAACACCACATGTGATCCAAATAAAGAAACTCGACATCACATAGGACACTTACATAAACATGAACCCACTCATATAATAGGATAACATAGGGTACACATCAAAGTCTTACTCAAACGATGTAAACCAGGACAATGACCCAATTACAAAAAGAAACACAACATATGCATACTCCACGACATGTCCTTTTCATGGTTTACATATTCATTATATTTAGGTTTCTATTGTATGACCTTATAGTTTTCAACATAATTAAACACATAAGGTTTAAAATTTCCTATTTTTCAAACTTCAATTACTTTATTTTGCAGAGCATTAGTCTTTAACGGAGAATGTGCGGTTGGTTCCTTTCTCCAATTCCATTAGTTATCCATAGCTCATTTGTTAAATAAATTCATTTTAAACAACTATGAGTCTCCTAATATTCAATTCTTATGTTAAAGGTTTGTTTCTCAAAAATTGTTTAGTTGACTATAATTGTCTGAAGAACACATAACATGGGACCCTTCATTCCTTTACAACTAGGTTGCATGTTTTTGTTTAACATTTCACATATAGTGGTTCCTTTAGAATTTTATCGTTTCTCTTATGGAAATAACTTTATATAGCTTGATTGTGATTAAGAATGTATATACACACATGCACCTTCTAATATTTGACTTAAGGATTTGTTTGAAAGAGCCGTGTTTACTTGGTTTGGAAAAATACTCTTGTTACAAGGAGGAAAATTCACAAGAAGAAAAAAAGAAAGGTTACTAGATCAATAGAAAACCTATCCCGAGTTCATTTCATAGCATTGTTTAATACTAACAATACATTATTTTAATCTTCAAGTTATTACAACCAACTATGTAGGTTAACTAATTAAGTTGTATCATTCTTGATTCACAATCTGTTGCTCCAATTAGGAATTCATATTTTCACAATTATACTGCATGGAAGGGTACATTACACCCGTGTTCCCGTTATAGAGATTTTTCTTTGAATTAAGTGACAAATTTCACATTTTAAACTACTTTTGTTTCATCATCTTAAGGATTTACTCTCAAAGAACGGGTTAATTACATGTTTCGACCATAAATTCTACTTCTTGAGTGATCCTAGATTTAATATATTCCTAACTATGCCAAGGGTTCTACTAACTTTTACAAGTCCAACTAGAGTGCAATCTCCTTATCTCACAAGACCTTGGCTACAGTTGCAGGTATCCCATTCTCAAGGTTACATTTTATTATTTCATTAGCATCGTTGTTTGATTCATATTTATGCAAACAAGGCATGTGATCATGCATCATATTTGTTTTTAAAAATTTATTAGGTTGTTATATTAGTCATTGGACCCTACTATATTACATTCATCTTATGATCACATATGAAATTTTAGTTGGTTTTGACATCACTCAAAGGCATACCTTTTTCATAGCGGGCATTCCATTGATTACTCTTATTTACCCTTTTTTAACTAACTACACTTACGTGGTTACTTTGGTCATGTATAACATCAATTTTGGAACAAATTTATTCCTATAATACTTACATAACACTTATGGATTAAGACTACAAGGAGTACAACCTTGCACAAGACAACTCATTTCATTTCTCTTAGACATGTAAGTACTAAGTGTATATTGAAAGAGAACTATCCCAAATAATCTTAAGCATTACAAAATCCTCCTAAGGACCTATTTCAATTGTTTGGTAAATACACAAGTAATTCGACACATAATATCCATTCACATAATTTATATCTCACAAGAGATCAATCGTAGGTACAACCACCAACTATCTTGCAAGGATTTGGCCACCCACTAGGGTACCAAGGGAAATTATGCACAAGGGGGTTAACTTATTCATGATATGGTCAAACCTACAACATCTAGACATGATCACCTTACTTGTCCCAAAATGATAGGTTTCACAACATATATGCACCACATCATAAAATATCGAGGGAAAGGTCCTTAATAAGATGTCTTAGGGGCAAAACATGAAGATTATTAATGAGGTCAGAGTATTTTATTAACACGATCAATGTTTATACCCAAGAAAAAGACCCAAATGGGGAAAGGAAGTACAATAGGCATTATAGCTCGTTCTTTTTTTAGTTTTGATGAGATGAAAATCTACCTAGCATTGTGGGTGTTAAGGAAATAAATCGATAATTAATATAGCAAGGGATTAGTTTAATATATTTATAATATAGGTACAACATTGAGTACAACTTCACATCTAATTCGACACTATAAAATATAGCCACATTGGTATTCCCTTTCAAAATATACAAGGAACAATTCTTCGAACAACAATACATATCATTATTCTATGGTAATACATGTATTGCAAGATGAATATAACTTTACAATGACAACTCATTAATTACAACATATCACATCCAAAAATTCCTCTTGTTCGGTGTACCTACAACCAACATTGCGTCAGTCCTAGGACTGAGTATGGAAAACCCTTACACTCAAGCACAAACAAGACATTCATCATTTCAAGTAATTTCAAACAAAGTGCAGAGAGGGGTAGAGATAAGGAGAGAGGGAGAGATAATTTCCTCACACATTCATTTGCTTTTTTTCTTTTTTTTTTTCAAGAGAGAGAGTAGGGAAGAGAGAGAAAGTGTAAAACATTTTCTTTGCTACTCACAATATTTTGACCATTTCTCAATTCATACACATTTTCATTTTAATTCAAACTCATCTGCATTCTTAATCCATTCACATTTCCAAGACCAACCACAATTTAATATTTATTTTAAGAGAGAGGGGAGGAGAGAGAGAACACTATATATTGCAAAATCCTTTCATACCAAGTAATTGATTAAATAATACTCTACACACTTTAACGCTATAAAAAGGGTTCACGAGTAATTTACAGAACCAATGGGATGCTCAAGAAGATTTTCTAGCTTAAGTTGCGAGTGTGTGAAAACTAACCAAATCAACTAAAGTGCTTACAATATGGTTTCCAAAACCACTCATTTTACGTTCAAACATAAATTTCATCGATTACTTCTTATCCCCTTATAAACAAAGAACTCGTCGAATTCAATGGAATTCAATTACGTTAAACAGGCTCAATTTATGAAGGTGACTTGAGATCAATTATTGTAAACCCATCGAACACTTGTTATACGACAACCGGTGGGCCCCAATATCCACTTACAACTCTAACTTACAAAATCATTTTTTTATGAAACTGAGAGTTGGTTTCGATTCTCACATAGGAGTGCTAGAGGTAGATTAAGGGGTTTTCTAGTTACACCAAATCGATATGACATTTATAAGCCAAAACCAATCACAATTTCATAAATTGGGAATGTCACCAAAGGTGATTGAAGTGTTAAAAGGGTATCGAATCTCACCTCGTTTAAGGCATCTAATCGAGTTAGTCATCCTGGTTAAGCAATTTCATGGTGTCTTGGGTCGACATTGATCTTGTTTGAGGTTTTGGTTCCCATTAACAGTTCAACATGGCGCTCCATGCGCATGGTTCCAAGGCCTATTTTATTTTATTTTTTTAAAGTTTAAAGAAAAATATTTTTGGGAAAGGTAAAATCCATATCATTCATTCTAAGTTGCATTTCTGTTTTAATATACAACATACTGAAATCCAATGCTAAACAAATAAATGATGAAATGTTTAGTTTGAAGCGAGAGGAAGAGTGATCCATACCTTTTACGCTAATCCCACGATCCCCGCATTTGATGAGACCACATCAAATTTAGGCATTCTAACAACAATTTGTAGGCTTTCTCATTTCTCTTCAAAACTCCACTTTGTGTGCATTTTTCCACCAACACAATCCATGAGAGCACATCTCTGCGAGGCACCGATCGAATGGTTTTAGAGTCTTTTCCTTGAGTCATTACAACAAACTGACCACATCCTTTGCGTAAGGTTCCTAAAGGAATTTCAGGAGTGACCTCTGACCATACGCAAAAATACCATTCTTTTATTATGGATATCTACTCCTTGTTGCCTCAAATAGACCATACCCATGCCTTCCACAACCAAATCTCAAGAGAAAAGTTTCTACAAAATTCAACGTATACTAGAGCTACATTAGTAAGATGACACCTCGATAATGTTCCTGTTTGGCACTAACTTTTAAACATGAAAATGGCATTTTATTACACGCCCGAGAGGTCCTTTCAACGACTCATTTTGTGCATATGTGGAACCTTGACACACTAGGAGTTAACATCTGGCGGAGGCGTTTCTTTGAAGAGCTTTCAAGCCTCATCGTGAACATTATTCGTGTATATCCAACATCCCGTGTAATCTGTGAACCAACCTCTCTCTGCATAGAGCTGCGAATGGGAAAAATGAGGGTAGCACGAAGTGGATGAGTGAAAGAGACAAATCTTACAAGGCATACGTGGGATACATGAAGGGTACCTCCAATGTCTTAATAAATACAACTACTACTCAAAATAAAAGAAACAAAGAAGGAAAAATGAACTGGTATCCTTCATTTTCCATGAGAATGGTGTTGCAAAGGTTGTAGTGCATGCAACACGGGAACACATAAGCAAAAGAGACAAAAACTACAACTAGATAATATGTGCTTGTTAATCCTCAATCTTCTTCTTATCTTTTGCATACAACAAACAAAACAATGACAATAGAAGATCCTCACAGGGACATTGAACCCACTTCAGACACAATACAAATCCAGATCAATCAATTCATGCACAAGTAAAATGAGATAATAAGGCGACTACCGCGAGAACTTTGTCTAGCACAGTTCCCTATAACGTTCTGTTTAAGTGATTTTTGGATGCCATGTATACGTTGCACTATCAAATCACTGCTATATTACAACATTAACT
This sequence comes from Taxus wallichiana var. yunnanensis, assembly GCA_018340775.1. Classification (NCBI taxonomy): domain Eukaryota; kingdom Viridiplantae; phylum Streptophyta; class Pinopsida; order Cupressales; family Taxaceae; genus Taxus; species Taxus wallichiana. The sequence goes on from CM031244.1 coordinate 440,786,067, forward strand.
TGGGTTTCGGCTGATTAACACCTTTGGATTCGAAATAAAGTGCTTGGATTATGATGCAAGGAAAAGGACATGTTTGAAATGGAGTTTAGGATGTGTTGCTTCCTTTCTCGGACAACCTGACAAATTATCTCGACAAATGCGGCTTGGGTAATTAATGAAGGGGCATTACAGATGATGTCTTTGTCTTATCTAACAAATCAAATGTTGTCCAATTGAAAACCTTGATGTTGTTCGTAGTTGGGTTTTGACCTTGAAACCTATTGGATTTTCCTTGTTTTTATTTTGGCCCCTTTAAGCGTAAATTACACTCATGTGAATAATGTTTGCGAGATTGAGATGATAAAGTGGACCACATATAACGAATATTAATTGGGTTTTACAATTTGAGTCATGGAAAAGGTGTGATACATGAAGGTATTTAATTCTCACTATTTCATTTTCATATTTCCATTGATGTCTTTGTCTTTTTTAACAAATCAAATGTTGTCCATTCGAAACCTTTGATAGTGTAAAGGAAATAAAATTAAAAAATAGCAGAGCTCTCGATGGGAAGATAAATCTACCTATCACTCATATGACTAATCGTAGGAGGGGCTGAATTATCAATGATTGCTCATGCATCACCTCTTCTCTTGTAATTACTCATATATTTACTCGATCTTAAAACTAAAAAATGGGGCTAGAAAGTGTTACAAGAAGAAAGAAGCGTGGTTGGGTTTTGACCTTGGAACCTATTCAATTTTCTCCATTTTTATTTTGGCCACTTTAAGCTCAAATTGCACTCACATTAATAATGGAGTCTCAGTCTAAAACATTCGCTCACTAGACATATATGGTTGACCGGTGGTGGGGCTCAATTACCAATAAGTATTCATGCATCCTTTGGCTTTCCTACAATTACTCCATCTTTAAATTAAAAAGGGGGGATACAAAGTGATCCAAGAAGCAAGTATTTCAATTGGGTCTCAAACATGGAACTTTTGAATTTTTCCATTTATTAAGTTTGTCCCCTTTAAGCCTAAATTGCACTCAAGTGAATAATGCGAGCAAAATAGAACATTAAAATGGAACACAATGCACTTCTCCTCCCTCCAACGCCTTGCTCATCACCCCTCATCCTCTCCCTCTCTGTTCTTCCTCAAATTTTAGTTCTTCTCTCCATCCCCTTAGAGATTTCCATTGTACATTTCACATTACAATTACTACCTGTAAACCCCATCATAACACAACAAGGGTTTACCTGAGCACGGATATGGATAGGCTTGAGAATCCGAGAAAGTCCAAAACCTAAAATTAAAAAAAAAGGCAGAGGAGCCGTTGATGAGAGAAAAAGCAAAAAGCACATTGGAGCCGTTGCAATTGAACGAGAGAGATGTATAAAAACTAAGGATGCCATACCCTGCCTCCGTATTCATTTCATTTCATTGTTTTTTTTTCTCTGTTTCGTCAAGTAATTGTTTGTGTTGTGTGGCCACACACTGTGTTTGCTTCTATGCTGTGTATTTGTATTTGTATTTATGTTTGTGTTTGAGATAAGATGAAATGAAATGATGATTTACAGCGGTATGATATTTGTGTGATCGAGGCTGAAGGATGTAAAATGTTGCACAGCACAAGCAATTGACAGAGGTGAGCATTAACATTATGCCATTTTTCAGTTTTTAGAATTATTTGATGAATTAAATTGACTTTATAGGCATCAGTGAATAGTTGTTCCCAAATAGTTACGGTACTGGTGATGCGTTTATAATATGTCTTTTGTCAGGGTTTGTATTTCTATATAATGCTGAAAATACTTGTGAACAGTCATAGTACAAGGAATGCATTTATAATATGGTTTTATTAGGGTTTGTATTTTTACTTCACGCCCTAAATACTCCTAAACAGTCACAGTATAGACAATGCATAGGTAATATGATTTTAAGAGGGTTTGTATTATACATTCGGTGAATTTAACAGTCACGTTACTAGTCGATTTTTTTGTTTACATGTAGACGCTATTATTATAATGAAAGTAAGTGTACACTTAAGACATGGGCGATAATACCAAGGGGAAAAAATGGTGTTTATATAGAGAACCCTGGCTGATTTGTGACTATAACAGAAACATTTGTACATTCTCAAAAAGACCATTTAGTTCAACAATTTTATGCGTAGCTTATAATCCTCTTACATTAACATAACTGAGACTATACTAAGACAAATTAACCATTTAACTATTAATAATATACAGTCCAATTTGCTGCAAAACAATATGAGAAACTGACTAGTAATTCAGAAGTATAACAAAATTGGGGAAACATGAACAAGGTTTCAATTTTTTCTTTTTGACAGGGCTAGTGTTGTTCCGCCCTGTTATGCCTTTTGAAGAATGGCTATGATGCTCCTGAACTCAAATCTTCTTAAGCATTAAGGCAACCTTGTAGCACACACTTCAACAGATTTTCCATTGTTATTTGATCTGTTGTTTGTCTGTTACACTAGCAAATTGGGTATTCCAAATTTCATAGAATAGAATCTTTTTATCCTCGTTACTCTCATTTCCTTGTTCCTCCTTTAACTTTTCAAAGCCATCCAGGTCCTTGTCCAACTCTAGTAAGTTATCCATGGATTCGATGACAACCTTTTCAATCTTTTCTTCCTGATATGGGCCTATGTTGTTCTTCCTGTGTTACGCCTTTTGAAGAATGGCTATGATGCTCACGAACTTGAATCTTCTTAAGCATTAAGGCAACTGTGTAGCACACACTTCAACAATTTCTTCATTGTTCTTTGATTTGTTGGTTGTCTGTTACATCAGCAAATTGGGCATTCTGGCTTTCATAGACTACAATCTCATTATCCATTATCCTCATCACTCTCATTTCCCTGGTCCTTCATTAACTTTTGAAGCCATCTAGGTCTTTGTAAAGCTATCCTCAGATTCTATGACAATCTTGTCTGTAATTGGATACCAGCGATCTAATTTTCACTTAACACATTCCTAAATCTGGAAGAAGGTGTTATTCAATCCACAAGCTTGCATGCCTCGCTGCAACTCCATCTTTTGGACATCAGCTAACATATCTACCTCTGGATTAACAACAAAAATATAACTGCACTAGAACTCTAGTTATTTAACTTTTGTAACATCATTGTCACAAATATATCTTAGCGCGCTCTTCCTCAACACGACTTTTGTCTACACCATTTTTATATTTTAATTGTCTCATTTGTATACTCGTCATCTTCCAACATTTTCCCATTAACTTCTTTTGTAAATTCTTGATCATTAGTTGCATTCTCCAGTTCACATTTTTATAAGGCTTAATAACCTGCTTCAGCTTTTCCATTATTCAAAGCAGCCTCAACATATGTATTGCAAAACTATTGAGCATTGAGTTCCATGGTGTACAAGATTAGAATCAGTTGAATTCCCTTCTCCGCTCTCATTTTCCAATCAGGTCAGAAATTGATTCCATATGATTATGATTCTTGACATACTTGATATGATTCTGGATATGCTTTATAATGGAGGGTTCAGATTTTTGCAATCTCAATTGTAATGTCAGATAGATCTAGTGTCTTTGGTGAATGCCTTTCTTCTCACAGTGATATCATCCAAACATATTGTACCAGTAGAAAATCTTCAGACAACACACAAATCTCCTCCTCAATATTCTTCCTTTATTTTTCTAGGTATTCCTCCTAGATTGAGATGACACGACTCTAAATATGTTTAAAGTATGTCTTTGAAGTATTTTCAGAGCCATCAAGTCTTAGAGTCATTTTCATGAACAATGAATCATTAATATTGAATGTAGACACCTTCTGAAGGTCAATGCAACCTAGAATGCCAGTTCGAAACTCAAATCCTATCAATCCTCCTTGTTATTTCAACTTTTCTAACCTCTCAACATTGCATAAAGAGCATACACAATCAAAAGTAATTTTGCAATAAGAGGCTTCCTCTGCATCTTTCTGTTCTAGCATTGAATTTAGAATTGTGATCAGTTGTACAGTTTCATTCAGTTTGGCCCACATTTCCTTGTTTCCCTCAACATTTTGGTAGTTACTCTGCCACATGTTCTAAGCTTATCTGTGTTTCATCCTTTATGTGTTGTTATGATTGAGTATACTAGTTTTCAATTTTTAGGTTATTGAAATGGATTCAAGTTTCCGCCAATATGCGACTTTTATGCTTCTTGTCATAATAACACTTCTAACATCTTAGCATTTAGGGCTGCCCACGAGGTAATCATGATTATGAGACAAGAGGTTATGTTTTTAACTCAGAATTCAAGGTTGTGATCAGTTGCGCAACTTCATTTAGTTTGTTCTCTCAACTGATTTTACAAAATGACAGATAAGTCTTTATTTTATGTTTTTCCAATTTCTCCTCCAATCATCCGAAGCTTATATGTTGTTCTATCAACCTATTAGTTGGACCTATATTTAGAGCACAAGGTCTTGTTATCCTTGATGAATTATCTGTTAGCTTCGTGTCTTTTTCTTCTAGGTCTTGTGTCAATACCATTCACTGGTTTTCCATTTTTGCGTTTAGGGTGCTGAGAGTTTTTCAATTTCAGCATAAATCCCATGATTTCTGGATATATGGGCTTACTTTAGACAACTGAGCATACAAATAATCATCCTTCGAAGTCAAGTGTCAAGTCTCAACTGCAAAATATAATGTTCTTATTTTTGATTTTATGTTTCTTGTACACCTGACAGTCACAAAAGTTTGCAGTGCATTACAAAATTTTTTTCTCATGTAATTGAGCTCTCTAAGGCCCAAGACATCCATTTTTTGCAACAACTTGGCTTCAGTAATTCCTTCAAGTTTTTAAATTTCATATCTAATACTAGAAATTGACATCCTCGTTTGCAATTTGTCCTTCACCAGAACCTCTTCTATATATGTTTTCACATACATATCTTTCAATTTCACGCCTAAACATCTGTGCTTTGCAGTCTCCTTGTTCTCTTATATGTCATGCATATTATGATATAGTCATTTGTAATTTTTTTCCATAATGAAGCCATATTCAGAATCATCCCGTGATTTGAATTTCTTGAGTTGTTGGACCAAAGTTGAATTTTCTCTTCTATGTATGACGCACAGATTTATCTGGCATATAGAGTTATGAGTGTAGATATATGTTAGTTTCCAGGGTGTATATTAGATTCTTCCAGATCAATTAATGCCCTTGGGGGATCCTTATCACTTTCATCCATGATCTTGGAACGATTTCCATTACTCGTGAGTTGTTGGATCAAATCTGAGATTTCTCTTCTATGCGTATAGATTTATCTGGTATACAGAATAATGAATTATGAAGTCGTTTTTTTGAATGTAGATATATCTTAGTTTCCAGGGTGCTATATTAAGTTCTTCTGAATCAATAAGTGTCTTTGGGGACACTTATCATGTTTGTCCATGATCTTGAATTGTGAAAGAGTTTTCCTTACTCTCAATTCCTAAGTCTTCACTGGTTAGGAAATATGCCACTTTGTTTGCCTCCCATTTTGCTCGGTTGAAAGAGACATTTAGACTATTGCTGAGTTCAAACGATTCCTCCAAAATAGCCCCTAACTTTCAAGTATTTCCTATCTTTTTATTCTATATCATGTACCAACAATCTAAGAATCGCCATCCATATCATTTTCTCTGCAGACATTTGAATGGCCCAGTGAATCCCAAACAGGTTGACTGCATTTATTATAGGGGTGATTGCCCAATGAATACATTTGATACACACTAATGGAATCAGGCATGTGGTCAGCATTCCTCTTTCCATATTATTATGAGAGCATCACAACTCTCTCATACTAATTCTAGGCCAAATGGATTAGCTAGGAATCCACCAAAAATTGACCCTACAGGTATTCCTAATTTTTCATTTCAAATAGGGTTGATAATGTGATAAAGTTCTAAAGTACAAAAACAATCACAAGAGAATACATTTGATACATTATAGGGGTAACTGCCCAATGAATACATTTGATACACACTAATGGAATCAGGCCAGTGGCCAGCGTTCCTCTTTCCATATTATTATGAGAGCATCAGATCTCTCTCATACTAATTCTAGGCCAAATGGATCAGCTAGGAATCCACCAAAAATTGACCCTACAGGAATTCATAATTTTCCATCTCAAATAGGGTTGATAATGTGATAAAGTTCTAAACTACAAAAACAATCACAAGAGAAAATTCCTCCCAAGACAAGTGAATCTAGGTAGCTTTTGTGAATCTTTATTCCATTGTGTACCTCTGTCATTTTAGGTTCTGTAGAAGAGCTTTGCCACTAAAGGGGTTCTCATTGAGTTATATGCACTACTCCTATATGTATTATAGTTGGTAAGTGCCCCATGAATACAGTTGATTCACACGTATGGAATCAGGTCAGTGAGTTGACATTCCTTTCTTCATATTATTACGAGAGCATTACAACTCTCTTAGATTCATTCTAGGCTGAATATAGCTGCTTCATTTTGACATTGAAGGCCATCCTCCTCTATCTCCAGAAAGGAAATGTAGGTCCGTGGAAGGAATACATCACAAAATTGATCCTACATGCAATGAATCCTAATTTTCCATCTCAGATACGGTTGATAATGTGATAAAGTTCCAACGTACACAACTAAAAGTAAAACTATTGCAAGAGAAAATTCTTCCTAGGACCGGTGAATCTAGGTGGTTTTTTTGAGAATCTTATTTCACAATATGCCTCTGTCACTGTAGATACTCTAGAACATCTTTTCCACCAAAGGAAGCATCTCTAAATTTGGGTTACTGTTTTGAGGATTCTCATAGGAATGTCTAAAACTGGAATGTTTGCTGCATTTGTCTAAATGATTTTTGTTGTAGTTAGTTGTAAATTCTTATGTTATCCTGGCAGTACCCACAATATAATACATTCATTTCATGCTTATCCTATCCATTTTGGTAATTGGTTTAGCAAGTAATGAGCCTTCATTTGTGATGAATGTCACTGAATTACTTGTCGTGGAACTTGTGCAAGTACATATCTGTAAGGATTTGGAGGCAGTAATTAAAATACACTATCACCTTGAGGGGATTATAGTATAAACTGCTTATATGACTTGGAAATGCATATATAAGCAATAAGTTTCTTAGTCATACTTAGTTGTGCATAAGTTTCTTAGTCATCCTTAGTTGTAGATTCTTATGTTATTCTGACAGTATCCACAGTATAATACATTTGTTTCATGCTTATCCTATCCATTTTGGTAATTGGTTTAGCAAGTAATGAGCCTTCATTTGTGATGAATGTCACTGAATTACTTGTCGTGGAACTTGTGCAAGTACATATCTGTAAGGATTTGGAGGTGGTAATTAAAATACACTATCACCTTGAGGGATTATAGTATAAACTGCTTATATGACTTGGAAATGCAGGTCTTTCAACCATTTTATCTTTAATTTGACTTCCTGAATCAATTTAACTTATTTAAGTGAAATGCCACTGAATTCCTTATTCACTAGCGGCTAGGGATAATGACACCTGCAGTATAGTTGTTAGGGAGGAAGAATAAATATAGTATTTTATTATTTTGTACCATAGGGGCTAACCCTAACCTCAACCCTCCTCCAGTTTCACCCACCAACGTTGACTGGTAGTGATGAGATAAATGCCAACGCTGCTAATTCCTTGAGATGTTACTTTGGTAGGGAAGTTAGGGTAGAAGATGATTTTGCATTCTAGTTTTATCAGATACCACTATCAGAGAATGGAGGGCCTGTTATTTTGGACGTTCGATCCTTTGCCCATTCTCTATCAGCATGGGAAAAGTAAATAACTATTATTCTTTTATCTGAATGTTTAGTATTTGGACCCTCTTTTTTCTTTTCTTTTCTTTGTAATCTGATTGATGAATGCATAGAGAGTATGAAGCAGAAAATGCTTCATTGAATGTTTAAACTCTCTTTGTTCTGTTTTTTTTTTTTTTTTCTTTGTAATCTGATCGATGAATGCATACAGAGTATGAAGCAGAACATGCTTCATTGACTGTTTAAACTCTCTTTGTTCTGTTTTTTCTTTTCTTTTCTTTGTAATCTGATCGATGAATTCATACAGAGTATGAAGCAGAACATGCTTCATTGACTGTTTAAACTCTCTTTGTTCTGTTTTTCTCTTCTTTTCTTTGTAATCTGATTGATGAATGCATACAGAGTATGAATCAGAACATGCTTCATTGAATGTTTAAACTCTCTTTTGTCCAATTGACGTGGCTACTTGCTGTTGATATGGAGTTGAGGCTATTGGGGGTTGAGTTGAATATTCACAATACTATGGTTCGACAACTTTCTATAGGATATGACATTTCTGCCATGATAAATGTTTATTTATATCTGTTGATGCTTTCCTATGTTACCCTTATTTTGAGGGTCACCTCCATGTTAGATAGAGTTAGCTCTCTTTTGCCAAATTTCACTGCATGATGCCTTTATGGAGTTGAAGCTACTACGGTGCCTTATCACTATTTTATATTTTTAGTACTCTGCAACTTGCTATAGAATATGGCCTTGCCACCATGATTAATGCTCAAGTGTTGTAGCTATTTTGCTGTTCCTACACGATAGACAGAATTACCACTTTTTTTTTTGCTCAATTGACCTTGCTGTATGATGTATTTCTGGAGTTGAGGCTACTGAGAGGTTTCAACATTTTTTTGTGAGTACAAATAAAATTTTAGTTATATTCATGTTCTGTTTGATGAATTAATAACAGTTGAGAGGTATTTGGAACTCATATTTTTCATTTTTGCTGTATGCCTTTTTAGGCGTCAATTAATAGATGTTCCCAAACAGTCGCAGTATAGACTATGCATATATAATATGATTTTATTAGGGTTTGTATTTCTACTTCATGCCGAAAATATTCCTAAACAGTCACAATATAGGCAATGCATATAGAATTTGCTTTCTACTTCATGCTGCCAATAATTCTAGTGTATTTAACATTAATGTTACTAGTCAAGATTTTTGTTTACATGATAAGCTATTATAGTAATGAAATCAACTGTACAACTGAGACAGATGATATCAACAAGGAAAACGAGGGGTTTCTATAGTGGACCCCTGGCCGAATTCATAAATATAACAGAAACATCTGTACTTTTTCAAATAAACCATTGAGTTCAACATATTATACTTAGCTTATATTCCTCTTACATTAACATATACTTGGAAAATTCTACGACACAATAACTATCTAACTATTAAAACATACTGTCCTATCTGCTGTAAAACAATTTGAGAAACTGATTAGTAATCCAGAAGCACAACAAAACTGTGGAAATACTAAAAGGCTTCAATTCAATCTTCTTTTTCGTATTAGGGCAAGTTTAGTTCCTCCTCTATTATTATGCCTTTTGAAGAATGGTATGATGCACCTGAACTCATAACTATAACAGAAACATCTGTACTTTTTCAAATAAACCATTGAGTTCAAAATATTATGCTTAGCTTATATTCCTCTTACATTAACATATACTTGGAAAATTCTACGACACAATAACTCTCTAACTATTAAAACATACTGTCCTATCTGCTGTAAAACAATTTGAGAAACTGAATAGTAATCCAGAAGCACAACAAAACTGTGGAAATACTAAAAGGCTTCAATTCAATCTTCTTTTTCGTATTAGGGCAAGTGTTGTTCCTCCTCTATTATTATGCCTTTTGAAGAATGGCTATGATGCACCTGAACTCAATTTTTGTAAAGCGTTAAGGCAGCTTAGTACGCACTTCAAAAAAATTCCATTTTTCCTTAATCTGTAGGTTGTATGTTACATTAACAAACTTGGTACCTGATTTTCATAGAATAGAATCTCATTATACTCATCACTCTCATTTCCACCACCTTCTATTACTTTTGCAAACCCACCAATGTCCCACGCATCTGTAAAGTTATCCTCAGATATAATTTCAACCCTGTCTATAATAGGATACCAGAATTCAGTGTTCACATAACAAATTTCTCAATTCGGAAGAAGATTGTCTTCAATCCATGAGCTCACATGCCTCGCTACAACAATTATCATATTATAGACAAATGACATGTAAAGTATCAGTGGTTCAACAAGAAAAGGCTGAAGGGATGGAGCTTAGGTCTGGAATTATGAGAAGTTTGTGGAGCAGCCTGAGGTATTTCAATGTTGTGATTTAACTGAGAAAGAGTAGGACAATTTGCAAGGTTGTGATGTGAGTATTGGGAAAATAGCGGTCATCATCTGTTGGAGCACCCATTGGGATCACCAACATGAATATAAACTACACTAGAGCTCTAGATATTCAACCTCTGTATTCTGACAACCTTGTCTATAACTGAGAAAGAGGATTTGCAAGATTGTGATGTGAGTATTGGGAAAATAGCGGTCATCATCTGTTGGAGCAACCCATTGGGATCACCAACATGAATATAAACTACACTAGAGCTCTAGATATTCAACCTTTGTATTCTGACAACCTTGTCTATAACAGGATAACACCAGAGATCCAGTATTCGCATAGCACATTTTTTTAATTTGGAAGACAGTCTTCAATCCATGAGCTCGTAATCCCCACTACAACTCCATCTTTGGGACATCCACTATCATATCTTCCTCTGGATCTTCAACACAAATATAAACTACACTAGCACTCTAGATATTCAACATTCAACCTTTGCAACATCACTGTCACAAGTATCTTTCAGTGTTGTTTGGGCGCCCTCTACACTTTACACTAATTTTATTTTTTAAATCCTTTTTCTTATTTGCATACTCATCATCTTCCAACATTTCTCCAATATCTTCTCTCTAAATTTAAGCATTAGATGCATTTTCTATTCTTTAAAGCAGCCTCAACATGTGTATTTCAAAACTGTTGAGCATTGAGTTCCCTGGTGTGTAAGATCAAAATCAGCTATAGTTCCTTTCTTTGCTCTCATTTTTGAAGATCAGAAATTGATTCCATTGGATTAAGATTTTTGACATAATTAGTAAGATTCTGGAAATGCTTCAGAATAGAGTGTCCAGATTTTTGGCAATCTCAATTGTAAACCCAAATAGTCTGTAAACCTATGCTCCACGGGGACACGTCCCCCTGCCCTTTTAGGCTCGTCCCCGTACCGGGGATGTTTCGGAAAGTTGGGGATGGGGACTTGCAGCCCTTAGGCATTTCATTGTAATTATTATTGTAATTGAAACTTCAACCTTATGTGAAATCTCAATTCATTTCCAATTTTATGTATTAAGGTTCTATATTTGAAATTTTGTTGTGTGTGATGAATGCTTTATCAATGTTATCACATGAATATTTGAAATTTCCTATATTTTTATATTTTCCTTTATTTTTAATAAATTAAACCCTTAGGCATTTCATTGTAATTATTATTGTAATTGAAACTTCAACCTTATGTGAAATCTCAATTCATTTCCAATTTTATGTATTAAGGTTCTATATTTGAAATTTTGTTGTGTGTGATGAATGCTTTATCAATGTTATCACATGAATATTTGAAATTTCCTATATTTTTATATTTTCCTTTATTTTTAATAAATTAATAGCTGTCTCCCCGTCCCCTAAAAAGGCCTCCAAAAAAATCTGTCCCGTAAACACGTCCCCGTCCCTGGAACATTGTTGTAAACCCATATTTTTGGCCTTTGGTGAATGCCTTTTCTCACACAATAATATCATCCATTTCTATTGTATCATTCAATCACTAGATCGCTAACTGTAGAAAATCTGCACACATCATACATATCTCCTCAATATTCTCGCTTCCATAGTTTCTCTAGGAATGTCTCCTAGAATGAGGCAACCAAAATCTATTACATATACATGTTTAAAGTATATCTTTGAAGCATTTTGAGCCGTCAAGTTTTAGGGTCATTTTCATGGACATTGAATCGGTATTGAATGTAAAATCTACCTTGTGAAGGCCATTGTGATTGAGTGCCGAGTTTGAAATTCAAATTGTTTGATCCTTTATTTTAAAGCATATTAATATTCGGAAAATATTTGGCAAACCCTAAAAAAATTGACTTGGCAAAAGCGCTCAACAGATGATGATCGCTATTTGGAATATTCGACAACTTAAATATGCAAATTCTTCAAAAACATAAAATTTATGAAAAATATAGCTACAAAATGTATCAAACGAGTCTGTAAAATGTTGGAGAAGTGTTTTCTATTAGATTTGAATACAAATACAATACAAAATTGCATCATCATGCGAATACAATAACCGGCTGATAAGTGCTATGAATTTATGATGATTGTCATTGAAAATTATCATCATAAATTTCATATCTATGCAAGTTACAATTTACAATAATTTACATTTTCCTCTTCCCGTTCTAGAGAAATATTGGGGAGAGGTCTATTGCCTCTACTAGTCCCCACACTTGGTTGTGTCTCCTCGCTCCTCCTAGAAGGTTGCAAGCTGTGGCTCCTTTGTTGCATGTTCGACATCACCTCCAAAGATGTCATCCAATCCAATATCTCCTGCTAGTGCTTCTCCCTCCATAGCTTCCCTCTCGAAAGAAGCAATCTCATCCTCTGTGAATGCAGGGATTTCCTCTTCTTGCCTAGTCCACTCGTTGTATGGATCTATCTCATCCAAATCAATAAGCTCCTCCAATGTGGCCTCCACTTTTCTTGTGCGAAGCTGGAGATTGTATTGCACAAAAACCAAGTCATTGAGGCATTTTTGAGTCAACTTGTTGCGCTTCTTCGTGTGAATGGCCTCAAACAAACTCTAGTTGCGTTCACATCTAGAAGCTTTACAAGGTTGGGATGAAAATTTGAGGGCTAGCTCTTGAAGATGCGCTAGGTAATTCCTCCCAATCCTCCCACCAAAAACCTACAAACAAGATAATCAAAAGTTTATAAGTAATTAATAAAATTAAATTTGTAACTGGTAACATATAAGTAACTTAAATAAACATTCTAATTTTTATTACAGCGATTGCGTGGTTCTCCCTCGGACTGACTACGCCGATGAAAAGAGCCTTCCCCTAACATGCTTGTAATTTTGTAGCTTTAAAATAATGAGGTCCCTCGTCTCAACCCTCGGTATCCTCTTAATGCATGTTGAAAGGCCCTCCATAACCTCCCCCGTTCACATCAGCAGAAGCTATCGGGAAGAAAAACTTGGGATTGAGGTAGTACACTGTTGCATGAATAGGTTGGTGGAGTTGATCAATTATCTCCGCATGAATGAGGCAATCCCCTTGATCAATTATCTCCCAAAAGGGACCAAATCTAGTGATATAATCGTTTTGGATGGCCTCTTTGGCCCTATCCATGGCCTCGTAAATGTACTCCATAGGGTTTTTCTCCCCATCAACCAAGCGCAAAACCCGCGAAATCGCCACCAACGGCTTTGACACCTACACACATTAAAATTTAAAGTTACAAACTTACAAATAAAGTAAATAAGTAAATAACAATAAATTTAACAAATTAAAATAAAGGAATCGACTTGAAATATAAATTGAAGTTTGAAATTACCTTGATGATCTCTATAGCTCTCTTTGCAAAGACATCATCAAAAACTATCTTTGTAGTCCTCTCTTCATCAATTTCTTTGAATATTGTGAGTCTAGCCATGCTTGACTCACAAACATTTGCTTTAATGATGACAACAAATTAGAAATACTTTAACGCCAAGAAGTTAGTTGCGAAAACCTTGTGACATTGACTTACACAAGCTCTTTTTCCTTCGTGTGTTCTCTCATCAATTTGAGAAACCAAGGGTGATCATATATGTACTTGGTTTTAATTCTTACATCTTCGTAACCACTCTCACCCAATCAATTTTGCCCGTCCTCCAAAAGAATGTCAAGGTAATGAGCCGCACATGAGGAGTCCAAAAAAGTGATGGATGCTTCTCCTATAGTAGTCTCTAGCCGCTACATATGTTCTTTGCATTGTTTGTGATAACTTGCACATTATTATTGATATCACCTCTAATACGACCTTCTCTAACATAAGACTCAAATTCTCTGCATTTTTAACTATGTTAGAGGCATTAATTGACTTCAAAAATACTATCTCACCATTTGAAGCCGCTAAAAAATTGATGAGGGTGCGATTCCTTCCATCCATCCACCCATCTAAAAGAATGGTGCATCCGTATTTCTGCCATTGCTTCTTTTGATCTTCTAGGATTGTCGTTGCATCTGCAATTGCATCCTTGAGCAATTTTCCACTCAAGTCTTTTGGAGAGGGTGCCTTGTACCCTTTTCTGTAATTGTCAATGTTGTCACCAAGTACTCCTAGTACGGGCTCTTCGCCACATTGAAGGGAAGGTTGTTGTAGTACCAAAAATTCGCACATGTTTTATCTGCTTCCTCGTGCACATCCTTGTTCCAGCTTGTACCTTGTAGCGAAGGTTGTGCCCTAGGTATGTTTCTTGGTACAAAAAAGCTATGTATCCCTTTGCTTGAACTCGATGAAACAAATGTGCCTTGTACCCTTTACTGTAGCTGTCAATGTTGTCACCAAGTACTCCTAATACAGGCTCTTCGCCACATTAAAGCGAAGGTTGTTGTAGTACCATAAATTCGCACATGTTTTATCTGCTTCCTTGTGCACATCCTTGTTCCAGCTTGTACCTTGTGGCGAAGGTTATGCCCTAGGTATGTTTCTTGGTACGAAAAAGCTATGTATTCCTTTGCTCGAACTCGATGAAATAGATGTGCCTCTTTAGTTCGTATGCATGGACTACGAGTAGAGCCCACAATCGTTGCTGCATTGTCCTTTGAATCCTCTGCCATTCTAGGTCTAATGGCTTTTGCTATGGTTGCATGCACCTTTTCCCTCTCTAGTTTCTTCTCCTCCCGGCTTTGCCACTCCGCCTTCATCTCTCATTTTGTCTTTTATGTAACATTGGGACATACCATAGCGTCCCGACAAACAATACATGCAAGATGATACTTAGGCGATTGATGCCTCCAAAAAACATTTTGTTTGTAGAAATTGCAAACCATAGTTCCTTGAACTGCTCCACGTACACCATACTTCCAAGCAATGGTATGGGCGTTAGCGGGAACAATTCCTACTAGTGATGCTGACCTAGATGCCATTGGTAAGCTCTAATTTGCAACACAATGTACATTTAAAAAATTAAAAAAAGTAAACTTAATTAAAAAATTAAAAATTAAAAAAGTGGCTTTATAACCCTATTTAACCGTAATTTCAAATTTAAAATTGTAAATCCTACGAACAAGAATACATTCTAAAAAAGAAATTAAAATAACATTTACAAAATTACAACAATACATTCCGGCAATTTCATTCATTAACAATAACAAACATGAATAAATTAATAACTATTAAAAATTTAAAATCATTCGCAATTAAATTGAATGCATTTAAAGTTACAAATCATATTCGGATACAATATGAATATATAAAATTTAAATAATATAGAACGAATTTGCAAAAAGAATTAAAAAAATTACCTCCGACTCAAATGACTATTAAAAATTTAAAATCATTCGCAATTAAATTGAATGCATTTAAAATTACAAAACATATTCGGATACAATATGAATATATAAAATTTAAATAATATAGAACGATTTGCGAAAAAAATAAAAATAAACTTCTTGTTAGTGCAAAATCACAAAGGCACCCCTCGAATGGCCTCGGATATGAGTGGGACATCCGGTGTGATAGCATAACATGGGACCATCTCTCAAGTTGTGGGACTTGCGGACTTAAGATGGCCCTCCGGAGAAAGCCGACTTCTTCTTCCTGATCCTAATGCTAAACTACTCCTAATGCGAAATGACATCTAACTACACCTATCCTAACAATGCCAAGGAGACAGGGAGAGAGAGTGCATAAAGAGGGAAATCCTACACTAACGAGGTGATAGCACCAAGAAAAGGGGAGTGCTGGTCACAATCTCAGCTACCTGAAATGGAGAGAGGTGAGCAATGGAGAGGATGGACAGATGCATCACAAACCAAAGATAGAGTTCACATAGAACACCACTTCAAACCCATTAAACACAACTCCCAGAACCTGCAATAGACATCAGAGATATGCACAGTATACCCTGCAATGGTGAGAGGCAAGAAGAGACAATAAAATAAGGAAGGATGGACAAAATGCATCACAAAACAAATTTTATTGCTCCATGAGTTCACACAATACATCATCAGTGGGCAAGGGGCAAGAAAATGCCATTACAGAGCCAAGAGAGAAGGCTTAGACTCTACATTCTACCCTAAGGAAGAAAGAGAGAGGGAGGCAAGAGAGAAAAAATGACCAACCTTTAGAAATATGCCCCTCCTTTACAATATATAGAAGAATAAGAGGAGAGAGGGAAAATTCGAATCTGCTTCAACCACCCCTGCAATGCATTGAATCCACCTACTCCAACCATCCTAGAAAGCAATTCAAATCCGCTTGTAATAATGATGGGCTTCACTGCAAAACCCATGCCCCCATGTGCTGTTCCTTGTTAGGCAAGAAAGGAGTCCATTCTTCATCATGGTGATAGGTGAGAGACTTGACAACCTTGAAAATGGCGGACCGAAACATTATGGTGGTAGGTGGGTGGCGAGATCAGGAGTTCTCCAAAAATCCTTTCTCGCTCAATTCCGAGCTCCTGGTTGAAAGACATGGCCATCCGAAGGCTGGGGTTGGGCGTTTAACGCAGGCTCGCAATATGCGAACGAGTTTGCCCATACAAGGTCCACGTGGCAGCCCCGTGCGTGTTGAAGATTCAGCCCCCTCTTCTCGCTCTTGTAGTTTCGTTGAAGCGACACGTGGCGGCTTCCGCGGGCCTCTGCTCGGTTCCTTTGTGCTCTGCTTGAGTCCCTCCTATGGCGGAGATGTTCGCCTCGACTCGAGACAAGTGGAGCTCAACGCCCATTTGGGACCTGCCTCCGGATTTTAATTTTGAAGTTGCGCGGGACGAGGCACGTGGAGGCCTCGGCGAGCTTTTGGACTTTCAACGGCCGACTTTGCCCTGCCCCTTTTTGATTCTAACCACGTGGCGAGCTGCGCTCATTTGGGAACCACGCTTTGTATTTCACCTCTAAAGTTGCTTGGTGACACGCGACTCTTTGGCTGTGGCCTTAGACTTTTCAACGGCCGATTCAACTTTTTGAGGCCTTGACCACATGGAGGGTGGCGCACGTTTGGGACCTACCTCTAGATTTTACTTTTAAAGTTGCGCCGATGAAGCACGTGGAGGCTTCCGTTGGTCCTTTACTTTTCAACGGCCGACTCTACCTTTCGGACCCAGGACACGTGGGAAGTGGCGCTAGTTTGGGGTCTCTCTTTGGGCCGCGCCTTTGAAGTGCGCGATGAGGCACGTGGCACCTTCCGCGGCTCTGTTCTACCTTCCTCGTGTTGTGCCCAAGTCCTTTCGCTTTTGGCGAAGGTTTTATGTTTGACCGGGACACGTGGAGGCTTCCGATGACTTTGCGATACTTAGCCGATTCAATGGCCGACTCTGCCTCCACTTGGACCTCTGGCCACGTGGCGAGCCCATGCACTCTTGGGGACCCCACCTTGGATTCTATCCTTGGAGTTGCACCGATGAGACATGCGGCATCCTCCGTGGGTTCGTGACTTTGCTTCGACCTTTCAATTGGCGGCGATGCAACTTTTCTGCTCGACCACGTGGAAGGCTGGCGCTCGTTTGGGAACCACGCTTGGACCCGACCTTTGGAGATGCGCCATTTGGACACGTGGAGGCTTCTGCTCACTCCTTTATACTTACCAATTCAGGGCCTCGAGTGAACACTGCCTTTCTCCATTTTTTCTCTGTGTGCTCTGATCTCCTTTGACGTTGTTGGCCTCCTTCATCGACCGACCTCCATTTGCCCCTTCATTGTTGGATTTGAAATGTGGGCTCACATGACTGAACCGACCCTTCCGATTTTCTTCTGTGCGGGGTCGTGTTTGATCAATTTTGCAGGGGGGCAAAATTGGGATAACAATTTGGTGACTCACGAGGACATCTACTTGTTAGATGAAGAGACCAATAGCCTTGGAAGTATCCATTGGGCATGGAGTCACGAATGAGAGCCTGATACTGATCTTGTCCCCGAAACCGTGAGCTCGATTGCTTGCACTTGGTGACCCTGAACCTGCCCTGCTTGTTTGCACTCTCAATTTTTTCAAGAAAATCTTGAAGATGAGGTTTCGAGAGTAGAAAATTGTATTGACACAGGGCTTTACCGCTCTAGAAATGGACTATTACAATATTCACCCAGAGGTACACTGAATCCGCATAGTGATACAACCCTGGAGCAATAATTCACCACAACATCGCTATGTACAAAACTGAAAATCATACATATCTCAAGTGGGATATGCAGAGTGTGCTGAAAACACTTCTTTTCTTTGAAAGAAAATCTACTCCTACTCCTATACTAACCCTATAAAAAAAGCTAAAAACAAAGCCACACACAGCAGGAGAAATGGCTTCCCTTCTTTAAAAAACATGGCCATGTATATGATTTGGCATTGAACATGGCTCTTATTATGAGTGAGAAACCGACAAGAGGCCGATCTTCCACCCAAATCATCAGGGTATCAACTGGAAACAAGACAAATGCCTCTTTTAGTTGCTCTGCATTTGGATTGAAGAGGCATTGCAGCTGATCCTTGGTGCTTTGAAGCTCATCCTCATGCTTAGGAGTAAGCATGACCGGTTTTGGCTTCTCCCTTGGCTCCAATGAAGCCAAGTACTTGATTGACGGGCACGGTTTGATCGACGGATAGAGATAATGAAGTCTTCTTGCGGACCTTCCTGGGTGAATGATGTGGGAGAGATGGGATCCTCGTGCTCTTTTCCTTCCTCCTCTGAGAAGAACATGGAAGATTATGATCCTCCAACCTTGGTTCCAGAGGGTTGTTGTGAGATGTAGGCTGCTGCGATTGGACGCTCTCCTCCATGGCAGCGGACTCATGTGCTTGGAAGGCGGATGATGGAGGAGCAAATAATGTGATCGGGCTCCTTGCCATCGAAGTAATCCTCCAAGTCGACAGATAATCCGCCTCCTCGTTGTCCATACTGCGCGTGTCAACCAACCTCCTCCATGGTGTCCTTCGGATCTACGATTTGCTCACCATGGTTCCCCTCTTTCTCAAACATGAAGTTTGAAAGCTCAAACTCTTCTTCGACATTAGAGCTTGAAGGGGATGAAGTGGGAGGAAGAACTGAAAGTTCTTCTGTGGCCTGCTCTGCACTTGAAGCTTCTGGAACCGTATGGTCCTCCTTCGTCATGGGTTCATCAATCAAATCAGGCCCTTCAAATGAAAGCAAAAATCTTCAATAATGCTTTCTTCATTAAGTGGCCTCAACTCTGATTTGATCTCCTCTAATTGCTCCTCTTCAATGGGACTTGGAGCTGGTTGTTCTTCCCTTGCTTGTGCTACAGTTGAAGCTTCCACCACTTGTGGTCTGACCTCGGCCTCCTCCATGGGCTTAACCAACAAGGGAATCTTTTCAATTCCGAATTTAAGAGCCAAGCTCACTAAGCTTTTGATCATTTCTTCTTTTGTTGGCTCTTCCTCTTGGTTGGTTTTTTGAGTCTCTTCCCGACATGGACTGGGAGAGTAGGAGGAGTGGTGGGTGGGGTCTCCACTAGTTGTTGTTTATCTGTGGTGGAGGGGAAGGTATTGCCTTTGGCTCTTGTGGAGGGGACTTGAATTTGGAAGGGAAAAGGGTAGAAGATGAGATGAGATGGAAGACTAGGGGATGGAGAAGGGAATTCAACACTTGGGGCAGCAGATGGGAGCTAGACTCATGACACTGCTGCGATGATACTGATTGAGGAAGAGGAAAAGAAAAGCTATGAGGTGGTGGACTTACCCATTGACAAGGTTGTCTTGTGTCCAACTCATAGGCCTCTATCTCCTCAGTCCACTGTGCAAGTTGGGGCAGCATCTCAACCATGAAGTCAAGCTTCTCTCATGCGGGCTGTAATGTCTTGGAAAAGGGCCGAACCATGGACAAGGTGCCCTGCAACCAATCTGAATGCTTTCATTTGTGTTGTAGCCCTGGACTACACCATGTTAGCCTCCATTCTTTGAATCTTCTCCAATGATCAGCATTCTCCACATAACTGTCACCATCGTATGTGTACCCTTGCTCTTGATAAGCTCCATGGCCAAAATGGTTTTGACATTGCTCATATGGGTAAGCATGATGGTTTTGGATCTGATCATAATGCTAATATGGAGGAGTCGTGAAATACATTGGAGGTGGACTACACTGCTTTGTTGTTGCAAGTGTGAGTTCAAGAGGGAAATGAAGTCATGATTGCACAACTTCATGAGATGGAAGAAGATGAAAGATGTGGAAAGAAAAATAGTGGGTGGAAATGGATGGGAAGATGGTCTGCAACCTCAGAGATGTGGGTTGTTGACCAGATGGAGTCGTTAGATGTGTTGAAACATGCCTCCAAAGGTTGGATCTCAGCAATAGCACATCAAACCTACTGAAATGAAGATGTAAAGCTCTTCAGTCTCGGTCCCATCGGGCATGCCAAAATTGTTAGTGCAAAATCACAGCACCCCCGAATGGCTTTAGATCTTGAGTGAGGCATCCGGTGTGATTGCATAACATGGGACCATCTCTCAAGTTGTGGGACTTGCGGACTTGAGATGGCCTTTCGAAGAAAGTCGGCTTCTTCTTCCTGATCCTAATGCTAAACTACTCCTAATGCAGAAATGATGTCTAACTACACCTATCCTAACAATGCCAAGGAGAAAGGGAGAGAGAGTGCATAAAGAGGGAAATCCTACACTAACGAGGTGATAACACCAAGAAAAGGGGAGTGCTGGTCACAATCTCAAGCTGCTGAAATGGAGAGAGGTGAGCAATGGAGAGGATGGACAGATGCATCACAGACCAAAGATAGAGTTCACACAAAACACCACTTCAAAACCCATTAAACACGGCTCTCAAAACCTGCAATAGACATCAAAGATATGCACAATATACCTTGCAACGATGAGAGGTGAGAAGAGACAATAAAATAAGCAAGGATGGACAAAATGCATCACGAAACAAATTTTATTGCTCCAAGAGTTCACACAGTACACCATCAGTGGGCAAAGGAGGCAAGAAAATGCCATTACAGAGCCAAGAGAGGAGGCTTAAGCTCCACATTCAACCCGAGGGGAGAAAAAGAGAGGGGAGCAGGAGAGAAAAGATGACCAACCTTTAGAAATATGCCCCTCCTTTACAATATATAGAAGAATAAGAGAAGGAGAGAGGGAAAATTTGAATCTGCTTCAACCACCCCTATAATGCATTGAATCCACCTACTCCAACCACCCTAGAAAGCATTGAAATCCACCTGTAACAATGATGGGCTTCACTGCAAAACCCATGCCCCCATGTGCTTTATTCCCTTTGGCAAGAAAGGAGTCCATTCTTCATCATGGTGATAGGTGAGAGACTTGGCAACCTCGAAAATGGTGGATTGAAACATTATGGTGGTAGGTGGGTGGCGGACGCGGGAGTTCTCCAGAAAATCCTTTCTCACTCAATTCCAAGCTCCTGGTTGAAAGACATGGCCGTCCGAAGGCCGGGTCGAGTGATTAACGCGGGCTCGCAATATGCGAAGCAGTCCGCCATACAAGGTCCATGTGGCAGCCCGTGCGTGTTGAAGATTCAACCCCCTCTTCTCGCTCTTGTAGTTGCGGCCGAATTGACACGTGGTGGATTCCGTGGTCTGCTTTCGGTTCCTTTGTGTTACGCCTGAGTCCCTCTCGTTGGCGGAGACGTTCTACCTGACTTGAGACACGTGGAGGGCTCAGTGCACATTTGGGACCTGCCTCCAGATTTTTACTTTGAAGTTGCGTGGACGAGGCACGTGGAGGCCTCTGTAGGCTTTTGGACTTTTCAATGGTCGGCTTTGCCCCCTTTTGATTCGACCACATGGCGAGCCCGTGCTCATTTCGGAACCCGCTTTGTATTTCACCTCTAAAGTCGCGCCCGGTGACACACGGCTCGTTCGCGGCCTTAGACTTTTCAATTGCGATTCAAGTTTTGAGGCCCCGAACACGTTGAGGGCTTGTGCACGTTTGGGACCCGCCTCCGATTTTACTTTTAAAGTTCAGCGATGAAGCACGTGGAGGCTTCCGTTGGTCCTTTACTTTTCAACAGCCGGCTTTACCTTTCGGACCACGAGACATGTGGAGGGCTGGCGCTAGTTCAGGGTCTCTTTGGGCCGCACCTTTGAAGTTGCGTCGATGAGGCACGTGGCACCTTCCGCGGCTTTGTTCTACCTTCTTTGTGTTCTACCCAAGTCCTTTCTGTTTGACGAAGGCTTTATGTCTGACCCGGGACACATGGAGGCTTCCGCTGACTCTGCTATACTTAGCTGATTCAACGGTCGACTCGCCTCCACTTAGACCTCTAGCCACGTGGCGAGCCCGTGCACACTTGGGGACCCCACCTTGGATTCGTCGCTTGGAGTTGCGCCGATGATACACGTGGCATCTTCCGCAGTGCGTGACTTTGCCCGACCTTTCAGCGGCCGATGCAACTTTTCGAGTGCTCTGACCACGTGGAAGGCTGGCACTCGTTTGGGAACCGCGCTTGGACCTGACCTTTGGAGATGCGCCGTTTGGACACGTGGAGGCTTCTGCTCACTCCTTTATACTTATCGATTCAAGGCCTCGAGTGGAAGTCTAGCGCTCGTTTGGGAACCGCGCTGGACGACCTTTGGAGATGTGCCATTTGGACACGTGGAGGCTTCCGCTCGCTCCTTTATACTTACCGATTCAAGGCCTCGAGTGAACACTACCTTTCTCCATTTTTCTCCTATGCGCTCTGATCTCCTTTGATGCTGTTGGCCTCCTTCACCGACCCTGCCCCTTCATTGTTGGATTTGAAATGTGGGCTCGCATGATTGAACCAACCCTTCCGATTTTCTTTTGTGCGGGGTCGTGTTTGATCAATTTGCCCGGGGTGGAGCGGGGGCAAAATTGGGATAACACTTACCTCAAATGCGATTGTTCAAATTTGCTTTTGAATTTGCTATAAAATCCCTTCAACTCATGCAATGCATGCTCAATGGCTATGTGATAAAAAATGAAGGGGTGTGTTGCCTTAAAAAGAGAAATTGTAGTGTGTTTTCAGCGTTTTCCCCATATTTCACGTGTGTTCCATGATGGTGAGTTTTTGCACGGGCTCGCCAAATATTGGTGAATATTCGCCTAAGATTCTTGGTGAATATTCGCCAATATTCAGCAGTATTGTTCTGCGAGTTATCATAATGAATATTCGTTTTAATGGGGTTTTGGCGAGTACTCGCCAACTCGGCAGTGCTTGCCGAGTTTTTTTACTATGGTTTAAAGTTTGAACACTTCTAACCTCTCAGCATTAACAGCTGCCTCTAGTGCGAGTTATCATAACGAATATTCGTTTTAATGGGGTTTTGGCGAGTACTCGCCAACTCGTGCGAGTGCTTGCCGAGTTTTTTTACTATGGTTTAAAGTTTGAACACTTCTAACCTCTCAGCATTAACAGCTGCCTCTAGATCAAGAGTAATTTTACGCTCCTAAAATCACAACCCACTAAGTTTATTTTTTGGTTGATCTACATATTACAAGATCTGCTCTACACAACGCTAGTTCCTAATACTATCCTGCCTCGGAATAATATCCCGATGGGTGCCCCAATAGATGATGGCCACTATTTTCCCAATACTCACATCACAACCTTGGCCAATAGTCTCTGATTCTTAAGGCTAAGGTTTCCACATACGAGATAATCCTCCTACTCTCTCTAAGTTAATTCATGACACTGAAATGCCTCAAGACTCCTCAAACTGCTCATAAAGTCTAGGGCTCAGTTCCCTCCCTTCAGCTTTTTTTGTTGAACTAGCAAAACTTTACATGTCTTTCGTCAATGGCATCAACAAAATGTCTCTAAAGATGGATAACGATGCTCGTAAAACTTGGAAATCCTAGGGATATGATATCTCAATTATACATCTTTCTTATCTTATTCTGATTTTAGGCTTGTGATCAGTTGCACAGCTTCATAGTTTGGCCCTCAATTTCTTGTTTCCCATGTCATCTTGGTAGTTAATCACCCACTTGTTCTAAGCTTATCTGTTGTTCATACTCTAGGTGTTTCTTTAGTTGAATATACTAGTTTTTCATTTCTTGGGCCCTTAGGGTATTGAAATGGCTTTGAGATTCTACTGATGTGACTTCTGTTCTTCTTATCATCTTAGTACTTCTGACATCTTAGCATTTAGGGATACCCACAAGGCAAGACTACTTATGACATAAGTCATTACTTTTCCACCTCTAAATTCAGGGTTGTTATCAATTTTGCAGTTTCATTTAGTTTGTTTCCATTACTTATGAGACGAGACATTACTTTTCCACCCCACAATTCAGGGTTGTTTTCAATATTGCAAATTCATTTAGCTTGTTCCATTCTTTTGCAAAATGCCATTTACATCATTATTGTTGTTGGCGTTTTTCCAGTTTCTTGTCCAACTATTTGAAGCATATATGTTCTTCCAACCTGTTAAACAGACAAACATTTAGTGCGATAGATCTTTTTGTCCTTGATGAATCATATGTTATCTTCGTGTCTTATTCCACCAGGTCTTGTCTGAATTATGTACACTCGTTTTCCATTTTTCCCTTCAAGGTGTTGAGATTGTTTTCAGTTTCAACATCAATCGCACGATTTTTGGATATATGTGCTTGTTATACAATTGAACATATAAGTTGAAACAATTCTATAATTATCCGTTGAAGCGGAATCTAAAGTTTTAACTGCAAAATATGATGCTCTATTTTTTGAGTGGATGTTTCTAGTATACTTGACAGTAACAGAAGTTTATAGTATGTTACAAACTTTATTTTCAACAGCTTGGCTTCAGATAGTCCTTCATTTTTAAAAAAAAAAATTTCATTTTGAATACTAGAAATCATCTGTCCTTTAGCACTAGATTGTGTCCTTTATATATTTCTACATATCTTTCAATTTCATGCCTAAATGTCAGTGCAATTTTCTGGCTCTGTTACGTGTCTTTCATACCATGATATAGCCCTTTGCACATTATTTAATCATTTGTCCTTCAGCACTGGAATGTGCCTTATTCTACACATCTTTCAATTTCATGCCTAAACATCAGTGCTTTGCAATTTTCTTGCTCCGTTACATGTCTTTCATATCATGATATAGCCCTTTGTGTGTTATTTGCCATTGTAAATCCATATCCAAAATCATGCTGTGATTTGACTGTCTTGAGTTGTTGGACCAAATCTGAGTTGTTGGATAGTGTATAGATTTATCTGGTATATATAATTTGAAGTCTTTTCTTTGAGTGTAGATATATCTTATTTGCTTGGGTCTTATATTAGGTTCTTCTAGATCAATTAATGTCCTTGGGGAATCCTTATTACCTTTATCCATAATCCTGAAACAATTTTGCGTGGTTGAACAGAGACATTCAGGTTATTGCCGAGTTCAAATGATTCGTCCAAAATAGCCCATAACTTCCAATTCTCACCTATCCTTTTATTCTATATCATATTCCTAACAATGTGTAAGGATCACCATCTATATCATTGTCTCTCCACACATTTGAACGGTCTAGTGAATTCCAAATAAGTTGACTACATGTATTGTAGGTGGCAAGTGCCCAATATAGTTACTTCACACTAATGGAATTTGGGTAGTGAATTGGCATTCTTCTTTGCATATTATTACAAGGGTGTTACAGCTCTCTATAGTTACTTCACACTAATGGAATTTGGGTAGTGAATTGGCATTCTTCTTTGCATATTATTACAAGGGTGTTACAGCTCTCTCAGACTCATTCTAGGCCAAATATTTATCTGCTTCATTTGTGGCTGAAGGCCCTTCCTTCCATCTCTAGAAGAGAAAGGAAAGCCCTGTAGATTAGTTAGGCATCCACCCGAAAATTGATAATGTGATAAAGTTTCATAGTGCAAAAATAAAACAATTGCAAGAGAAACTTCCTCCTACAACCACTTTGAATCTAGGTAGTTCTTTTGAGAATATTTATTCCATAGTATGCCTCTGTTACTATGGATTCTATAGAAGAGGTTTGCTACTAAAGGAGTTTTCTTTTGAGAATATTTATTCCATAGTATGCCTCTGTTACTATGGATTCTATAGAAGAGGTTTGCTACTAAAGGAGTTTTCATTGAGTTCTATATATTACTCCTATAGGTATCATACGTGTTAACTTACAAATAAATACAATTGATTCACACTCATGGAGTCAGTCGGTGAGTAGGCATCCCTTTTTGTATTTTATTACGAGAGCATCACATCCCCTCAAACTCTTTCTAGGCTGAATGGATTTGGTTCATTTTGATGTTGAAGGCCATCCCCTTCATCTCCGAATGGAAGCAAAAGGTTTGTGGATCAGCTAGGCATCGACTCAAAAATGGACCCTACATGTATTTCTAATTTTCCATCTTAGACAGGTTGTAACGTGATAAAGTTCCAAAGTGTAGAGATAAAACAATCCCAAAGATAAAATTCTTCTTAGGCCTAGTAAATTGAGGTATTTTTAAAGAATCTTATTCCATAGTATGTTGTTGTCCTTTGTAGATTCTATAGAAGATATTTTCCAAGAAAGGAGTTTTCATTGAGCTATAGGTATTACTCCAAAGGAAGTATCTCTAAATCTGTGATACTATTCTTTCATGACAATCATTGGAATATCTGGAACGGGAATGCTTTTTATGATCACTCCATCTATCTGAATTATTCTAGATGTAGGTTGTAATAACAAGGGCATTGTGCGGGTTGTGCATAAGTTGCTTGGCCATCCTTAGTATAGGTTTTTATGTTATCTTATTAGTATGCAAACAGTATAATATGCGTAGGTTGTGCATAAGTTGCTTGGTCATCCCTAGTATAGGTTTTTATGTTATCTTATTAGTACCGACAATATAATATGTTTGTTTCATGCTTACCCTATGCATTTTGGTCATCCTTAGTATAGGTTTTTATGTTATCTTATTAGTACCGATAGTATAATATGTGTAGGTTGTGCATAAGTTGCTTGGTCATCCTTAGTATAGGTTTTTATGTTATCTTATTAGTACCGACAATATAATATGTTTGTTTCATGCTTACCCTATGCATTTTGGTCATTTGTTTAGCAAGTAAAGGGTGGATCTGTCATAACGCCCCTTCATTTGTGATGAATGTCTTGGAGTTACTTATTTTGGAGCTTTTGCAAATACACCTCTCGAAGGATTTGGAGAGGGTGATTAAAATGATTTATCACCTCAAGGGGATTCTATTAGAAATTGGTTATATGACCTTTTTATCCGAAATTTGACTTCCCGAGTTGATTCAAGACACATGTCATTGAATGCCTTATTCACCGAGAAGCTAGAAGGTAGAAGCTAGGGATAATTGTACCCAAACTATAATGTGTTTGATTGTCTATAGCTATTAGGGAGGAAGAATAAAAATAATATTTTATTATTTTGTACCATAGTGGTTAACCCTAACCTTAACCCCCCTTGAGCTCCACCCATTGATATTGACTCGGGCGATGAGATAAGTGCCAACACAACTAATTTATTTGGTAGGGAAGTTAGGATAGGAGACAATTCTATTTGTATTCTAAATTTATCAAATACCTCCATTAGAGAATGATGGGGTTATTCCGCACGTTCCATCCATTCTCTATTCTCTATCAATCTTTGTGAAAATAAACCACTATTTATTCTTTTCTTCAAATATTTTGTACTGTACACTTTCTATCATGTATGTTGTTTTTTCTAATAGATGAATAAAGAGTATGGAAGAGAACATGCTTCATTGAATGTTTTCTCTATTTTTCCCAATTGATGTGGGTGCATTCTGCCTATGTGGATTTGTGGCTACCGGGGATTGAGGGAACATTCAAAATACTTTGCAATAGTCTACATATTTCGTAGGATATGGCATTGCCACTATAACAAATGTTTAGTTATATTTGTTGATGTTTTCCTTATCGCTGTTATATGTGACAAGGACTATAGAAATACTTTTCAAGTATTCTACAACTTGCTATAGTGTATGATATGCCCAACCATGATGAATGGTTAGTATATGACATGGCCACCATGATTATTGCTTAGTATATGGCATGGTCACCATGATTAAGGGTACGTGCACCAATCTAGGGGGCCAAAAGGGGGTCTTAAGTGGACGTTTTTTCTAAAAAATAAAAATCTTCAACTTGTACGAGTTATTTGAAATAGTTACACTCAAAATTGGAAGATGTAAGAACATGGCCACCATGATTATTGCTTAGTATATGGCATGGTCACCATGATTAAGGGTAAGTGCACCAATCTAGGGGCCAAAAGGGGGTCTTAAGTGGACGTTTTTTTGAAAAATAAAAATCTTCAATTTTACGAGTTATTTGAAATAGTTACACTCAAAATTGGAAGATGTAAGAACATGAATTAGTAGCAACTTGAGTCTAGTTTCTAAGCTACTAATTTTTTTGAAAATGGTTAAGTTTAAGTGGGTCAAATAACTAAAATACCAACATGTGCTCTGTTTTTGTTAAAAAACATAGTAGATAGTCTTTCGTGCCCCCACCATTTTTTGAGCACTATTTAGTATTTTTGAAAACCCTTTGGTAGAAAGATAGCTAGGAGCATCTAGTTTGTGCTAGAATTTTTAAAGATTTTTTTAGCAAGTATTTTTAATGATTTTTCTAGTACAAAAATTTTAAATTTTGAAAAATAACAGAGCTTCGATCGTGCCCCCTAACTACCTCAAAAATATCAAAAATTAGTTTTTTTAATATGTATAGAATTAGTCCTAGTTTGTGCCTAATTTTTTAATTCAATTTTGATGAGTTGAAAAAAAGATACACGATGAAAGATAGACGTGTATAAACTTCAAAAATATTTATAAAAAGACATAGTTAGAAAATAATTAATATGGAAACCTTATATTAGTCAGAAAATTTGAAAAATTATATTTTTAAAAAGAAGACAGTTTGTTCGACGTCGTAGACATTTTTATTAAATGTATCGATCATTTTATTATGATTTATTATGGCGAAATAGTCATTTTACCAATTTTTCTGCAAAAACACGTTGTTTGCTGTGTTTTTCTAGGTCCATGCCTCAGGCTTGGGAATCCAAACCGGATCCAAGCCTAAAGACATGCCTTGGAAATAGGGAAAAGGTAAAATGCGTACGCATTTTGCTTTCTATATATTTTATGGTCCCCCAACATCCTTTTCATCTCTTTCACGGGATTTCTTTCTCCTTTCTGTCTAGTCTGCAGATTCATCGTACATTCTTACACGAATTTTGAGTAGTTGAACTTGTTCCCTACCCCACTAGTTGAATTTTTGTAATCATGGGTGATAAAAATTGAGCTAAGGACAAGAGGAAAGTCAAGAACAAGACACCAGAGCAATTGGAAGAGATGAGAATAAAGAAAGTGAAGAGGATGCAAAAACTTCGTGTAGGGCAAGGTACATCTACTATATCAAATGTACCTAATGTTTTAGAAAATGAGGATGAAATACATAATGAAAATGTAGAGAATAATGATTTTGCAATGAATATTGATAATGAATTGAATGATAATGTTGGTATGGATGAAGAAATTGATATGAATCCAAATGTTGAACCTTTACCTGACAATCCAAATGTTGAACCTTTACCTGAAAATCCAAATGTTAATCCTGAAATTTGCAATGAAACATTGAATACAGAAAGT
This sequence comes from Taxus wallichiana var. yunnanensis, assembly GCA_018340775.1. NCBI lineage: Eukaryota > Viridiplantae > Streptophyta > Pinopsida > Cupressales > Taxaceae > Taxus > Taxus wallichiana. Next base: position 440,815,799 of record CM031244.1, read on the forward strand.
AACCTGGTTAATGAATCTTCACCTCTAAGAACACCTTCTATTTTGCGAAAAAACTAATTCATTTAATTGAAATCGATGAAAGCATTATAAAACCAATGCCTAACAAAATGTGTGAAAGAAATGCGAGAAGAAAGCTATGGAAATTTGGAATAATTACTTTGAGAATATAAATGATACACAAAAATGTCAATTATTTGTTACATTGATGAAATTAATTAAGATGAGACCTACAATGAAGACCCCGAGGTTAAGAATATCTAATGTTCTTTGATCGAAATACGTTAATTGTTGAAAATATACATAAAACATACCAAACTGTAGGTGTCAACAGATGCACCAAAGATAGTAATGTTACATGACGTGCATTTATTAATTGTATAAGTAAGTGATAAAATAGTTAATAAACGCTTGATTAGAAAAACAAACACATTTTTGAAGCTAAACAAAAAAACACTAATGAAAACACTAGGAGAGACTCCCACGGAAAGACAAGAATACGTCTCCGATATTCTAAAAGAATTACTTGTCAAAATTTGGAATGAGAACATAAGGGTGTCGGCGAATAGAAGAGATATAATAAAAAAAGAATAGGTTCTCGTAATCATGAATTGTGTGCAAAACATTTCTTGAATATAACTCAAACACAATTGTTCTCTAAGTTTAAGAATGAAAATCCAAAAATTAATATTAGCCAATTTTTTTGAAATGAATAAACTCTTTTATGTGAAAATCAATCACTCACGTACCACTTGTCGCTACGAGATATCATGTTGAATTTTCAATGCATTATGATGTTTTTTGTCAAATACGTTGTGTTTTGCATATTGACATCATGTTGCAGAGTGTGGATTAAATGTCCCACCAAAATCTGCAAGGGAATTTATTCCTACGATATTTTGTGAAAAATCAATTGGACAATTTTTTTTTAACAAAACATGTTTGGATGGAACGTGCAACATATGTGGTGGCTTGCTAAAATTGAAAAGTTGTATCCATGAGGAGAGTACAAATTCAATAGAAAAAGAATTAGTTGGTTTCAACAAATATAAATCAGTGGCATATCAATTAAAAGATGGAAAAAAATCTAAGAGGTGTGCGCTTGTTACAGAACAATTACCTGTATTAGAATATATGGTTAAATTCAAAGAGGAAATTGTTTATGAATATGCAAGGCACACAGAGCTTGATGGTTGGATGAACAATTCAAGTTAAGCAATGACACATTCCCACTTGATACTATTGTTTCAATAGTTTGACTTGAAGAGAATTACACATGCAACCACAAATGGAAGTTCAATCTCAATACTATAACTCAATGTAAGTTGTTATTTTCGTGCATATAACATTCATGCACTCTCCAGAAAGCACTGAGCAAGATCGAAAAATATTAAGAGTATCATTTCTACATCAGTGATGATCGGACACATTCTACAAAATATGTGCAAGGGTGTTTCCAGTGTTTTATGCAAACTTGAATGCGAGGAACTTTTTTTTCAATCATTATTACATTTGGTCAGACAACTGCACATCACAATTCAAGAATGCACAGATGTTTTATTGGTTAAGCAGGATGCACAAAGAAACATGTGTACAACATATATGGAGTTTTACTGAGGCAGGACATGGGAAATGAGAGCATGATGACATAGGAGCATGTGTGAAAAGAGCACTTGCAAGAGAAGAGTTAAAGTTCAATGATGGTGCTAAATTTACACGTGTAGAAGGCATTGTTGATTGGTGTGTTAAGATAAGATAATATAAGATAGATATGATAGTTTTATTAATGTCCAACGAATGACCACAAAAGTAGGTCAATGGGACTGAATTGTACAAAGCAAGAAATACCAGTAGGGAGACCGAAAGGTCACCCAAACAATAAAAGAAGAGAAAAAAGGGAGGTAATAAGAAGTAAAAGCAGAGTTTGTCGTGACTAAAAGAGTGCAGATGAGTGGAGCCGGGGAGGAGGGTGGGAAGAACCCACCACACACCATGTCACCTAAAGATCAAGGCCGATTGAAAGTAGCCGGCAATATGTCTCGTGCCACGTATCTCGAAGCCGTGAGAAGACTGAATCGCCAGTAAATGGAAGAAGGGCGAGTAAGAAGAGCCCTTTGTGTGCGCCTAGTTGACGTGACCTCCGAGAACGAGCCCTAAACCAAGTGTAATCGCGAAAATCTCGGATCGGGAGACAATCCCCATTCGGATAGATCCGGTGCGGGAACCCGAGTGGAGACAAGGACGCTTGGTGCCCCTCACCGAGGGAAGCACCAAAAAGAAGGAAGTGATCTGTAGAGTGGTAGCCTGTCTAGGATGAGATTGAAGGGTCTCATACCGAAGCCTAAACGCCCCCCGAAGGTATAGAGCAAGACACCGCTGATCACAATATTTGAAGAAAGCTACAAGAGACGGGTGCTCTCGAAATAAACAATGGAATCTCCCTCTAATTTCATAGTAGAGAGGGCACCTGAAAAGGCGGTTGTCCATTTCAATCTCCGAAGAGAGCAGAGCTGGCAAATCCTCTTTGAATGGTCTAGCTGATGGTCCTCCACATGAAGCCTATGAGAGCCCACTCTGAACTGGCCTAGAGAAATGCGGAGTGCTTGTAGCCAATGTCGGGAGATGTATGCAGGCAGTTGATAAGCCCGTTTGTGATCTCAAGAAAATGTGCAGCATAGAAAGCCATCTTAGGACGAAGCCCATCTCGGGGGACTAGTCCAAGTATGTCGGACGAACTGTTTGTAAATGTCTTCTCTAATAACCGTGTAGAGATCTTTGCTTACTCGGGAGGAGGGGGCCAGGCGGGGCATCTAGGGAGTATATGTAAGGTGGGAGATGATCCATTTGAATCCCGAGAGAACTAAGAAGATGTGGTACTCTGCATTCCGCAAAGGCGGGAGCGTCTCGCAATGGTCAGAAAGAGCAATAGTCTTAGAGGAACGGTAGGCAAGGTAGAGATACCTATCTCTGCTTGCGGAAGAATCAGTAAGCCTCCGAATGCGGTGCAAAAGTGAAACTAGGCCAAAAATAGTCTCCAGTCTAAAGGGATGAGCCCGAACTCGGCCAAGATGATATTATGTGGGGCTGTCTCTCTCCGCACGGATGAGGCACTGAGCATGAGGATTTGGATGCGCTTGATTGTAGCCCATTCAGAGTCGAGCATAGAAGGTCCCAGAAACAGAGCCATAAAGGACCGTGGGCCGCACAAGAGAATCCGAGAGAGACATCTTCGACAAGATGTCCTGGAAATAGTGGTGGAAGCACTGTCTCTCTAAGATCACCAGAGAACCATAACCCTTGATCGTTGTTGAAGGGTAGGTCGAAGATTGAAGCGGGGCCCAGTAAATAAAACGCCCAGTAAGTGTAGGAGCTGGTAATCTCAATCTCCTCTCCTCTATAGAAGAAATGAAAGTCCAAAGTCTTCAACCCATTGAAGATCATGACCTTGGTTTTACCAAGGTTAATTGTCAACTGTCTATGGTCGCAAAAAAGGGCTAAGGCGTCCAGCTGTCTCTGTAGCCCCTCCTTGGAAGAAGCAAGGACTACATTGTCTGCAAAGAGGAGGATGTAGATCAACACATGGTGAAGAAGACAACCATCCCCTTCCTGAATATGGTCTCTGAGAAAGGATTCCAGCTCATCGATGTAGATACCAAACAAAGTGGGTGAGAGGGGCAGCCCTGCTTAACCCCGATGGTACTCCTAATGAAGTCGAAAAAATCGACAACAACGATGTGAAGGCTGCCAAGAATATCCTCATACAGACGCATAATGATAGAAAGAAGAGTTTTGGAGATGCGATATCTCCGAGCCTACGGAAAAGAGCTTCTCGTGGCACAGAGTCAAAGGCCTTCTGAAAATCAATGAAGCAACAAAAGACCTTAGAAGATTGGTGACGAGCCTCCTCAATGATGGCTCAAAGGGTGAGGATGTGGTCGATGGTTTGGTAAGTAGGCCGGAACCTCGCTTGCCGCATGTGGAGGACCGTGGCATAGAGCTTGGAGAACGTGTGGCCAACCATGATCGTCTTGTAGTTGTTCGGGTCGGAAGTGGGACCTGACTTGTGGATGGGGTGAATGATATGATGTGACCAACACGTGGCCAACCATGATCGTCTTGTAGTTGTTTGGGTCGGAAGTGGGACCGACTTGTGGATGGGGTGAATGATATGATGGGACCAACGCGTGGCCAACCATGATCGTCTTGTAGTTGTTCGGGTCAGAAGTGGGACCCGACTTGTGGATGGGGTGAATGATATGATGGGACCAAGACTTCGGAAAACCTGTACAAACCACCTGATTGAAGAGATCAACGAGGTAGTTGTTTAGAGTGTCTAAGCCATGCTTGAAGAATTTTGCTTGAAATCCCTCCTCATCAGTTGCCCTGCTGCTATTCATGGCAAAGATGGCTTTCTTCACATTTGTGTAGGTGAAGATATGGCAGGTAGGGGGAGGGGAAACCACCTAGATTTGGGGTTCGCCCGGGAATATCATAAAGGGTGGAAGTATGAGTGAACATGGAGGTAGGTCTGGGGTAAGGAGGAATGGCGGGGAAGGATGGTACGCCAGAAACACTTAGGGGAGTGCATAAGGGAGGCACGGAGCTCAAAGTGACGATGAGATAAAAGATGCGTTTCTTGTGGCGGCAGATGATGTAGTCGGACTTGAGAGATGGGAATGAGGGGAGAGTATGTGTGAAGGCGAAGCGAAGCTGACGGTGGAGGGCTTTGCAATCATCATCATACCACTGATTCATGGGGCAGGTTCTCTTAGCAGGGAGAGTGGGGGTAGAGTGGGGGAAAGAGCGCAGAGCAACGCGTCTCGAATGGTGGAGGAAAGGGTCTCAAACATCCGATCAGAGGGGAGTGAGGCAAACAGGGGTGGAGGGGGAAGATGTAATGTCCCCTTTCCTACGCCAAATGCCTAAGGGCCAATTCGAGTCCAAGCCTTGGTCATACCTAAGGGGCTTTGGATGCTGGGAGCTATTGGGTATGAATATCTAGTCCATTTTGTTATAATTCTTCATTGACATATACAAAAAGGTGTTTTGGAAGGACTAGATGTTACATTTTGTCATTAGGAAGGGGCCACATGGTACTAATGTTCTAATTTTGCATTTGGGGGTCACTTTTGGACCATGGTGACTTAAAAAGGGAAAAGTAACTTAAGTTACTTTTATTTTATTGGCCCTTCCAAGGGAAAAATGCGACTAGGGTTTATTGGGGCTCTTTTGCCTTGGAGAAGTTATATAAGGAGTTGGGGAAGAAAGGAAAGGCATCCTTGCATACCTAATTATCTCCTTTCATGTGCAACTGTTGTTTGCAAATCTATAGCTTGTGGAGTGAAATCCCGCACAAACCCTAGCTTCGGTGGTGAGAGATCCATCCCTAGCTAGCAAGGCATTCTTCGATAGTGAAAGATCTACCCTAGCTTGTCATTTTGGAGTTGTTTTCAAGGCTGATTTATAGAGATATTTTCAGAGGTTTTAGAGATAGGGTTTTGAGGGTTTTGAGATAATTTGTGAAGATAATCAGTGGGTTTTTGAGATAATTTGTGAAGATAATCAATGGGTTTTCGATCGATGACGACAACAATAAAGAAAGGGTTTGACATCATTTCAGAGGATTTCAAAGGGGTTTTGACCATCTACCAAAAAGGGCGACTTGTTTTGGAGATTGCAGCCTTTATTTGGAGGGTTTCTAGTTGGCCATTTTTAGATTTGAGGGTTGAAATATCAACTTCTATATTTGTAAATGTTATTTCCAAAGTTTCGTAGTTTTTGCACTTGTATTCGGGAAGATATGAATTTTAGAAGTTTTCAATTTGTTTAGAGCACGCTGTAATTTTTTCTCAAGCATGCGTTATTGTCGAAAAATTCCAAAAATAGTTTTCTTATGTTCTTTATAATATTAGCAAGCTCTCTTTAAATTTTCAAGTGATTTGAGTGGATATTTTGGGAGTTATTAATTTTCTTCAGTTCATTGCCCTAACTGGTAAAAATCTGCAAAAATCAGTATTTTATTTGGCTACAAATTTTCAATATTTTGTGTTATTTAAGTGGTATCCCACAAGGGATATTTCAGAAGAAAATGGTGAGGGTGAAAGGAGAAGTCCACTTTGGATCACCCTTATTAAATTTCCAAATGGTACGGGAGGGGATGTGGGGAGGGGTAATGAAATGGGGTGGTAACATGCAAAGAGAAGGAAATGGTTGCATGATCAACAAGGGGAATGGGGGAGATACACAAGTGGTGAATATAGGGAATCAAATTGGGAGTAGTCATTACGTAGTCCACCACACTAGCACCCCCATAATGAGGCTGCATGTGAAAAATGGGAGTCCGGGTAGCTCGAGAATGCCATTTAGGATCATCGAGATCACGAGATTCCCCATCTAAAGGAGGTGTCGACCGTATGACGGAAAAGGGCCTGTCATATCCTATGAATCCTATCGAAAGCCAACCAAGTTGGGGTCCACCTCGGATAAGCAGAGAGCATCATCAATCCTGTCATGTAAGGGAACCCGGAGATTCCTAGTGTGTGCATTAGAGACACCCAAAATAATGACCCCACATGCCGAATACTAAGAAATGCTTGTATAGATTCCCCATCCGAAGGAGGTGTCGACCTTATGACGGCAAAGGGCCTGTCATATCCTATGAATCCTATTGAAAGCCAACCAAGTTGGGGTCCACCTCGGATAAGCAAAGAGCATCATCAATCCTGTCATGTAAGGGAACCCGGAGATTCCTAGTGTGTGCATTAGAGTCACCCAAAATAATGACCCCACATGCCGAATATTGAGAAATGCCTCGTATAGATTTCAAGAAGGGGTCCCATCTGGGCCATTATGAATGACAAAAGAAGAGGAGGTGGGGGATATTTTCGGTTAATAGAGGAACAACATTTAGCAAAATTTGATGATTATATGTGATTGCAGGATCAAGTGTTGTGCACTCATTCCGTAGTTCAAATGCAAGTTCTTGGACTATTTATATTAGGTGCATGGCATGTTTTTGTATATTATATGCATTGATTTTGCATAGAATGAATGTGAGTCACATCAGTGGGTGGACGAATGGACTTGTGGACCTCTAATTCCACTCAACACATATCAAGTTCCACGAGCAAGTGCCTTCATATCATATGACAACATCACCGACATTGACCAAGTCTCTAATTTAGTGCAACAAAGTACATATGTATGTCATGTTTTAAATTTATAAATTATTAAATGATCAACTCTTATCGTATTTTAAATTTGACTTGAGTTTTACTTTGTGATGTAGGGCTCGTTACAAAATTTGATGATTATATGATGTGTTGTAGGATCAATTCTTTGTGCACTCATTCCGTAGTTCAAATGCAAGTTTTGGACTATTTATATTAGGTGCATGACATGTTTTTGTATATTATATGCATTGATTTTGCATGGAATGAATGTGAGTCATATCAGTGGGTGGACGAATGGACTTTTAGACCTCTAATTCCACTCGACACATATCAAGTTCCACGAGCATTACAATTTGCAGTGCCTTCATATCATATGACAACATCACTCGACATTGACCAAGTCTCCGATTTAATGCAACAAGGTACATTGATTTTGCATGGAATGAATGTGAGTCACAACAGTGGGTGGACAAATGGACTTTTAGACCTCTAATTCCACTCGACACATATCAAGTTCCACGAGCATTACAACTTGCAGTGTCTTCAGATCATATGACAACATCACCTGACTTTGACCAAGTCTCTGATTTAGTGCAACAAGGTACATATGTATGTCATGTTTTAAATTTATAAATTATTAAATGATCAACTCTTAATGTATTTTAAATTTGACTTGAGTTTTACTTTGTGATGTAGGGCACGTTTTTGCAGTTATTGCGACAAAATTTAACGAAGAGGGAACAAACTACTTCTTGTCTTGTTGTGTAGAGGGGGAAAAAATTGACTTCCATAGTCATTGATGGTGAAGACCTTGAGTATCCCACTAGGTCAGTGGTAGTCACTAGAACTTGGCTTCGATGATATCGTATAAAAAAATCAAATACTTGGTTTGAAGACTATGAAGTACATCGAAAGATACTTCACTATTCACATTTGGTTCTTGTAACAAGTATTCAATTGATCAAATATCGAGGTCGGCCATTAAACAAAAATTTGTGGAAGGTTCGTGAATTAGATCATGAAGCAATTCTTGCTACTGTCAAGAGTAGAGTTGATGGTGAAGACCTTGAGTATCCCATTGGGTCAGTGGTAGTCACCGAAACTTGGCTTCGACGATATCCTAAAAAAATCAAATACTTGGTTTGAAGACTATGAAGTACATCGAAAGATACTTCACTATTCACATTTGGTTCTTGTAACAAATATTCAATTGATCAAATATCGAGGTAGGCCATTAAACAAAAATTTGTGGAAGGTTCGTGAATCAGATCATGAAGCAATTCTTGCTACTGTCAAGAGTAGAGTTGATCCTTGTGGTTCATTGGATTGAATTTGCAAAGATATGTTCTTCATGAATTTAATTTGAATATTTCATTTAATGATTTTGTTTAAATTTTGTAGGATTTAAAATTCTATTTAATTACTTACTAACATGTTTATGTAGGTTAGTGGTGCCAAAAATCTTCCTTCACGTGGTTAATTGTTAGTAGATGAGATAAGATAAATATATTAATGTCCAACGAATGACCATAAAATAGGTCATTGGGACTCGCTGCCCAAACAATATACAAAGTGCGAGAGGGGAAAACTCAAAACGAATTCCCAACAAACAAGAAAGGAAAAGAACCAGATTAAACAAGAGCCTCGAAGCTAAACCCCACAAAGTGGGCAATGAAACAACGGGGAGAAAGAAGAAGTAGAGAAGGGAATGAAGGAGGGGGCAAACAAGGACCACTAGTTTATTCAGAAATAGTAGCCACATCCCTCCTAACATTCGAGGCCGACAAAAAGAAGTTCCCTGATGGAATGACAACCCAAAGAGGGGGGCGAGCCAGGAGACGGGTGGAGTTGGACTACCCTCCGGGGTATGAATGTGCGGCCGAGCCTGTTGGTGGTGACCGAAAGAGACGTGAAGGTTCGATCGGGGACAAACCGATCTATCCATTTTATCCTGGGTCGAATGGCTTTGTCGTTTAGTTCCTCTAATCTGCAGTAGAACCAAAAAGAAGGTTGTAATCTGTCTCCATGGGAATGACTCTAGGAGGGAGATGAAGAATTTGGTCTGGAGTAACAGAGACTCACGAGATGTATAGTTCAAGGCACTTTTGGTCAATATATCTCGAAGAAGAAAGCGGGAGGGTTTAAACTCCTTTCAAGAGGCAATGGAATCGTCCTCCGATCTTGTAGTATATGGGGCGGTGGAAAATGAAATGAGTCTCGGTCTCCACCTCCCGAAGGCCGATGGGAGGCAACCAGAAATTGATCCATAGATATGTGGAGGGCATTCATCCGGTGGACGAAAGGTGTATTGAGGGCGGATGATGAGGCCATCTTTGATCTCAAGAAAATGCTTGGCATAAAACGAGTTCGTAGAATGCAAAACCCCATGAGGATCCACCCTAATAGTCCGAAGAAAGCACTGTAGATATCCTCCGGATGGACTTGTTCAACACTTGCTTGGTGGGCAAGAAGAGATGACTGGGAGCACTCGGGAATATCGAAAAGGGGACACGATTAATCTAGATATCAATCGAATCCAATAAATCGAAGCCCCGTAAAACCAACAGGGCCGTAGCACGGGAAATACTCATAGAGGAACAATAAGCGAGATATGGGTACCTATCACACTCATCGGAGAAATCACCAAACCTCTTGATACGGTGAAGAAAGGTTGATATGTCAAATATGGTCTCCAGACGGAAAGGTCGGGCCCGAACTCTGCCAAAATAATATGTTGGCGAACGCAAATCTCGCTTATATCTAATGAAGTGACAAAGGAGGAGAGTCTGGATCCTCTGGCAGAAGACCAATTTGTATGGGGACCCCAGATAACCGACTGATAGAGAGAATAAAGTGGGCCGGATGAGGGAGTTCATAAGAGACATCTTGGAGGAGATGATTTGAAAATGGTGCCGAAAGCATTCTCTCAAGAATGGCTAGAGATCCATACCCTTTATTCACCCTCTACCAAGAGTATGCCTCATACTAATTGTAGGCCCCGAGAACAGGACCTCCAAATAGGTGTATGCATTAGTGATTTCAACCTCCTGCCCCCTGAAAAAGAAATGGAGGTGTGATGTCTTCAACCCGTTGAAGACCATGACCTTGGTCTTACCCAAATTGTGCATCAAATGCCAAGATCAAAAAATAAAGCAAGTGCATCAAGTTGTCTGAAGCCCCTTAGGAGAAGAGGCGAGTAAAACAATATCATTGGCAAAAGAAGAATAGAAATCAAGACGTGGTGAAGAAGGCACCCACTTGAATGTGATCCCAGAAGAAAAGATTCCAACTCATCAATGTGAATGCCAAATAGAGTAGGAGATAGGGGGCAACCCTATTTGACTTTAATGGTGCTTTTGATGAAATCAAACAATCCGTGTGTAGTACGAAAACGACCGAGGACGGACTCATAGAGATGCATGATGAAAATAATAAGAATCTCAGAAATACCGATGTCTTTGAGTCTCTGAAAGAGGGCCATGTGAGGCACGGAGTCAAAAGCTTTTTGAAAGTCTACAAAACAACAATAAACTTTTGAAGAGCGGTGACGGGCCTCCTCAATAATAGCTCGGAGGGTGAAGATGTGGTCGAATTTATTATTCTCGAAGCCAAGAGAAGTTAAGATAAATTAAATATTAGAAAAGAACAATCAATAAAAATTCTCATTTCACCACCTATATTGTATGAACCACCTATATTATTCACGTGGTTGGTAATGACCAACCTTATAGTGGCTTTGATAGGACTATTCGGCGCTTTTTTAAACAATAGGACAACAAGAGGACCAAATTGAGATGAAGAAAACCGAGACGGGCTTTCAAAGAGGGTACCAACGCGGAGGTGTAAGATCAGACGAGACCTTTCAAGGTGCCATGATGAGAGAAATCACCAGAGCGAACTTATAGGCCCTAAGCACAAAAGCGTTGGCCATCGAAACGACGCCTCCACTAGCGTTTACTTGGTCACTTAGACGTGTTGGTGCGGTTGGTTCGGTGCCATGAGCTTTTGTTTGCAAAATAATGCGTTAGACAACCTTACACTGACTCAAACTACAATATTTGACACGATTGCAAACAATATGACAATGAGAGAACCAAATCGACATGGAGACCTTTCAAGGTGCCACGATAACGAGAGAAATCACCTGCACGAACTTATAGGCCCTAAGCACCTAAAAGCGTTGGCCATCGAACGACGCCTCCACTAGCGTTTACTTGGTCACTTTGGACGTGTTGGTGCATTGGTTCGGTGCCACGAGCTTTCGTTTGCAAAATAATGCATTGGACAACCTTACACTGACTCAAACTACAATATTTGACACGATTGCAAACAATAGGACAATGAGAGAACCAAATCGAGATGGAGAAAAACCAAGAAAGACTTTTGTAGAGGGTCACAATGCGGAGGTGTAGGATTAGATGTGACATCTCTAGGTGACATGGAGACCGAGATATTACCCGTTGAAGTTATAACCTTTTTTGGTCTCAGGGCTCTTAATGGACCACGCCTAGATGAAGTAGCCCGAAAGCAATGGCACCGTTCGACACCAAAACGAAGCCTCCACTAGCATTTACCAGGCATCCCGAACGTGTTGGCATAGTCGGTTCGGTTCCAAGAGCTTCCGTTAGCAAAATATTGTGTTGGACAACCTTACACTAACTCAAAGTACAATATTTTTCACTATTGCAAACAATAGGAAAACGAGATAATCGAATGGAGATGGAGAAAATCGAGACAAACTTTTGTAGAGGGTCCCGACGCAGAGGTGTAGGATCAGATGGGACCTCACCAGGTGCCACGGAGACGAAGATATCACATGTCGAAGTTATAGCCTTTTTGGTCTCAAGGCTCTTAAGGGACTATACCTGGACGAAGTAGTCCAAGGCAAGGACACCGTCGACACCGAAACAAAGCCTCCATTAACGTTTACTAGTCCACCCGGATGTGTCAGCGCGATCGGTTCGGTTCAAAGAAATTCCATTTGCAAAATATTGCGTTGGATAGCTTTACATTGACTCAAAGTACAATATTTTGCATTGTTGCAAACAATAGAACAACAAGAGACCGAATCGAGATGGAGAAAACCGAGATAGACTTTTGTAGAGGGTCCCGACGCTGAGGTGTAGGATCATACGAGACCTCTCCAGTGCAGCGACAACACCTTTCTCTACTCCTCACAGAGATGGTGGTGTGTCTAGTGAGGTCATCAACTTTATCAAACATATATCACGTCAAGTTAGTTGAGCATATATATATATATATATATATATATATATATATATATATATAAGAACATACATATATATAGACATATATTTGAGTTCAAAAGTTATATATATTTTCATACGTGAAAATTTTACACAATTAACATTCTAAATTACCTTTGTGAATGTATGCATAGGCATGGTGCTCGCATCCTGTGGTCGGGATGATGACGTCCCTCCCACACGTTGTAATATCAATGCATACATGTACAAATACAATTATTTCAAAAATTTAACATATATAAGTAAATCAAGTACTCAAATTTTTTTGTAGCATACATAATAAAAAATAACAAATACCTGCAAAGGTGTCGCCGATGTCTGGAATCCAAATGTATCGCTCAAAAAGGTGTCTAACATAGCGACATTATCATGTGTACCACCAACGGAAACTTCACCAACACTAGTATGCATGAAAGTATCATCCTCCTCGGGCCCCATGCTAAAAATACCGCCCGAGGAATATGCATATGCTACCACATGACGTGCAAAGATGTGGCCTCATGCTATTACTGCCTGAGGGAATACTCTATGTACCTCCACAAATATCTGGATCGAGATAGCGCCTGAAGCGCGTGCAGTGTATCAATCTCTACTGTCTCCTTAACTGCTGGAGGGATAGTCTCAGGATGAGGGGGATTTTGTGTGGGGACTCTACCCGCCGAATAGGTGCACATGATCGATCCGGTGCACAACGTGCACCTATTTAAGAGTAGGGTATAGTCCCCACACAAAAGTCTTTTCCTTGGCCCTGGTAGTCTCAAAAATTGAAATAGTTTGAGATCTCGTTGAGGATAAACTCGTAATAGAGTTTCTTCAAAAAGTATAGTGGAACCTCGTTATTACAAGGTGGAAAATCAAACACGATCCACCATCGGTCCCAAAATTATTTTTAATCAAATCACTATTGCACGGTGAATTTGAGACCGTTTGCATGACAACGAACGAGAAAAAGCTGGTTTAGGGTCCGTGACTAAGGCACACATGAAGTCTTTTGTAATTTCTTTTTCTTGACATCCGCATATGACATTTTTTTGGCATAATATTTCGTACAATGCTCTCTATAAGATATCCAATGATCAATTTGACTCATTGCCGCGTCAACTTAAGCCACTAATGCTTCCAATGTGTTTGCAAGACAGGACGGTGGGGGTTTAGAATGAGAATCCCTCATTTTAAAATTAATTCCTCAATTTCAATCTTGTTTTCCACTATATGGGTTGTTAAATCCTCTTGACTACCCGGGGGATGTTCAACAACTGTAGGAGGGCTAGGAGGGTTCACAAGAATTGCAAGGTTTGGTTGTGGTTGAGGTGGAACTATAACAATAAAAAAATGTATTCAATTCAAATTCTACTATATAATTACAAAATTTCAATGCAATTTAGAGAAAATAATTTTGCCTACCTCTTCTCCGTGGCACCATTGTCGATTCCGATCTTCATTGCGATTCTCGATGATGATCACGGGAGTTAGATCTATTTGAATATAAAATGCGAGTGCGGTGGTTTTGCTCTCAAACTCGCGTTTGGGGGAAATAGAAATGAAGGGGGCTCGGGCCTTTTTATTTATTATAGTTTTATAAAGGTGTACGCGCGTTATAACGAACCTAAAAACGTGTACGCGTTATAACGCGTCCGCTTTTTGGCCCCTCGGATTTATAAAATGCGCCCGATTTTCTCTAAATTGCATTGAAATTTTATAATTATATAGTAAAATTTGAATTGAATACTTTTTGTTGTTGTTATAGTTCCACCTCTATCACAACCAAACCTCGTAATTCTGTAAACCATTCTAGCCCTCCTATAGTTCTTTGCCGAACATCCCCAAGTAGTCGGGAGGATTTACGAGCCCATATAGTGTAAAACAAGATTGGAATTGAGGAATTAATTAAAAAATTTAGGGATTCCCATTCTGTAAACCCCCACCGTGCCTCTCTTGCAAACACATTTGAGGCATTAATGACTCAAGTTGACGCGACAACGAGTCAAATTGATCGTTGGACATCTTATAGAGAGCATTGTAGGGAATATTATGCCAACAAAATTGTCAGATGCGAATGAAAAAAAAGAGAAATTACAAAAGACCTCATATGTGCCTTATTCATGACCCCCGAACCAATTTGTTTGTTCCATTGTCATGCAAATGGTTTCCAATCCACTGGTACAATATTGATTTGATTAAAAATAACTTTTGATAACGATGGTGGATGGTGTTTAATTTTCCACCTTACAATAACAACGAGGTTCCACTATACTTTTTGAGGAAACTCTATTGTGAGTTTATCCTCAACGAAATCCCGAACTATTTTGGTTTCAGGATTTTCAAGGTTGAGGAAAAGGCTCGCACAGATCGACTGTGTGCACAACGTGCCTATTCAACAGGCAGAGTCCCCACACAAAAGCCAAGGGTATCGATAGCATCAAGCGTGTGTAATGTATCAATCTCTACTGTCTCCTTCACTGCTTTGGAGGAAAATCTCAAGATTTCTTATCCAGATGTTTGTGGAGGTACACAGAGTATTCCTCAGGTAGTACTAGCATGAGGCCACATCTTTGCACGTCATGTGGTAGCATATGCTTGGGGCTTAAGGAGGATGATACTTTCATGCATACTGGTGTTGGTGGAGTTTCACGGTGGTACACATGATAATGTCGCTATGTTAGACACCTTTTTGAGCGATACATTTGGATTCCAGACATCGGCGACACCTTCGCAGGTATTTGTTATTTTTTATTATGTATGTTACAAAAAGATCTGAGTACTTGATTTACTTATATATGTTAAATTTTTGAAATAATTGTATTTGTACATGTATTGATATTACAACGCGGGAGGGACGTCATCATTCCGACCACAAGTTGTGAGCACCATACCTATGCATACTTTCACAGAGGTAATTTAGAATGTTAATTGTCTAAAATTTTCACGTATGGAAATATATATAACTTTTGAACTCAAATATATGTCTATATATGTATGTTTCTTGTATATATTATATATGCTCAACTAAGTTGGACGTGATTTATGTTTGATAAAGTTGATGACTTCATTAGACACACCACCATCTCTGCAAAGAGTAGAGAGTGGTGTTGCCGATGCACCTGGAGAGGTCTTGTTTGATCCTACACTTTGCGTCGGGATCCTCTACAAACGCCCGGTTTCTCCATCTCAATTTGGTTCTCTCGTTGTCCTATTGTTTGCAATAAATGCAAAATATTGTACTTTGAGTCAGTGTAAGGTTGTCCAACACAATATTTTGCAAATGGAATCTCTTTGAACCGAACCGACTACACCAACACGTCCGGTGGACTAGTAAATGCTTTGGTGGAGGCTTCGTTTGGCTTTGGAAGGTGTCCTTGCGTTCGGGCTACTTCGCCCAGTGTAATCCCTTAAGAGCCTTGAGACCAAAGAAAATGAACTTCGACATGTGATAACTCGGTCTCCGTGGCACTTGGAGAGGTTTCGCTCGATCCTACACCTCCATGTCTGGACTCTTTACAAAATTATGTCTCAGTTTCTTCATCTCGATTCGGTTCTCTCGTTGTGCTATTGTTTGCAACCGTGTCAAATACTGCAGTTTGAGTCAATGTAAGGCTATCCAATGCATTATTTTGCAAACGGAAGCTCATGGCATTCAACCGACCGCTGCAACACGTTCGTATTGCTAGGTAAACACTAGTGCAAGCTTTGTTTCGATGCCAAACGGTGCCATTGTTTTTAGGCTACTTCGTCACCGTAGTCCCTTAAGAGCCCTGAGACCAAAAAATGCTATAACTTTGACGGGTGATATCTCGGTCTTCGTGACACTTGGAGAGGTCTCGTATGATCCTACACCTCTGTGTCGGGACCCTATACAAAAATTTGTCTTGGTTTTTGCATCTCTATTCGATTATCTTGTTGTCCTATTGTTTGCAACAATGTAAAATATTGTACTTTGAGTTAGTGTAAGGTTGTTCAACGCAATATTTTGCAAGCAAAATCTCTTAGAACAAAACCAACATGTTAGGATGCTTGGTAAATGCTAGTGGAGGCTTAATTTCGGTGTCGGACGGTGCCGTTGCTTTCAAGCTACTTCGTCCGGATGTAGTCCCTTAAGAGCTTTGAGACCAAAAAAGACTATAACTTCGACGGGTGATATCTCGGTCTTCGTGGCACCTGGAGAGGTGTTGTCTTATCTTGCACCTTTGCGTCAGGACCCTCAACAAAAGCCTGTCTCGGTTTTCTCCATCTCGATTTGGTTATCTCGTTGTCCTATTGTTTTGCAGTGCTAAATACTTGTAGTTTGAGTTAGTGTAAGGCTGTCCAACACATTATTTTGCAAACGAAAGCTCATGACATCGATTCAACCGCACTAATACGTTCGGGTAACTAGTTAAACGTTGGTTGAGGCGTCGTTTTGGTGGCCAGCACTCTCGGTGCTTCCAGGCTACTTCATTCGGGCGTATTCCCTTAAAAGCCTTGAGAGTAAAAAAGGTTTCGACGGGTGATTTCTCTATCATCGTGGTACCTTGAAAGGTCTCGTTTGATTGTACACCTCTGCGGTGGTATCCTCTATGAAATTCTGTCTCAGTTTTCTCCATCTCAATTTGGTCCTCTTCTTTGTCCAATTGTTTGCAAAAGTGCCGAATAGTCAAGTTTGAGTCGTAAGTAAGACTGTCCGTCTTCTAACCACGTGAATAATATAGGTGGTTCATACAATATAGGTAGTGAAATGAGAGTTTCAATAAGAAAATTTTCATACAATATAGGTGGTGAAATGCGAATTTGTGTTTATTGTTTCTTTTTAATATTTAATTTTTCTTATCTTCTCTTGGCTTCGAGAATAATAAATTCTCTACTAACAGTGCTTCAACCACGTGAAGGTGGAAGCTTTTTTGGCACCACTAACCTACATAAACATGTTAGTAAACAATTAAATAGAATTTTAAATCCTACAAAATTTAAACAAAATCATTAAAGTAAATATTTAAATTAAATTCATGAAGAACATATATTTGGAAATTCAATCCAATGAACCGCTAGGATCAACTCTACTCTTGACAGTAGCAAGAATTGCTTAATGATCTGATTCACGAACCTTACACATATTCTTGTTTAATGGCCTACCTCGATATTTGATCAATTGAGTATTTGTTGCATAAGAACTAAATGTGAATAGTGAAGCATCTTTCGATGTACTTCATAGTTCAAACAATCAAGTATTTAATTTTTGATAGGATATCGTCGAAACCAAGTTCCGTTGACTACCACCGTCCCCGTGGGATACTCAAGGTCTTCACCATCAATGACTGTGGAAGTCAATTTTTTTCCCTCTACACAACGAGACAAATAGTCTATTCCTTCTTCGTTAAATTTTGTCGCAATAACTTGAAAACGTGTCTTACATTACAAAAGTAAAACTCAAGTCAAATTTAAAATACATTAAGAGTTGATCATTTGATAATTTATAAATTTAAAACATGACATACATATGTACCTTGTATTAAATTAGAGACTTGGTCAAAGTCAGGTGATGTTGTCATGTGATCTGAAGGTACTGTAAGTTGTAATGCTTGTGGAACTTGATATGTGTAGAGTGGAATTAGATGTCTACAGGGCCATTTGTCCGCCCACTAATGTGACTCACATTCATTCCACAAAAAATCAATGCATAATATACAAAAACATGTCATGCACCTAGTATAAATAGTCCAAGAACTTGCATTTGGATTATGGAATGAGTGAATATCAATTGATCTGCCATATTTTGTCATACAATCGTCAAATTTTGTCAAATGTTCATTTATCAACCGAGAAATATCTACGAACCATTGAACTCTCCCGAGATTCATGGCCCATGTTCTTAACATACCAATCAACAATACCTTCTACATTTATAAATTTATCACCATCCTTGAATTTTAACTCTTATCTTGCAAGTGCATTTTTCACACATGCTCCTACACCATCATGCTCTTCTTTTCTATGTCATGCCTTAGTAAAACTCCACATATGTTGACACCTATTTTTTTGTGCATCTTGCTTAGCCGATAAAACATTCGTGCATTCTTGAATTGTGATGTGCGGTTGTCGGACCAAACGTAATGTTGATTGAAAAAAATGTTCTTCGCATTCAAGTTCCCATAAAACATCTAGAAATGCCCTTACACATATTTTGTAGAATGTGTACGATCATTACCGATGTAGAAATGATACTCTCTTAATATTTTTTGATCTTGTTCGGTGCATGAATGTTATATGCACGAAAATAACTTAGACTTGAGTTATAGTATTGAAACCGAACCTCCATTTCAGGGTCGCAATGTGTAGTTTTTTTCTTGAAGTCAACTCTTTGAAACAATAGTATCAAGTGGGAATGTGTCTTTTCTTATCTTGAATTGTTCATCTAACCATCAAGCTCTATGTGTGTGCTTTGCATACTCATAAACAATTTTCTCTCCGAATTTGACCATATATCCCGATAAGTAATTGTTTCAGTAACAAACTCACACCTCTTAGATTTTTTTCAATATTTTAATTGATATGCCATTGATTTATATTTGATGAAACCAACCGAGTATTTTCGAAGTAATTTGTACTCTTCTCATGGATATAACTTTTCAATTTTGGTAAGCCACCACATACATTGCGAGTTCCATCAAACATAGTTATTTACAAAAAATTGTCAGGTTGATTTTTCAATTTTGGCAAGTCACCACATACATTGCAATGGAGATGGAGAAAACCAAGACATGCTTTTGTAGAGGGTCCCGACGTAGAGGTGTAGGATCATACGGGACCTCTCCAGGTGCCACGGAGACGGAGATATCACTCGTCGAAGTTATAGCTTTTTTTGGTCTCAAGGCTCTTAAGGTACTACGTGCGGACAAAGTAGCTCAAAAACAATGACATCGTTCGGCATTGAAATGAAGCATGCACTAGCGTTTACCAGGCCATCTGGACGTGTTGGCGTAGTCGGTTCAATGCCATGAGCTTGCGTATGCAAAATAATGCATTGGATAGCCTTACATTGACTTAAACTGCGCAGATTTGGCACGGTTGCAAATAATAAGACAACGAGAGAACCGAATCGAGATGGAGAAAAATGAGACATAATTTTGTAAAGAGTCCAAACATGGAGGTGTAAGATCAGACGAGACCTCTCCAGGGGCCACAGAGACTGAGATATCACATCTTGAAGTTATAGCATTTTTGGTCTCAAGGCTCTTAAGGGACTACACCCGGATAAAGTAGTCCGAAGGCAAAGACACCATCCTAAGCACCCAAACAAAGCCTCCATCAACGTTTTACTAGTCCACCCGGATGTGTTGGCGTAGTCGGTTCGGTTCAAAGAGATTCTGTTTGTAAAATATTGTGTTGGACAACCTTACATGGACTCAAAATACAATATTTTGCAGACTTATTGCAAACAATAGGACAGCGAGAGACTGAATCGAGATGGAGAAAACCGAGACAAATTTTTGTAGAGGATCTTGACGCGGAGGTGTAGGATCGACGAGACCTTTCAGTGCAGCGGTAACATCGCTCTCTACTCCTCGCAGAGATGGTGGTGTGTCTAGTGAGGTCATCAACTTTATCAAACATATATCACGTCAAGTTAGTTGAACATATATAATATATATACAAGAACATACATATATATAGACATATATTTGAGTTCAAAAGTTATATATATTTTCATACGTGAAAATTTTACACAATTAACATTCTAAATTACCTTTGTGAATGTATGCATAGGCATGGTGCTCGCAGCTTGTGGTCGGGATGATGACGTCCCTCTCACACGCTGTAATATCAATGCATACATGTACAAATACAATTATTTCAAAATTTAACATATATAAGTAAATGAAGTACTCAAATCTTTTTGCAACATATATAATAAAAAATAACAATTGAGCTCAAAAGTTATATATATTTCCATTCGTGAAAATTTTACACAATTAACATTTTAAATTACCTTTGTGAAAGTATGTATAGGTATGGTGCTCACAGTCTGTGGTCGGGATGATGACGTCCCTCCCACACGCTGTAATATCAATGCATACATGTACAAATACAATTATTTCAAAAATTTAACATATATAAGTAAATGAAGTACTCAAATCTTTTTGCAACATATATAATTAAAAAAACAAATACCTGCGAAGGTGTCACCAATGTCTGAAATCCAAATGTATGGCTAAAAAAGGTGTCTAACATAGCGACATTATCATGTGTACCATCGTAAAACTCCTCGGCCCCAAACATAATGTTACCACATGATGTGCAAAGATGTGGTCTCATGTTAATCTTGCCGAGGAATACTGTGTACCTCCACAAATATCTGGATCGAGATAGCACAAGCGCGTGCAAGTGTATCAATTCTCTCTTGTCTCCTTAAGCTGCTTTGGAGGGACAGTCTCAAGATGAGGGGGTTTTGTGTGGGGACTATACCGCTTTGAATAGGTGCACATGATCGACCAGTGCACAACGTGCACCTATTTAGTAGGGTATAGTCCCCACACAAAAGCCTTTTCCTTCGCCCTGGTAGTCTCGGAAATCGAAATAGTTTGGGATGTCGTTGAGGATAAACTCGTAATAAAGTTTCCTCAAAAAGTATAGTGGAACCTCGTTATTACAAGGTGGAAAATCCAACACGATCCACCATCAGTCCCAAAAATTATTTTTAATTTAATTACTATTGCACCGGTGAATTTGAGACCGTTTACATGACAATGGAACATACAAACTGGTTTAGGGGTCCGTGAATAAGGCACATATGAGGTCTTTTGTAATTTCTTTTTTTTGACATCCGCATATGACAATTTCTTTGGCATAATATTCCCTACAATGCTCTCTATAAGATGTCCAACGATCAATTTGACTCATTGCCGCGTCAACTTGAGCCACTAATGCCTCCAATGTGTTTGCAAGAGAGGCACGGTGGGGGTTTGTAGAATGGGAATCCCTCATTTTTAAATTAATTCCTCAATTTCAATCTTGTTTTCCACTATATGGGTTGTTAAATCCTCTTGACTACCCAGGGGATGTTCAACAACCTGTAGGAGGGGTGGGAAGGTTCACAAGAATTGCGATGTTTGGTTGTGGTTGAGGTGGAACTATAACAATAAAAAAATGTATTCAATTCAAATTCTACTATATAATTACAAAATTTCAATGTAATTTAGAGAAAATAATTTTGCCTACCTCTTCTCTGTGGCACCATTGTCGATTCCGATCTTTGCGGCGATTCTCGAGATGATGATCACAGGAGTTAGATCCAAATTTGAATATAAAACGCGAGTGCAGGGTTTTGCTCTCAAACTTGCGTTTGGGGGAAATAGAAATGAAGGGGGCTCGGGCCTTTTTATTTATTATAGTTTTATAAAAGGTGTACATGTTATAATGAACCTAAACGTGTACGTGTTATAACGCTGCGTCGCTTTTTGGCCCCTCGGATTTATAAAAGCGCGTCCGATTTTCTCTAAATTGCATTGAAATTTTATAATTATATTGTCTACTTAGAGAATGTCCAATAGTCAGTGTTATTGATTAACTTAAGACTATAGCATCTCCCTCTTGCTTTCATTAGTGTTTTTCTGTTTAGTTTCAAAGTTGTGCCTATTTTATCGCTATCTTTGTACACACCGTGTAGCATTACTATCTTTGTTGCGTCTGGTTGACACTTACAGTTTGGTATGCTTTATGTATATTTTCAACAATTGAGGCATTTTGTTTAACAACATTATATGTTTTACCCGTGGTCTTCATTGTAGGTCTCATCTTAATTAATTTCATCAATATAACAAATAATTGACATCTTTGTGTATCATTTATATTTTCAAAGTAATTATCCCAAATTCCCTAGTTTTCTTCTCGCATTTCTTTGAGACATTTTGTTAGGCATTGGTTTTATAATGTTTTCATCGATTTCAAGTAAGTGAATTTGTTTTCTTCACAAAATGGAAGGTGTTCTTAGAGGTGAAGATTAATTAACAGAGTTACTTTTTTATTCGGTGTTTTAATGTAAATTTCAGGATTAATATTTGAATTTTTAGGTAAATGTTCAACATTTGGAATGTCAAGTAAAGGTTCAACATTTGGATTCATATCAATTTATTCATCTTTACCAACATTATCATTCAATTCATTATCAATATTCATTGCAAAATCATTATTCTCTACATTTTCGTTATGTATTTCATCCTCATTTTTTAAAATATTAGGTACATTTGATATAGCAGATGTACCTTTCTCTGCACGGATGTTTTGCATCTGCTTCACTTTCTTTATTCTCATCTCTTCCAATTGCTCCAGTGTCTTGTTCTTGACTTTCCTCTTGTCCTTAGCTCTACTTTTATTGCCCATGATTACAAAAATTCAACTAGTGGGGTAGGGGACAAGTTCAACTACTCAAAATTTGTGCAAGAATGTACATGAATCTGCAGACTAGACAGAAAGGAGACAAAAATCTCGTGAAAGAGATGAAGAGGACATTGGAGGACCATAAAAATATATGAAAGTAAAACGCATACCCGTTTTACATTTTCTCTATTTCAAGGCATGCCTCTAGGCTTGGATCCGGTTTGGATCCCCAAGCCTAAGGCATGGACCTACAAAAACACAAACAAACAATGTGCTTTTGTAGAAAAATTGGTAAAATGGCTATTCCGCCATGATAAATCACACTAAAACGATCGATACATTTAATAAAAATATGCCTACGACGTCGAGCAAACTTTCTTCTTTCTAAAAATATAATTTTTCAAATTTTCTAACTAATATAAGGTTTCCATATTAATTATTTTCTAACTATGCCTTTTTGTAGATATTTTTGAAGTTTATACATGTCTATCTTTCATCGTGTATCTTTTTTTCGACTCATCGAAATTGAATAAAAAATTTAGTGCACAACCGTGACTAATTCTATACATATTAAAAAAACTAATTTTCGATATTTTTTGAGGTAGTTAAGGGGCACGATCGGAGATTCATTATTTTTCAAAATTTAAAATTTCAGTACTATAAAAATAATAAAAAATACTCGCTAAATTTTTTAAAAAACATTCTAGCACAGACTAGATGCTCTTAGGTATCTTTCTACCAAAGAGTTTTCAAAAATACTAAATAGTGCTCAAACAATGGTGGGGGGCACGAAAGACTATCTACAATGATTTTTTTAACAAAAACAAGAGCACTTGTTGGTATTTTAATTATTTGACCTACTTACTTAAACTTAACCGTCTTAAAAAAAAAAATATTACCTTAGAAACTAGACTCAAGTTGCTACGATTTATTTCTTACAACATCTTCCACTTTTGAGTGTAACTATTTCAAATAACTCGTACAAGTTGAAGATTTTTATTTTCGTAAAAAAGTGTCCACTTAAGACCCCCTTTTGACTTGCCCCATTTGTGCACTTACCCAGAAGTAAGAGGTACCTCAATTAACATCCAAGTTTGATTGGAAGACGTTGGTGATATGATGAAGTTTGGTATCTAGGGTTTTGGAAGGTCCGGAAAGCCGATGCCCTAAGAGGGGTGAACTCTTTGTGTTCGTCTGGTGGATCTCAAAGTCGAACGATGGGAGGGTGGTCTCGACCTCGTAGGTGGTTGAATGTTCTTGATCCGTGACATAACGTCCCGATTTCGGATAGATCTCGCCTCGGTCATTAGGATTTGTATCACTGTGTCGCGTAGTGCCCCTCCTCGGGGAGAGCACTATAAAGAAGGAAGGTCCTGGAAAGCCGATGCCCGGAAGAGGGTGAACTCTTTGTGTTCGTCCGGTGGAACTCGAAGTCGAATGATGGAAGGGTGGCCTTGACCTCGTGGGTGTTGAATGTTCCACGATCTCGTGACATAACACCTCGATTCAGACGGATCTTGTTTGGTCATTAGGATTTGTATCACGTGTGTCGTGTAAGTGCCCTCCTCGGGAGAGCACCAGTAAAGAAGGAAGGTGAAAAGCCGATGCCCGGAAGAGGGGTGAACTCTTTGTCTTTGTCGGTGGATCTCGAAGTCGAACGATGGGAGGGTGGCTTCGACCTCGTAGGTGGTTGAATGTTCGATCGATCGTGACATAACACCTCGATTTCGAACATATCTCGTCTGGTCATTAGGATTTGTATCACTGTGTCACGTAGTGCCCCTCCTCGAGGAGAGCACTGTAAAGAAGGAAGTAATTTGCGGAGTAGCCGTCTGTCTAGAAGAGGGCAGAAGAGACTGGAGAGACTCATCCCGAAGCCCAAGGGTTTCCTGCAGATAAAGAGCAAGACACCTCTTGTCAAAGTATATGAAAAATTCAGTGAACGTAGGACGCTCTTTGAACAGGAAATGGAATCTCCCTCTGATCTCGTAATAGATGAGGCACCAAAAGATGAAGTGTTCCTTCGTCTCTACCTCCTGGAGGAAGTAGAGCTGGCAAATCCGCTCGTATCGGTCAATCTGATGACACTCGACATGGAGCATATGAGAGCCAACTCTGAATTGACCCAAGGAGATGCGAAGGGCGTGCATCCAATGCCGGGATAAGATAAGATAAGATAAGATAAAATAAGATAATATTATTAATGTCCAACAAATGACCACAAAAGTAGGTCAATGGGACTACAGAGTACAAAGCAAACAAACCCAGCAAGAGGACCCAAACGGGTCGCCCGAAATACAATGAGAGAAGGAGAGGAAGAGAAGGAAACAACAAAGGCCAAGAAACCAGAAATGAAAAAGAAAGAGATGACGGTGTGGGGGGGAGCAGAAGAGGGAGCAACACCCCCAACAACATCACCTAACACTCAAGGCCGGATGGGAGTAACTCGCAGTGCGCCGATGACTAGAAGCTGAAACTATAGAATGCTTGGGGAGTCGGTGTCCAAGAGGAAGGCGGTGTCTCTTAGTTAAGCGTGGTGGGTCGGTGTCTACATGCAGAGGGCCCCGGGACGTGTCCGAGATAGGGAGCCTTAGGTGGAAGAAACAAAGTCTCGAGACCTGACGGATCTAGATTGGGAGTGCGCAGCCATGTGTCCAAGTGCGCTTGGCACACCTCACCGAGGGGAGAGCACCGAGAAGAAAGAAGTGATGGCCTAGTATCCATCTGTTTGGGGGAGGATGGAGGAGCATGCCCCGAAACCTGAGGGCCTCCTGAAGGTAGAGAGCAAGACATCTTTGATCATAGTATCTAAAGAAAGTTGTGAAGGAAGGAAGCTCACGGAACAGGCAATGGAATCTCCCACGAATCTCATAGTAAACAAGACACCTGAAAATGAAGTGTTCTTCGGTTTCAACCTCCTAGAGAGAGCAAAGCAAGCAAGTCTGCTCCGAGCGGTCTAAGTGATGATCAGTCTCAACACGAAGTCGATGTGAGCCCACTCTAAACTGACCCAGAGAGATATGAAGGACCTGTAACCAATGCCGGGAAATGTACATGGGTCTGAAAATGACCCCATCATGGATCTCAAGAAAGTGTGCCACATAGAGTGACATCTTTGGGACGCAACCCCCCCGGGGGGTTGGTCCAAGTGTGCTGGATGAACTATTTGTAGATACCATCTCTGATTATCCTATGAAGGTCCTGTTGGTTGGGTAGGAGGTGGGCAGGGGCATCAGAGAATAGCCAAGGGTGGGAGACAGTCCATCTAGATGCCAATAGACTCAAAAAGGCGTGAAATGCAAGCATACCAGCAGCGAGATCATCTACTGTGATCAGAGGATGCAATAACTTTAGAGGAGTAGTAGGCAAGATAAATGTACCTGTCCCTATCAACAGAAGAGCTAGAAAACCCCTGGATCAGTGCAACAACAACACAAGGTCAAGATGGTCTCCAAAGAAAACTAAGGCGAGCCCAAAACTCAAAGCAAGAATAATGTTGGGAGATATAATGGGGTTGAGAAATAAGCCCATTATTGACTACAGGAAAGTGCTCAGCATAGAAGGCCATCTTCGGTCGTAACCCACCTTGGCGGTTAATCAAGGTGTACTAAATGAACTGTTTGTAAATATTGTCTCTGATGATTTTGTTCAGATCTTGCTTGCCCGAAAGGAGTTGGGCGGGGGCATCCAAGGAGTAATTGTATGGTGGGATGTGGCCTATCTGTATACTAATAGACCCAAGTAGTCGTGAAACTTTGGCATACCAACAATGGGATCTTTGATCGTAACCCACTTGGCGGTTAATCAAGGTGTCTTGAATGAAGCTGTTTGTAAATATCGTCTCGATGATTTTGTTCGAGATCTTGCTTACCCGAAAGGAGTTGGGCGGGCGTCCTGTAATGTCCCCAATGGACATTATTTTACCCCTAAACAGATTTTAGGCAATCCCAACTTTAAATATGCAAAATACGAGACAAATTGGGAGTCAAACAGAAATCTGATTTTGCAGAAAATTAAATCTAGGGCAGCGAACAGAAAATAATGAATAACTCCAAAAATACTTGCTCAAATCTTTTGAAATTTTAAATGGAGCTTGCTAATACAATAACAAATATTATAGAACTGTTTTTGGAATTTTTCGAATAACAAAATGCTGCCAGAAATTTACAGCGTGCCCTAAACAACTAAAAACTTCTAAAATTAATATCTTTTGCTAGAGAAGTCCAAATGAGCTGAAACTTTGGATCTTGGGCCACAAAAATATGAAGAATAATATTCCAAAAATAGTTTTCGCACATGACAAAAACACGAAACCCTAATTTTGCCCTAAAAAGTAGGTCGCCCAACACATTTAGGGCATCAATTCAGCTCCAAAATTGACAAACTAGGGTAGATCTCTCACTACCGAAGAATGCCCTGCTAGCTAGGGATGGATCTCTCACCACCGAAGCTAGGGTTCCTGTGGGATCTTACTCCACAAGCTGGATATTTGCAAACAACAGTTGCACATAAAAGAATATGCATAAGCTACAAGCTTAAGACACAAATTAGAAAATATCAAATGGTATGGAATATCTTTCCCTTCAAGTCAACTTCTCCTTATAAAGGAAGAAGAGACCCAAAACAACCTCTACAATATCCAATTAGTACCCAAGGATTTTCCCTATGCAAGCATTTAATATTTTCCCATATTAAATGCTTTTTCCAACAACTTTTTCCCTCTTAATGCAAGTCGCATTTTTCTAGGGGAAATACATAGTAAAATGGGCATTTATCCTTTCTATGTTCCCATTCCCCCTTTTAAGGCAAGTCACCTTTTCACCTAGGATGGATAACAATTTATATTTGGGCCTTTTCCATCCTTGATTTAATAATTATTAAGTCATATAAATTATTATAAGTGCTCTATATTTTTTTCTTTTATTAATGGCACTTTATAATAATTAAATATAACTTAAGCCACCCTTATATTTTTCCTTTGGCCGTCGGGTTAACAAAATAGGCCAAAGGTCTTCGAATGGGAAGGGGATATTACAATCCTCCCTTCCCAAAATTGCTTGCCCTCAAGCAATTCTGATATTGTTTTGTCCAAGTGTCATGCACAAGAGACAAAACATGCTGAAGTGATCCGCAAGCTCTTTGCACTGCTCTCTGTCAAGTGAACTAAAACTTGCCACCATATATCATCCACAGGATGCTCACATACATATACTTGGAGCAATGGTTCGTCAAACTCCATAATGTAAACTTTGGCATGCATCTCATGATGAAAATAAATAGGCAACAATAAATAAGACACATTAGTATGCTCTTTATACCTTGGAATATCACCAACATCCTCGCCAATCTTGGTCTTCAAAATGTCTTGACTTTGCTGCCCCAAAATCTGAGTATTCGTGTCTACAATGGGCTGAAATTCTTCATAAATCAGCTGCTGCAATAAATGAGATGGCATACTTTCTTCCACACCATCTTTAATCTGTGTAATCAACCCTCCTTTGAAAGGTATTTCCATGCTCCCGGCTGCCCTCTCTTGAGGAATGACATTCCTCATACCCTGCTGCCCACTAAGTGAAGACATCTTTTCCTTGAACTCTTGTAGGTGTTGTCTTGCTTGAGCGGCTACCAACCTAGAAGCTCTAGCTCTGCTATTCCATTCCTCACACCTCTTAAGAGTTTCCATTACATCATCCTTGCTTGCATATACAAATTTATTCTCCTGAGATGGAATAATTTCTCTAACAACAAAGTTTCATTAATGCAATTATTTTCTCAATGGAAATCATACCTTTTTCTCTATAAGCTTCTTCTTCTTTAAATGAGTTCTTTTGTAATTCAGTACCGGCATATGATGACCTCGCTTGGGCTTCATACCAATCTTTATCATGCAATAATCTGAAATGGCATATTATCTCTAAAACCCTTACTCAAAGATTGGTATTTCTTCCAACAAGAATCCTCATCAATCACCTCCATTGGATGCCCTTTATTATTGTTTTCACATTTTTCCTAATTGTCCCAAGACTCGCTTTGATTTAAATTCTGGGTGAGTGGCTCAAATAAAGGTTAGTGGTTTTTCGTTGTTTCACCATGTTGGTGAACATTTCCTTCATAAAACCCATATTGAAATCTTTCCAATTTGCCATATTTAACCCACACAGTGGAGGAACAATAAAGCTACGATACCATTTGTAATGTCCCCAATGGACATTATTTTACCCCTAAAAGATTTTAGGCAATCCCAACTTTTATGCAAAATACAGACATAAATCAGATCAAACAGTAAACTGATTTTTTGTAGAAAATTAAATCTAGGCAACGAAGAAAAGAAAATAATGAATAACTCCAAAATACTTGCTCAAATCTCTTGAAATTTTAAATGGAGCTTGCTAATACAATAACAAATATTATAGAAGAACTGTTTTTGGAATTTTTGAATAATGAGAATCGCCAGAAATTTACAGCGTGCCCTAAACAATCGAAAACTTCTAAAATTAATTTTTTTGCTAGAGAAGTCCAAATGAGTGAAACTTTGGATCTTGGGCCACAAAAATATGAAGAATAATATTCCAAAAATAGTTTTCGACAAAGAAACACGAAACCCTAATTTTGCCCTAAAAAGTAGGTCGCCCAGCACATTTAGGGCATCAATTCAGCTCCAAAATTGACAAGCTAGGGTAGATCTCTCACTACCGAAGAATGCCCTGCTAGCTAGGGATGGATCTCTCACCACCGAAGCTAGGGTTCTGTGGGATCTTACTCCACAAGCTGGATATTTGCAAACAACAACAGACATAAAAGAATATGCATAAGCTACAAGCTTAAGACACAAATTAGAAAATATCAAATGGTATGGAATATCTTTCCCTTCAAGTCAACTTCTCCTTATAAAGGAAGAAGAGACCCAAAACAACCTCTACAATATCCAATTAGTACCCAAGGATTTTCCCTATGCAAACATTTAATATTTTCCCATATTAAATGCTTTTTCCAACGACTTTTTCCCTCTTAATGCAAGTCGCATTTTTCTAGGGAAATACATAGTAAAATGGGCATTTATCTTTTCTATGTTCCCATTCCCCCTTTTAAGGCAAGTCACCTTTTCACCTAGGATGGATAACAATTTATATTTGGACCTTTTCCATCCTTGATTTAATAATTATTAAGTCATATAAATTATTATAAGTGCTCTATATTTTTTTTTCTTTTATTAATAACACTTTATAATAATTAAATATAACTTAAGCCACCCTTATATTTTTCCTTTCGTCGGGTTAACAAAAAGGCCAAAGGTCTTCGAATGGGAAGGGGATATTACCCGTCAAGGAGTAAGCTGTCTGGTGGCATGTGGCCTATCTCAGTATATCGTATACTAATAGACCCAAGTAGTCGTGAAACTTTGGCATACCAAGAATGGGATCAACCTGAGTGATTAGTTGAGGTAATGGCCTCGATGAGCAAAAGCAAGGTAAGGGTACCTATCCCGTCAAGCGAGAGGAATCCACTAGCCTCGAATGCGATGCTGAAAATTGCTTCCAACCTATAGGGACATTGTGGGGAACCGTCTCCTTGCATCTGATAATACGCCTAAGTAAAAGGATCTGAACTCTCTCCACTGCAGCCCAATTGGACTCCAAGAGGGATGGACCCCAAACCTCCGAGCCATAAAGAACCGTGGGCCTAACAAGGAGTCCAGAAAGGGAAAGTTTGGATGGAATGTCTTGGAAGTGATGATGGAAGCACTGTCTCTCCAAGATTGCCAATGAACCATAGCCTTTGTTAACCCGAGGTTGGAGTGCCGGTCGTAAACTAAAGCGAGGTCTAGAGAAGAGCACTCCTAAGTAAGTGTAAGAGTTGGTGATCTCAAGCTCCTCTCCCTTGTAAAAGAAATGAAAATCAGATGTCTTTAGAGTATTGAATATCATAATTTTGGTCTTACCCACCCAAGTTGATGTCAATTGTCTACAATCCACAAAAGAGGGCTAGAGCGTCTAGCTATCTTTGCAGACCTTCCGTCGAGGAGGCAAGGACTACATTGTCCACAAAGAGAAGAATGTAGATCTAAACCTGGTGGAGAAGACAACCATCCCCCTCCTAGATGTGATCCCTAAGGAAATCCTCTAACTCATCTATGTAGATACTGAACAAGGTAGGAGACAAAGGACAACCCTGCTTGACCCCAATGGTGCTCTTGATGAAGTCGAGAACCCAAAAACAGTGTGTAGACGACCTAGAACCTCTTCATACAGGTGCATGATGATAGCTAACAGAGTCTCGGAGATGCCAATCTCTTTGAGCCTCTGGAAGAGAGCTTCCGCAGAACAAAGTCAAAGGCCTTCCGAAGGTCGACAAAGCAACAAAATACCTTGGAAGAGTGATGGTGTGCCTCCTCAATGATGGCCCGAAGAGTGAGGATGTGGTCAATGGTCTAGTAGGTTGGCCGAAACCCCGTCTGACCTCTAGCTCTTTAGCGGTTCTAGTCCAAAAACTCGAGAGTCGCATGTGAAGTACAGTAGCATAAAGCTTGGCGAATGTGTGACCCACCATGATTGTTCGGTAATTGTTAGGGTCAAAGGTAGGACTTGATTTGTGTATGGGATGAATAATATGGTGGGACCAAGACCTTGGAAAACCTGTGCAAACCACTTGGTTGAAGAGATCCACTAAATAGCTGTTCAGGATGCCAAGTCCTTGCTTGAAGAGTTACGCTGGAAGCCCTCCTCATCCGCTACTTTGCTGCTATTCATGGCTGAAATGGCATTTTGGACATTCGTGTGGGTGAAAATGTGGCAAGTGGAAGGAGGGGAAACAACACGAATTAGGGTCTGGCCAGGGACGTCGTAGAGAGTGGAGGTATGAGCAAACATGGAGCTAGAGTCCAGGTCCTACGGAGGAGGGGAACAACGAGGGAGGATAGTACGCCAGAAATGCTTGGGAGAGTGTAAAAGGTTCTTGCCTCCATTGAGAGATGAAGATATGTTTCTTGTGGCAGAGGAGATGGCGATAAGCGAGACTTGAGAGAGGGAAAGGATGGGAGAGCATGGACAGAAGCAAAACGAAGCTGCCGGTGAAGGGCTTTACAGTCCTTGTCATACCATTGGTTCATGGGGGACAGTCTTTCTGCTTTATGACGGATGAGGCGATACGGGGTAGGAATTAGAAGCAACCTCGTGGATAATGGAGGAGAGGAGGTTGTACTTCATGTTCGTGGGGAGCGGGGTGAACTGATGTTTAGGGGGAGAAGTTGACGAAGGTGAGATGAAAAGGTTTCAGGGTCACCCTCACAAAGTTTCAAGATAGTGCGTGGAGGACAGTGAAAGTGAGGCAGGGCCTGGGGGGTCAATTTGTAAGGAGAAGGAAATGGTAGCATGATCGGCAAGAGGGATGGGGGAGATAGAAAGGTGGTGAATGTGTGGAACCGAGGTTGGGGGTGGTGAGAATGTAGTCCACAACGCTAGCCCCCCCACCGTGGGGTGTACAAGTGAAGAACTTGGAGTCGGGAAAGCACAAAAGACCATTCAGAATCAGCAGCTCATGAGACTCTCCCATTTGTAAAAGATGTCGGCCATAGGATGTCAAGGGCCCCTGCAAAATCTTCTGATTCTCTCCGAGTGCCACCATGATTAATGCTTAGGTTGGTTTTGTAGATATTTTGCTTCTCCTCCATGATCGATGATTTGCTCCTCTTTTGCCCAAAGGACTTTCTTTGTATGTCTTTCTAGAGTTGATGCTTAATGGGGGTTTCGGTGTTGTTTTTGTTTTGTAACAAGAAAGATAACACAAAAGAATTTGTAGATATTTTTCCTCACAGACACTCAAACAATAAGACAATTAGACATTCTTGTTATGTTTGATAAATTTAAAGGAATTGAGAGGCATTTGGAACCTACTTATGATATACATGTGACCATAGTTGATATTGCTTTAAAAGATATCTTGTTTGGTCTCATCTTTTCATTTTTGAAAACATGTAGCTATCTCAATTTCAACCTCGTAGATTTGATTAATACTTCTTCGAAGGTGGATTAGAACAGCCTGGTGTTTACTTTTAGAGGCTATGGGATCGCAACTAATATTTTTATAATTGAATTCAACTATTAAATGCATAGTTCTTTTTATATGAGTGGATTTTTATTTTTGGACTTTATTTGTTAATAGTTTTCGCACCTTTTGTATCGGTGCTTCAAAACTTTGGATGCTTAATGAAAGTTTGTTAGGAGGTTCACACTCATGCGAGAAAAGCCTACAATGCATTTTATGAAGTCAATATTTGATTGTGATTAATAGAAGGAAACAAACGATAACTTATGAAACCTCAAATGGTAAGAAGCGCAAATTTAGTTATACAATTGAGGGTGGAATCTCACATGGTGGTAAAATATGGAGCTATGCTTTCTTGAGACTTCTAACTACTAACTCATCCAAGAACACACATTGAACATCTGTGGGATAAATCGGTAACACCTATATCTAGTTTGTGAATCCTTTATATAACTCTGTGACATGGAGAATGCATTTTTTATTGCTTTTGATTCCTTTAATGTTAGTTTCTATGACACATAAAATTTGTGTCTCTATTTCATCTTTGTAAATATTATAATTTCATGTTATGGTTGATGATTTCTTTTTCGAACTTAAGAGTCTGTTATGATGTGAGGAAATGTCCAATTGAGTCCAGGATGATTGTTAAGGGGTGAATGTTGAAGTCATTATCATTTTTTTCCTTTGTATTTGAAGTAGGAATTTAGTTGTTTCTAAAAACTAGTTATCTAGATTGAGACCTCCAATTCTTGTACTAACTCATCCAATAACACATTAAATACGTGGGAGAAGTCAAGAACAACTATCTAGTTTGTGAACCCTTTTTGAACTCCACTAACATGGAAACCCTATTCATTTATTTCTTTTGATTCCCATAATGCTGGTTTCCATGACACAATTTTTGTGTTTCTATTTCATACACGCAAATATTGGAGTCCAGTTAACATTCATGTTGTGGTTGATATTTTCTGTTTTGAAGTTAGAATCTGTTATGGTGATAGGAAGTGTCTAATTGAATCATGTACTATGGAGATGGATTATCATTGAGGGGTGAATGTCGAAGTCTTTAGCCTTTTTTCCTTTGTGTTTGACTTAGGAGATTTTAGTTGTTTCGAAAACTAGTTATCTAGATTCATGAAATGTTTATATGGTTGTTTCCTATTTACCTTATTTTCATATTTTTTCCTCATGATTGAGAACTATAAAGTACATCCTCGCATTTTTGGCATCTAGTTTTACGTAAAATAATAGTTTCCTTGCAAGACAAAATATTTGTTTATGACGATGATTTGTGATTAGAATTCTAATAGAATGGTATTCTTTTCATTTCTTGATGTCGAATTTTGGAGGTTTGTATGATATCTTGGTTTACATTTGACCATCCATTATATATTGGGAATGGAGAAAGGACAGAGGACTAGTTTTAGGAGCGCATGGAGGAAAAAAAAAGGATTTGTTTTTATCATTCCATTCCATTGACATGTTTTTGGGTTTGCTTTGTTTTTTTATGTTTGTAAGGCCCTCCTATTTTCCAAAGCTTGACACATTTTGTTTTTCTATGCTCATGATTTATATAGATACACCACTAACTTAATATTGTAAAGGGCATTGGCATTAATTACTATTTTCTAGTGACACATTTTGTATTTTCTATGCTCATGATTTATATGAATACAAGTGCCACGAAGTTAATATTGTAAAAGGCATTGGCATTAATTATTGTTTTGGCCCGTTTATAGAAAGATGCGCCATGTACTTTTGGGCCCAATATTGTACTAGTTGAGCGAGTACGTGAGCCCACCTAACGGGTAGGTTAGGTGAGGCTTATATATCTCATAAATAAGAGGGCACGATAGAATAGATAAATGACTCCTTCACTTGTGTACAACTGTCTATTATTGATATAACAAAGTCGGATCATTATACTTGTTGTGCCTCTTGGTCAATTGGTGAAGACCCATCCAGTGGTCTAACTCGCGCATACGTCTTTGGACCATAGCATATTTATGCTTGGCCACCTAATCTCATGTACAAAAGGGCACGGTAGAAGAGATTAACACCTCCTATTCCACTTGTATACATCAATTTGTGATTGATATAACTAGCAATCGCACGCGGGGTGTGCGATGTAAACGCCGAAAGAGCGGTTGGATTCAAGAAAAGCAGAAAGGTTGAGCAAACTATAGCACACCAACAAATCTGAATGAAATAGATACAAGAAACTGGAAAATGAGGCCTAAATTGATATCGAAACAAAAAGCAAGAGATATACAAAGGTAATAGCGATCGCTGACGGAAAGGGATTGCGCCCTCACGAGAGGTGGAAGGAGCTAAGAAGAAGGATTTACGGGCAGAGCTAGAGAAGACGGAAGGGTGCGAAGGCGATATTCCTCTTGGAGTCTGGAATGCAAAAGGGGAGTGGAGGACATGCGAGAGTATCGGGAGAAAGAGAAAGCTGGAGAAATACAAAGGGAAGAGAGGGACGGAACCCTTGAGATAGCAGTGAATGTAAGGCCTTGTCTTTCAGCCGCCAATGTCCACTGTAGCAAGTTGTAGTGTAAGCCCTTGAGATTTGTGGATAGAAAAAGCCCAAGCCATTTTGAGCGGTAGTTGTCTGCGGCCTCCTCTAGAAATGGGAGGAATAGGAACATGTAAGGGGTTGTTTGAATCCCAAGGAGGTCCTGTGTAACGATCAAATTTGATGACGACAAACAGAGGTAGATTTGGAGGGCCGGAGGATATTCCATAGATTATGTCGATGATAGAACCAGTAGCGCCGTTGACGAGACCCTTCTCAACCCACAAGTTTGTGGAAAGCATTACTTTTTGATTGATGCAGAGAAGAACCTTGGGCTTCAATTGATCATCCTCGGTGTCGCCTGATGCAGAACGTCTTGTCTTTTCGGCAATAGATCTGGCTATAGGAGAGTTAAGGGACTTCAACATAAAAAGGTTGTGCGAGTCCACAAGGTCATTCTGAGCAAAAAGATGAGGGCCTTCTTTAAACTCAATCCTTTCTTGTTCGGACAGGGAGGAATCAGATCTTGACATAAGAGCTTCCCAGTCTTGGATTAGAGGGATGGCGTTACGAATGTTAAGCAACAATTCCCGGAATGATGTCTGTGCAGGTTCAGAGCCTTGTTGCCTGAAGATTGAATGAAGGGAGACCGATATGTTGAATTTGCGCAGAGGGTAGCTCCATAAGACTTGCTTGCATAAAGTGGAATGTCCATAACCGGAGGAAGTTGACCAAGGTCTCCGACAAGGATCATAGATCTACCTCCAAATGTTGAGTCTTTGAAGTGCGGGAAAGCCTCCCTAAGACGGTAGTCGATTCTGGAAAGAAGCTTTGGACCGACGAAACTCATTTCATCGATTAAAATGTATTTGATGTGTTTGAGTGAGTCTTGAAGAGACGATAAAGCTTGGCCCTCTAAGGGTTTGAGCTCTTTAATGGGAATCGAAGGCTTGAGTGTATCGTAGAGCCGTAGAAATGTTGAATGCAGCAACTCCTGTTGGGGCGAGCAAAAGGAGAGGGGAAAGGCCTTCGCTGGAGGAAGAGGCAAATGAAGACTTTAAAATGTTGATGAGGAATGATTTACCTGTACCTGCAGTGCTCCCGTATAATAAGTCTCAGTGGAGGAAGGCTGGATCTATGCGTGAAGTGTTGATTAACTATGTTGAAAGCTTGTTGTTGTTCTGGAGATAACCCAGAAGTTGGAGGGTTGAATTTGTCCATGAAGGAAGCTGAAAGATGGTTTGCCTTAGTATCTTCGATGAAAGTGGCACCAAGAGATTGCAGAGCAAAAGGAATATGATGTGCACTCCAATTGTGAAGGGTGTCAAATTCACGAAGTCCAAGCATTTGCAAGTTATCAAGGAATGAAGTGCTACCAGGGTGGAGTCGAGCCAGATGCGCCAATCGTACAATTGTTCAACCGAAGTGGGAGCTCGACCTCGGTTTCAGGGTCGCTACATCCGGAGGTGTGGGCGCATTAGATTCACGTCGACCAATATGCCAGGGCCGATAATTGTGTCTGAACAAGCTCCAATTAGAAATGGTTTGTTGAGGTGTTGAACCAATATCATTAGAAATGTTGCGGAAAGGTTTGTATAGAAGGAGCTCAGACCAACAAAAAAGTTCAAAAGAGGGGGAGTCCTTAGACGGAATGCATTGAAATTTGGGGAACACCCGAACAATAGCTGGTTGGGTACGACTTTTCCACCTATTGTGCTTGCGGTATTTGTTGTAACTCCAATCACGTGCAACTTCAATGAGTGGAAGGCTTTCCATGTATGAAGGTCGGACCCTGTATGCATCTAAAAGAAGGGATGTTTCTGCATCTTCACATTCTGCTTCAGCTAATTTTCTTATGATTTTTCTGCCTACATTTAGCGTCACAAAAATGCGACTACACATTACAAGCGGCAATTTGAGGAGCATGTGGCATGTTTCTTGTGCGCTAATGTCATGTTCAACCACACTCTCAGTTAACATTTTTTTTATGGCTAAATGTGCAGGAAGATCAGGATCTAAACTGTCGATAATCTAGAAAGCATATGGTGGTATGTTTCTGATCTTTGTTCTCGCTTTGGAAGCATACTTAGCAATGTATTTAAGGACAACATGGCGAGATAGAACAGGTTGACAATCTATATTGGCTCTCCATATGGATAACATTGCTGGATTGTGTGTGTTCAATCTATCATCATTCCTTGAAGGGAGGTATTTAACTGAAGCACTTTCATCAACAAACAATAAAGAAGTAGCTCTATTCTCCCAAGGTGCGTTGTATCGACACTGGAGCTGGCCATTTTTTTCCGAAGGCAAGTATTCTCGGAGCACTTTGTGTGGCGTTGAACACGATTTATTAGCTCCTCCAAATCCTGCAATGGTGAAACTGCAAGAATCGAGACGAATCTAAAAGGCAAGGATCATCTTGAATATTCCTATGAAAAAATTCTGAGCGAACGGAAGCAGGGCGCATATTCCATGCAGATATGTAGATATCAAAGTATTGTTGCACTCTATTGATGATTCATTATTTGACCAGTCGATGCGATCAACATCTGGAGCATCCTCAAGCCATAGAAAACCATGAACATGAGCTGAACCTCTATGTTGCCATTCATACCTGCGGTAAAGGAAGGTAAATCGTTTTGTATTCAAGTAAGTGAAAAGTATAGAGCATTGAAGAATTTTACCTGTACCAGTAGTCTTTGGCACGAAGATGTTTCTGTAACACTTCCTCACGGAATATGGTGAATCTTTGATGTAAGTAAGCAGCGACACGATGAGGGTGGTTAACAATGTTCATGGTCCTCCAGTGTTGTGCTGCACGGGCCTCAGCAGGAGACAAACCTGGCATGATGTTATGTAGGTCTGGCCATTTTGTGTCAGCTGCACTTAGAGTGAAGAAGAGTGTAGGCGCACCCAATTGTTCAATCATGTCAGAGACTTCCCCTCTGCTCTTTGACCAAAATGTTCGTGTCCCGCGCAAGCTGGTTGCGAATCTCATTAAACTTTGTGGAAGGAAATCATCAGGGAAATCATGCAGGCGTTGTCGAAGTTGTCCTATAGTAGGGGGATACCATGTTCAATGTTCAACCTCATGAATACTGCAGCTGTAGATTGGCTCCTATGTCTCATAATAAGGTTAAGCAAGAAGTACCGGAACCTAGGGTGTGACCCAAAATGATCATCATGGTACCGCATTAGGTGGAGGGCATATTCATGCATTTGAACATCCTTCATGCGTGGTTGTTTAAACAATGCTGCACCAGTTGGAAACAAACATGGAAAAGCCATTGAGAAAAGGCCCTCTGTGGTGTATTCATTAATTGGAGTGTTTCGACTTCAAGGGCCAAGGCAGGTTGTAGGGCGCAGCCGACCATTTGAAAGCAGGTATCGAACGATCAACTCCTCTTCTGTGCCAGTGTTTGGGTCTGAAGGAACAAATGAGGATGTCTCCTCGGGATACTCGTCGGGGTTGGAAGGAGGGTTGCCAGTATCGTGCGGTTCAGAGAAGTGAGAGCTTGGAAGGTCAATAGGAACAGAGTTAAGGGAGGAGGATATGTTTGTTGGTTCCTGTGGAAGAGAGGAAAGAGCCTCACTATCAATAAGAACATCTTTATAGTAGGGGTCATGGAGAATTTTATATTGAAGCGCTTCCCAAACACGGGACCTACTTACATAGAAGTCATATTTCATTTGTTGTTTTCCAGTTTTTTGTACCAACAAGAGATCCAAATCTCCTAGCCGACGAGGAAGGTATTTGGCAATGGAAGAAATGTTTTGCGGGAAACTTATTGTGTGCCCTGAATATTTGTATTGTCCCCCACACACTTGTGTGATTTGCAAAACAGGATTAACACGAGCAATCAACATTTCTTCGACTTGGGTTAAAGACTTGAGAATGGAAGGTTGCGGGCCAGGATCCATATTGTTCCAAGATGAGAAGCGATGTCCACTTCTTTCGGACTTGCACCTAGTGCACATGTGTTTCCCTTCATGGAAGCTAGTATTTATGCCTGGGTAGTTCTCAAGACAAATTGAGCAGGTGTGAATGTTCGATAAAAGATCCAGTCTTCGACGGAATCTGCGCTGGGCATCATCCAAGAAGGGGACGCACGGAAAGTTCTGTGGAGTGGAATGGGGGGTGGAATCTTGGGTGGGGCTTCTATGATGAGTTTGGCAGGAAGGCGATGGTAGTGTCGAAGAATACGAAATAGGTAGTTTGGCGAGAGAAGGAGAGGTTTTTCCGGAGACGACGGAATGAAAGTGAAGGATGAAATAATGGAAGAGAAAAGTATGAAGAAATGGGGGAACACAAATCGATGTTGGAGAGAAGGAAGAATTTGCCGGCATGCCAAGAGGGGAAGGAGATTTTTCTGGTGCGGAGGGGAAAGTAGCAGGGGAAGACATGGAAGGGGGGAAAGCAATAGTTTGGAGAGCGGAAGAATTTTTCTAGCATTTTTCGGAGCAGGCGATAGCGTTCTCGATGGAAGCATTGATTTCTTTTTTGTGCAAGGCATAAATAGCTCTTCTTCTTTCTCGTTGTTCTGGGGTAGGCATTGTGCATAAAACAATGACCTGCATAGACCGCATAAAAATTGTGGCATAAGAGAAGATTCGAAGAGTAATAAATTATGTATGTGAATAAGGGGAAATGAATGCAAAAACATTTAGTAGATGTTTATCTTGCTCTAAATGTTTTATATTTGTGTAGCTAAAGGCAATAGAGCAAAAGGAAAATAATTTGTTTTGCATATATTTTTAAGGAAGTAAAGGAAGAAATACAAGTGTTTGTACGGAGTTATTGATTAGGAAAAAGCATAGAGATATGTGTTAATTTGTTTTTGTACATAGGTATTAAGAAGGAAGAAGGTAGAAATAAGTAAGAAGTTCGTGTGAAACATAGGTAAACATTCAAGAAATCAATAACGAGTGGCATAATGTAAGCATATAAATATATATATATATATATATATATATATATGCATTGGACCATACATTTGTACAAGGCACAAAAAGGTGTCTTTGCGATAGAGACGCGCATGCAAAGCAATATTTACAAACATTAAATGGAAAACTATTATAGTTATAGTCCATTGGAACATGCGGAGAAAAGCATAGTAGAAATGTATCTGTGGACAAAACCGTATTACACAGGAAATATGAACAAAGAACAAAGAAACAGAAATATAGGAAAGTGTTATGGTGGAAAGGAAGGGCAAAGTCAAGAAACAACTTTGGAATCCTCCAATTTAACGGAATCAAGTACGACACATTTCAGCTGTGTATTTCCACGGAAAGTTTCTTTTTTCACAGAGAGAGTGAATTTGTAGTCATGGCCAATTATCTGGTTTGCAATTTCTGTTGTAGCCTCGTCGTCTATGCACAATAGTTGGAGGTCTGTTGCTGCGACACCCATGATTGCTTCATCAGCTGTGTCAAATGTTGTAACCGATTGTAGCTCTCCTGAGCCATCTTGCAAGTCTATACGGAGAGCATACCTATAGTCGCACTGATGCACATGAGAGTTACAACTTACACAAAACCACGAGCCATTGTTTGTCGGTTTCACTTTCTTTCGGCATTGTTTCTCACCAATTGCAAGGGGGCAAGCCATGTAGTAGAAGTTATCCATTGCGATGTTTGTAATTGTAGTTGTAAGCGTAGCCCATTCATTGTTGACTGTATTGCCCATGTGAAGTATTTCTGCAATTGTTGCCACTGGTTTTAAGCTTTGCGGAGGACCTAGAAATTTGTTCGTTATAGAGGGAGTATAAACAGTGTAATTTTCAGAGGCAACCCAATCTTGCAGCATTTTAGATTCAGGAATCTGAGGATTGACAAACCATTTTGTGCTGGAGACAGTGTCTATGGAAGTACCATTGAAACTCGAAATGCGAGCCACTTTTAAAGCCAACACTGGGAGTTGAGGAATAGAAAGGAGCTCCTCAAGTTCTTGGGCAAGATCCTGTAAATGTTGGCCCCATAAAGTTACAGTAACACTAAATCCTGACATGTCCTTCAGTTGCAAGCTTCTCCGTATAGTTTCACTGGAATCCCACCTGCGAATAGTGGAGCAAGGAGAGATTGCTAAAACAACGCCAATAACATCAATGAAGGAACCAACAGGTTTTGCAGGTATATCTTTGATTTCTGTGAGGTGAAAGTTATGCAAAGGAATTATGGCGTTATTGACAAGCACCGGAGAGATAGTGGAAGAAGCTTGCAAGAATATCTCAAATTCGTTGTTAAGGTGGATTATAACCTGGTTTTGCATGCCCTATCCTTCCATTTGCGATGGTGTATAAGTTTCCAGCCTCTATTTCTTCAAAAAACTTCGCCGCAATTTCGTTGAAGCATGTAACACGTATTTCCCCGCCTTCATCATCCACAAAGTCAAAGGCGAAATATGAGCCGGTGCCATTTGCATTTGCATATTCCTTGAGCGATGTTTTCCCAAGGGCACGCCCTTCAATAGACCACGTACGCAAGGTTGTATTCAGGGCACTTATTTTTAGAGGCAACCTTGAATTGGCAGGGAGGACAAGTTTCTTTTGTGGAGGTGTTTGCGGAACCAAACTTTTGTCGTCTCCATGATTTGTATCAGTAGTTGTTTGCTTTCCGCGAATGACATGGGCGGGAACAAGAGTGGGAGCACCAATTTTAGGATGTGTTTCTGTCACAACTTCCATCTCGGAGACAAGAACAGTCCTGCAAAGGAAAAAAAAAGAAAAGGGAAAAAAATTAGTGAATATAAAAGAAATGAAAACGGAGCATCCATGTACAAAGGAAAATGGATGCATACAATTCATGTTTTAGCATTCTGCAAAGGGTTTTGCGTAGTCGGACAATGCTTCCATCTTTTAGACGACCATCTACAACCTGGCCTGTAAACTTTGAGGGCAAAAGAGCTTTTGAAAGTGCACACCATCGGAGAGATGCACACGATGCTGGAGCTCAGAGTTCAACGCAGATCGAAGGGGAAAAATGTTGAGAAGTTGGACTATTGGTTTGGTATCTGTACAACCCTCAATCAAAATAGAGATTCCACCATATGTCAAAGGTAGCCATGATCAAGATTGTTCCCAACACACAATGCGATTCTGCACAATGAGCTAAGTCGCATTACAATATTTCTAAACCTTCTGGAAAGCAAAGTTAATAAAAGCGCAAGCGTTTACATTGAGGACTGGCAAAGAGAACAGACATCGTCAGGTTGTGTGTGACGAGAACAAGTACATATGAGATCAAAAGGTATACAAAGATAAATATTGATATAAACAATATAACACCCTTTTTTGGCAAAAAAATTGTAATTTGCGGGACATACTGTATTTTTTTTGGCAGAATTCTATTTTGTTTTAAGGTATAGGGTTTAGGGTTAAGGGTTAACAAACACATGAAAAAGTTAAGTATACTCCTATGAAATGAAAAAAACCCATAGTAACTAAATACTAAATAACACAATTATTTAAATACAAATATTAATCCCATAAAACAATCAATTAACTAGTTAAGCAACAAATTATGCAAATAACTACCTATAAATATAATACATATAGCAAGGAGTTAAAGCCGGATAACACTATGATTACGATTTTTTATGTGAAAGTATTGATTATTAAACATTATATTATATTTCCAAAATGCTATCTTGAATATAATTATGTATTAGATCTGTGAAAGATTATAAATGTCGCATCAAATTCTATTTCAATAAAAACGGGACATTAGAGTATGTGGCTAATTATCCATAAATTCAAAACCGATGTACGGTGCGGGATCAAACTCACGACCTATGGTGGCACCCAGGCACTCGAAAATCTAAATCAATTACGTGCAAAGCAAGGGATAAGAATGGCTCGATAGCCAAAAACAAGAATAATTTAATTCGCGTGAGAGTCTTTATTTATGATAGTGTTTACCTTGTTGAGAGCATTTATTTATGAAGAAGAATACTCATCCGGTTTGGGGCGCGATAAGTTGAAGCCTTTTTTTTGTGCCCGAACAAGACAATTTCTTGCCTGAACATGCTGATATGAGGTGACATATGTTCCAAAACTTAGGTTCTTACTAAAGAAATTACATCCTCAAGGAAAATTCCTTTTTAATATTATTACTCTAAATTATATTTACAAATTTGATATTATAATCAAATAAAATTTAAAAATTATATTTACACATTTGATATTATTTATATTATCAAATAACAATAAACTACTTATATATATAATACTACACATTGATATAAGCGTCTACAACCATTTTAACTAAAATAAATTCCAAAATTAAATGTGTATATAAGTGTTTCATATTGATAAAAGTTTCAATACATTATAAAATTAGCATATAATCCTATTTAAGGTTTATTTGTCCTCATAAATTTCTGTAACCTGTATTATCAAGCCCACTAATACAGCGACATGTACAATAATAATTATAAAATTTAAATTCAAACCAGCCCCAAGACCTCATATTTTGAATTGGCATGTGACTTCCACCAAATTGCCACTGTTTTACTGAAAACTGGTTTGTAATTTGGTTACCTACCTAAGCAAACGTGGAAAAAGAGTTTAGAAGCGTCGTTTTTCTTCTTCTTCGCTTTATTGAGAATATTTTTTAACTTTTCTGGACGAATAAATCCTGTTGATTTGGATTAGTGTACTTAGAATGATTAAAGCCCGCAAATGCTCAAAGTCACCGTAAATAAAGCCGAGATTCGTCTTGTATTTCGAAATATGCACCATTAACACCTATACACACCT
Organism: Taxus wallichiana var. yunnanensis; assembly: GCA_018340775.1. Taxonomy (NCBI): domain Eukaryota; kingdom Viridiplantae; phylum Streptophyta; class Pinopsida; order Cupressales; family Taxaceae; genus Taxus; species Taxus wallichiana. The sequence continues at coordinate 440,859,903 of CM031244.1, forward strand.
GTAAGACCTGGGATTTTAACCCATACACACCTGTAAGACCTGCGATTGGTACAGAATGCAATTCAGTATGAATTTCAGCCATTTTCAATAACAAATTTAAGGGACATTCAACCTTTAAGGCAGTTCTAGCATTTTTCTTTTCCTTTTTCTTATAGGAGAGTAATCCGGAGTCTAGAATATACAGATTAACAATAGAAAAATGTGGAAGGATACCTAATGCACATGAACTGTTTGAAAGAATGCCTGAAAATGATGTGGTATCAGGGACTGCCTAATGGTTTGTTAGATGTAGTTGCAAGCGCTCTAGCAGACATCTATACAAAATGTGGAAGCATACCTAATGCATATGAACTGTTTGGAACAATGCCTGAAAATTCCTCTATTCATTATGCTTTCATGGATGTCCATACCCTGTTGTAAAGCTCCCATTTTGGCACAGGCAGGGAGAATGCTGACAAAGGTTGTGGAATTTGGCTTTACATCTGCCAATTGTAATTGCATGAATGTTTGTAAGTAATTATAACACATTTTTAACAAATCCATTTTGGGCATATCTTGTAATCATGACTGTCCACGACACTACATTTTTTTGAGGCATTGTGTCGAACAGTTCAGGATAACCATGTCTTCTGTATGCTGGAATAATTGTATCACCTGTGAGCAATGAAAGAGTGGACTGTCTTTCCTTGTGAAACAATGCTCATGAAAATACAGGTCTGCAATAATTGAAGATATGTAATATTCAGAGGGGTTGTGTCTGGAAAAGAATCAGATTGCTTACTTAGTTGAGAATTTAAAATAGAAACAGAGATATTTGGAAATGGTCTCATATGAACCGACTTATCTTCTGTAGAAACAAAAATTGAGAAATGCACGTATCCAAGTGTTGATAGCAAAGACATAAATCAGAAATTTTTATCAAGGTCAAGTTCTCAAAACACTATCAAGATAAACTTAAACCTTCTCCATTTCAAAGAAATATAGTAATTGAAAACTACAGCTTGGCAATTATTTAGATAATAGGGCTAACAGTGCAATAGAACACCGCTATATATATAAGATTGCAGAGTGAAACGTTCATTGACATATATCAATGCAAGAGATATAAACGATGATATAAATCAGAATATGTTTTCATCACCTCCATAACCAAACAGGAGATGGACAACTACTAAAATACTCTGAAAAGCTGGAAGATGGATAGCTAATAAAATGCCCCTGGAAATAGGAAGATAGACAGAAAAAATAAATAAGAGAAAACAAAGAATATATCTTAGATTTCCCAGCTTACATGGATTTGCAAGAAGGAAGAAAAAATAAATAAGAGCACTGGCACTGGGTCGGTAGGACATCTAAAATAAGATGAAAAACAGTCTCCAGGATTGTCCTACATACATAAATATATGATCAAAATTTTCAAGATCTGTACCTTCCGAATTTACAAATTCTCCAAGTGCATGAATCCTTTGAAACCTAATTTCCAGCCTGTCCTAGCAGAAATATCACCATAAAGAAACTCCAGCAATCCTTTAACATGTAACATAGAACACTGCTGGTATCATGGCACTCCTTGAGATCACATTTCTTCGAGGTATTCTATCAAACAGTTCACGTGCATTTTCAACAAATTCATATTGTGCATATCCTGCAATCATGACATTCCATGAGCCCACATTTCTTTGAGGCATTTTATCAAACAGTTCATGTGCTTTGTCTATGCTTCCACATTTTGCATACATGTGTACTGTGCAACAGAATTACATCACCAAAATTCCTCTATCCATTATGTTTTGATGGATGTCCATACCCTGTTCCAAAGCTCCCATTTTGGCACAGGCAGGTAGGATGCAGACAGAGGTTGTGGAATTTGGCTTTACATCCGCAATTGCAATTGAATGAATGTTTCGAAGTAATTATAACACATTTTCAACAAATCCATTTTGGTCATATCTTGCAACCATTACTGTCCACGATACCAAATTTTTTTCGAGGCATTCTGTCGAACAGATCACGTTTGTGGGAACATGGAAGCTGATTCTGGAGAAATAATGACATGCCAATTTAATCTGACAGTAACAGTTTGCCGCCCCACCGATTTGCAACTAATACGAATAGCCGAAAACAATAGTGCACTGCCAGAGCCAGGTGCACACAACGTCTCTAAAGATTACATATTTTAAATTATTGCAGACTTGTATTTTAATGAGCACGGTTTTCATAAAGAACATATTTAAATATATGTCCAGTGCAGAGTTTTGATACATGCACTTAAAGAGTTTGACCAAGTGAAACGATGAGACAGTTTGTCATGGAATACAATTATTGCAGCATACATAAAACATGGTTATTGTCACAAGGCTCTCACACTGTTTCACCATATGCAAGAAACAGGTCTTCAACCCGATCAGCGAGCTAAAAATGTCACTTACTTAAAGGTTTCGGTATAAGGAAAAACATGAGCAAAAGAACAAGCAATCCAATCCTATCTTATGAAATTAAGGAGAATGGAAAGCAAATAAAAGAAAATTCAAGCCCTATATAAACATCAGAACAAAACAGCGAAACCCCAACCCTTCACAGAACATTAACCCTGCACATTTGATTGATAGATCATACATAATAATAATTTAGAAACATGCACTCTGTACTAACATACATTTCGTATAAAAACTTGTCATCTTGGTCAAGATAATGCTTTGTTCCTACTGTACGAAATAAAGGAGAACACAGAGTCTCAGTATTTAAAATTTGAAAATGTATAAACCTTCTGCAAAAATAAAACCGGCACTGCCCGCAAAATTTTTTTATCATAAAACTTTCAATATCTCCTTCTGATGACAGTTTTAAGCAATCACTTTATTTACAGCGCCCAAAAAATTGGCACGTATAGCACATAGCATCCTAGCTACAGTTATAAGAGAAGCATATGAAGTTATTAAGATATAGCCACAAGACGGATAATATGACGATAGGAAAGCTAGTTAAATGCAAAACAAAAGAAACTATGAAATGTATCTTTCAAAAGGTTTTTTCACATTAAAAAGATTGACAAAGTGGCAATTGTACAATGAAGCAAGTCTCAAACTTAAGGAAGTAAGAGCTATCAAAAACATAAGACAATGTTTTTCGATCGAACAACTGAAAGAGCACATAGTAGATGTTTGCAGATATAACTACCTAAATTACTTTTATGTACAAAAGTTTAATGGAGCATGTCAAGTACTAGTTTTCATTTTTTTGGCATTTCCCTTTTTTCCCTTCTTGACATTAGCAAGTTTTTTTGCCCGATGTGGTTTTTTCCCTCCAGCATGTATTGCCTCTGCAGTTATTCCCATCTTTTTCAGTTTGTGATCAGGTTCGTATTGTACAGCATCTTCAGGATGATCATATGCAAGGCCAAATCCCCTCGAGTTGGGGCCCGCCGTATGGAACTTGGAAAGGTAAAGAGGGCAGGAAGGATGCAGGCGGAGACGTTCTCTAACCAATTCAGCGATCACAGGTTTTTCCGGGTTGCCTACAATGGAGCACATTGACCACAAACTTTGTTCGGTTGAAAGCATCTTCCGCTCCAAGTGCGGAGTGGTGATTGTCACACCGTGTGGAGGAAGAACAATTGTATTCCGAGTCTTCATTGCTGCAATTTCACAAGCAACCCAAAGCAACAGAATGTAAAAAATAATTCTATAGAAGTTATGCAAGCCTCGATAAGTTCCATGCCGGAAATGGAAGCCAAACACATTGTTTTTTTGTTGCGGAGCACCAACAAGGAATCAAAGAAAAAATTGGTGTGTCGTTTGTTTTGGCAGGCAACTTTAAAAGCCTTGCCAATGGACAGTCTAACACCCAATAATGGGCGTTCCGATGCGGCATCCCAGGGGCAACAACCCCTCAGCACACACCGAATCCTGCCATTGTCGAAGGTGCTTGCCCCTTCATGCCGCGGTTGAAGATCGAAAGCAAAGAAATAGTGTTTTCATGCAACACATACAACAGTAAGATGTTTTAAGATAGACAAATTAACCCACATAATTAAGTATTTATGAAAATGTAGAAGGGAAAAAATGCAAAAAAACAACACATAATCAATAACCAATTTTATAAACAATATGGTAGGGAATTTTCCATGAGATAAAGAAAAAAAAAGGTTATTTTCAGAAAAACCTTACAGTTCATGAACACAACAACTAGATAAAGGCAAGTGAGACAGTTCATTCACAAAGAAGAATATCATATTCTATGAGCAATCTTAAAGTTCATGAACATCACAATTATATCTTTGCACATAACGACACATGGTATGCATGACTATTAGTCACCCACGGGCTGACCAATAGGACAAGCAGTTTGAAATTCACAAAAATGTGCCTATAAATGCAAACAATGAATCCAGCATTTATAGCATACAAACCAAACAAATCGCATAAATACAACTTTTGGTCCCATAGACCTGCTGGTCTCATGGACTTAATTAAAATCTTTCAATTAAATTCAATTAAAACCCTTATGGCAGGCTACATATTCAATAAAATGGCAGCAGCAAGAATAAAACCAATTTTAAGAACTATCCTGTAGCAAAGAAATAATAATCAAGCAAGTAACACTAAACAATAATGAAGCAAGAACCAGTAAGACACCTCTAGCTATAGAACACGCGAACAAGTAATGGCCAAGAGAAATTGCTACACTCATATTTATGTAAAGAGTTGAAGGGAAAGAGCAGCAGATGGGAATTAAGTGTGCAGTCATGGATTTTATTGCCTACAATAGTTATACAATGTAGTATTACAAAGTCCCTGAATGGAATGAGCTGGAGTGACAACTGATCAGGCCTTCTATAATGGAAACCCGAGTTCAAATCCCCACAGAGATGTTATAATATGTTAAAAATTTCGGAGTTTTACAAGTTATTAAATCCAAAGCAGACTACCACATCCAATTCTAGGTAAGGCCTACTCAATGAATAAAGGCAAACCCATTGTGGTTATGGCTGTAAAAAATTCTTGTATATGTATGAAGCATCTTCCAAAACAAAACAAAAAGATAAGAAAAAAACAACCATGATTTTCCTCAATTTCAACACAAACCTCCATACGAAACCTCTACACTCCAATCCTAAACACTGCGCTCCAACCTTGTTTTGTTCAGCCCAAGAAACTTCTTGATCTATCTTGCAGCAGCAACAATAATGTTCTATTTGCCAGTTTCAACTCAACCCTGATAGGATCCCTACATGCTTCAAATAACATCTAGTCTACAAAGCATTCGGGAAAATATTCTAGTGTTTTCACTTATTCAGAGTATCATGACTTCGAAGTGTCAATTTTCCAATCATAAATTTTGGAGCAAAGGAGGAAACACCAAAATGGTCCTCAAATTTGATCCTGCTCTAGCTTCTTCTAATTCCCCTATGTTGCAGCCTCGGTGACTCGTGAGTACTGTGATCTTCATTTCCCTTGGTGGCTAGGGTAAAAGTGAGAGAGAGTCTTAACCAGGCTTATAAGAAGACAAACAGTCCGAGCCCTAAAGGAAACAACTCGAGAACAATAGTAGGGCAGACCCGGGTTCAAACCCATTGTGGTTATGGCTGTAAAAAATTCTTGTATATGTATGAAGCATCTTCCAAAACAAATTAAAAAGATAAGAAAAAAACAACCATGATTTTCCAAAGAAAATGAAATTGATGTTAAAATCACAGAGCAGCTGATAAAATGCAGCAGAACAAAGTATACAGGTCAGTTTGATGTCTCAATACAAGAGTATACAGGAATTTATGCAAACTGTTCTAACACATCTGACAAGTATCTCTAGATTTATGCACACACAATCAAAAATTACTATTCTGGCAAACTGCAATCCATCTGTTTCTTTGTATAACAACTATCTTTATATAAACAATTCCATGCAAATACAACAAAAAGATTTAATATTTCACACAAAATTAAAACAAAACAGGATGCGGCACCAGGCACAAGCTAAATTTGTCAGAGGGAAATCTGTGAAGGGAAAAAATCCTGCTTCAAAGATGGATTAAATCTGTCAATCATCACCAATAACTATACACATTACAGATGTAGAAGATGCAAAAAATAATTACCCTCTTCTTTAAATCGCGGCTGTGATGCTGGATGGCTTCCCCCAGTCACGCAGTCTCCAACTCCAACCACACTCAGCAGGCAAAGAGAAATGGACTTCCCGGCTACAATGTTTGATGGCCACACACAAAGAACAATAAAAATGGGTTGTAAAGACACTCCTCATTACAAACAGCAAAACCCTTCCCGAAACCCTAAAAATGTCATGTCGTTTTTTAATAACCCTGATCACCCACCAGTTGAAAACAACCACGAGTTGCATCGCACAGGGGCGACCATACTCGCCTGTTCATCGTGACGATGGAGGTGTGGCCGCCTGCACAAACGACTCCCGGCACATGTCCCGCATTTATGAATGACGTTGCGTTACAATCCTTTGTTATGCTCAATCCTGATCTTGGTCGCCACATGTAGGGTGCTTAACAGGCCGTGCATCGTCGACCACTGCATCTAAACCTCTTTGCCTCTGTCTGCGTCGACGGGAGGGGGCATTCTAAAGAGAGAACATGCCTTTCGGCGTAATTAAGTTTGATGGTTTTGCATATTTATTTTTGTCAGAGGTGATGGGATGTGTTGTCTTACAGATACTTTTTTGTCGTTCTCCTTATATCTCCGTAATTGTCTAACCTGGGTGTAATGTCTCATTTTTTCAAACTAATCCAAAATAAAAGATTCCTTGTCTTTCTTCTTTCAAGGCAAGAAAAGGATGAACAAGGGAAGATCATGAATTATATTTGCGATTTCTTCATTCATATTTATGTTTTTTATCTTTGTAATTTGAAAGATCCCCAATAGATCTTTTGCCCAAATATGAGATTTTTCACAAAATAATAAATATACTTTTGGCATTTACTATGGGAAATAATTATTTTATATGCAAACACACCCAAAATCAGCATACAATAATTATTTTTATTCCCAAACCCTTGGAACAATCTTGGAGAATTTATGGCAAAAATCAAATTTTACAACAGCTGGAAAATAATTTGTATTTGAAACCCTAACTATTGCTGTAATCTTCAAGATAGCATAACTTTCTCTACACAACTCTGATCTAGGCAAATGACATATGCCCGAACTTGGAAAAATACAAGGAACAAGATGATGTAAACCAAATAATAACAACTACCAAACATGCAGATCTGACCCTCCTACTATTTCGGCCCACACATTTAGGGCATCAAATGAGCCCCAAAAATTATTTTCTCTATCCCGGATGATTGTTTATATTTTTATGAACTCATTCATATAAAAATCGAATTTGCGGATGCCAAATCAACTCGTAAATCAGATTTGAAATCGATTATAAACTGTAAAAACCCTTTGAAAAATTATGAAACTAATTGGCTTATTTCCCAAAAATATGTAGATGGTTTAACAATTAAAATCATATGTAAATACCTTCAAAATACAAAGCCAAATCGCCCTAACCGGGTCGATCCAATAGAAGATGAACTCGCTGTAATTTTATTCCTCAAATGCCTTCAAATTACACTGCTGGAAATGACTGAAAATAACACTGAAAATCTGATTACCATCAATGGGAATTTTTGAGTGAAAAACCCTCTCAATCCTCGGGGTTTCGCCCACAAGAGAACTCTTGGGGTTTTCGTCCACAAGAGGTATAAACTAAGGTTTTTCATCCTTAGAATATAATTTGCAAAAGCTCAAAGCTCAAATGCAAGAGAAATATCATATAAAAATTTGGAATATAGAAGAGGCAAGTCGACTTCCCTTTTAAAGGAAAAGAGCCAACAACCAACCTCCAAATCAGCCAATGAGCTCACATGATTTTTCCTATGCAAACATTTAATATTTTCCCATATTAAATGTTTTTCCCAACAATATTTCCCTCCTAGTGCAAGTCGCATTTCTCTAGGGAAAATACATAAATTAATTATGTTTTTATCTTCCCTAGGCTTCATTACTCCCCTTTGGCCCAAGTCGCCATTATCCTTTCTAGGAGGATTAAAATATAATAAATCCCTTTACAATGACTTTTGCCCCTTAAGGCAAATCGTAATTTCCATAGGGATTACAATTTAGTTTTATTAAGCTAAATAAATTAATATAAGTGCTTTAATAATTATATTTTATTTTTTTATAGCACTTTATAATAATTTATTATAACTTAAGACACCCTTATATTTTTCCTTTGGCCGTCGGGTTGACAAAATGGGCCAAAGGTCTTCGATTGGAAAAGGGGACATTACAGTCCTCCCTTCCCAAAATTGCTTGCCCTCAAGCAATTCTGATCTTGTTTTGTCCAAGTGTCATGCACAAGAGACAAAACATGCTGAAGTGATCCGCAAGCCTGGCACATGTTCCTGTCAAGTGAACTAAAACTTGCCACCATATATCATCCACAAGATGCTCACATACATATACTTGGAGAAATGGTTCAACAAACTCCAAAATGAAGACTTCATCTTCTACCATATCATGCATCTCATGATGAAAATAGATTGGGCTAGGCAACAATAAATAAGATGTATTATTATGTTCATCATACCTTATGATTTCATCCTGGTTCATAAAGAGCTGAAATTCTTCATCAATCAGCTTGTCTTGAGCTGCTGGTTTGGAGATTGCAACAACCTGCAATTCCAAACAAGTGTCCATGTGAGGCTTCTCCTCATGTCCCGGCTTGCTCCATTGAGCCTTCCTTTGTGGGTGTAGACTCACTTGCATCATTCGTCCCCATCTTTGTTTTGAACTCTCAGAGGTGTTGTCTCACTTGAGCGGCTATCAATCTGGCAGCTCTAGCTCCGGTATTCCATTCGTCACACCTTTTCGAGTTTCCATTACATCTTCATTCATTGCATATACAAATTTCTTTTCTTGACCTTTGTCTCTCTAGGCTCTTCTTCTTCTTCCTTCGCCGCAACTCGATTTATCTTCATGTGTAGATGATATGACCAAATTCAAATCAGCACTATCAAATTCATCATATAAATTTTTGCATACCTCATTAGAATTTGAAGACACCAAAGCGCTCTCATGAAGAGTTATATCATCCATCTGTGAAGATTCTCTGTTCCTTCCACGTATCAACCATTTGGAAGCTATAGTGTGATATTCCTCTTTTGCTGCTTTCGAGTCAGAGCCAATCTTCAGTGCATATCCCCGTAGTCCATGAAAGGAAGATTCTCCTTAACATCTTGAGGAAGAATGCTATACTCCTCAAATATGCTAATCACTTCCGCTTCTTTGTCCTGTGGTGTTGGACTTCTGTGAATAGAAAGTGATGATGATCTAGGCCTCCGATCCTGTCTGGCTCTCAAACTGTCTCTTCTATCTCTTGACCTATCCACGTCCATTCTCTGCATAATCTGTTGCATGGTCCGTATCATCTGTTGATGGGTAGTAATCATAGTCCTAAGAAGATCGCTATCCATATTCCATGGAAAGCTTTTCTGTCTAACTTCCATGATTCAGCTCTATCACCAACTCTCGTGGCTACATCAAATCAAAAACCCTCCAGGTGGGAGGAACATTGCTCTGATACCACTGAAAGATCCCCAATAGATCTTTTGCCCAAATATGAGATTTTCCCACAAAAGAATAAATATACATTTGATAGATATGGGAAATAATTATTTTTATATGCAAACACACCCAAAATCAACATACAATAATTATTTTTATTCCCAAACCCTTGGAACAACCTTGGAGAATTTATGGCAAAAATCAAATTTTACAATAAGCTCGGAAAATAATTTGTATTTGAAACCCTCATAACTTTCTCTACACAACTCTAATCTAGGCAAATGACATATGCCCGAACTTGGAAAAATACAAGGAACAAGATGATGTAAACCAAATAATAACAACAACTACCAAACATGCGAGATCGACCCTCCTACTATTTCGGCCCACACATTTAGGGCATCAAATGAGCCCCCAAAATTATTTTCTCTATCTCGGATGATTGTTTATATTTTTAGGAACTCATTTATATAAAAATCGAATTTCACGGATGCCAAATCAACTCATAAATCAGATCTGAAATCGATTATAAACTCGGTAAAAACTCTTTGAAAAATTATGAAACTAATTGACTTATTTCCCAAAACATGTAGATGGTTTAACAATTAAAATCATATCTAAATACCTCCAAAATACAAAGCCAAATCTGCCCCAACCGGGTCGATCCAATAGAAGATGAACTGATGTAATTTTATTCCTCAAATGCCTTCAAATTACATTGTTGGAAATGACCTGAAAATAACACTCGAAAATCGATTACCATCAATGGGAATTTCTGAGTGAAAAACCCTCTCAATCCCTTGGGGTTTTCATCCACAAGAGAACTCTTGGGGTTTTCATCCACAAGAGGTATAAACTAAGGTTTTTCGTCCTTAGAATATAATTTGCAAAAGCTCAAAGCTCAAATGCAAGAGAAATTATCATATGAAAAATCTGCCATATAGAAGAGGCAAGTCGACTTCCCTTTTAAAGGAAAAGAGCCAACAACCAACCTCCAAATCAGCCAATGAGCTCACATGATTTTTCCTATGCAAACATTTAATATTTTCCCATATTAAATGTTTTTCCCAACAATATTTCCCTCCTAGTGCAAGTCGCATTTCTCTAGGGAAAATACATAAATTAATTATGTTTTTATCTTCCCTAGGCTTCATTACTCCCCTTTGGCCCAAGTCGCCATTATCCTTTCTAGGAGGATTAAAATATAATAAATCCCATTACAATGACTTTTGCCTCTTAAGGCAAATCATAATTTCCATAGGGATTACAATTTAGTTTTATTAAGCTAAATAAATTAATTAGTGCTTTGTAATAATTATATTTTATTTTTTTATAGCACTTTATAATAATTTATTATAACTTAAGTCACCCTTATATTTTTCCTTTGGCCGTCGAGTTGAAAAAATGGGCCAAAGGTCTTCGATTGGAAAAGGGGACATTACATAATTCCCATTAAAAGGGGTCATTGGTTTGGTGCATTTTAAAAGCCAATTAAAAGATTATAATGAATTTATATGGGTTGGCCTTACCTTTTGGCCTTTGGTGCCATGTTGGGGATACAAAAGAAGATTAAATTTTTTATTTATGCACATCTACTTTTGAAAATTTGATCTAATTTGGACCTTTGGGCTACTTGTTCATTGTCTTTTTCTAATTTTGGGCGAAAACCCTTCTTGTGGTTGGTTGGAGGATGAAAACCTTCCATCCTTGGTTGAAGCAATTTATATTGAAAACCTTTTTGTAGATTTGACCCACGCTTCAAATCAGGGTCAATAAAAGTTTGGAAAAAATCCCGAGTCATCCACTCACCATTCTAATCACATTAACTATTGTTGCGTACCATTCCATTATGAATCTCTTGTTGGCCACATCCACCATTCCCCACATCAAGTAGCCACTATTAAAGTCAAAGGCCCTTCACAAAACCCCCAGTGTGCGGTTACCACGTGAAGGAGCCGTGTAGTGGTCCAAGGAGTTACTCCATATTCCTCTAATCTTCCACCGCAAGCTCAGTACAACATCATTGAACAACTTGAGAAGACCCCACGTAATGGATCGTTTCAAAACATCCTCCGTACACAAAGATATCCTTTATCATGCCCTTCAAGAAACACGCGTCCCAAATGACATCGATCCCATGTAATTCCAAGCCCTTGTTGCTCATCTTTACCCCCATCCGACATTGCCTCCGACCTTCATTCAATAGGGATTGCCACTACACGGACCATCTCACAATCTCCCTCTATACATCGAGGTGCATATTGAGAATACTCGTTTTAAATGCGTACTAGTGGATAACGGATCTTGAGTAACGGATCTTGAGTCAACATTTGTACCCTATCTCTCATCCAACGATTATGGTACCATCTCACAATCTCCCTCATGCATCGAGGTGCATATTGAGAATACTTGCGTTAAATGCGTACTTGTGTATAACGGATTTGTAGTCAACGTTTGTACCCTATCTCTCATCCAACGATTATGGTACAATGAATTGGATCTAAGACATGATATAATTATTATCAAAGCATATGATAATACTTGAACAAAAATTAGTGGGCACTTTATATCTTCTTATCAATGTAGGGTCTCATCATGCTCCCCACCCTAGTACATGTCGTGGACATCCAATTCCCATATAATCTATTGCTTGGTCGACCATGGATTCATGAAATGCATGTTGTACCTTCTACATTACATCAGTGTCTCAAATTTGAGCATGCCGGCGTAGAGGTCACCATCCATGGTGACCCTCAACCCTTCCAATATTGCAAGCGCTCGAAGCACAAGGTTATCGGGAACCATATTGTCTTATCACCAAAACTATGCCATCACAATCTCCATCTCCGTCATCATCTACCGATTCATATGTGTCGCCTGATAACCTTCCATCCACCTTGCATAACGCCTCATCGACATCCGTTCCTCTCCTACCCACTCCATCCATATCCGCTCCTCTTCTACCTACTCCGCCGCTCAAGCTAAAATCCATAGGGTGTGGGGAATATCAAACTTTAGTATTGAACAACTACCACTATCACCTAAACAGCTTGGCAGGCCCGACACGTGTCAAGTCAAAAAAAAACATTCATTGGGCTCTTCCATTTTTATCCGTTTTGGGTACCTTGTTGACGAGTACCTGAGCCATCTGACACCACATGGCTCATTGATGACTCTATACCATCCCGTGCTTGAAAAACGAATATCCAATTGCTAAACGAACGATGGCTCATATATTATACTCGGTCGAGGGCTAGGTTGCCATGAAGAAGGCATCCCCGAACCTCCTACCCTTATCCCTAACCATCCAAACAAGTTTCGTCTATAGCTAATACAAAGACCTCGCCGCCACCAATCTCTTCCACGATACCATTGTCTTCGCCATCAATGTTGCTCTCACCTACCTTCAACTCATCTAATGGGACCAACAATCGAACATATCTCTCTTGATACATTTCAGAATGACGAGGCAATTCTTGAGTTCATGGGAACTCGGGATAATGTGCCCGATGGTGATCATAAGAAAGGTTTCCAAGTATGCCTAAACACCGATGCCTACTTTGGCGAACAGGAGTCTACTCTCCCTATTCAATCCTCATCCAAATTCCCTTATCCCTCCTTTTGCCATCTAGATGAGGAGGATTCCCTTACATAATTCTTCCAAAACCCCTCAAATCCTAAACATGATCCAGCTATGGATCAACTTCTTCCGGCTCTTGAAATGCTACAGGACGGTCAACATCATTAATTGAGGAAACCATTGACATTAACATCGGCATTGAAGAAGACCCCAAGATCCTCAAACTAGGGGCATCCTTATTAGTAGAAGAACAAGCCACCTTTACAACACTCCTAAAAGAATTCTTGGACGTATTTGCATGGTCCTATGTAGATATGCTCGGTCTTGATCCATCTCTAGTGGTTCATCTTGTGGTGTGTAAAGATGCAAAACCAATTAAACAAAAACTACGCAAGATGCATCCAAAGGTGGCCTTGTTTGTCAAAGAACGTCAGAAGTTACTTGACATCGGTTTCATTCGGCCCATTGATTATTCTGATTGGATCTCCAACATCATCCTAGTAGGCAAAAAGACTGAGGGCATTTGTATTTGCAACGATTTCTGCAACATTAACAAGGCTTGCCCAAAAGATGATTTTCCCTTACCAAATATTGACATGATTGTAGACTCTACAACCGGACACGAAATGTTATCCCTCATGGACGGCTTCTCCAGATATAATCAGATCAAAATAGTTGAAGAAGATCAACGTAAGAATGCTTTCACCACACCGTGGGGCATGTTTTGCTACCAAGTCATGCCCTCTGGTCTCAAAAATGCTGCAACCACTTATCAACGTGCATGTTGGTGACCGTCGTATTCCATGATATGATGCATGACATTGTTGAAGATTATGTTGATGATATTATGGGAAAATCCAAAACTAGAGAATAACATCCTATGGTTCTTCATTGCATCTTTGAACGACTCTAGGAATACAAAGTTCGGCTTAATCCTAAGAAATGTGTTTTGGTGTTACATCTGACAAGTTACTTAGGTTTTATTATTTCATGACGCGGAATAGAAATTGACCCAGATAAAGTAAAAGATGTGGTTGAAATGCCTCCGCCTACAAACCTAAAACAACTCAGAACCCTACAAGGTAAAATCCAAGTCGTAAGAAGATTCATAGCACAACTCGCTGACAAGTGCCTTTCGTTTCATCATTTGCTTAAAAAAGGAGCAGTCTTGCATTGGAATGAGGAGTGTCAAGTCTCTTTTGACGAACTCAACGAATATTTATTGAATCCTCCCGTATTAGTGCCTCCAACTCCGGGAATTCCTCTTGCCTACAAACCTAAAACAACTCAGAATCCTACAAGGTAAAATCCAAGCCATCAAAAGTTTCATATCACAACTCACTGACAAGTGCCATTTGTTTCATCATTTGCTTAAAAAGGGAACAGTCTTCCATTGGAATGAGGAGTGTCAAGCCTCTTTTGACAAACTCAAGGAATATTTACTGCATCCTCCAATATTAGTGCCTCTTACTCCAGGAATTCCTCTCCTCCTTTAAATTTCAGCTACTCAGCATGCCTTGGGAGCTCTCTTACCATGCAACATGATGACCATGGAAAAGAAGAGGCCATTTATTATCTAAGCCAAAAACTAGTCGCCTATGAGCTCAATTACACTCCTATGGAAAATGCATGTCTTGTCGTTGTCTTTGCTTTTCAAAAGCTGCGGCATTATATGCTTAACAATACAATCAAGCGCATAGCCAAGTTAGATCCACTCAAATATTTACTCTCCAAATAATTGGCTTTAACATGACGCATGGCTAAATGGATCATGCTCTTGAGCGAGTTCGACATTGAATATGTTAATCAGAAGGCTATCAAAGGACAGTCCTGGTGGATCGATTAGCGAAGCTTGGTTTTGATTTCATGCCACTAAATGCATGGTTCTAGATGAATCTTTATTCACCATTGAAGAATCAGACACATGGACATTATACTTTGATGGATCTTTTACACATCACGACTTAGGAGTAGGCATTCTATTTATTACACCCCAAGGAGACCTAATCCCTAAGGCCTTTCACTTGCCTTTCCTTGCACCAATAATATTGCTAAATACGAGGCACTCATAGATGAATTAAGAATGGCCATCCAATGGAACATCAAAACTATCAATATCTTTGGTGACTCACAACTAATAATCAAACAGGTTAATGATGAATATTCTACCAAAGACGACAAACTGGTTCCTTACAAGCGAATGGTGGACAATTTCAAGACTTACTTCCAACATATTTAGTTCGAAAGCGGGTCCCCGAGCAAGCAACAAATTTGCAGATGCAATGACAACCATTCGTTCTCTACTAGACATGCCTTCAGATGCCCCTAATTCACAGTTCTTGGTTGAACAACTCATAGTGCTGACCTATGACGTCCCCGAATCTAAGATGGTATGTGAGATTGTTGGTCTTGACTCCCCATGGTACCATGACATCTACACCTACCTCCATGATCACACCCTTCCACCCAACCTTCCTCACAACCATCGTATATCCTTCATCTAATGCATCTCTCGCTTCACCATCCTTGGCGGCACCCTTTATCGTAGAGGCTTTGATGAAACTTTGTTGTGATGCCTTAATTCCCAAGAGGCCAAATTAACACTTAAGGAAGTTCACGATGGCATTTGCGGTGCTCACACTAGTGGTGTGGTACTTGCTAAGAAACTTCTGCGTACCGGCTACTACTAGCCTACCATGGAGAAAGATGCATGTTTGTACATCCACAAATGTGTCCCATGCTAGAAACATGCCGACCTTATCCATGTGCCATCTTAAGCTTTGTAACCTATTACTACTCCATGGCCCTTTTCCACTGGGGTCTCGATCTCATGGGCAAGCTAAATCCCATCTCATTCAATGGTCACAAGTTTATATTACCGCCACATAATACTTTACTAAATAGGTTGAAGCTATTTTGCTTATGTTACATGAAACAAACAAATATCCAAATTCATTCTTAATCATATCATTTGTTGTTATGGTATTTTGTTTGCTCTCATCACAGAATAATGACAAATCCTTTAAAAATCGAGAAGTCCATGACCTTTATGACCATTTCCAAATCAAGCTCTAATTTTCCACCCCATATTATCCACGAGGCAATGGCCAATCTGAAGCATCCAATAACACGCTGAAACACATCCTTGGCAAAATTGTTAGTTAAGTAGGACGAGATTGGCATACACAAATATATCTTGCCTTGTGGGCCTATCACACATACATCTGTACCCCCATTGGCTCCACTCCATACTCTCTCGTCTTTGGCACTTAAGCAATCATTCCTGTTGAGATCGAGCTGCCTTCCCTTGTCGTTTCTCCCCAACACCTCATTGACGATGAGGACTATCGAGTGCATCACCTACAAGAACTCAAGATTTTAGATGAGAAACGACTTCACTCATTTGGACAACCTCAAAGCTTATCAAAATTGCCTCCATAGACACTTTGTAGCAAGCGTATAAAGACGCGTGAATTTGTTGAAGTTGGTGACCTTGTCCTCAAGGAAAACCAGCGTAAGCACTAATGCCCCATTGTGAAAATAAAGGTAAGTTCGAACCAAATTGGCTCAGACCTTATGTTGTCATTGCCAAGTTTGGCTTGGGTGCTTATAAGCTTGCTTTAGGCTCGGTATGAGCTAGATGAGCCCATGAATATCATGCATCTCAAGCACTTCTATGCCTAAGTGCCCATAACTCAAAAATAAAAATAAAAATAAAAAAATAAAAATAGTCCAGTCAACGGTGAAAACCACTTCGGTGGTGCCTTGGGCAAGTACCATGGTAAGCTAGATCCTAATTCCACTAATGTCCTACAAATGCAATCAGCACAGTGGGGGCAAACCCCTTCATCCCTACTCATATTTCCATCCCTATCCACATTCATATCCTATGCTCCTAAATCCAAACTTCTTCTGATCCTCACTACGAAGCAATGAATCTATCATGACTCAGAACACTCCTTGGATCCTAGCAAGGTCGTATCATTCGATTTTATTTTGGGAACTGTAGCCTTAAGAAGAATCCAAGTCAATACCGAGAAATGCAACCCTTGTAAGATCCCGAGGCTTTCATTTCTCTCTACCCTCCATCCACCTGCTATCGCCATCCATTCCCCTTCGTAATTGTTTTCCCTTTGCCTATGCTATTTTGCCTCGTTTCACTTAATGGTTGAGTTGTAAATATTTGATCGCCTTTTAAAATTCCTTTGTATAATGCCATTATAAATATTCCATAACATTTACCATATGTATATAACTCATCACATTATCCACATAAATATTCAAATACCACACATTACTATCCACAATAATACACCTCATAATAATTGATGACATCCATCCATCTACACAACAAAATTCACCACATAACCATAATAATAAATAAACATCATCACATCTAATCATCTAACATCTAACATCATCACCATCATCATCCATAAACAATACATAAAAACCTAAAAAAACCATCATCATCATTATACATATCCCATAATCATCACATCATCACCTAACATAATAAAACTTCATTATCAATTCATCATCTAAAAACATCATCATCACATAATCTACTCATCTAACATCATCTAACTATAATTCCATAAACACATCATCTAATCATCTAACATTATCACATCAAAATTAAACCACATCCACACATCATCTAATCTCATCACATCACCATAAGCTCACAACTAAACTCATCCACAATTAAATATCCACCATGATATAAAAACCATCATCATTTAGTCATCAATACATCATCATAAATAACATCATAAACAATAATTAATATAAAGCATGCCATCACGTCAGACTCATCTAATATATCAAACATCACACATGATTGACAAAATAATCAAATACCATCCTCACCATAATGCATGTCTCATCATACGACCATCAAAATTATCAAATAACATCATCATTATTATACAAACTATACCGCCACTTCATCTAAATAGCCATATCAAATGTTTAACCCATCCAAAATAATACATCATCATAATACAAACTATACCGCCACATCATCTAAATAACCATATCAAATGTCTAACCCATCCAAAATAATACATCATCACATCATCATAAAAATCACATCTAAACTCATAAGCAATAAAAGCATCAACTCATCCCATCATCAAATAACCAAACATTATACATCATCATAACTCATCATGATCATCGAATATCTCATCAAAAAAATAATAATACATCATGTATCATCAATACATATACATAAAAAATGTGACCATCATGGTCATCATGAAATACAAAAGGTCGCCCATATGGGCCACATATATATACATCTCATCACTATGCCAATATGTGTCATCTCTGCTCCATCTCGGTCTCGGCCTGTAACACCTTGGTTGTACTCCCTCGGGCCGTTGGTGTGGCTTTGATCTCCTCTCGGCTATGTACTACTCGCATAATGACCCTCCTTTGACAACTCACGGGTCACAATGCGCTCATAATAACGCATCTCCTATGCTAAGGTCCGATATCGATGCAATGACACTTTGTGCACTGGGGTGCCATCCGTCTTACTCCCGAAAAGTACTAGGAAGTGCTTTGTCGGTCCTACTCCTTGAGAAGTACTAGGGGGTGTGTCGGTCATGCTCCTTGAAGCGCCACGTGTCTCGCTCACCTCCTGTTATATCCAATGGGCCATACCTATCCCTGTAAGTATCACATTGGCGATGGTACTGTCTCGGTGTCGTATGGCCCAATCTTGCTCTGCCGCATCGCCTCTAACTCCGCCCAAAGGTGGGCTATCTCATTATTTGCTCCCCATCCCCATCCCCTTCCCATGTTTGTTCTTTGTCATGCAAGCCATCAATGGCCTATTGTATCTTGTCCCGCTCCCCCTGTAGGCGAGCTACCTTAGATGACATACTCTCCCCCTCTCCCATCATCTAACTCACCAACACCGAGAACATACTCCTGTGTACACCTCAACTCTTGTATCTCTCTTAAACGAGCTACACCTCGGCCTATGAACTTATTATCTCCACTCCTTGCGCACTAGCCTCCGCCTCTAATCTCTCAATATGAGCTTGTAGCTCGTACATCAGGCTGATCTGAAGGACTTGCACCAAAAGGACACGATCTGATGACTCTCGCACTGTCAAATGCACTGTAACCCCGTAACCCCTGTACGGATGGACCCCCTATATCACTGTTATGGCGAAATAGTCTGCATTTACCGGTGAGGCTCCGTGTAATATTTGTTAGTTAAATTTGCTAGTATCTATTTGTTGGTATTACTTTAGCCATATAGCTCATGAACAATAGTTATACGATTGTGCATAAAGTAAGCAGATGTAAAAGAAAGGAAATATCGAAGAAGGGGAAAATAATAGAAAATGGAAGGAAAGGGGAAGATGTGGAACCCAATCAATAGATTACGGAGTTGATCGCATGCACAAAGGTAAAGCAGATAGATATTAACATACATAATTATAAGCAAAGGAAACTTTCAAATCTAGATCTAAAATAACACAAAGTTTATGAATAGATCTAAGACAAAAAGTTAGGAACAAAGTGCCTTTGTTGACACAAAGTTCTCCGTAAATATGCTCCTTTCTATTCCTCTGCTTTCAAATAGCTATCGGGGTTTAGACAAAGTCGGAACACAAGAATCTGCTTACAAATTCTAATGATTTTAACCCATAGGTTCTTCCTCTATTTATAGTGTATAAAGAGGAAGTTGCGAATAGAAAACTATAACTAAACTGGCACATGTGAAAGTTGTAAAAGAAACAACTAGAAATCTCCCTCCTGGAATTCCTCTTTGCATGACATGCATGATTTATAACTGAAAATAAAACCTTCTATTTTGCATGTCTACCACCTATCACCAAGTAAATGACCTCTTCAAGTAACGACTTTTAAACCAATCACTTAAGCTTTATAATTTAATTGATTGCTCAATTACTTTGTCGGAGAAAAGAAGAAGAAAGAGGAAAATAAATTAGAAGAAAGCTGCAACACTTCTAGTCTTGTTCTTTTTCCATATTCTACATGCGGTTGACTCTTTTGTCTTTGATTCTCACCAAGCTGGATCTGGAAGCAGGTGACTGTGATTTGCTTGCGGGTATTGTCTTTGCCTTGTCTTCCCTCTTATCTTTGAAGCTTTTGCAATTATTCTTCAGTACATGCAAAGTAAATTCGATGAAGGCTTTAACTGGAAGATTGGGAGCACATGCACAAAATCGTGGAAGGAATTCTCCATGCAATGACTTCTACACGGGCTGTATCAGGTACAAGAAGATGACTTTTTTACCATAAGCCTTTGCAATTATGAGATTTGGATCTGTAAATTAAATCGGTGATATGTTCGGGGGCTTATGTCGTATCAGATCATTGACTTGACTTCAAAATCGAAAGCTATGCATGATTCTCGCTTGATCTTTCTCTTTCATCATGCTTCAACATGGTGGGACAATCTTTATCGAGCTCTTTTTCTTTAATTTTGTCGAATCCTTCGCAATTGGATCAATTTGTGCAGATCTGGAAACTTCTTCAGATTTGGAAGATATATTCAATGTACCTGACATTGATTTGAACTTCCTTTCACTTATATAAGCACTTGTAATGAATACCTGCAATTAATTCAGACAAAGACGGAATCCAGAGCATGAACACTTGATTTTTATCACAAAAATCTGCATATAAAGCCCGCTGCCCTAAAATTTGAGGCTTTGCTTGCATGCAAAGCAAGCATAAATATTTTTAACTTCACCTGGGCACTTATACCAACATGCAGATAATTAACAAGGCTTAAATCAAGCTCCTCCAACCCTAGGCGCCAAACTTTGAAGCTTTCCGGCAATGAAAAACACTTTTTGATGCAAAAATCCTCCTTCCTTGGGCGCCAAAACTGTCCGGGCTGCAATCCTTTGCAAAAATAATTAATTACATCTTCACTATGGCAGCCCATGCTTATATAACCCTCAAGCATTCTATTTCTAATAATTGTCCACCCTATTCCTGGCAATTAATTAATAAACAATGATGTTTATTCACCCAAATTGGGTGCCTATTTTTGCATGTTGTTGGCTGCCATTAAATAAATTTAATTTATTTATTTTTAGCATGCTACCTTCAGTTCACTTTGGCTTATCCTCATGCATTGACTTTCTATTCATCATGGGCGCCAAAATTAGGCAAAACAACTATTAATAAATACCATTAATATCATTGTTTAATCACCAAATGGGTCACACTTTTTGACATGGGTGAATTCTAAATTTAAAAAGTCAACTTCTGGTGGGAATTTTCACCCTGCACCGCAGCTCTAAAAATCCCTTCTTCCACTTAAGTGATTTACCTTTCATCATGGGAATTTTTACCCTGCAAGGTAGGTAATAAATTCCCACCTGCCTGCTGCTTCTAATTTTCCCACTGCAACTTAAGTGACTTTCCAAAAAGTGCGACTTGCATTAAAATTAGCCTCCTTTGAAAAAGTGTGACTTGTTTGGGTGAATAAAACCTTCTGATGGGAAAAGTTAGCCTGCTAGGCAGGCAGAAAATTCTCATCGGTGCTTTAAGTGATTTTTTCTTTATTTTATAATGAGAATTTTTATGCCGCAAGGCAGGTAAGAAATTCCCGCTTGCCTGCCGCCTCTAATTTTCCAATCGTAGCTTAAGTGACTTTGACTTCATGGGAATTTTCACCCTGCAAGGCAGGTAATAAATTCCCTTTGCCTATTCTTACCAAAAATCCTCTATGACTTAAACCTATCCATTACCAAAAAGTGTGACTTGCCTGGGAGAGGCTTTTTGTGCATGACTTCATCATTTTTGGTTAAAAGCTTGCATTTTGAGGCTGATTCCTTCTGGCGTTGTGTTGGTCGATGATCTCCAGATTCTTTAGGCAATTAAACAAACTATATTGGTAAAAGAATTGACCTAGGGGAATTTCAAAGAGAACTCGAGGAGAAAACCGAAGAAAAACACAAGAAATAAATAAAAGCAAAAAACATTGCCAGAAGTTGCAGACAAAGCTCAGGATTCATTTTTGATGAAAACCCTATTGATATATGTGAATATTGGCATGCGAAACTTCAACAGGGTTCAACTGGAGCACAATTTACTTCAAACGGGGCACTATTTATTTAATAAATAATTAAATAAAAATTTCCCGCAGACAAAACTTGGCGGAGGGATAAAACGAGTTTGGGCATCTGGGTATTTGTCGAAATTGGCTCATATGATACACTGGGAATATCCTAACATAATACAAACATCTTCTGGCAATAAAAACATGAAAAGACCCGTTATTTTAAAAAGAACGAAATTTTTTCAAATGGGTAGTCCCAGATTTTAGGGTGAAATTTGGTGACACTACTATTAAATCATTTACTTTTAATTATTTAAT
The DNA here is from genome assembly GCA_018340775.1 of Taxus wallichiana var. yunnanensis. Lineage (NCBI taxonomy): Eukaryota > Viridiplantae > Streptophyta > Pinopsida > Cupressales > Taxaceae > Taxus > Taxus wallichiana. The sequence goes on from CM031244.1 coordinate 440,882,446, forward strand.
GGACATATGAATAGACAACCTCACAATTTCTATTTAGACAACCTCACAACTCATCGTTATACATTTTCACATTAATGTATTCTCTTGAGGATTATGTGTTTATGTTGTATTTGAGATATGGTTGAGGAGGGATTTGAGCTTCTAGGGGATTTTAACTAGGTGACTTTCCCCTCTCCCTTGACATATTGAAAATCCTTGAAATCCACACATGTAGTGTGCACCTTGTGCCACACATGAGAGGATTGTTATAAATATAATTGAACGTTTAAATTCTCAAGCCTTTCGCTAATGAATTTATTTTCATTTGATGTTGAATTTGTCCTAAGTTTATGCTTCTTTAGTTTCAAGATTTGGTGAAATTATGTGAGGCTGAAAATGAGTCCCAAGTCCTATCATGTTCTCATGCTACAATCAAAGAAACCAACTAGACATTCTTGTTATAAAAATTCTAGGCACTAGGTATTATTATGTAAAATCTTGCCTTACGATTTGATGGCCAACATCGAATGAAAATTCCACACAATTTCAAGTCCCATATTGGAAACAAAACCATATGATTTTAGGTCCCATATCTAAATGAGAAATTGTATCATGAATAACAATAAAAATAATGAGTCCATTTTTGTCATTTATTGTTGGAAGGAAGAATAATAGTGTACAAGATATGAACAATTGATCTCAAGGTCAACATATTTTCCACATGTCCTTTAATATAGATGAAATATGTGAATTTTTCATTTTCCATTTTCTCATGTAAGTAATCCCTCATTTTAATCGTGACATAAATGTAAGAAAGAAAAGCAATGAGAAATTGAAGAAAGCTCAAATCTTTCTACTAAATCCTCTTATTCTTTTGTCTCAAACTACAAACCATCCATCAATGGAACAAAAAATACTTTTCTAGGAGGCGGGTGAACAAGAGGTGTGAGTTAGACCGAAAAATGGGAAAATAATAAGAACGATGCCAAGTCGCATGTTCAAACCTTGACGATAAGAATGCTAACATCATGAAAGTTGGTGAAAGCATGACGGTTGTGAACAATCTCACAAGCTATAGAAAATATATAAACATTCATCCCCATGCTTTTCATTAGTTGAACGTTAACTTAAAAAATCTATTCAATTCATGATGTTATAATAATCATATTTAGAATGGTTTCTTCGCGAGATATGTTATGAAATTTTTTTACCCGTAACGATGATATTGGTTGGCTTCAAGGTCCACATTGTTAAATCCAACTACCCTTCCTATAATAATAAAAAAATAACATTATATGAATCAATAAATATTGCATTTAATTTCGCTAAATTCCTTACAATTTTTTTGAGAACATGGTCCTCTCTCATCTTCTTTGACCACTTCCTCGTATTGCAAAGCCACACAACACCAATATTTCAAAATAATATGTGTAAGAATATACGCATGACAATGCTTCAAATTTAATGAGTATTAAGAAACGATGCGGTTCCAAAACAAATCAAAAAGGAAAACTCTATTGTTGATTGAGAAAGCGTGGAGAATAACTTGAGCAATATTATCATTAAAAAACTACACAATAACAACACCTAGTTAGGGATCAACATCAAGAGGATTGTTATAAATATAATCGATGGCTTAAAATCAAGCCTTTCCCCAACAATTTATTCGTCATTTAATGGTGAATGTCCTAATAAGTTTGCACTAATGGAATGAGAAAATCTTACCTCATCAACATTATCAAATATGCACTCACGCCTCCTTCGACACTTTGGTGAGTCCTTATTACTTTTACTCACTCTAACAAGTGTTGTTTCTTTCAAATATCCACATCTACCACGTGCATGCATGCCTTCTTATACTAGTAAAATAACAAAAACCCTTAAGGGGAAATCTCTTGCAATTTTCTAGGAATCTCTCAAACATGTCCACTATAGTGTCATTGATGAAATGAGCTTTGTAGGGTGTGAAATTCTCTCTTTTATTGGCATGATCCTTCGAGAGGCCTTCTCCCACCAAAAAGCAACCCCTTAAGTGGGTAGGTGACCATGTTTATTGGTGACTTAGCTCAACTGCCCCATGTCAAGGATATTCCAATGTATGCCAACAAATCTTACTTTTCAACCTTGTGGAGAAGCTTTATCATTTCAAGCACCTTGTTTACAATGTTTCGTCAACAAGAAAACAAGAAAGCGGCCCAACATTTGGCTCTTTCCAATAAATTTTGTTCAATATATGAATCACAAAGACTCATTTTAATGACTAGGAGACCATTATGTCTCAAACATATTCTTTTCTTTTGAAATATGAAATCACGCATTTTTACCACTTTGCTACCTATGTTCGCAACAAACGGATTGGTGGACCACCATAAGAAGGAAATGTTTCATTGAATATTCTTGGGCAAGGGATAATGCGGAAAACGCAAGGTGCATATCTTCATCATAACCCAATGACAATCGACTTAAGAAAACAATTCTTCTTTTCTAAGGGCAATGATAGGTTATGCTTTTTCCAACTTCAGAGGCGAGTTAGTTGAGTCAATGGCGCAATTGGGGAATTTGTCTCTATCTTTACAAAAATGGTGCAAAACTAGTAAAACTACCTTATTTTGTGGTTATCAAGTCCGACAACTTAGTCAGGCCCACTTGGAATATCTACTCACCCCTCGGTGTACTAGGCTCCCTGATTACTAGAGAAAGAAGCAATCATTGCCCCTGTAAATGGTTTGATTCTCACAATCCACAAAGTGTGAGGATTAACATTTCCCATAACAACTATAAACATTCTAGGGGGACTAAATGTCAATGACTTACTTTTACAACTATTTCTCACGTACATTGACTCAAAGACTTGTACATATCCCCTCCTTTTTCTTTCCAACGTTTCACCAAATTAATCTTGGTCATTTTGTTCATACAAAATAAAGAAAAAGCAGTGTTTTTGTTCACTGCGGTGTTTCCATAATTCGTATTAACTCAATAGTACTCAATCTTCGTTAATGCCTCCTCTTCTTCTCAATTCTCCGTCATCTTGATATACGCAAAGCACTAAATTTTCCTTCACTTTCCCTATCGACGTTTCCATTGCATTTCTCAATGTGATAGTAATTATAACAATGAAAACATTGAAAGAATACATTTTAAACGTGGAAAACTTGGGATCAAATTATAAAATTATTGGAAAAAATGTTTTCGTGCATGGTCACATGGAGTGGGAAATCGAAACTTTCGTAAGAGGCAACACACTCTTAACCAAAATGGGCGACAAAACATAAAACAAAAGCTCGGCCATTATTAAGCAAAAGCCTCCCATTTTACGTGCTACTAAAAAGACCGACAAAATAGTATGGAAACAAAAACCACGCCATACTTCCAAATTTGGCAAAGATGGTAAGAAACCTTAACCAAAACCAACCACACACTTCAAACTTGTGCGGAAATAAGAAAATTAAATGATAGGAGCCAAAGAAAAGGGCAAAAATATACATATGAGGGGGCATTTTCAAAGTTTTATAGTTTCGATGTCACATATTCTGTTTTTAGGTTTGCTTGTGGTTCATGGAATTATTTCCTATTTGTAATATATAGGGTGTGTTTTATTATTTTTGGGTTTACAAGTGGTGTATAGTTTATGGGACTATCTCATATTCTTAGTATGTAAAGGTATTTGATTATTTTTGAGTTTACGGAGGTTTATCAAATATGAGATTATCTTTTAATCACAATATGCGGGAGGCACCTAAATGTGCTTTGAATACGAGGCGTACATACCGTAGTTCTTGTAAGATTGGGAACGTGTGTCCTCTTTCAAGAACACACGAAAGAAGTCACATGGTCTTCACCATTAAATCAACTCAAACTTACAAACCAATAATATGATAGTTAAGTTTTATATCAAACCACTTTTCCAATTTTTAACATTTTTTAGATTTGCAATTAAGAATATGGAATATATATTTTCTAATTTTCGAAATGTATCTAATTATGGAGCTCTAACACGAAAAAAAAACCACATAATCTCTTAGTGGTCATATTCAATCAATCCTTTACATATTGAAATGCTATTGAGAGTACCAAACGTGCTTAAAAGTGATCGAGGGTTTGTCTTGAAAATTGATTTATGCACATTAGAACTTGATTCGTTACATTTAAAAAATAATTTCACACACCCTAAGTCAATTATAAAAGTAATGACTTTACATGAAGCTAGGCCTTTTTGTCCCTTTGTCACGAGCCCATGAAAAGGATTCATTGAGACATTGACAAAAGCAAGAACGTGATACTATTATAGTTGAGAGATGTTTAAACTTTGTTGCACTTAATAAATAATTGAACATGAAATCTTTTGTCTTTTCTATTTTTTATTCTACGTGGTCCTCTTATCATTAAAGTTGGCGAACGTTGGGAAAGTGAATTATCAAGTTAAATATTAATTTGTTTTCAAATGTCAATGTTTAAGTCGAAGGAGGAATATAAATTGATGTAGACTAGTTGTAAAGTTATGTGTTTATAATGAAAAGGATTTGAGCTCACGTTGTGATCTTATTAGGTTCATGGATGATGGGTAAGCTTTGAGAGTAGGAGAATAATTTGAGTTTAATTATGTGCTTTAGTAAGTATTGTAATTACATATGTGTATTGTATTTTTTGAAACCAAATAATTTTTAAGAGGTTAAGCGGTGGCACAACTATTTGGAATTAGGGTACTAGATTGTAATTTTTTAAGAGGGGGCACAATCATTTGGACTTATGGTATAAGATTATAAATTTTTAAGTGTGTGGCATTACATGATGTATTTTGAAGTCGTGTTATGAGGAAAAGGTTATCTTGATATCGCAAGGTTGTATATGAAACCATGAGGTCATTGGATTTCCGCATGAAGAACACTTGAAACATGTGGGTTGCTCGAGTTGTAACATGTAAGGTTCTTTGATGGTGCAAAGTGCATGTATGTGGATTAAGATGGTCAATATTATTATACTCTCTCTTCTTAAAAATATAAATTAGGATATAGATAAAATACCATTCTAGGACCAACACACAAGCCAAGGTAGTAACCAAGATGTGTGTGAGTCGTGGATCTAGAATATGATAATCCACACTCTATCAAAGACATAAGGTTCCAAATCCTAAGTCTATGATAAATGATGGAGTCTTATTATGATCCTAGATTGTAAGAGTTAAGAAAGGAGGTAAGAACAAACTAGAGATCTAAACTAGGGTTTTAATAAGCTGTCGTAGATGCAAATAATGAACACAATTAAGAGAAGTTGTGAACCATGCTACCCTCGAGTTAACACATGGTACAACATATAATAACTTTACTATTAAATCACAAGATCACATAAACATAAATTAATTACCAACTATATATCCCCAACAATCTCTAAAGAGATATATACACAATAACCTAGTCTCGCTTAAAGGATCTGCACCATCATCAAATGTCTAGTAATTCACAACATCTAAAAGCTATATCTTATCACCGCATCTCCTACCTTATTTCGAGGTTCATGGATTTGTTTATATAGGCTTGCAAACCACCAAAAGGCATCCTCAAGCTTAGCTTTAGAATACTCATCAAGAATCCTAAAACTATATATCATTACCAAAATAAGGCCCAACGAACCCATAAAAGGTCATATAATTTCTGGCTTAACCATGGAGTTCGCAGATCATACACTTTCATCAATGGCTCTGCACAATGTCAGTAGACCACTACAGCCTTCAATAGACCCCACAACTCCAGTAGATTTCAATTATATTGACAAACCATAATGGTAGACCTTCACGGTGTAATTGGAACTTTATGACATGACTTAAACTTCTACATAAACACATAAAACAAAAAATCTACTTTAATTATATTGTTTGATACATGATTTCATATGGAGATAGACGCTCTGCATCATACACCCCAAGTAAATTTGAAAACATGATCTATTGCTAATGCATGCTCTTCCTTAAGAATTTTGTGCCTTGGTACATTTGCAAAGCCTGATCCGAGTTGCATCTTCCACCTCTCTTTCTTTTCATTTTTTCAAGTTCTTTGTTGTGTGTCTTCTTGATCTTTGTGTCAATCCCCCTTCTGCATACACACCTTCTCTAGCATCTACTATCTCTATTAAAATTCATCCTCATGCAACATTCTTCCTTTCGTGATATGGGTGTGTTACATGGAATACATTTGAGATAGTTATGCCTTTAAGCAATTCAATCTCATATGAATTTGTTCAGAAACTTCCTCAATACTCTTTATGGCCATATTTTCTTCCACTTTGTAACTAGTTATATGTGTCTATAATAAATATGTCCTTCTATAAATGAGTGAAAACCATGTCCCTAACCAAAAAGTATACTTCCCTCCTCTTCACATTTGTGCATTGTTTGTATTGTGTGATTGTTTCTTCTAGCTTCTTGTGCACTTATTGGTGCACATTATTCACATGTCTGGAAAACTATAAGCCTCAACACTCTTTCCTACATCATCACCGACATTCTATAATTCTACCGCTAGCTCCTGCGAGATACTACCTATACTATCTCGAAACATTATTTTCGTGATGCTCCTTTTGATGGAGTTATTATATGCAATTTTTTTCTTGTGTTAATACCAAATATCATATTTATGGCTTATCTCCTTCTAGGAATTTTAGTAAATCCCAAAAATTATATTTACTACTTATATTTTTCCATCCTTATGCAAATGATATGTTGAGTTAAATTATAACTTTGTGTTCAAATTCTTCCACTTGTATTTTCCAAAATGGCCAATAATTTTTGTGTCCTTATGACACAATAATGTGTGGTAACCCATGCAACCTCAACCCATCCTTGAAGAAAATATTTGAAATGTTTGTTACATCACTTTTCTTCATGCAAGCAACAAAATGTGCCATCTTTGAAATCTTTTCCACCACAACACAAATGGAATCAACCCTCATTTGTGTCCTAGATTCTCTAGGATAAGAAAGGGTCTGTACAACCATGCATCTTGTGATCTTCCTTTGGATAACTAGCATACTCTACTCTCTTTCTTAAACTCTCACACATCATCCATGGTAAAAAAACCTCTATCAATTTCATAGTAATTAATGTAATCCAAAATGTCTGCCATTCATCCATTATGTTTTTCTTTCACCAATTTTTCTTGCATTGATCATCTAGAGATGCATTATTGTCTTCTTTTGAATAATAAGCCTTCCTATACAAAATAATGCAACCAAGGTGTCCTTTTAACACCTACCAGATCCACACATGCCTTCCACGCCTCATGGATATCTTTATCCCTCATATCTTTATCCCTCGCATATTGCTCTTTGATGGACTCAAATTAAAACCAAAAACATGTATTCTCATTTTTCCAAATAAAAATTACATACTCAACACATTTATAACCTTGTTAGATTTACCGCTCATGTGTCGTAACATAAATTTATATCCATATAGGTACTTCACCACTTCGTGTGCATCTAGTTGAACCTTTCTTAGTTGTTCATGAATTACAAGACATGGTGATTAGTGTACAAAACAAACTCTTGTGGCAATGGGTAATGCCTCCACTTCTTGAGTAATTGCATAATGGCATAGAACCCTTGATCATACACATTATACTTTCTCTTTACATTATTTAATTTCTCTCTATAATATGTTATCGCCTTCCTTCCCGAATCAACATTGCACCAATGGTTATACCACTAACATCAAAATACACTCATAATACCTTTCTAAAATTGAAGAACACTAACACTAGACTCTCATTCACCTTCTTATTCAACTCTTGTAAACTTAGTTTCATGACCTAATTCCAAAAATAAATCCTTCTTATCCCCCTCATCTCATTAGTGGTAGGCACACATGTTCCGCTAAATTTCCTAATGAATTCGTGGTATAAACTTTCCAAGCCATAGAAAATCTATGCCTGAAATGTATTTAGTGGTGATGGCCACTCCTATATCAATCACATCTTTCAAGATCCATCTACAAACTTTCATGAGATATTACAAAACTAAGATACAAATGCTCTTATTATATGAAACTACACTTCTTTAAGTTTATCAACGTTTCTTCGTAACCATTATAATACTTGTCTTGTGTGTTCCAAATGATCTTTATGTGTCTTGTTAAATATCAAAATTTAATTTAGGTATGCAATCAAAATTTTTGTTATCAATATTGTGAAAGTATTTGATTCATTTCTCAATCCAAATGACATCACAATCCATTCATATAGTCCTTCCTTTGTTTTGAATGAAGTCTTCCACTCATCCCCTTTTCTTATGTGGATCTAGTGGTACCCACTCTTCAAATCAATCTCGGTGAAGTATTGTGCTCCACTCAAATAATCCATGCAAAGTAATCTATGTGTGTCAATGGAAACATGTACTTTATAGTGATCTTATTAATTTCCATTGAGTTTGTTCACATATGTCACTCTCCATCCTTATTTAACAAAGTAGAACTACAAGATATATGCATGAACTCAAGCTCTTCCATATCATTCACTTATCCAACATATCTTGAACATGTTTTTATAACTATGAATTCTCTGCAACACATCATTCTATAAGTCACCATTTTTGAAAATATTGATCTTGTTATTAGATCCATGTCATCACTTATGTCTCTTATGGATGGTAATCCTCCTATTAGATCATATAATATTACCTCCATGGAATCTTCCAACATCGTTTTTACCTCACATGGAAGTGAATAAACTTTTTTGTGGTTATTCTTGCATACCCTCTTTACATAGGTATCGCCACCCATGAAAAATACACATAATTCTTCCTTTCCTTACTAAGGAATTTTTTTCCTGACATCATCATAACCTTTGGACCATATTCTACCTTTTCATTCTTCTCCTATATAGATTTAAGAGTAAACTCATTTTTATCATTTAGCACATTGTATTTGTTTGTGCGACCATCATGTAGTTATTTTCAATAAAACTTCCACAACCTTCTAAGAAACACATAGAAAGCGTCCATGGGCATTATATAACACATGACTTTGTCTTCATATCTCCGTATCTAGAACTTAACTATACTTTATTTAGGTACCAAGAAAGCTGAATAGATTCTTTCTCTAAGCTTGGAATTTTTTTCCTTTGCCATATTCGATAAAATGAACTTCATCATCAATTATTATCTCATATTTGGTTCTTCGTCGTAATCACATGACCCATCCCTCTCTTCTTCTTTTGTAATATGGGAACTCACATTACCCCATCTTATTCATCCATAATTTTTGTGTACAAAGCAATTCAAAATCTTTATGGCTCTATTCTCCACACCTAATACATGTGATGTTAAATCCACAACAACCTCCACATACAATGGAACCTCCTCTCTTGGAATAATTTCCTCTCCCTCTTTATGTATCCTCACTACATAGAAAATTAATAGCCTCACCTCCTTATGTGGAACTCCCTCTACCTCTGCCTTGTCTATGGCCTTCTATGAATTTCCCCATTTGTTGTGTCCGACCATGTTGTTTGTGTGATAGATTCTTCTCTTCCATCGTGTGTACTAATAGGATTCTTCCATAGATCACACTTGAATCATCTCAAAATCATCTTGAATCGAAAGACACACCTCATGCAAGTAACATCATCCCCACATGACTCACTAAGACAGGTTTGTCTATAAACCTATACGATGTATTATTTCACACCAACCTCCTTAGATGCAGATTTTGTAACCTCTTGAACAAATGGAGCTAAAATCAAGATAATAATCTATGTGAAATAATTTCTCCTCCTACTTTTCCTCTAGTCTCTTCTAAGTCTTGATCTTTTATTTTACTCTATGCACTTTTCCTGTTTATACTGCTCATACCAAAGAGATGCATGACCCTTTAGTTAGGTGAAGGAGATATTGAATCTTTTGGAATATTACATATCTTCCTAGTGGAATTAATCCTTGAGTTATTTTAATCAATCAATGAGATCTTACGGTTCTATAATTATAGGATAACTTGAAGTATTTAGTCTATGCATGCTCTCCATTCTACCAATTGATAGTTTCAATGAGCATTTTCTATAGGCCTTCAGATTGTTCTTTATTTTCTTCTTCTATGGATTATTCCCTTAGCTTTATGGGTTCTACAGCATCGTCACTAATTGTAGTCACTAAAATATGCACTTATTACTATTACATTACAACTCTAGTATGTTTTTATATACATAATTTCTAATTTTGGAAACTAAGCCTTTGGTGACACCTCTTGTCCCTAAGATCTTCATATATCAGTTTGAGATTCAAAGCTTAC